>CM033424.1:32676468-33336468 GCA_019425775.1 Rafetus swinhoei
TTTTCATCCCCACGTGCCTTGGTTCTCTTTGAATACCATCTGTATGTCTCCTCTATATTCCTATTTGTTTCATGCAATATTAACTCAAAGACGACAGTACAGTTATCACAGCAGCAGCATCTCCAAATTAGCACAAGGTGGACTAAGGCCTGGTCTGTACTATTGGAGAGACAATATAAGATATGCAAATACAGCTATGTGACTAGAATAGCTGGAATTTACATACCTTAAGTAGAATTTCTGCAGCATCCCCACTGCAGGAAATAGATGGGAAAAACTCTTCTATCAACAACCCTTACTTCTCATGACCCCGTGAAGTACCAGGATTGACAGGGGCATCATCAGCTGTCGATTTAGCAGGGCTGTCCACCGCAAACAGGAGCTGCTGGACTCGGCACGAGCCGGGACCGATCAGTCCCGGCTCACGCTGATCACTGCACCTCTGCATTTTAACCCTAGCGACTCTTACTACATTTACAATGCAGAGCAGCAGTGCAGGTGGCTCTGGAGCCAGTTCCTGGAGCTACCTCCACTCTGGCTCTGCAATGTAGTATTTATTGACAGATTGTATCAACTATACGATTAGCCAGATAATCACATGTTAACATCCTTAAACCTAACAACTTAAGAATTTGACTTCCACCACTGGATGCACTAATGCAGTGGTCGCCAACCAGTAGATCGGGATCTACCGGTAGATTTTGGAGCCTCTGACAGGGGATCCTGACTGGTTTGGCCAGAGAGCTATCAAGTGCTAGCACTTCAGTTGCCCCTCCACTCACTGTCATGCTGCTCCTGCCCTCTGCGTTGGAGCTGCCCCCCTGGGAGCTTTCTGCTTGCTGTGCAGGATGTGGAAGGGAGAAGGGGGGAGGGTGGGGTGCTGATGTCAGGGTGTCCCTCTTCCCCCCACTCCTGTACCCCATCTCCACACAGAGAGAAGGAGATGCAAATCTCTCTCTCACTCTCACACACTGTGTGTGTGTCTGTCATTCTCACAATCACACACTGTCCTTTATTCTCATCTCCTGACCCAACTCATATGTGGGTTGTTGTTGCTACTTCTTTTCCTGCTTGCAAAGTGGGTTATTTTTGGTTTATGACTCCCCCCCTTCCCCATTGTGGTACTGTTATTTCTACTTTATATTAAGTACTAGGGCAGAAACAGTAACAGAGCAGGCTATTAACTTGTACAACTGGATAGCACAGGTGGTTAATACAACTTATCTGATTTCACATTTCAAATGTTCTACTGCACTGCCAATATTGTGGTAAGCTGTACTAGAAGCATTGAAAGACCATGGAACTCCCTGGATACGTCTCCTATTATTCTAATAAAAAAATCTTAACTCAGAGGGTGATATAGAAGAAGCTCTGAATATGCTTATAGAAAAGACGACTTCCTAAGACATTCAACTCTCGTCCATGTAAATTAAGTTGAACCTAGACAAAATTGCAATTTAAGGCATACAAAACAAGTTCCCCGATAAACTATAACATGCAGATATTTTATATGAGTAGTTTCCATAAACTGTTGTGAACTTCTTGAACTTTCATGTTCATGATTGGACATACTGCTAGAATTGAAGACTTTAAGGGAATAAATTGTCAGGAAGTTGTCCTATAACCTGGGCATGTCTAGACTACATCCCTCTTTCGAAAGAGGGATGTAAATTAGGCACACTGAAAGTGCAAATGAAGCAGGGATTTAAATATCCCGTGCTTCATTTGCATAATTACATCACAGTGATCTTTCAAAAAAGAGTATTTTGAAAGTGAAACTGCCGTCTAGACGCGGTTCTTTCGAAAAAAAACCCCCTTTTTTGAAAGATCCCGTACTCCTCAAAAAAATAAGGATGCTGACAAAACATCCACATCAGAATGACGAGATATGCATGCTGATTAGTTTGTCTATCAGAAGCATTTGCTTTGACTTGTATGAGTAGACAGGAGCAGGAACAGAGAGATAACAGTTGCTCGACTAGTCGCTTCATCCCTTCTCCCCCTTGCTGTTTCTATCAGAGAGAGGCAGCAAAGGCAGGGGAGTAGGAGCCGGTGCTGGAGGGAGCCAGTTTAGAAGTCAGTTCTCCCCAGGACCGTCTCTGCGGGGGGCAGGGGAGATGGAGGTGTCCCTGCTGCTGCGCCTCTCCCTTTCAAGTGTACAAGAGCCACAGGTGGCTCTTATAGATTTCAAAGGGAAAGGCACAGCGGGATAATGAGCATCCCCCTTATCAGCTAATCGAGTAGTCTATGGAAATTCCAGTAACTACTCAATTAGTTGATTAATTGAAATTTAACATCCCTACAGAGGTGGTATTAGATAAAAGTTTCTGGAAGGTATTTTTAGAGAATTTGTCTTATTCCCCGATGGCTCTCTAATGTGGCCACTCTCTGCTACTCCTTTTTTTTTTTTCTGCTTAACATGCATATATATACAGATGTAAATTTCAGGGTAACTACACTTGTATCCATCTCTCTGTGGACCATTCCAGGAGTTCCCAGTCAAGTCTCCAGCCACTTATTTCTGGGGAATGGCATGTGTCCCACTCCATTCTGAACAAGGATTTAAGGCTACACAGCCCCATCATGCACTGTACTATCCCCAGCAAGCCAGTCTGCCTAACAGCAAGCATCTGTGCTTTGTTTTCTCTCCCAGGATTATGATCAATATATGCCAACAGTTAAAAGTTACCAGTAATCATGGCCCAGAGATAGGCCTAAGTCTTGCCAATCCTTCAGCAAATGTTGGGGACTTATTAGGACCAAAAGTGCTGTCAGTTTGCTGAATCAAAAGGAAGTCCATTTAAACTCTTTTAATCTATTTTGAATTCTGTCTCTGGAAAACCCCGTTAGAACCAATATATACAAACCACCCCAGGGATGCTTTAAAATCTCAGCAATGCACCTTAGCCATCGATCTCCTCATTTCTAGTTCCTGGATGAGTTTTAATAATCCCTGCCCCATGGAGAACACAATCAATTCATAAATTTGATACAACAATCCAAAGACACTGCATGGGTTGTAATATCTATCACGACAGCTTTTAGAAGGGGTTAGTAAGGAGATATATTTCTGCCTATGTCGACACATAACAATATGGCTCCTTGTTACCTGATTCAGATGGTGTGGGTAAAGACAAACTAGTTAAAAGTAAGCATGTTAAATATCGGTTAACTGAACAGTCGATTAACCTCGTGAATTCTTATCGGTTACACGACTATTCTATATTCCCTGGGGGTGGGGCTGGCAGCCAGTGCAATCCGGTCCCACTCCCAAGGAGCCCCCTGCCACTCTGCGCTGCTGCCTCTTTATCAGCAGTGCGGTGCTAGGCAGGAATTTGGTCCACCAGGAGAGCCAGCTTAAAAATCAGCTCCCTTTGCAGACCGGCTGCCTGTCACCTGTGCTGCTGCCTCTGATAAAGAGGTAGCAGCGCAGGGTGGTAGAAGCCCATCGGGGCAGGGGGAAAATAGTTCCCAGACCTGGAGTGAATCAGGACTGAGCCGGGCTGCTGGCCAGCCTGCTAAAACATTTACTGGCAAGGGGGAGGGGAAATGCGTGTAGTTTATAGATTAATGCTATAGACTTTTGCTTATCGGTTAATCAGTTAAACGAATACACTGTTACACCCCTAGTTAAAAGTCAACCTAGATAAAACAAAAATGATGATAGGCTGAAGACAACAACCAGGAGAAATGTCGGAGATTATACTGGCCCCTTGGATTGAAGGGTTATGATCATCAACTGAAACCTCAGTTCACAAATCTGATATCTTGGTCTGTTGCCAGCTTATACAAAATAATACCTTGGACAACAACAAAAAGATACTTTCAAAAACTGTGTTAACTATTTACAAGACTCCTTTAAACTTCATTATTCCTTACAAATTAGAACACTTGATTTTAAAAGGAGTCTACATTAGGTGTCTGTTAAAGGGTGCTTTAATTGTATTACTTCACACTTTTTTAAAAGCACCACCTGCCCCCCTCCAACATAGCTTCTCCTTCATCAACCTTTTCTCTCAGATCTGCACCTCATCACCATATTATTAGATTACTATAATTAATTCTGTAGGGACTGCACTTTTGGTCCATTCAGAAATGGAAGCTAATGGAGATGCTTATTTGTTAAGCACAGTATCTCACTGTAAGTAATGACGAGTGTCAGAATTTGCACTAGCTACCTGCTAGTTTTCACCTAGTGTTTAAACTTGCCTCTCTCACATTTATTTTCAGCTAGTGACATCTAATCAATGTCTCAAGTCCTATTTCTGGTCCTTTTTTAATACTAGTCACCTTACTAAATGTAAAAGATAAAACATTGAACAAGGTTGTTGACCCACCTGATCTCTCTTTAATATTCTGGGACTGATCTGGCTACCACTGACAGGAAACACTCAAGCTCATCTCATCTGAAGAAGTGGGTTTTGCTCATGATTATATATTTATAGATATTTGTTAGTCTCCAAGGTGCCACAGGACTACTTGTTTTTAAAGTTACAGACTAACACGGAAAAAACTTAAACAACAAATAGTTCTGCAGCACCTTAGAGACTATCAGAAAAGGTGCTGCAGAATTATTTGTTGTTGTTTAAGTTTTTCTAGTTACAGACTAATGCAGGGCCAGGAAAAATACGGCTCACAGGCCACATCCAGCCCACCAAGGCACCAGATCCAGCCCAAGGACGCTGCAGAGAGCCCGAAGCAGGCTCCCCGCTTGCCTCGCCCCACCCTCATGCCATTCATAAACGTGGCAGCAGGGCGGTTTCACTTTAAAAACTGAGCCCGGATGGAAGGGGTGAAGCTTTAGGAGCTGCTCCGGCCCCCAGCACAATCCCATTGACTGGCCTCTGGCCAGAAAATGGCCAATGGGAGCTACCAGTTTCAATAACAGGCAGCCACGAAACACAAGGGACTTGTAGTTAGTCACAGAGCACATGGTTGCAGCCTGTGCGAGGGTGGGGCAGGCAGAGAGGCTAATTCAGGAACGGGCTGGTGGCCACTAAGTCTCCTGACCAGACCCTGCCTCTGGCACCCCAGCCCCGCCCTTCCCCAACCCTCTGCCCCTCACTCCTGCCCCCCTAATCCACATACCCAAATCTTCTGCCCCCCTCCTGCACCCATATCCCCCTCCCAGATAAAGCATCCCAATTCCCTGATCATAGTCCTCTCCTGCCCTAGCTCACAACCCAAACCCCTGTACCCCAAGTCCCAGCCCCAGGTCACAATCCAACCCCCCCCCCTGCCACCCAGGCCAGTGCTCCAGGTCACAACTGTCTCCTTCACCCAAATACCCTTCCTTACCCCAAGCTTCCTTCTGTACCTAATCTCCTTCCCAAATCCTGTACCTCCTCCATTAATATCATGGAAGAGTGTGGCCCCTGACCACTTTCTAAATTCTTCACACCTCTGACTAATGGCCAACCCTCTGAAACTTTTAAACACTCTCATATCTGTTTTATGTCTTTAGGTTTGGATGTATATTGTGGCCAGTCTTCAGGGTGACTTTCCTTTTTCTTTAATAGAAGCTGGATTAGGAGGTAAGACTGGGGTCTAAATGCCACTACCTGAATTAATAGATGGCCTGTTTCCCTATAATTTTTCCTAAAGGTAGGTCTTCAACATAGAGTTCTGAGATCAATGTTTCTGAGTTTCACAGAAGAATTTTTCCATACTTCTCTTAACACTATTGTGTTCATACATTTGAAATGATTAAACACCTCCCCTCCCACACACACACACATTTGAGCTAAGACCAAATGTGAAATGGAAACCCTAAAGTAACCCTAGATAGTTATAAGTGAACTGGGAGACTGAAGGATAAATTAGATGTGAGCCTGAACCAAGACCCTAGATGAACACACAATTGAAATTTGGAGCAGTTGAGCTCAGATTTTTAAAGGAATTTAGGTATTGGTACGCTCAGTGTTGCAACATTTCACTGATTTAGGTTCGCAAGTCTCACAGTCAAAAAGGATTTAGGAGCCAAAATTCCACTGACAGTAAATCCCTTTGGAAAATGAGATTCACACTTGTCAATCAGTTAGGTATTGGAACATTGAGCATAGCAACACAAATATCTTTTTTTTTTTTTTAAAGGTTGGACATTAGGGTTCAATAGCAGATCCTAACTTTTCAATTCAGTACACATATCCAACTAGAATGGAAGCTGGAATTCAATTTTAACTGCTGTATTTACTACTATACTTTCTGTGAAACAATATTGCACGATCCAAGACTGTTAAAAATTGCACCCAGAAGAGGAACTGTTTCTGCCCACAATCCATTGACTTTTTGTTTAGAAGATTCAGTTGGATAGGATAACTACTAGAACAGAACTCTGCAGCATGTTATGCCTAGGTTCGGGAATGCTGTCCTGCCAAGGAAGCATGGACAACTCCTCCCTCATATTAAGAGCCATCCATCCTTCATTGCTCTCAGCAGCACCAATGTCTCCGAGGGATATAAAGGGTTAACTGGCACATTTTACTGGGATAACTGGTGCTCAACCCAGTGGAAGCAGCCCCCCACAGTGCAACATAGCAGGCCAGTTAACATTTTAAATGGGATTTTACATCCCTAGTATCTCCACAAGCCACCTTTCATTAACTCTAGCCTTAACTGTTACAGTACAGTACAAGGGTTCAGTATAAGCACCTGTACCCTCACAAACAATTTAAATGGTGGAAAAAACAAAACAGACAATATGATTCAGGCTGATTTTGCTGAAGTGTCAGAGATATTGCCAGAGCAAAAAATTATAAAATATTTAAATCCACTGGTTGAGTTCTCCTCCGCCCCTATTTTGGGCAATAAGGCTATACCTACACTACAGTTTATGTCGACACAAAAAAAGAACACCCCCTCCAAAGTGACATATGTTACACTGACATAAGCACTAGTACGGACAGCGCTTTACGGGCTGAGAACCTGCAGAGGCTGGCGTAGTTAAGCCGATAGGAGAGCTCTCTCCCATTGCCTTTGAGTGCAGCTGTAAGATCCCCCTCCTTGCAAGTGGTGAATAAGAGAGGTTTGGGGCACATTATGAGAATCAATTGTTAATAATCCTTTGTAAGGGCGAAAATGCCAACAATCTTTCAGTACATTGTTAAGAAAATATCAAAAGAAGATATCTTTGTGTAGTAACTAGTTTTAATCTATTCATCACAAGCTTTCCTTTTTGGGGAGAAGAGGAGGTCTAAAAAGTGAAATTGTACCAGTTCAAGCTGTTACAGTAAAGTCTTGGTTATCTGACCTAAACGGGACCAAAGGATGGTCGGATAACTGGAAATGTCGAATAATAGGGATGGAAGCAGCAGCGGCGGCGGCGGCTGGGGGGGGAGGGGAGGGGAGCCTCCCAAGTGGGCTCCGCTCTTTGCCTCGGGGGCGGTTGGCGCGCGCTGCCCCCTCCCGGCCAGTTCGGACGCCGCGTCCTCCCCCTTCTTTTTCCTCCCTCCGGCCGCCCGGACATGCCCAAGGCCCTGGCACTCCTGCCTCTCTTCAGCCCGGCGGACCACCCCCCCCCCCCCCTTTCCTGCCTCGGCCCGGACGTGCCCAAGGCCCCGGCGCTCCTGCCTCCCCTCACCACCCCCTTCCTGCCTCGGCCCTGACTCCCTGCTTGCTCCTGCCGGGAGCCGGGCTTGCTCCGCAGAGGGCAACTCCCTCACTCCCCAGTCTCCCCTTCCTCTTCCTCCCCTGGGCCTCCCGGATGAGCCCAAGGCCCCAGCGCTCCTGCCTCCCCTCGCCACACTCCCCCTTTCCCTTCCTGCCTCGGCCCGGACTCCCTGCTTGCTCCGGCCGGGTCCAGGCCCGCTCCTAAAAGCAGAGCTGCTAACGCGGCAGGACAGCCAGGATTGGGCCCCGAGCGGGACACTGGCCCAGCATACCTGAGCGCCGGGTGAGTCCGCAGCACGGGCGTGAGCTGCCCCAGGCATGGGGTGGGGAGGTAGGGTTGCCGAGCCTGCGCTGCGTGCCATTGTTGTATGAAGTGTCCCTGGAGCCCCGTGCTGTCACGTGACAGGCAGCACCGTCGGATAAAACGGGAGGTCAGATTAGTGAAAGTCGGATAACCAAGACTTTACTGTATCTTCAATTCCTCTCAGTCTACTGTGCATGAGTTCGATAAAGAAACTATAGCTACCTAATCCCGAAATAGACAAGAAAAATCATCATGTTGGTTTTACCACCTTTAGTTGTAGCCTTTGTTACTCTTGACCACAAAGTATTGGCTTTACTTGTCTGAAAAAAAAAAACTCAAGGGAGAAAATACAAGGGGCCTATTGTGGCTTTACATCTTCCTGTTAACAAGAGGGCTTTCAAAGTTTCTCTAAACACTAACAAGCTGAGGCAAACGTTATACCCTTAAACCAAGGCACCCCAAAAACCATGCTCCTGAAATGTAAAGGAACAGGTTTATTGTGTAATTTTATTGTGGATAGTATTAAATCAAAACAATGCCAATCACCTTGTTTAAAACAAAAAACTTCTGAAAGTCAGGTTAATCTTAAATGGACATTTACCTTAACTCTGTCTTCTTTGAGTCATGCCCCTTTATGCCCTTAATACACACACTCCCTATTCTGACTTCTAAATATAATGAGCAAACATAGCTGCTTGCCCTGCCCTCAAAACAGAGCCTATTCCCCCAACAGAATACCACGCTTGCAAAATTTAACATCACTTTATACCCTTTTACAATCCCTCTGAAATCTTCACACTTCTATACCCAAACCTATACTTTTACCTAAGCAAAAACACAGCCACAGACTAAGTCTCATAACCCATCTCACTACTGACAATGCCATGGCAAGAAGACCCTTTGCCAACATAATTCTCTACTGAAAAGATGCTGACCAGAACTTCAAGGTGTACATGTTCTTTTTTCCTTTGAGAAAACACATGCGGATGGGGGCGCTCAGCTCCAGATCTCTTTCTATCACAAACAAAACTCTTTCAAATTTCTCCAGCCTAATGCCCCCCCATTCAATATAGCGAAACCTAACATGAAAGTAGCTGGTACATGCACATAATTACCAGTGGCTACTGCTAGCGCCCAGTGGACAGGTGGAGGAGGCAGGTCAGCATTAAGGTTGCCTACATGTTTACCTTACCTCTCTATTGCCTGGTTTTCAGAAGTTTGTCTCTTACTGATCTCAGTTTGTGCCTTTCCTGAATGCTATCACCAGACAACCTTAACTTTGTATTTAATTTTCTAATTCTTCTATATACACAGACCTGTGGAGACTCTTCCCTTACCTAGTTGCTTTCTACCCATCCTGCCTTCATATTAATGACATCTTCCCCACCTCTCTCTCTTCCACACACAATCCTGCTTGCACATTTGACACACTTCACAAACAGAGAATACCCCCTTCTTTACTTCCCTCTGCCCTCCCACAGGACAGCACCCACTCCTCTTTACTGCCCTCTGCCCCTTCCCCCCACAGGAGAGCACCCCCTTCCTCTTTACTGCCCTCTGCCCCGGACGACACCCCTGCTCTTTACTGCCCCCCGGCGGCACCCCTGCTCTTTACTGCCCCGGGCGGCACCCCCTGCTCTTTACTGCCCTCTGCGCCCCGCAGGACAGCACCCACTCCTCTTTACTGCCCTCTGCCCTCCACAGGACAGCACCCCTTCCTCTTTACTGCCCTCTGCCCCCTCCACAGGACAGCACCCCTTCCTCTTTACTGCCCTCTGCCCCCTCCACAGGACAGCACCCCCTTCCTCTTTACTGCCCTCTGCCCCCTCCACAGGACAGCACCCCTTCCTCTTTACTGCCCTCTGCCCCCTCCACAGGACAGCACCCCTTCCTCTTACTGCCCTCTGCCCCCTCCACAGGACAGCACCCCTTCCTCTTTACTGCCCTCTGCCCCCTCCACAGGACAGCACCCCCTTCCTCTTTACTGCCCTCTGCCCCCTCCACAGGACAGCACCCCTTCCTCTTTACTGCCCTCTGCCCCCACAGGACAGCACCCCCTTCCTCTTTACTGCCCTCTGCCCCCGGACGACACCCCTGCTCTTTACTGCCCCCGGGGCGGCACCCCTGCTCTTTACTGCCCCGGGCGGCACCCCTGCTCTTTACTGCCCGGGGCGGCACCCCTGCTCTTTACTGCCCTCTGCCCCCACAGGACAGCACCCCTTCCTCTTTCCTGCCCTCTGCCCCCCCTCCACAGGACAGCACCCCCCTCCTCTTTACCGCCCTCCCGGAAAACGCCCCCTGTGACTGTTCCCCTGCCAGGGCTGCTGTCTCTCGTCCTCCTCCCCCCAGTGCCAGCACCTGGCGCAGCCGCTGGGCCCGGGCCCCGCTCCTGCAGAGAGTCGAGGAAGCGGACCTGGCGGGGGCCCCCGGGCGCCGCGCCCCACAGGCGGTTGGCGGTGCCGCGCAGCAGGCGGCCGCTCTTGCCGGTGAAGGTGGTGAGATAATCCATGGCGGGGGTCGCGGCAGCTCGAGCAGCGCCGAGCCCGAGTCACCAACTTCTACAAAGTTTAGAAGGAGCCGCGCCCCGCCCCGGCCGGGCTGCGCTTAAAGGGGCCGCGTCCCCTCGTGGGGTGTGCGAGAGCCATGGCGGGCCGCAGTTCCTGCACTACACGGGCCCGGCCTGAGCGTCACAGCTACGGGAAGAACCCGCCCCGGCCTTAGGAGGGGGCTGAGGGTGTCATGCAGCCTTGCACGAGGGAAGGGACCCCAGCCGCGGGCGGGGGAGGAGTGTCGTATACTTTGGGACGTGCAGGTTGGGGGGATGTGGCGTGCGTGTGTGTAGGGGTGTGTGTCACGTGCACGGTGGGGGTGTTAGCGGTATGTGGGAGCAGTGTTAGGGGTGTAATGTCCTGTGGGGAGGTGTGTATAAGTGGTAGGGATATGTGGGAGGGGGAGCCCTGGGGGTCATGTGTGTTGGAGCGGGCTGTTTTGTGTGTGGCTGTTAGAGGTATGTGGTGGCAGTAGGGTGTCCGACAGAAAATGTAAAAATCAGGTGGGGCCATACACAACATTATAAGAAAAAGCCCCAAATATTGAGATTCTCACGCTAGGGGAGGGAGTGTGTGTCGGGGAGGGGGAGATTATAGGGGTGTGTGTCATGTGAACTGTGTGTCACGTGAACTGTGTGGGTTAAGGGTATGTTGTGTGGAGGCTTGTGGTAGGGGGCAGTGTTGGGCTGGAGGGTGTCATGTACTGTGTGGCTGTATGTGTCAGTATCCTGTGTGCTGGGGAGATGCTTGTCTGTGTTCCAAGGGTGCATGTGCTGAGTGTGCAGAATGCCTGTCCCTCTGGCAAGGGTGAATGTGCTATAGATGCATGGGGGCTGGTGTATCCATTATGAAGAAGAGAGCATTGAAACATAGTTAGATTGGCAGTTTCCCTTTCATAAAATAAATGAATTATCTCTGTTTCTTGGGTATTCTTTGAGGGGTGAAAGAGGATTGGAGGACAGAGTACATTGAGGAGCTTTTCAAATTCTGCATCTCCTTACCCATGAAACAAAACAGCTTTCCTGTTAATTGCATTCTGGGCAATATTCTGCAGAAGTGCTGACCCCTGAATGCTGCAACATCATAAACAATAGTGTTTATGCACCATTCTTAAAACAGGCTCTTGAATGTTTTTATTAACAAAGGTTTGCAGCCAGGTTATGTGCATAAATTGTTTCATTCTGATCTCATAGAACCAAACATTTCAATAAACATTGGTTTTGTTTTAAAGTTCCATAGCTCAGAATATTTCTGTCAGCTGATCAGTTTTCCATGATGTTCCAAGATTTGGGTTATTCATTAACTTCAACGGGGCAAGGTTCCCCTCTTTGTTGTGGGAAACCAACACAATCCCTGATTCTGATATTATGTCCTCTGGCCTGGGTGAGTACTGGGGTGTTTTACCATTATAGTTACATTATAAACATAGGACCAATTGTAGTTCCTAGCTCTTTTATCTTGGTTTTGGTGCCTCACAATTCATTGGTTTATACTGTGATTTTTGCTGAGCAAACCTTCAAATATTCAGTTAATATGGCTTGGATCCACAAAGCTCAGCAATGCAATGCCTAGTTTTTTGGTGCCTAGAAAATCACCAGTTCAACAGTGGAATCCACAAAGTCAAGAGTTAGGCACCAAGGTACCCTATACAACAGGGCTACTTAACTTTGGAAGCCCTGGGGGCCACAGTGATACTCATAGCACATGCCGAAGGCCGCAACTTAAGTGTGGCTGTATATACATACATATATATGCAAATAATAGCTTCTTTCACACTGATGGGCATGAATACAAAGATTAAGGCAAGACTACACAACGCACAGGCCCCATTTAAGTCAGTTCTGCTGATATTAATAAAATGCAATATTTACCTAATTTCCACCCATATGACAGCACTTTTAATGAGCAATGATGGTCCAGGAATTTAACTACTTAAATGCATATTAAGAGAAGACCATTATATTGAATACTTTTTTGTTTTGGCTCCCACCCATGGGCCATATGTTGAGCCCTGCGTAAACCCAAGCTGCTCCATGGGCCACAAACAAGCGGGCCGCATGCAACCCATGGGCCACGTGTTGAGTAGCCCTGCTATACAACAGGGGTCTGCAATAAGCCGGACAAGGCTTATTGTTCTGGGCCAATGGGAGCTGTAGGAAGCGGTGTCCCAATTTGTGCTGCCTTTTGCAGCTACCTTTTGCCAGGAATAGTGCTCGGTGGTGAACCAGCACTTCAAACAGCTGTATCTGTGGAGGTGCAGGCAAATAAAAAGCTAGCAGTTTGCCAGGGGCTAATGCTGGTGATCCGCATCTGGCCTGGGGGTTGGTTATTGCCCATTACTGCTATACAATGAAGCTGTGTCTAGACTGGCAAGTTTTTCCGGAAAATCAGCCGCTTTTCCGGAAAAGCTTGCCAGCTGTCTACACTGGCGCTGAATTTCACAAGAACACTGACGATCTCATGTAAGATTGTCAGTGTTCTATGCGAAATACTATGCTGCTCCCGTTCGGTAAAAAGTCCTTTGCGCAAAGCTTTTGCGCAAAGGACCAGTGTAGACATCTCAGATTTGTTTTGTGCAAAAAAGCCCGATCGCGAAAATGGCGAATCGCCTAGATTGACGGCGCTTTTCCGCAAAAAGTGCTTTTGCGGAAAAGCGTCTGTGCCAATCTAGACGCTCTTTTCCGCAAATGCTTTTAACGGAAAAGTTTTCCGTTAAAAGCATTTGCGGAAAATCATGCCAGTCTAGACGTAGCCTGAAAGGGGAGAGATAAATGCTTAAGAATGAAATTCACAAAAGCTGGGAGCTGCCTAAATTAGTCAATAGGAGATACCAATGAGAGTGGAGTGTCCTAAATCCCATGGAGGTTGCCATCTATATCAGGCTGCAGGAGGTACGTATAATTACTTAGTGATCCATGAACAGGAACCTGCCCTAAGGAGTCAGACAGCTTAGATGCCTAGGCCATTTTATTTCAAGAAAGGTTAGAGGAGAAGAAGCAGCATTCCCCTTACAACTTTCAGCCAAGAGGTTAGGTGCTTTAAAATAAATTTAAAATAGTCCAGCTATGTGGAATAGTGTGATATTCCTGAATTCTGGCCATGATAATAGGATTCATATGTCATCTCTTGCAGAAAGTACAATGGGATCTTAATGACTAAAAATGGTTCCAACCAGCACCTGCTTAGTGTCCCCTAATACCTATTCAAGACATTGATTCAGTGCTGAGCTCTCTTAACTCTAATTGGGTGCTCACTGAAGGGGCCACACCACTAAATGGGAGTTGAAGTTGTCAGCATCTTGCAAAAGAGGAGGCATTTAACTCAATGGCAGCTGACCACACTCAGCACTTTGCAGGATTGTTCCTTAAATTGCACGGTTGCTCATCTAAACCATACATATAGCTTAACATTTTAAAATTTTAAGCACCTGTCCATTTACTAGAGAAAAGCCATCCAAGACCATGTTTGAAATGAAGCTTTTTTTTTCACTGACAATACTTTGAAAAAAATATTATTTCCTGTTCCAACTGTCAGTAAAAAAACACCCCCCCACCCCCCCCCCAAAGAGGTTGTAGAGTAAATAAACATGCATTCCAGAACTGATGAATCTAAATCAGGAAATACAGAGTCACTGTGTGTAGCACAGGATGTTAGTCAGTGAGCTAAGAGCCAGAGAAACTTGCAAGGTCTAATCAGTCCAAAAGACTGTATTTAACAGCGAGTTTACTACAAGTGGAATCCTATCTTCTGTGAGAAAACTACATCAGGGTGCTGTTCTCTGGATATATTTTGTGCATCTCACAAATCAACAATAAATGGTTATCTATTTAATCTATAGAAGTATTGCCAATGAACCCATAACTATGGTATCTGGTTGCTGGGCTTTTTGGCTAATTTGGGCTTGCATGCTCACCATTATTCTGGCTATATACCTGTTTGTGCAGTTACATCTTGTCTAGTTACATTTCCCCTGTAGTTTTAAACTGATGTTTTTTTCTTCAATCCCAGTACTATATTGTATATATAGTTGCTGTGTGTTATCATAGATGCTGGAACTAGAGGGGTGTGTGTGTGTGTGTGTGTGTGCTGCAGCACCTCCTCCCAAACTTAAAGTGGTTTCCATTATATACAGAATTTACTGTTTGGTGCAATGGCTCTCAACACCTCCACTATAGAAAATGCTCCAGCACCCCTGAAACAACTGCTATATTGCACCCAAATTTACTATTAGAATTTAATTAACATGTAGATAAAGCATTCAAGGTATTTTGATGACTGATCATATTTCAGCTATTTTGACCCAGATGGCTCTCAAATTATTCTAAAAAACTGATTCTACAGGGATCATTCTCTCCCTACTGAAATGTGGCCACTTCTGAGATGGCATGCTATATTCATGATTCACCAGAAACACCATGCAACAATATTTCTATTTAGAAGGGGAAAAGAGGAATTATATTATATTGTATATTGTAATTATATTATTATTTATATTATACACAATATTTATATTATTTAATAATATACATTGAAACCACAGAGGGAATTTTAGGAAGACAGGATATTCCTACCTAAACTGAATTTTGGCCATGGCAGCAGGAATCATATGTCATCTCTTGCAGAAAGTACAATGGGATCTTAATAAAAAAAAATGGTTCCAGCCATCACCTGCTTAGCGTCCCCTACTACCTCATCCAGGCATTGATTCAGTACTGATTTACATCCTGGTCATGCAATTTGATCAGATCAGGCAGTAGTGCCCATGGTCATGGGCATGATATGCAAGATGTGTACCACTGGCAGTGGCAAGGAAGAAGAGTGCTGGCTGCCCATCTGCTTATTCAGACCTGGCCTCACAGCCCTATGCAATGTTCCCTCTAATTTTTTCCATCCATGTGCTGAATAAATTTTGTTATGTGCACCAAGGCTTTTGCAGCTGTGCACCATCAGTAGCTAACACATGCTGCTGGTTGTGGACAGCTACGGGCATTTTGCTAATCAGATGGGTGGCATTTCAATCTTTCCTGGGTGGCCATACAAGCACGCTGCTTACAGGGAACACTGCCCCTAGGGGAAGCTACAGGGCTAACAGTGTGTGAGTGGAGCAATCCATTGCACATTTTTAAGTGTTTTCATGCCGTAGGAGAGAAGTTTGCAGAACTTCTTAGGTTTGACACTGTGGCCTCTTTGGGGGGATGCAGGCCTAGTCTTGTGCAACACTGAAACTCCCATGCACTAGGGGCACAGTACTACTCACTCAGGTTTGGCCCTCGCCACTGTCATAGTGGAAGGATGACAGGGCCAAACTTGAGAGGGCAGTAAAACATCCTTTTCATTACTGCTGTGAGGAAAATTCCTGCCCCAGAGCTCTCTCCTGGGATACTGCTTGGCCTTATCTCACTTCCTGTAACCCATATCCCTTCTCAGTGATGGAGATACTCTGCATCTAGATAGGCCAGGCTAGCAGTTCATAGCTGAGCATGGCACAGGTTCAGCCACTTCTTTAAATTATCATTGTCCAAACCATATCCTATGGCATGAAAACACTTAAAAAGCAACAAAGAGTTTTGCAGCACCTTAGAGACTAGCAGAAAATGTAGATAGTATTATGAGCTTTTGTGGGCACAACACACTTGTTCAGATGAATGAAGTGGTCCAGGGTACAAATAAATAGAGAAAGAGAGGGGATGGGGAGAGAAAGAAAAGGAAAAAAATTGTCAATTAGAATGTCCCTGCTAAATGAGGTTAATAGAGTGTGCTGTAAATACCCAGTGTTTAGCTTTTTATGTCATTAGGGTGTGGAAAAAACAGCTGGAGAGAGAAGCCGCAAAACTTGGTTTCATTTACAAGTTTGATACCTGTAATCAAGGTTTGAATAAAGACCTGACCTGGATGGGCTGCTACATTCCACACCCTAGGCCTAATGACACAAAAAGCTAAGCACTGGGTACTTAACAACTGAAGAACTATTTGTTGTTTGTTAATTTTTTTCAGTTACAGACTAACAGGGCTACCTCTCTGAGGCCATCCTATGGCATGGCTAGGATTTTTTGGAATGTCTCCATTCTGAATACTGATCGGGTTTGACCTTCTCTAGCTTATGAAAGCTGACACAATAGCGGTCCCCAGTAATATTTTATGTTAAAAAAGGCTGATTTTCTGCAATCTTTCTTATAGATTGTTTTTTAATCTTAGGTTGGTTTCATATGGTTTAATCTTAGGTTGGTTTCATATGGGAAATAGTCTGAACAGTCTCACAGAATAACACTCCTTGATTAAACTTGCTTCATAACCCTCAGCTTCCCGAAACACAGTAATGAGTGGTTTTGCTGAGGAAACTTTGCTGTTACTTCCACGTGACTTCGTTCAGCACTGTTATATAAATGATAGCCACAGAACTGGTGCTGTAAGCGCAAGGGCATTTCTCAAAGTTATTTTCTGGTATGTGACATTAGCGCAGCTGGTGTTAGCAAAGGTGTAAGTGCTAATGTGAATGGAGCTCAATCACTTTCAGCATTGTATCATAAAACTATGAGGAAAAGTATTTTACTCTATAAAGCTCCAGAAAAAATTATGGTGCTGTATTAATAATTTATTTAATAATATACATTTGGTGGTCTCCTAATGCAGTGAGCATAGACACCTTTTAGTCCCACTGTGGGTTTTTTTTCCAACTCCAGGAACTCATGGGCCACTTCTCAGCCGCATATCAAATTCAGAAATCTCTCTCTCTGTGCATACTGGCATCCAGACTAGAAAGGGGTGGGGGAGGGAAGAGGAGAAATTAATCATGGCCAAGTGAAAATAAAGGACATAATTAGTAGGGAAAGAAATATTTTCAAGGGTGAAAAGAATATTACAATTAACAGGGGATTTAAGGGAGAAAGGGATAAAGCTACACAACAGCATGTGGTAGTGACCTATAATTATTTGTGGACAAATTTGGTGCCTGTGAAAATAAGTGTTAATTGCAGCAGCTAATACCAGGCACAATGCCAGCAAACGTTGTTCAAGTTTCCTCAGATTCTGCCAACACACATGCCTGCTATACAAGAAATGAGCCTCTTTCATGCCATACTTGCCAAGTTTCCCAATGTTACTGAGCTACAGACAAATGTGAATAAAGTCTAAGATGTAACCATCCGCCTTATTTTCTCTTGTGAATTAGGAATTGAACCAGGTCTCTGAAGTGAAAATCAAGTCTAAATCTAATCCCAATAATTTCGTGTTTACTAAAAATCAATGTTAATTACTGTATCAACTCTCTCTATATATGGCAATTTAATTGTATTAATTTGTAAAAATTCTTATGCTTTCAGGAAATAAACATTGTAAGCTCCTTTTCAAATGTGAGTAACTAAAGGGCACACACTTCACAATTCATAACTCAAATTGCTGCTTAAATGTTTATATGTATATTTGAGCACTGAAATGTGGAATTGGATGACCCCAACTTAAATTATATTTACAAATATGATACCTAAAGCCACATTTTATAAAAAGAAGCTAGGAAAGAAAATCACTAGAGTTGCATTTGAGGTAGGATTACCATTTATCTGCTAGCTTTATCTCCTAGGTCCTGATCTTGTAACAGGCTGGGTCTCCCTGAATACTTCGGGCTCAATTTTTTTAATATTTAATTATTGTAATATTCTCTGAAGGATTTAGATTCTGTAATCCTTCAAGTTTAGTTGTCTTACCAAATGTAATAAGTTCCAAACTGACAAGTCATGCCTGTCAGATATTGAAAAGATATGTGCATTTGTTGTTAGTTTCTCTGACCTGCATGGGCTCTGTCTGTGTATACTGTTGTACATGTTGTTAGTTAACATAAGTATTGTTTTTAGTTTTTACATTCAGTGTTTATCCAAGGTCAAACTACACTGATTTGAGCTGGCTAACCCAACAGGTTCTTTCCTTTTTTTTATAGGAACCTCTGCATTTCTAAAGAAAAAACCTGCCTAACATTTATTCTTGCATCTATGCAAGGATTTCAAAAAAGAGGAATGCCATATTTTAAAGAAAATTAGGCTGTGACAATAGAAGGAAAATAAAAATATAATATAGTACAATTAAGCATGAGCTATCACTGTAGTCCAATCAAGAGATATGAACTGATTCAGTGCAATGCTCTGCATAGTACAATGGAAGAGGTGGACTATAAGATTAATTTAAAGACTAAATGCCTTTTACAGTCTCTTTCAGCAAAATGGTATGGGAACTGAATGAAACCAGAGATTTCAAAAGTGTATTTCAGCTCTGGGTATCTGTTTTTGGACACCTAACTTTGGATGCCTAAGGCATGATTTCAACAGGTGTGGCGCACCAACAGCCTCTACTGACTTCAACTGCTAAGCAATTCTCAGAATTAGGCTCTGTGGGCTATACTCTCCCCTGTTATGATGGAACTCATTTCCAAAATTAAATGACAGAATGTGCACTATATGGAGAAAAAATAAAGTTCCATCACATTTCTGTTCTTATTTTCCTTACCTATATATACATACATGCAGGCCCACTGACATGAGGAGGGCAACTGTCCTGGGGCCCGACAATTCAAAAGGGATCAGGGCTCCCAGCTGCCACCATTGTGGCAGTGGCAGCAGCTGGAGTCCCAGGTCCTTTAAATTACCACCGGAGCACCACATGACCTACTCTGGCAGCTTTGAGGGCTGCGGGTGTTGTGATCCAGGCAGCCCTTCTGGGAGTGCAGAGACAGCCCCCTCTCCCCCCAACTTGTCGAGGGTCACGGTGAGGCTGTTGGCTTCCCTGTATACACAAATGACTACATTATTAAATGTTTATGGAAATATCTTTCAGGACTTCAATTCATATTTAATTGGCCAAGATCAGTTTATTAGAAAAAAGGAACATGCTGTTCTGCCTAAGAGTTTTTTTGTGGGTTTTGAGAGAGTCAATCCTGATCCTAATGGGATTTGTGTTTCAGTTTGTGCATGTGCTCTTTTAATGATACCCACTTGGTGAGATCTCAGCAGAACAAAGTTAATTTTTGATGCTATACACAGATGACTCTCTACGTCTGTCCCCTCCTCTTTTTGACATTTTTTATTTCCCCCCCCCCATCATGTATTTTTAAATTGAATTTGAAACAAGGATCATGTGGTGTTGCTAGATTCATAGCATTTCCAAGCTAATCACTTCCTGTTTTGTGTAAGCATAAGTGATACAACTACAGTTTGCTTCCAGAATGCAGAATCAAGAAGTGATTAGAGATCAGACATTTGACTCTTAAGGGCACAGTCAATGTGTGCCTTAATTCTCTTTTTTTGCACTTGCAGTGTAGTCTGACTGAAGCTGTTCTTTCTCTTATACTCATTAAATGTTCATCATCTTCTTTTTAACTTTTTTTTGTCTTTATAATGAGCTTCCTAGCACTCTTACTTAGAGACAATAGAGCCTGGTTTTTATTTACACTTAGGTCCCTTTATATCGGGGTAGACATATACGGGCCCACAGGCCGGATCCGGTCTGCCAGGGTTAGCCTGTAGCAGGCCCCCACACCATAATATTTACATGTGCTTCCACAGGTATGGGGGAGTCACAGCTCCCATTGGCCACAGATCATGGTTCCCGGCCAATGGGAGCTGTAATCGTGGATACCTGCTGAGGTGCAGGTAAATATGGTAACTGCGATCCACCAGGGGCTAACCCCAGTGAACCGCTACCATTTTATTGCCCACCCTTGCTTTATATTGTCAGAATAGTTTAAAGGGGCCCTAGTGCAAATGAAAATTAGGCCCAATAGCATAACAAATACAGGTGCAAGGACTCTCACAGCTATGAAAGTCCAGTGTGATATTACAGCCCTTCTCAGGACTACACAGATTGCACAAATTAGGTTTAAGGGCAATACTCACGTTTTACTGATCACATCATATATTAACCTGGGCATATTTTCTGCAGTATCTCCTTAAAGTCCTGCTCTGTAGCTACTAGATTTACACATTCCAAGATAACTTCATTTGAATCAGGCAAAATGTGTACCAAAATTCCACAATGATAGAATTTTCCCAAATAACATACATTATATATATAGATTTAGTATTTTTAAACAAACTGAATTCCGTTCATTAACCTCTGACTTCAGCCTGCTGTGTCTTTCTCCTTTCAGCAACATTAATAAAGCACAGATTGCCAGCCCAAATATTCAGCAGTACGCTGAATTTTAAAGTAAACAAATATCTTATTGAGACAAATATCACATAGTTTGATTTTCTGCCCTGAATCAACTCTTCTGCTCCTTCATGGCAAAAAAAGAATTAATATGGTCAAAGCTACACACTGATTAACAGCAGACCCGAGTATACAGCACATGATTTCCTAGCCCCTAATCCCACCTATGAAGACTTGGCCATGCTGTATCTCTATCATGTTAGAAAGGATTGAATTAAGAATTATTTGACACAAAGAATGCCTCTTCAGTGACCAAAAAACTATTTCTTAGCCTTATGGCCACCACTGTTTTGAATATCAACAATGTGATCCACTAACGTTTGAACAATCAGCGTCTTGCCTCAGGAAAAAGCTTTTTATTAAATGAGAGAGTTTTCTGAGGTCACAATAAAATGTATGTCAAATGCTCCCACTGTCTTCAATGGGCTCATGACAAGGTTCTTAAAGGGGAGAACAGTTCCCTGTGCTTTTAGTCCTAGTTCCAGGTTAAAATATATTACCAGCAGGGCCAAACTGGTGCTGTTCACTCTGTGCAGAAAGCATAAGCAGCCTCATAAACAGCCAAATTATTCCAGATACTAAAGGCAAGTATCCAAATTGACAGTCAGGGTGTGGCACAGTGCAATGTCACTTTTCTCTGGCAATGTCCCCCGTGATCCTCTTCTGACCTGGTTTGTGGAGTGCACAAATACAAACCACCAACATTATATGGAACAAAATGGCTGCAGAGGCCCTGGCTCTGTATTTCTTTTCATTGCTCTTGGGTTGATTTACTAATAAACATCTCAACAGTTTTTTGTCACTTAGCTCTATGTAGGCAATAATTGCTAGAGCTAATGCCTAGTTCAGCACTAATTATGCAACTTTCTTAGCTAGCTGAGATGCACCTGATTTATTTTAAAATAAACTCAATTCAGTGGCCGAAAACCTAGTAATACATACCTTTTCCTGAGCTGTCTAAATCTGTGCACGACATTCCTGAAGTTCTCCTTTGAATGAAAACAATCAAGTGATATGTTGATTTTATTAGTGGGAAGTTCTGCTTTTTTTTTCCCCAGATAAAACTTCCTTTTTAGGGAACACATGTTCTCCTGTTAGTGTCCCCTCCTCCACGGGCACCAAAATGTGCGCATTTGTGTGATTCACTAACTTCTACATTAGCATGGAGGAAACCTATGGCTAGTTACTCACTCTTTGTGCATCAAATCTTTTGAGACAGTTACTAAAATTAACCCTGAAATATCAAAATAGATTATATCTAGCTAGCTATAATCTTTCAAAACCACTCAGCATACTGTGAGCACTGAATTAAGAATGTAGAGTTTGCATACAGTTGCTCTTTTGAGATTATTTAGCAGCTTTATACTATGGTCTCTATCATTTTAAGACCTTGTCTTTGATTACTGCTGCAAAGCTTTTCAAAAGGTGACTTTCAATGTGCTCTCTAAGGCTATGTCTACACTACCAGGTTATTTCTAAAGAAGTTATTTTGAAATAATAACTCCCAAAATAACTATTTCAAAATAAGCTTATTCCTCTTCATAAGCAGGAGTTATTATTTCAACATTACAAGCCCATTATTTTGAAATAACAGGCTTGGTAGTGTGGATGCTCTCCTCATTATTTTCAAATAAGGGGAGTTATTTCAAAATGATTCCCCAGTGTAGATATGCCCTTACGGTCAAACCTACCCAAATACAGAGCTCAAGTACTAGCCCTGTGTACTATCATTAGGCTTAAGTGATGCACAGGGTCTTACACCTCCCCTTTAGCCTCTGATGAATTTCATCCTGAATGGCTAGTCTTTTCCTCTTTATATTTTTTGCAAGTCATGGTGGGATCCACAAAAAGACTCAAGGGTTACAAGGAGGAGCACCACAGCATCTAACTTTTAGGGGCCTACAAAAATCACAGGAACAATACCATGATCCACAAAGCCTAGTTAGGTGCCTAGGATATATACAATGAACAGAGAGAGACAGGCACCTTTAGGGTATGATCTATAAAATTTACCCCATCAGAGTTGGAGAAAGGATTTGAAGGGTGGTCTTCCCATTTCTCATGTGAGAGCTCTAACCACTGACACTCCGATGGGGGACCCTCTGTGTCTTCTGTTGAAGTGTTCTGAAGTGTTCCACTGTGGATAACTGAGATTGGAATATGGGACTCTCACCTCCACGGTGGATGCCTGAACCTTAGAAACATTCCGACTCATTCTTTCTCTTTGGCCCAATGACTTCTGCACTGTGGACAAATACTTAAAGCCATTGGGCCAGTAAGTGGGAGGACTGACAAGGGTGATTCTTTAGACCAGTGATTGGGGCATCTACCCCAGGTCGGTCCCTCGGCTCCAATAGCTCTGTAACTGCTGCAAGCAGCAACATATTTAAAAAAGACTGGAGTGAGCTGAATATCTGTGCCTACCCTGCACAGCATCTGGTCAGGAGGAACAGTACTGTGTCTTCCTCTGAAAACTAAATGGCAAGCTGGGATAGGATGTGTAGAATGATGGAAGAGGGAACAAAAAGGTTGATATATGGAATTTCACTTGTTAAAACTCTGTGCTTCCCTTGTAGAGACTGTAGCAGTTACCAGGACATGTCTTGTGTACTCTTGGCAGACTTTTGCTCTGATATTAGAAGATTGCTCCTACTGTTTCTTTCCCAAATTAACCCTTGATCATTTGGCAGGTAGGAGTAGTAACTCCAGCATGGAGGGAGGGAGCCCAGAAGAACAGCAAACAGGATACAGAGCACTGTAAGGGAAAGCTGGCTAAAAGCTGACAATCTCTGCAGAATGGAGGGCATTTAATAGCTCATTCTTCTTCACTATTCATTGTTTTCACTAGCTGCTCCCATTTCCCAAAGTCCAAATATGTTAGACCTCTTCTTCATCGCAGTCGCCTTATGTAGGAACCCCAGAAGACATCATTCCCCAGGGCTGACAAAACACATGTTCAGATCAAGCACAGAAAACATACAAAATATCTCCTCAAAGGTATGTAGTGAAGTCAGGTATCCATATGGAAAAGGAATTCACCAAAATGCATTCACTGACAAGAAGAATTTTTACAATATTTCCAGGTAATGAGGGCTCTAAAACTGTTCTCTACAAAAGACGACATATATCAGGTGGAAAAGATACATTGTGTGAGGGCACTAAGGGCTGAATTGGGATTCTGTCACATGTCCTGTGTATGTTTTACTTCAGGAACAGCCCTAGAAACAGACTGTGACTCAGAAAACAAGCGGGCGGGGGAGATGTAGCCTTATCTGCCTTACCAGCCTTACACTGACACAGCCTGTGTCCCTCTGGTGCAGTGCCCTGTGCAGACAGGGTGGCAGAGCCCACCCATTCTTTGGATAGAAGGGGAACCTTTGGCTCTAAAGGGGCGGCTTCCCACCCTGTAATACTGGTAGCTGGCCCAAGGGAGTTATGTCTCATTGGTCCCTTTGGTGAATGCACAGTATAGGTCATTCATTGGCTCTAAACATTAAAGCACATTTTAGAGTTTATTGCTCTTAGACAAGGGGAGACTTTGGTCTTTTTGATACTCCAAGGCAACATGTTACACTGAGGCAAAGGCATTACCACTAATGGAATAGCTGTAAAACTGAGGGCAAGTTAATCAGGAGAGGCTTAATGAGAATAACCTCTAACAGAGGACACTAATGACAAAGATTTATGGGGGTGTTGTTTTTTATTTTCCTCTTTTTAAAAATAATTTTTGAAATATTGAAAGACTATCCTGTAGCCAAGTAAAACATTCTCATGTTTTTTACCAAGAACTTTTATTACAGTGAACACAACACCAAATCCACTGGCAACCAGAGTAAATATACCCAAGGTTTGCTTGCAAAGAAATCACAAAGGACTCAGACTGACACAGTCCTAAAGGGCCATAAAAGTTTTAGCAGCAAAATGTAAATGTTCCAGTTGAAATGTCTTTTAAGGAAGAAACTCCAAAGCAGGAAAGATGGTCTTGCGGTTAATGCACAGGATGAGTCAGGAGATGTGGTTTCTATTCTTGGCTCAGAGACAATCTCCTTGTGTGTCCTTGGGCAAATCAGTTGGGTCAAATTTTTCAATAGTGGCCTGTGACTTTGGTGTCCAGATTGACTCTTGCTCATAAGTCTCAGGCTGTGGAGCTAACATAACAGTGTAGCTGCTCCCTTCTGGTCTGGAGCCCAGGATCCGAGACACTCCAGCCTACTGGGTTTCAGAGCCCTGGCTCTGGCATGAGCCCAAACCTCTACACTGCTATTTTTAGCCCCACAGTCCAAGTAGGGTGCCAGGTGTCCAGTTTTGAACCGGACAGTCCAATATTTAAGCTTTCTGTTCGGGAAACAAATTGAGAAAATATAAATGTCCGGTATTTTCTAAATAAGATGTAATGTAGATTGTGATGTAATGTCAAGTTCGTCCAGTATTTTTGTTGAAACCATCTGACAACCCTAACCAAGTCCCCATGAGTGAGTCTGAGACTTGGTGCCACACGTTTTTCTTTGCAGTACAGACATACTCTGAGTGCGGAGCAGCTACGTACCCTACAATTTAAGAACCATAAGAGTTTCAAGCACTGAGCATCTTAAACCAGGCCTCATAGATTCCCCAAGGTAGGCAGCAGCCACTTTTTGAAATGTTAACTTCCTGTATCTCTCTGTTCCCCTCAGTTTCTCAATCTGAAAACAAGGATCATACTTCTCTACAACACCGTTTAGTGAAACTAAAATCTACTAGCCTCTGTGAGCCACTCTGAGATTTTCAGATGGATGCTGCAATGTAATTGCATCTTCAGATAGGCGGGGAGGAATTCAAGCTTATAAGCAATCAACTGTGCAAACACTCCCAGCACTAATTTATTTATTTATTTAGTCAAAGAGCTCTGTGCTTAAAAATAAAATATGTGCACTGACTGAAGGACTCTTAAAATTGACTTTCAACCTATTCTGTTGAGCAAATACTGAGCTATGCACCCTTGGATATGACATACATCAGGAAAGAATACACAAGCTTAACAATGCTCCCAAATCTTGCAACTAATCAGGGCTGTCCACACTCCTGCGCTTCTCCATCAATAGGAAACTTGGCCTGAGGATCTACTTACTGTGACTCTATTAGCCTCTCCACACCCACTTCATCTCCCATTGCTCCCTCCTGGGGTGTGGAGCACATCATCATGGAACAATTCTCTGTAAATGCATAAGGGGAACAGTTTTTCTGTAGCTGCTACTCGGCTAGAGTGTGCTCTTTTACAGACACAGGATTTGGCTGAAAGAGAAATCAGGCCTATATCAATAGGGCAAAATTAGGCACCAAAATCATACCAACAAAGCATGAAAGTCGATATGCAAACATAGCTGAGCAAGTGCTTGAGCAAAAACATACCCAAAGGTGCACATTAGGGATGTAAAATCCTGGTTAATCAGTTACCTTAGGTTTAACCCGTTAACTGATTAAGAAGGAGCCTGCTCCCAGTCCTCAGCAGCCTGCCACTGCTGGGGAGGAGGCAGCAGGAGACGGCAATCCAGCACACGGGAAGGGGGTGGCTTCTGCTCCAGGCACTCCCACATATGGGGGAGGCCTGCTCCCAACCCCCACAGGGCTGAAGCAGCCTTCTGCCCATGGTGGGCTGTGAGCGGGGGGCTACCCCCAGGTCCCAGTTAATTGGTAGCCAGTAGGCATCTCCGGAAAGAGTGGTGCTTAGTGGGTAACCAGTTAACCGTTTACCTGTTCACATCTCTAGTGCACATATCAATTTTGTGCACATAAACACTAATTTTGTGACTGCAAATGCATATGTTACTGAAACAATTGCCACTAAGTTTGAAAATTTAGCCCAAAACCTATAGTGAGCACATAAGACAGGCAGGATGTCTCTTTTCTGTTTTCTGAGAAATAAATCAGATTGAGAAGTCAGGTGCAACAATTTCTATTCTGGGAATGAAAAGGAACTGTGCACACAGTCAGGACAAAGGCAAACCAATTGAAGCTGATTATAAATTAAAGGTCAGTATGATCAGAGGAATTCTAAACATTTTGTGGGACAAAAGTGATAAATTCTACAAATACTCTTTGTGGTATTCAAAGTCAGCTGAGGGTATCTACACTACAGAGTTTTTTCGGAAAAACAGCCATTTAAAAAAAAAAACCCTTCAATTACATCCACACTGCAATCATGTTCTTCTGAAAGAAAATTGAAAGAACAGAGGGGTTTTTCCGACATTGGTAAACCTCCTACTATGAGGAAGAAGACTTTTTCCAAAAGAGCTCTTTTGGAAAAAAGCGTGTGTGGATGGGGAAGAGAGAGATCTTTCGAAAGAAAATGAAAGAGGAAAAAGCACAGGTGCCCTGGTGGCCATTCCATCCGTAGTAATCACAGCTTACATGCAAGATAGCATCCAGACTGAATGGATGCTATCTTTTGAAAAAGCAGATCGTTTTTTTGATGTGCTTTGGCAATGTGGACACTCTCTTTCGGAAGAAGTTTTTTTGGAAGATCTCTTCCGGAAAAGCTTCTTCCGAAAGAAGCCTGCAGTCTAGACATAGCCTGAATATTTTAAACTGTGGAAGATATTCTGATGCTCCTTTCTGGAAAGCGTCCATGATAGAGGAAAGATGAACAGTTAGTTAAATCTGTCAGCAGAATTTTGTTGTGTTTCTTACTTACAGGAAATATTATCTTTCATTTCACCAAACTACAAACATTAAAAAGATGAAAACACCTCATTGAAGGCTAAAGAGGCACACAAAATTATGACATTGGGGAAAGGTTTGGAGACATTTGGAAGGATTGAGACTGGAGAGAGTGTGCAAAAATCTTCCTATCTGCCCTTTTCCAGGCTGACATCTTAAAAGGTGATACTTTTAGTCGTAGTGACTGGCTAGATAAAAAAGATCTGAGAAAAAAATCCTTCATCTAAGCTGTACTCTTGGGAGCACCATCTGCCACTTGTCTTCTCTCCTCTTGTGATATGAGCAGCTGATAAAATACAAACCTCATTATTCTGAATGATGAGAGCATCTTGTCCACCTTTAGTTAAAACATACCACATTCACTGCATTATCTAAGAATATAGGGATCTGAGAAACACTGTGTGGGATGCATCAGCAGGGATGATGACTCTCAGCTTTCTGTACCTGGTATATTATGAACAGGCAGAGAAATTCAGGAAATCTGAATTTCAAAAAAAGATTCTTAAGTGACATGCCATTTCAGGCATTCCAAATGGCCCACAAAGGCATCTCAAAAGGGAGAACTGGCATCTATGTTACTCACTATTGCTTTCCTCTGACTGGAAAATAGTTGCAGGTTTTAAAATATAGCTAAGGTTGAAACTTTCAGAAGCTTCTAAATAAGTCAAATTCCAAAAGCCACTTTTGAATATGGGACTATTGGTTTTGAGAACATATAGGAATACATTTGTAACAATAATTATGACAAAAATATCAAGAGTCATGGAAACAAAGACCAATGTGGGGTGGCAGAAGTATCTTTTCTGGCAATTGGAAATCCCTAGCTGGGTTCTGAATTGGTACCTTAGACATGTTTTCAGCAAGAATTTGGGCCATATAAAATGAACATGCTCAGCCCCAACTGAGACAATGAGGAGTGATATGGACAGGCTTTGGTCCTCTTTTACTGAGGAGAGTGAATGAAGAGGCACTCTCTCAACCCAACAACATCATGAATTTGTAGCACAAAAATAATCAGAATTCCCCTACACTAATGCCATTTACTTCAGTAGTGTTCTCTGGCAAAACAGTCTTGTTTTGTTATTCTTTGAGCCTCCATTTTTAACTCATATTTGTATTACCATAGTGCCTAGGAGTCTCACTCATGGACCAGGAACCTATTGTATTCAGTGCTGTACAAACACAGAAAAAAGTCAGGATTATTGCTACTATATTAAAATGTAATCAAGGGCCCTCTAGGACATTTTGTAACTGCCCTTACAGAAATCTACTGCAAGGATTCAAAAAACTAGCAGCCTGGTTCACTGAATCTTGTGCTCACTTATACCACTGAGTTCTCGAAGATACCATTTTACATACACTTTGCACTGGTGTAAATGATTAGAGGAAGCTATAGAATAATGATAAATCAAGGACTACAGCTTACAAGATAGATATTGCAGTGTTTGGATGATAATTGTAGAATTGTTTTATAAGAGAGAATGAGGAGTTGGACCAGAGCTTTCATCACTGTTAAGTGCCTGACTAATATGCTCTCATGCCTTCTGCACCATCACACTTCCTCCACTAGTCCCTGATCTCTCTCTCACCCCTATCCTCAGATGAACTGGTAGTCAAGCTGCATTTCTGCTGGGCCCCACATTGTGGTTTTTCAGATTTTTAGGGTTGTTACTCCTGGGGTACAAAAAAATGGGACATCTAGGATGATCCTGAGTCCATAGAACTGGATAGCTAGCTACATGTATAGAGCACCCTCACAAATTAACCAGTACAGATATTGCAAAATAGGGATGATCCTGAGAAAACCTGGACAAGTGCCAACTCTAAGGAGCAATGGTGTCTTCAACAGTCAGGGCTCAATCTTTAGAGGGGTAAGAAAGATTAGCTTTGCCCCTTACCATTTTTGAGATCCCCCTATGATAACGTAGATGGTGGGCATGGGCTCATAAAAGACATGTGACAGATGCACCTTGGCTTTTCTTTTAGGACAGCTTTGTGGTTACATTGGGATGCCTCAGCAGGTGGAGTTCTGGCACAAGATTAAGCCCTTCACACATGGCTAGCCTTATAGGTGGGCAACTGCCCAGGGTCCTGTTGTCAGGGAGCAGGGGCATCAGGGCCAGGAGAGAAGGAGTGGAGAAGGCCTAGGCTGAGAGAGGCCACAAAAAGGAGCTCAGACCACTGGGGGAGCAGGCAGTTTGGACAGCGGTGATGAGGGGGGCATGGAGAGGCAGTGGGGGCCAAGAGGGATGGGGGGATAGGTGAGGAGGCGGCAGGGGCCAGAGCAATAGGTGGATGGATGTGGCAGCAACAGTGGCAAGGTAATAGGGGCATGGGTGAGGAGGCAATGGGGACCAAGGAGGTAGGGGAACGTGTGAGACGGCAACAGGGGCCAGAGTGATGAGGGGACTGATGGAGAGCCTGTGGGAACCGGGTTGTAAGGGGATGTGTGAGGAGGCAGCAAAGGCCAGAGGCAATAGGGGAATGGATTGGGAGTCAGCAGGGGTCAGGGCGATGGGGGGAAGGGTAGATAGTTGTGGAGGTAGTGGGGATCATGGGTGCCAAAATACAAATTTGTTCAAAGTGCCATTTTTCCTAAGGCCGGCTCTGCCTTCAGTTCCTCCGTGTTAGATGATGAGTCACTCCTGTGTGAGACTCCAGCCAATCTATAAACCAGAAACTGATTTGGTGACTCCCAGGTTAGGTACATATGCCTCACAGGAGGAACAGCAACTCAGTTTGCTCAAGGCCTCTCCAGGGCTTTTAACTCTCCTATGTCTGATAGTGGCAAGAGACTCTCCAAGGGTAGGCCTGCTCCAGTCCTGTCCTCACTCCCATCCTGTTCTTAATCGTGCTCCAGCCTGGCTCCAACCCCACTCTGCACTCCTGATTCTGGCTCTGACCCTCACCCTGGCTCAGATCGGCAGGCCTGGCTCACAAGATCTGACCATCCCCATCATGGTTTCTCACACTATGGGAGCTCACAGGATGAACAAGGTAGAGTGGTAAATAACATCAGTCTCCATGACAAATTGTCAAGACTTCTGTTGTCTTTCAACTTCTTCAATTTCTTTTAGATTTCCTAAAATATATTAGATCTGTACAGTTCTCTGTAGCTTAGCATTGACAATGTGCACAGCACCATACAATCCACAAACAAAAAGCAATCCTTGGCCCAGAAAGTTTACAATCGAAGCAGATTCCTAAGACCTGAAATCATTGTGGCTTATTTATGCTGAAATCCTCTTGAACGAAATGGTCTTGCTCCTGTTTGAAAGGTGAAAAGAGATCACACAGAGCAGCTGGGGTCTAGTGATGCTTTAATCTCCTGTCAGAACTTTCATACATTTTGAATTCACATTCCATCCCTCTGTCTACGCATCTTTAGGGCCTCAATACCTAGACCTCTGCATGGATACAAAATCTGTATCCGCATCCGTATCTGCAAAAATGAGCCGCAGATAGCCACAATGACATCTGAGAATATAAAGTGGATATCTGCAAATTTGCTGGGTTCTAGCTATAAAGTTTGTATATGCATCCACATCCATATTCACAAAAACAAGCTGCAGATATCAGCATCCACAGATGCAGATACCCACAGATATCCATGGAAATCCACAGATTTGCAGAGGTTTATCAATGCTCTTTTTACAACATATTTAAAAGTTTCAAGCAATTCCTTCCCCTCCTCCCCATAACTCTCAGGTTTTCATTCTGATCAACAGCATTTACTGCATGACTATTCCATAGCATACCCATTCCCTCTTTTGATTGTTTGGCCTCTTGTTTATATTTGTCTAAATGAAGCTACTTTTGCTTTGTTAGCACAGAACTCTAAAATACTGAAAGCCCTTTGAATCAGTCTACAATAGTCCTTATTATTGGTACTATCACTATTTTCAGTAATAAACACATTTTGATGAGAAGTCCTAAACTAATGCATGTTCCACTTATAACCTCTTTCCACCTCTGTAAGCTGCTATTTGCAGGCTTTTATTATGTGTCTTGTCTTCAGCATTCTCTGACTGTGGACATTAAGCTTGATACCTTTATTGGTATTAAATCCTGTATTTCAAGATGTGATTCTCACAGCAGTCGCCATTTTACCATCCATTATGAAGCAATGTGGGATTTGTTTGCAAATGAGACACACAGTAAATCTTACAATGTATAGTGCTGTCCTTTGTACTTAACCCACATTTCTTAATTACTGTGAAGATTGATGTTATGCCTTTACAGTCAGCATGTTGAAAGCACAGACATACCAAGAATGGAAAAAAGTCTCTTTTATAAAGTGCACTTTACTTCTGTTAATATGGTTTGTGTTGGGGTCACCTCAATGAGAGCAAACAGGACAGCACATATAAAAAAAGTTGCCCAAGGCTGTTAGCTTGGTCATATTGCTGATAATGGGGCTGATAATATTAGGGACACAACTCGTTAATAACATTTACTTTCCAAGGCCATTAGAACTGGATGTTACACTAAACATTCCACACCCTTTCCACATGAAAGTGCACAGAAGCCTGCAGAACAGGTTTCTTAATGCTGCTGAGTCCTTGATGTACATTTTGGCAAAGGTACCACACAGTGTTTTGGCCCTTAGAAGGAGCAGAGGAGACCAGACCTCCAATGAAGAGATAATGGGTACTAGAGACTCAGTATAAAGGACTTCTATTCACCAAAGCTGCCCAGCATTGGCCATAATCTAATATAAACATTAATCCACATACACGGCCATAGAAGCTAGGCTCTTTCTTCCTGGTAAATGAATCTGTTTTAGGGTTATTGTGTTGCTTCTAAATCACAGGTGCAAAATCCAAGGCTCCTCAGCCCACCTGATGTTCTCTGTAGCAAAGTGTGTCCTGTGATATCTGCACTGGTTTTTGACTGTTTAAATACTTCCTTATTTGTTTGTATTCCATGATGCCAACTAGCAGTATCTGGACCATTGCCCTAAAGAATAATAACTAGGCAATGAAAGATATTATTTGCAAAATGTAACAAGTCTTCTGCAAGAATCAATTCACCTCTTACAGGGCATACTGCAGCTGGTATCTTGCACATAGGACAATCTTACTCTCTTTTGTAATCTACCATGGCTGTTGCATAAGCACTTTACCTCATTTTGAGGATGAAAATCTTGTAAGGGGGGAGAAGTACAGGATAGTCATTACAGAGCCCCATTTTACTCCCAAGCGGCCTCTCCGCCCCCCCCCCCCCCCAACCTTTTCTCTTCCTTAATTGAGAGATCCATATTAACCAGCTAATAGCTCTGACAACATTTCTCCTTTCTCTCAGATTCTCTACTGCAGATAAGGTTGCTCATGCAGCACGCTGCTCTTATTGCCATAACAATTCAGCAGAAGTTCTGGCACGGTAACTGTAACAATCATGCTGGCCAGCTAGCTCCAGTTAATCAAAGTCATTGCACAAGAAGTACTTTTCTACCACACATGCAGAGAAGTCTGAAGCATTGGCTTGTTACAGTACTGGAATCTTGCAACTCTGCCTGACCTCCAATATTTTGAAAGTGTTTTGTTTATGGGGACTTTGTGTTAGTCAGTGGAACTCTGAGGAAAGGAAATCCATTACAGGACAGGTGATCCTTTACAGGATCTTTAAAGGGCAGCTCCATCATCTTTACCATTCAATAAAATATTCTCAGGTAGTTCCCGATATCCCCGTTAACACATGCACACTTTCTTGGGATATTGCTCTCTATCTCTGCTCACTGTTGCAGGTGGTAGGAAGGGGAAAGAAAAGTCCAAGTAGGGTTGCCAATTTTGGTTGGACATATTCCTATAGGTTTCATCACATGACAATCTTTAATAAAAGATTAATCTTTAATTTCTGGAGACTCCTGGACAAGCCTGGAAGGTTGGCCACCTACCGTCAGTAAATGCAATTGCTAGTAAGTACAGTATTTCTCCTTTCTATATTAATTTAGAAGTTCTGTAGCTGATGAGCCATGTGAGGCATTTGATTGCTTCCAACAAAGAATTACACAACTTTGGTTGCACTTATGTAACTGCCAATCCACAAAAGTCTATTTTTTCTAGCATTGTTTCTGAATAAATAATACATATGAGAGGTTTCAGCTAATATCACTGGACTTCTCTAAATGAAATCCCTAGATGTTCTGTTCTGCTTTTTCTAATAAACAATATTGTTTGCTCAATCAAATCAGGCATTAGACAAATGGTGATGACCCTTCTGCAGTACCATAGAAAGAACACTTGATTTCTACAATAACTGATCAAACACTATCCCAGCAAGAAACATATGTGGATATATAAGTGTTCTCACATATGGCAATAAACCAACCAGGGACTCGTCTGGCTAGGTTTCTTTTTGCTATTCTCTACATAAGTGATGAACAAATATTGAAAAGAATGTGTACAAACAATTCCAAAAGAACAAATTATCCCTTCAAAAATCTGCAAGTGCCAATTAAAATGGCTGTACTCTGAAAATATGAATTATAATATGCTCTCCCAAACAGCCTGCTCTGTCAGTGCATCCCAAGAATATGCTACATTACCTAGTTAGCATGCACAACACACAGAAATTTTCACAGCTGCATTGCTAAGAACTTAACTTTTCCTCCAATCTTTCATATCTGAACTGAAGAGAAGAGTCTCCTTCACTGAATAAATGCTGCTTATCATAATAAAGATAATGGTTCATTTTATAAAACTGATATTGTAGATATGGGTGTAGTGCCTGGAAATATATCTTCAAGACATTTATAAAAATTCATGTTAACTTTGGTACCAAAAATAATTCTTGAAAGGTTTCTTAATTTATGCTATATTCTGCTGGTTCATTACGCAGACTTTGGCAACTCACCATAAGGACAAGAGAACAGTTTCGGACTCCATTCCCAGATGATAAGTTTTTGATTTTTTGACACTATTACGTCAAGAGCAGTCAACTGTATGAGAAACAGCTTTATCATCATATATAAACCATGCCATGTAATTAAGCTTCCTCTACCATAATTCATAACATTATTTTAACATTCTGTACATTCAATCATATAACAGTAAAAGTAGAGTCTTCACTTGAGGTGAACAGCCATTAATATTGATGGGGTACATATGTGCATAGTCCTAAATCCTCCCTTTGCACATAGCCTGATATTTGGCCAGTTTGCTGGATAGTGTATGGGCCTCCTGCCTACCAGGCCATGAAGCATCTGGAGCTCAATGAATTCCATAGCCCTATTGTACTTCTTTTTGAGAAGGATCCACATAGGAGGATGAGGATCTCTTATCCTTGGTGCACTGCAAATTCACAGACAGATCCTTAGGTGGCGTAAATTGCAAAGTTCCTTTAGACAAACTACTCAGCTGAATGAAGCATTTCTGATGTGGTTTTCCATGCAAAAGTATGGTCAAGAACGACATCAAGCTTCTTACCCTGACTCACTGTTTTTTAAACTTCTCCGAGCAGTGCTATACAAAAGGAGTGAGTCTTCCATTGTTTATCTATAGGCAAGAAGACTTCTGTTTTCAAGGTTGAAAACAACATAGTTGCAATTCATCCAGACAGTAATATCAAGCTTGTGTTCCTCCAGTGCAGAAACAATGGGCCAGCTTCTCAGATAGTATAAGTGTCATTGCTCCAAAGTGTATTTCCATGAAGTGGGCATAGTCAAAAAATGACATCAAGATTCTGCATTCCCGTTTCCTCCTGGGCATGCACTTTTGACTGCCTCACCTCCCCCAGGTTCAAGATCTGACAGTCTTGAATCAAAATGACAGCCACCAATTGGGAAGTGGGTTGTGTGAGAAGCAGACACTGGAGTTCAGCGAGGACTTCCAGCAGCACAGAAGAATGCTTTAGTGGAGTGAATTCCATCCTGTTTCCCAGGGGATAAGTGGCCTGTGAACTGTTACTGAAAACCACCTGCGATTTCTCACATTAGCATCCATTATCTACCCAGCAAAATTCTGTGCCCAGCTATTAGAAAACTGGCCAGAAAAGGGAGGACAGTTCCCCTTGTTAAAGGCTTTCAACTCAAGTCTTTCACCTAAGAATTAAATGTATTTGGCAGGGATTTGTTTAATTCTAGTTACACTTTTCTTACCTTCTTTTAGAATACAAAATTCATGTCTCCCTGAGGGCATTTTGCACAGATTTGAGATGAAAGGTTTTGATGGTGGAAAAGTACAGGACTAAATATAGTACACTGTCAAACTTTGTCTTTGAGAATGTTCTCATAGCTGTGCATTCAAAGCCATAGCATGCCACTGATTTCTATGCAAAACTCTTGATTCTGGTGGGAGCAGCACAGGCAGAACAGGATAAAATATAGTCATAAGGATGGACAGATTGCTTTACAAGGGCTCCCATCCCCCATCTTGCATCAGTGGATTATGGTTCACATTAATCCCTGCCACAGTCTGGAGTGGGAGAAATGCAATCTTCTTGTTTGTTTTTCCCCTCTGCTCACTTGCTGACTGCTGTTCTTTGGCACACAGGAAGACATGTCCTGTCCTGACAGCAGGGGTCAGGACTGAGTTCAGCTACTTTACTACCACAACATTTCCATCCCATCATTCCTGTGTCTACTCCTGTGCCTGCATGCTTCCTCTGCTTATGCAGGCAAAATAGAGAAAATCCCAGCAGTAAACAGCTGGAAGGGAGGATGAAGCAGCAGCAGAGGCCCGTGAAGCAGTGGAAATCCCATCATCACAAGTCCACCCAACAAATATGGGGGAGAAGCAAGAATGTTAACAAAGGTGGGTCCCAGGCCAATGGGAAGACCACTTTCTGTGGTATCAAACATCCTCCAACTATGCTCACATATGAGCATTACATTTGGTGGAATCCTGCTCCGTACACTAATATCCTGCTACCCTAGGGGAAAAGTGATGGCAAAGGAACAACTATTGGAGGTGGGATAATAAGGAGAGCATGGCCCTTCAATTTTTAGCCTATTGATGACTTCCTCTGTACAAATGCAGACTCATGCTTTTGCACTCTATATTCTTCCTACACAACTTGTTTTATGTGATTACATCTCTGCATGTGAGCAGGGCTTCCAGGAAAAAAAAAAAGCACAGCCATTAGAGAGGAGGCCTGCAGAGAAATTGGTAGGGGTTGGCCTTCCCACAAAATAGTATTGCCGACTGTGGAATTCCAAAATCTATAAGGAGAAGGTTAGTCTGACAGCTGATAATTTAAACTGGGGCTCAGGAAGTCAGAAATGAACATAAATCATCAGGGAAGAATCAAGACAGCTTTTGTAAAGGGAAATCATGCGTAACCAACCTATTAGAATCCTTTGGGGATGTCAACAAACTTGGACAAAGATGATTCAATAGCTCTCTCACGTTTGGACTATAAAGATCCACAATAAAGGCTCTTAAGCAAATTAAACAATCATGGCATCAGAGGGCAGATCCTCAGGGATTACTAACTGGTTAATAGATAGGAAACAAAGAAATAAATGGGCAGTTTTTGCAGTAGAGACAGGTAAATAGCACGGTCACCCAGGTATCTGTACTGGAGCCAATGCTGCTCAACATATTCATAAATGATTTGGAAAAAGGGGCAACAGTGTGGTGGCAAAGTTTGCAGATGATACAAAATTACTCAAGATACTTAAGTCCAAAGCAGACTGCAAAGAGCTACAAAGGGAGCTTGCTGGGCATGAAAATAGCAGATGAAATTCAATGTTGATAAAATGCAAAATAATGCATATTGGAAAGCATAATCCCGACTATATATACAAAACAATAGACTCTAAATGGGCTGTCAATGTGGATAGTTCTTTGAAAACTTCCACTCAATGTGCAGCAGCAGTCAAAAAGATAATAGAATATTATGAACCATTAAGAAAGGACTAGATAGTAAGTCAGAAAATATCATAATGTCACTATATACATCCATGGTACTCCGACATCTTGAATACTTTGTGCAGTTTTGGTCACCCCATGTCAAATAAAAGATATTAGAATTGGAAAAAGTACAGGGAAGGGAAACAAAAATGATTAGCAGTATGGAACTGCTTCCACACAAGGAGAAATTAAAATGCCTGAAACTGTTCAGGTTAGAAAAGAGACAACGGGGAGGAGGAGTATGATAGAGGTCTAACAATAATGATTAATGGTGTGGCAAAAGTGAAAGTGTGATTTATTCCTTCACATAATGCAAGAACCATGGGTCACAAAATGAAATTAATAGGCAGCAGGCTTAAAACAAACATAAGGAAGTGTTTCTTCACACAATGCACAGTCAACCTGTGGAACTCACAGCCAGGGGACATTATGAAGGCCAAAAGTATCACTGAGTTAAAAAAGAGAAGTGCATGGAAGATAGGCCCCTCAATGGCTATATCCAAGATGGTCAGAGACATAACCCTATGCTCTGGGTGTCCCTAAACTTCTGACTGCTAGAAACTGGGACTGGATGAAACGGGATGGATCAGTTGATAAATGCCTTATTCTGTTAACTCTGAAGTACCTGGCATTAGCCACTATTGGAAGACAGGGTACTGGGCTAAGCTGGCCTTTGATCTGACCCATTATGGCTGTTCTTTGGGTCTCTAGATTCACACCTGATACTACTATAGACTTGTTGTTTGACCTTGTCCAAATAATTCAATTTCTCTGTGTGTCAGTTGCCCATCTTTTTCAATGGGGATACATTTTTCTCCCATCTTTTTTCTGACTTGTTTATTGAGGGGGTTAGTTCTTCACAGCAAACACACGGTCTTTTACAACGAGCATGGATAGTACTCACATAATGGACTCTGTTCTCATTTTGCACCTTTCAGCTCTAATGTAATACAAATAATTAATAACAATAATGTTGAGTCATCTGCCTGTTTGATGAGTCTTGCCTCCTGTCTAGCTATGATGCTTATTCCATGCCCATTTTCGTGGTGACTCAGTGCTAGCCCCCTTTTTCCTGGGAATACAACTTTGCACAGAGGTTTTTCACATATTGACAGGGCTGGTGACAGATGTCACCAGGCCCTAGGCAATGAGGGGAGGGGTTGGTTAAGGGTCCCTGGAAGGAGGAGGGGTAGGGCAGCCAGCCCGCAGTCTTACCCTGAGCATGACATGTCTCCCGCACCCTGCCCTCAGTACCACCTGGATAGCACTGAGTGGGACTCTGACAGCAGTTTAAAGGGCCTGGGGTTTTTGGCTGTTGCTGTGGCAGTAGTGGCCCAGAGCTCCAGGCCCTTTTAAATTGCCCAGCCCCAGGGAAACTGCACCCTTTGCCTCTTGCTGTCAGCAGCCCTGCATATTAATCACTGTATTTCCATGTCCTTTTGCTGTTAGCTATACTATTATGTCTATGCCACAAACCATGCAGATGGAGCACAGCAGGCACAAAATACAATCTTTAGCTTTTGGATCAAAGTCTTTGACTTATTCAATAGGAGGAGAAGGAAACAGACACAAATTGGAAAGGAACAAAGAGAGGGAGGAGGATAAAATCTTAGGGAGAAGGAGTAGATGCACAGAGAGAGTGAGAGAAGAGAAAGAAGGGGACAGAAATAAGATTAAAGAAACAACAGCAAATGATGCAGAGGGGAGAATTTACAGAAGAAAAATCTCAGCATGATGGAGCATTGTAATGTGTGCGTAATTTCACAGCATATTGAAGAAATGCTAATTCATTGAGGAGATTATAGGTTCTAAAGTTTTATGGGGGTGGTTTAGATTTTAACCCAGCAGGGATGGTTTTTCATGCTTTTTTCCTGTTCAATAATTCCTTTTAATTTTCTTCATTTTGGTAGCCTTACTGTGCCTTGCAAGGAAAGGCAGAGACCGAGTACAGTACAGCTGTGCTGCCGGTGAGGAATCAATGTCACTCAGGGTGGCAAGAATGACATAACACATTAAGAAATACCTGAATGACTTAGTGCTGTCCAGGAAGGCAGTGTTAAAGACAGCATTTAGTAAGCATTGTTGGACCTCAAAGTCATCTGGCAGTTTAGCTTCTCTTCTGTGTAAACTGTGTAAAGTATAATGGTTAGCCAAATTCTGGGGCCTTAGTTTTTACTCAATCTTGACTCAATGAAAATTCTCACTGGTAGATTACAATGGCTGAAGTTCTTCCTTTCGGGGAGAAGGTTGGACATTATAGCTCCTAACTCATCAACAATGCAGCTACGGTTTCCAAATCCTTGTAGCACTGTAAACTTGAAATAAGATATGCAATTTGCACTACGCCAATGGCGTATCTTATCTCAAATATATTTTAAAATAGCTTATTTTAAAATTTGGCATGGCTACATAGCGCCAAATTCCAAAATAAGGCACTATTATTTTGCAACGAGGTTTACTGGGATGGTGAAATTGTGCGCCCAATATTTTGAAAAATATTTTGAAATAACGGGTGGCTTGTGTAGATGCGGGTTAGCTATTTCGGGATACCTTCAGTATCCCGAAATAGTCATGCAGTGCAGACGTACTCTTAAGGACAGGAAGAGATCTTAATAGGGAGGGCTAAGGACTAAGTAAAGCCCTAAGAGTTTTGCTCAATAGGAGGGGTGTGTTTTGTAAGGTGTGCAATGTCTTTTTCGATGACAGATAAAAAGTCCATTTTTATCATGGATAATTATTTCTACACTTGAATGCCTTGCGTATTCAGTTCTACAGATTCATGGCTTTTTAGCCCTTGATGTAGAACTACTCTAGATTAACTCCCACCATAAAATCTACAGAGCTAGTCTAGCTGACTTTATCTGCATATGTGAAATTTTAATAGATACATAGTATCAGAATGCAAACCTCAAAGAGATATTTAAAAAACAGTGAATACTCTTGCAGCACCTTAAAGACTAAAAAACATGTAGATGGTATCATGAGCTTTCGTGGGCACAACCCACAGGGTAGGGTGGGGTGGGGCGGGCCGGGGCGGGGCGGGGCAGGGCAGGGCAGGGCAGGGCAGGGCCTCTCTCCTTCCCACGTGTCCTCCTTTGGTGGCCTACCTCCCCAGCTTTTATAGCCTCTTCCTAATTAGGCTGGCAGCTGTTACTTGTTGCCAGACTGACACAGGGCTGCAACCATCCCCAATCCATTTCCCTTACTTGGGGCTGGAGTGTAGGGGAGCTATTAAGCCCTTCTTACTCCATGCTGTCACATTCTGCAACAAAATATACACTAGAAGAGGAATGTAGCCATTTTAAACTTGATTCTAATTAACAGAGGAGACAGTTGCAAATCTGAAGGTTCAAGGCAATTTGAGTAAAAGTGAATATGAAATGATGGATTTCATGATTCTAAGGAAGAATGACAGCAGCAGAATAAGGCCAATGGACTTAAAAAAAATCAGACTTTAACAAACTTAGAGAACTCATAGGGAAAGTCACAGGGAAGAAAATGTAAGGGAAAAAGCAGCTCTGGAGAGCTGGCAGTTTCTCCAAAAGACAGTATTAAAGGTTCAATGGTAAACATCCTAATGCAAAAGAAAGACATGCAGAACATTAAGTGTATGCGTACACTGCAGGCTAAAGTCGAGTTAAGATATGCAACTTCAGCTACATTAATTGAGTAGCTTAAGTCAAAGTAGCATAACTCAACTTTTGTTGCTGTCTACACAGTAGGAAGTGGAAGGAAGAACACTCTTGCTTTGACTTCCCTGACTCCTTGTGAAATGAGGGTTACAGAAGTCAGAGTAAGAAGCCCATTATTTTGAAATAATGGGCTCGCTGTGTAGACACACACTCTGTTATTTCAGAATAACATGAGTTATTTCTAAATAAGCATGTAATGTAGACATAGCCTAAGAGTGGCCAACACTGTTCCATTAGAAGCTCTTTAGCTACCTGAAAATCAAAAAAGGGATTCTAGAAACAGCAGAAACATGGGAAAAATTGCAAAGAGGAGTTTAACCCTTCCCCTCCCCCGCCCCCAGCACAGATACACCTAGCAAGGGACCACAAAAGGTAATAATAAGAGGTTTTTTATATATATTAGAAGCAAGAGAAATGGAAAAAAAATGTTGGCTCACATGACACCCTCTGATTTCAAGCCACAATTCATTATAATGATTACAAAATGTATAGAGTTGTATATCTATACTGAAAATTATATTCTTAAGGTCTTGGCTAATGCAGGTCATCAAGAGGTTACTGATATCAATTTCCCTCTCTGGACATCACTGATTGTGTATTGTATCCAACAATGTATAGCTATCTGCATACTGATCCAGATGCAAATTAAGAGATTGAATACTACAAAAGAGAAAATCTACAAGAACAACCAAATAGGGGGTGTCCTTTATTTCCATTCTCTTTTCCTCCTATTCTCTTTCATTCTGTCACTACTTAGGTAATCACTTCCCTAACTCACTAAAGAGCAATAAAATTTGTGCATCAACCATGTGGTGGTGCACAACAATTGGCTCATATTATTAAAGGACTTTACTTATCTTATTGAAAAGTCTTGAATGAGTAGCTGTGTTAGCCTGTATCTGAAAAAACAAAAAGGAATCCTGTGGCACCTAAGGGTACATCTACATGGCAGCATTTTCCCAGAATAACGGCCGTTATTCCAGAAAAACAATACTAACGTCCACACTGCAATTGTGTTATTTCGACAGAAAACAGAAATAATGGAGGGCTTTTTCCAATGGAGGTAAACCTCATTCTACGAGGGATAAGGTTTTTCCAAAATAACTTTTTCGGAAAAAGGTGTGTGTAGACGTGGAAGAGGGAGATCTGTCAAAAAAAAAAAAAAAAAAAAAGAGGCCTCCAGGAAATAACACAGGTGCCCTGCTGGCTACTTTGTCCACACTCATCACAACTCTATAGTTCCTGTCTCCCGGCAGCTCTTAAATCTGCAGACACCAGGGACAGGGCTTGTGGCAGGAAGCCGGCCCTGGGAGCTGCAACACACTGTGTGGCTGCCACGGCGCAACGCTGACATATATGGCCAGATGGCCGAGACCTTCACCACGACGATCCTTGAGCAGGTCAGGAGCAAGGTGAAATAACTCCAGAAGGGCTATGCCAGGGCAAGGGTTTGCAGCTCCACCCTATTACAAATAACTCCACCGCATGCTGGGGGGCAGTGCAGCCCCTACTCCACCCCTGGTGGTGGACTCAGGACTGGAAATGCCCTTCGTCACCCGCCTGGGAGCCTGGGAGAAGGAGCTGGAGGAGGAGGAAGAGACAGCGAGCACAGTGACCACCATCACCCTGGATTCGGTACTCCAGGGCCTGGATGTCTCCCAGGCCAGGGAGGGATCATCAGATGAGTGCTCTTAGTTTCACACACACAGTGAGCACTGAGGGGCTGTGGTGCGATTGTCGCTTGGCCTTCTCGGCCTGGGCATCATGCTGCAGTCTGTGCATGTGGATGCATGTGCAGTGCCAGTCTGTGCCACGCAGCCCCAGGAGGCAGCTCCAAAGCACCCCTGGGCTCCTGCTCACAGGCTCTGGGGAGGCCAGACACACTTCTGACCTCCCCCCCCACCAGCCACTGCCAGATGGAGGCTGGGGACAAGGGCACATGAATGCCCGCATACAGACTCTGGAATGCTGCACACGGCACACAGGCATGCCTGCACGCTCGAGGCAGCACCCGCTCCTGGGGACAGCGCTGCAGGTGGTTCGAGACCCCTCTCCCACCCATGGGATCCCAGTGTGGCCAGACACATCCCTTGCCTGCTTGTCTGTGGGATGGGGGAAGCATGATCACCTGGGAACCTCTGGGCTCCAGTGAGGCAGGGCCCGCTGTCCAAGCCGCACATGGCCTTGCTCCCGGGACATTACCGTCCTCCTCCCCGAGGACTGTTGCTCTCAGCTCGCTGATGAGGGCAAGGCCTCAGGGACAGTGTCTCCAGGGATGACTGACCACCTCTCTTCATTCTCCCTAGCCAGACCAGCCATGGCTGTGGGGTGAACAACACCACCCGAGCCAACTGCCTGACCCGGAGGGAACCGCAAGTGCTGGAGGGTCCAGGAGGACCTGATGAGTGAGCACATGTCCGTCCTCAGGGACATGCAGCAGATGCTGGCCCAGAAGGTCCAGGACGATGAGCAATGGTGGGCCCAGATGTGGGCTGAGCTGCTGCAGCAAGGCTGCGACATCTGTGCCACCGTCCGGGAGATGATGGTGTACCCGGCATCAGTCCCAGTCCCTGCTCCCCATCCCATGCCAGCCCTCGCTACCCCTCCCATACCTGACCCCACTCCAGCCCCCCCTCCTGACCCCACTCCAGCCCCACCTTCTGCCTATCCCCTTGTTCTCCTAGGCCCTCCCACCCTGAGGTCACTGAGGTCCCTGGACACGAGGTGGAACTACCACCCTAGCCATGTGCCATTCTGAGCCCCAGCTCTAAGCCTCTCCTCCCACTCCAAGGTTTTCACTTCCTTCTCCATATCCAGGTTCTCAGCCCCCCTCCTCCCTTCCCATATCCAGGTTCTCACTAGCTGGGGGATGTTCTGCTCACCCACATTGAGGAGGGTCAGGAGGCACCTGAACCGCGCCTTCAGGTGCCAAAAGGCGCATTCCACCTGGATGTGGGCCCTGCCCAGGCGGGCATTGAAGCGGTCCCTGCTTGGGTCCAGGTGGCTGGTGTAAGGCTTCATCAGCCACAGCATGAGTGGGTAGGCCACATCACCCCACGATGCACAGTGGCATCTCAACATCCCCAACCATGATGTTTCGCTGGGGGAAGAATGTGCCAGGCTCTAGCTTCTGGTAGAGGCTGGAGTTGCAGAACATGCGGGCATCATGCGCCCTCCCTGACCAGCCCATGAAAATGTCCGAAAACTGTCCGCAGTGGTCGACCAGGGCCTGCAGGATCATACAAAAGTGACCCTTGAGATTTATATACTGTGCTGCATGGTGGTCGGGAGCACGGATGGGGATGCGGGTTCCATCTATAGCCCGCCTCCCCCCAGGCAGAGGTTCTCAAGGATGAGCTTGGAGTCGAGCTCATGCAGGGCCACCACATGCGCAGAGGTAGCTCCCGCACCATGTCAGGGTATCCCTCAGAGAGGTAGGCAAGCAAGAGGAAATGCTTTTCTGTCCCTCAGAGAGGTAGGCAAGCAAGCAGAAGGTGGTGAGAAACGGCTGTCCAGGGAGTCCCTTTAAGCACGTATGTCAGATAGCCTCAGGCAGCAGCACCCGGAAGCAACTGCTGACCTAAAGCCCTGCCTGAACTGGTTCTGGGTGGCCTTAAATGTGAGATAGCATCCAATCATTGTGGATGCTACCTTCCGAAATAGAAAATCGCTATTTCATTGTGCTTTTTGTGTGTGGATGCTCTCTTTCAAAATAACCTTTTTCAGAAGATCTCTTCTGGAAAAGCTTATTCTGAAAGAAGCTTGTAGTCTAGACGTACCCTTAGAGACTAAAAGATTTATTAGGGCAAAAGCTTTTGTAGGAAAACATTTCATCTGATTAATTGAAGTGGAAGTTACAGAAGCAGGAGTATATATAAGGAAGAAGTTGCTTGTGTTAATGAAGCTAATTTTTGTCAGGGTGAAAGTGGCTCATTCATAGCATTTGGTATGGAGAAGTGAATATCCAGAACAGGGAAATTGCCTTTGTAATGTGTTAACCAGTTGAGATCTTTATTCAATCCTAAATTGATAGTGTTGAATTTGCAAATGAATTCCAGTTCCGATGTCTCTCTTTGTAATTAGGTTTTGAAATTCTTTTGTAGAAGGATGGCTACTTTTAAATCCATTACTGAATGTCCAGGGAGGTTAAAGTATTCCCTTCCAGGTTTATGTGTGTTACCATTCCTGATGTCTGATTTGTGTCCAGTTATCCTTTGTCACAGAAACTGTCCAGTTTGGCCAATATACATGGCACTTGATGACATGTATCACATTAGTGGATGTGCAGAGGGTAAATGCAGTCATTAGTGACACGATTTTAACTCAACTGTGGCCTCTAACATCATTTCACATTTTGAACCATATAGCTAACAATCCAAGGTCAGAGCAGCAAGCTAAATAAACATAATCCAATTTCAACACGTTACAGAATTCAAATGGGTAAAAAAAAAAAAAAAAATCAAAGTAGCCTGTCCAAGTCAGAAAGATGCAGGCAGAAATCTAAGCCCATTTGACATCTGATTCCAGGGGAAAGACTGCTAATAACATTTTGTAAGCTATACCTATAAAAACTGTGACGGGGTCACCCTGCTTTCTGTACCTGCTTTCTGCTGTGGGAAATCTGCTGAGCTTTAACTTATGGCTTTGTAATAGCCTAGAGGATGAGAATAAAAGACAGTAGGGCTGTTTTCATTTTTCATGTAGTAAAACACCCAATGCAAGAGAAAGCAGCAGGGAACTCTGACAGGCAGTAATCATAGCCGTATACAAATGGTACAGAGACCTCCTATTGTGCAAGACAAAGGAGATTCAGCTAGGACAGGAACTGGGAGAAAAAGGGGAGCGAGAAATAAGTTATCAAAGCATCATAAACATCAAGGAGAGAGGGAGAGAGAAAGAAGGTATCACCAGTAACAGGGTGGGATCTGCAGTAAGAATGATAACTATAAAAAATGGCCTTTACCAAGAATAGCAGAAGATGGTTTTGGTGCCTCCCTTACTCTTTTGGGACAGCCGATCAAACAAACGAGAATTGAAGATGCAGGAGCAAAAAAGAAAAGAAAAAGCACCCAAATAAAATGAACAAACAAACAAAACCCAACTAATGACACAATGCTCCCTGGAATTTAACACCCAGGGAAAATACCCAGATACCCTAGAACAGGCTCTGAACATTACATATGAATATGACCCAGCCGTTTGCAGCAAACAGTAAAACACAAGTTCTGAAGAGGATGAGGGAAACAGAGTAGAAGCTGGCACTGTACCTGGAGTATTTGAGAGACTGAAAAGCCAAATATATTAGCTACTATGGTTTTCTCTTCACTGCCAAAAAAGGTGGGTTTTCAGGGGTGAATAACTTAAATATCTATAGTTACTGGCTTATCACAACCCCTTCTCCCCCTTGACAGAAGGGGCTATGGAAAGGTGGTTTTGGGGGTTGCAATGGGCCTGTACCTGTAAGAAATTTAAGTGTGGGGCTCAGGGCAGGGGGCTGAAGGGTGCAGGGCGCTCAGAGCAGGGCTGGAGACATATGTGGGGGGGGGGTGCAGGAGTCAGGGCAGGGATTGTGGGGTGCTCAGTGTAGGGTAGCCCAGGGGAGGGGGCTGAGGGATGTGTGGGAGCTCTCCCTATATTTTAGAATGGAGGGTTCCTCCATTGGAGGCGGAGGGATGTTTGGGAGCTCAGGGCAGGAGGCTGGAGTGTGTGCAGGAGCTTAGGTTAGGAGGCTGGAAGTGGCGGGGGAGGGGGGGGCTCAGGGCAGGGGTTGGGATGTGGGGGTGCAGGAGTTAGGGCAAGGGCATGAGGAGCAGGAATCGGGGCAGGGAGTTGCAGAGGGATTCAGGACAGGGCTTGGGATATAGAGTGGGGCTCAGGGCATGGGGGAATTCAGGGCTGGGAGTGCAGCCACCATGCTGCCGGATCCTCTGGGGGCCATGGAGACCATACTGCCCAGATACCAGAGAAATGGGGCTGGAGCCTGGGTGCTCTGTGGCCAGAGCTCTGTGGCAGCATCCAGAGCCCACCTCCTGGTGGCCAGTCTCTTACCAATGTGCTGCACTGGGGCGCACCAGCTTACTTTCACCTTTGGCTTTTATATAGCAAGGTCACCCATGCCACACAGCCTGAGAGTTCTCTCCTGTAAAATCCTAGTGGATACAAGGCACCTGCACTGTTTACTGGCGGTAGCTTGGGGAGACCAAAGCAATGCTTCCTGCCTGTGGCTGACCTCATCTTTTGCCTACAGCAAAACTATACAGCCAAGTTGCCACAGGATTTCACAAGAGGATATTTAACATGTGTGAGTTTGTGAAGGGGAAAATGTATACATCATTAGTGTGAGGGATACAGGGGCAGCAAAGAAAGAGAGGGAAAGGTCTATCAAGATCCGGAGGACAGAGGTGTGTAGAAAGAGGAAGGGAAAGGAGGAATGAACAAAATGAGGGATTTAGAAGCTCTCCCCATATTTTAGAATGGAGGGTTCCTCCATTCTGGTTTTTTATATGAGATTTGACAGTCTTTATGTGGTTTACAGTAATTTAAAAAATCCCCACACACTAATTTCCCTAAACTTTTCCCAGGGAAAAACAGAATCCTCTCTGACAGGCCTGCCCACTTTTGATGCGATGTCACCCTCACGATCCGAAAAATTACAAATTGGATATGTTTTGCATATCATTTCAGGCATCTCCTATTGATTCCATTTGGAAGTTTGCCCATCAATAATCTTGTTTCCATTGACAACAGGACAGGCTGTGATGTTTAATCTAATTAGGCGCTTCAAGGTTAGATATGATCATTTGATTTATTTTAACATTCTTATAATCTGATATTGAAAACACTGATATTGCATTCAAATCATCTAGATGTTCTATAAAAGCTACCACTCAATTTCTACTCCTAATATTCCCTCCCACCTTCAAAATTAGCCTCGATGGGTCTGATCCTGCAAACATTTGCTGCTGCTGCAGCATACACAAGCATTCCCATTAGAGCCAATGGGACTAAGAAGGACTATATACAGAAGTGTTTGCAGAAACAGGAAGTATCTTTGTAGAACCTAGAAAACCACAATGTTCTCTCTCTCAATTGGGTCTACAGCTGCAGCTGTTCACTTAATACTCCAGGAACACAATCAGAAATATTTTGGCATGCTAAGGTTCTATAGATCATGACTTTCTTACCCTCACAAAATAATACAATGGCTTTCAACCTTTCCATACTAGTGTACTCCTTTATACTAGTCATGGTTTGGTTGTGCCAGGAAAATGGGAAGTGCTGTGAATGGGACTGTCTTCCAGAACATGGAAAGGGATAGGGCTGCTATTTGGAAGGACGTGATACTGCAGAGTAACCATCGGAGGCAGTGAGGTCAGGGGAGAGCTATACTGTAGAGCAGTGGTTCCCAAACTTTTTGGCATCACAACCCCCTTTTTGATTTTTGAAAAACCCTCATGCCCCCCCCCCCCCCCCATAGCAGCAAAACTTGTTGAGGAAAAAAAAAAGGGGGGGGGGAAGGAACTCAATAGGGCAGCAAAACTTGATGGGGCCGGGGGAGGCTGGGTCGCCTCGCGCCCCCCTTGGAATTTCTTCACACCCCCAAGGGGGGCACGCCCCTCAGTTTGGGAACCCATGCTGTAGAGTGACCACTGGAGAGAACCACACCATCAAGAGAGTGATGAGCTGAGGCTCGCCATCTTGCCTGCCACCAAACAGGGTAATTTGCTCCCTGCCCCAAACCCCTTGTCCCCATCCCTTGGCTGCAGCACCAGAGAGGGGTGAGGGCAGGGAGAAAGCTCTGCCGGATGCAAGGGTGGGGGAATGTCTCTGCTGACCTGGGTGTGGGAGGCGAGAAAATGCCGTTATCAGCCAGGGGTAGGAGGCTGGGAGGCAAGAGAAGGCCCCTGGTGGCTGGAGGTGCTGGGGGAAAAGAGAAGGCCCCTGCCAGCTGGGTGTGTGTGTGTAGAAAAAGCCCTGCCGGATGGGAGCCCCTGTCCTGAGCCCTTCCTCACCCCCAAACTTCACTCTTGCATGCCCCAGCCTCCTGCCATGCCCTATATCCCCAAGGGCCTGCCCTAGCTCCTTCACATACCCCCGCACCACCGGCTCCCTGCCCCAAAGGACTCGAGTAATGCTAGGTATGTCTTCTAGTTATAAGATGAATCAATTGGAATGTAAATATTGCACTTATATTTTGGTATAAAGCAGCATCAAAAGTCATTGTATGAAATTTTAGTTTGGACTGACTTTGCTACTGCTTTGTTTTTATGTACCTTGTTGTAAAAGTAGGCAACTATCTAGATGAATTTTTATACTCCCTGGAAGACTTCTGCCTATCCCCAGGGATAAGCATAACCCTGGTTGGGAAACACTAGAATAGATCACACATCACAATATCAGTGAGGCCACTTGTGGATTAAAATACTACTCTCTATTAGTAAGATTATCACAGCCTGGCTCATAATAATTTCAATTCCAGTCTAAATCAGTAACAAAAATCAATCTGTGTTAAACAGAAAAAAAAGCCTCAGGAAAAAACACAAGGGTTTATTTTTGTTAAAAGCAATGAAACAAGTGAAAAATATATTAAACAGCAACATCATTCTCATAGCAGAAAAAACAAATAAGGAAACATACATTCTTCATTCCTAGGAAATAATTCAAACCTGGCTTCTATGTTTTTCTTTGGAAGAAGAGATTGAAAACAATCAAGCATAATAGTTTTTAAATGAACATACATCTACAAAGAGACAATTATTTGTGCAGTGTCATGTAAACTGACAACATAAAAAAAGAGACTCAGTCTAGTAGATGGCAGCAGGGGGCAGCAGTATGCTAAGTATTGGATAGAGATCAGTATTGGACATTCTTGTTTACTGTACCTTATCATTGAGCTCCATGTATTTCAATCTCATGCCAAATATTTACTTGTTCTGGCAAAACAGGTTTAATCTTTTCAAAGTGAAAAGTGAAAGATGGGCTCTTAAAAAAGAAGACTTCTCTGAGTAATGAATGTAGTGGGAAAATCTCTGCATTCTGATAACAAATATCCTCTCCCAGTTGAAAAAAATACATTTTAATGTAACAAATACACAAAACTGGAGACAAGAAGTAAGGTTTGGGATGTCCAGGGTTCAGTCTCACTGCCAGTTATGGTAAAAATCTCAAGAGATTCACACTTTGAGTGCAAATACCAATCCAAAAAAGGTTGGATGCTTAATAAAATCTCTTTCATGTGTGTTAAATTGGGCTGGAAATCTCAAACAGAGATTCTGTTCTGAATAGAAACCAGAAATAATTGTGGGAGACAAGGAGAGGGGAGAACAAAACCTCCCTCACCTAAATATTTCAGAACTTTAATAAAATTCTGGGCAAAGTTTTTGAATAATGGGGCCAGGAATGTTTTTATGTGAATTGTTTTACCCATCCTTAACCACCATGCAAGCCAAATTTGGACATGTAAGCAAATCTTTCATGTACTTACATCATATCCAAATTTGACTCCCTATCTTCTGGAAAGGATAGGTTATTAATTTCTATTGTAGGAACACATGTTTTAAAGATACATATGGTGTAGTGCAATTCAAATGGGAAAACTAAACAAGATATAGCCAGGGCTCTAATAATGATGCAAGTTAGTTTTTGAGCTTTAGCAAAATAATTTGTGAGAAGTAACATAGTAATGCTGCAGTACACAACAGTGTTACCCATAGGCAATATAGCTCAGGATTTCAAAATGAATATAAACATAATTTGGGTCACCTAGTATGTTTGCAAACAATGGTACATGGCAAAAATCATGATTCACCACCATACTGGAGAAAAGCTATTATTATTGGTAAACAAGTGTTTACTGGAAATTTAATGACTAAGGTCTCAATCTTTACTCACTGGGCCAGATTTTCACATGCTTTAAATCTGTATAGCTCCAAAGACATCAACACAGCTACACTGATGTACACCAGCTAAAAATCTGACCCAGATCTTATGTAAGATTTTGTAAGCGTTTTGTAATGCTTTTGTAAGCATTGCTCCACAATAAGACAACATGATCATTGTCTCCTTCCATACATGTGACGACTATAAAACATGTAAACGTACTTAAGTTTAAGTGTTTGACTGGTCAGGCCCTAATGGAAAGAAGAACCTCTACTCCAAAGGCACAGTGCAAACAAATACTGACTGCAGAAATTTTTAATTAGTGGCTTATGAAGAAACAATTATAAAATGAGGCCAAAGTATGTTTGCCACATGAGAAGAGAAAGGAACAAATCATATTGCCATAAAAGTCAAAATCCTTCTAATTAGTCTTTAATAAACAGATGATGCCTTATAAAAACATTCTGCATGGAAATAAATCTGTCTGGATGTAGCAGATTTTTCTGGGGATAGGCGGATTGTCTTCGTTTTTTGTTATCAAGTTTATTTATACAGGCATATCTCATTATTTCTTTAAAATATGTCTGATCTTGTGTAGTCTCCCCCTGAAGTCATATGACATAGTCATCATCTTTACAGTGATCATGGAGGATTAGCAGCCCAGTCCTGATTTCTTTTTATCAGGGCTAGAGATGGTTGAAACTCAGAATTTCTGCTCTGCTGAGATTTCCCTGGAAAGTCCAAAAACAATTTTTAGTCCATTCCATTTTGGATTTAAAACTGGCAAAGTTGAACTTCCCCACTGAATACAAAGTATGAATGCTTTTGTTTTGGAAAAATCTGTTTGGTTCAATTTTCCTACAATAATTTTCTTGCCCTGACTCCCAGGAATGCCCTTATGCTACCCTGACTGATAGGGGCTCACTGGGCTGTCCCAACTCCTCCTGAAGGAGTTCCTGAGAATCAGAGGTGCCCCCAGTCCGCATAGCAAGGCTCCGAGAACTCCAGAGACGGTTGGCTTGAATTGCAGAGCGCAGCTGCAGAGCAGGGAGGCAAACCCTGCTTAGAGTTAGCGCTCTCAGGGTTTTTAGGCATCTGGCTCCTTGAAAGGAAGCTTGGAAGCTCTGGCATGTTGGGGCTGCCCTGGAGTTACAGACCTTGGAAGCCCAGACTCCTTAGAAGTTTCTGATGGAAACTTCCCGTGATTTTATGGAAGTCCATCAAACCTAAACCATTATCAAGTGAAACAAAACTTTGTTTTGCTGGATAAAAATTCCAACAAGCTCTAACTGATGGCATAATTCATATGCAGATTAATGGAAAAGGGACTGGGTCCTACGGGCGAAGCTCTGTCCCACTAAAGTCAATGGTAGTTTTGCTCCTGATTTCAATGGGGGCAAAGCACTCTAAGGCCTTGTCTTCACTACAGTTTTGTTGACAAAGGCAGCTTTTGTCAACAAAACAACAAATGCGTACATGCTGCAATGCAACTTTTTTGGGGGCAAAATGCCATTTCACCTACAAATACCTCCCCACCGCAGTGAGAGACATAAGGCTTTCTGCACACAATTTTTGTTGCTGAAGTGCCTGCGTAGACATCAAGCTTGATTTTATCACTCCACTTGACTTCCAGGAGGTATCCCACAATGTCCAATCTGACCCTTCTGGTCAGCAGCTCGAATTTCCCCGACCTGCAGCCAGATAAACAACCATCCATGCCTCCCACTTAGAAACCAAGGGAACTTTTGAAATTTCATTTCCTGTTGGCCCATTGTGGCTAGGTCTCATCACATCTTTCCAGGTGACCAAGGCTGGCTACTGCAATAAATGCTGTCCCGCTTGGAACACTGCAGAGCTGCTAAATAAGCTCAGTATATGGGAAGCCATCCCCGCTGTGCTTCAGCCACAGGAATTTTGATATGAACAGGCAGATTGCTCAAGGCTTGTGCAAAAAGGGCTGTGATCAGGACACACTGCAGTGCAGAGTGAAAATAAAGGAGCTGAGGCATGTGTACCATAAGGCCAGGGAGGCAAACCACTACTCTGATGCTGTACCTAATATCTGCCAACTCTATAAAGAGCTGGATGCTATTTTTTCTCTGTCACGAAAGAAAGAAACAGGGATGCTCTTATTCCTAACTAGTGATACTGTAAGACCCCAAAACATGCACATAATATTGGTTGTTATTCAATGCTGTCAAATATGACCTTTGCTTGAATCAGTAATGAACTTTAAAGAAGACAGTTCTTCAATGGCAGACCGTAGTTACAGAAATATAAAAAACGCTGGTATAATTAATGTGATACAGTAACTCATGACTATTTATTTTATATGTAAAATATTAAACAGTTAACATTACGCAATAGTATACAATCAATATAGCAAAACAGAGGTAAATATTGAAAAGCCCTGTGCAGCTCTCCTACCCCTGCATTTACACGTGGCATTATGTTTTCAAGTTCTGATGGGATGATGTAGCTGCACAAGTCACAGTGAGAATGCCAAATTCATGCCAAATTCATGCATAGTTAATTCAGCACTTCTCATAAATGAATGAGGAGTGGCAGAGCCATGAGTCTAGACATGCAGAGGTAATCTTCTGTGAAAAATCTGTGGGCAAGTGCCACTCTTGTGCAATGCTAGACAAAAAATTAAAATTATGACAGAGTGTGACTGCATTGTCTAATACAGTAGGAATAACCTGATTATTTTATAATAGTTCATGGGTGCCTTTATTAACAGTTTCTATAAGCAAAATTGGCACAATTGTATATGCATATATCACACAAGTGCTATTTAGGGGCTCAATAATATTAAAAGCTCACGATCTATGTCTGACCTGTTTCTGAGAAAAACAGCACGTAACAGAAACGTACAAGCAACTGCACTCTGAAATGCTATTCCAAGAAGAATCAGTTACCATTGGAGTTGTCCTCTTGATTTATAACTGCAATTGCAAGCTCTGTATGAATTCCATATGCTGATGGTAATGACCCCAACATAAAAGGCACATGACTCAGCAATGAGTGGAGGCAAACTAAAACTTCTATCAAGAATTCTTTGAATTACACAAAAACCGTGTAAGCAAGGAGTATCTGGGGTAGTCCTACTAAGTTGTCTATGCAGGTTGCTGGATTTTCACCCACATCATGCTTGCTACAGTTAAAAATATATGGAAATTGACCACAACAATGGGACATCCAATCAGTGAATAAACATGTATGATGGGTCATGACCTCCTTGCAACTGTCACAAGATATGCTGAGACCCCACTGATCCTGCTTTCCCTGACAGACTAGGCACCCCAACCCTGTCTTGCTGAGCCCAGCTCTCCTGCCAGCTTCAGCACAAACACAGGGACAGATCTGCAGACACAGGCTGAAACCAATACAATATGAGGCCTTTTGACAGCACTCAAGTACACAACCCCTCTGGGAGCGGAACCCTAGATAAATCTATTTTATGCTGTATAGAGATATAATATAAGCTCATAAAAATCACCCTCTTTTTCCATGTAAAGAGAGAAATGCACAGACTCCTTTGGCTCCATGGTAACAATTATTTACAGCAGGTTTATTAATAAACAAATGTGATTGTATTAAGTATAAAAGGTAGGATTTAAGTGGTCATAAGAAATAGCACAAAGAACAAAGTAGGTTACTAAGAAATATAAACAGAACATGCAAACTAAGATTAATACATTAAAGAAACTAGTTACATGAAAATATCTCACACTAAATGTTGGCCTAATAATCTTCTTCATTGACCAGATATTGTTCCAGCCTGGGCCCAGTCTCTTCTGCCAGTTCAGTCTTAGTTGCTTCTTGGTTGGGGTGGATGGGAAGAAGTGACAACCTGGATTACCTCACTACCCAACCTTAAGAATATAAGAACATTAGAATGGCCAAACTGGGTCAGACCAAAAGTCCATCTAGACTAGTATCCTGTCTTCTGTCAGAGGTCAATGATAGATGCCACTAGAGAGAATGAACAGAACAGGTAATCATCAAGTGATCCCTCCCCTGTCACCATTCCCAGCTTCTGACAAAACATTAAATAGGATTTGCAAAAGGCGGGAATCCTTTGTCTCCCAAACCTGGCTTCCTTTCTCTTCTTGTGGAAAAGTAGAGAATCCAAGATGGATTCCAGAACCAGATTGCAGAGGCAGTAGCTATTTCTTACAGGCTGATCCTTAAGCTTATGGGAAAATCAAGCTCTCACACATTTCATTGTCTCTTGCTGATGGGCCATTAGCTATATGTATGGTTTCTTCCTTATTGTACCTGATGGGCAGGTAACAGGCTTTTCCCAATATGAACACATTGATAATAAATCTACAGACAATATTCCTAATTTCAGATACAGAAATGATACATGTAGACAAATAGGATAAACACATTCAGTAAATCATAACCTTTCCAATGATATCTCAACATGAAATATCTCACCTAAAGCATATCCCAGTTATGTCATATTCATACTCACAAACATATCCCCATGAAGAATATGGAATGCCCTGTCATAACATTATAGCCAGGCAATGTAACTCTCAGACCATCTGTCCCTTATGCAGCTCTTTTTACATATGCTTAAATCGAAGTACTAAATTCTTCTCGGTATTTTAAGAAGAGCAGCACTCTTATTTTTCACTGCTGCATTCTCTCTAATACTAGCACAACTTGGGTATGTCTAAACTACATGGCTCCGTCGATGGAGCCATGTAGATTAAACTGATCGGCAAAGGAAATGAAGCTTGCGATTTAAATAATCGCTGCTTCATTTAATTTAATGGCTGTCGCGCTGAGCTGACAAACAGCCGATCAGCTGTTTGTCGGCTCAGCGCTAGTCTGACGCCTCCTGCTGACATGAAAGCCTTTATTGACCTCCCGCTATGCCTCGTAGGATGAGGTTTACCGGGAGGTCGATAAAGGGCTTTCAGGTCGGCGCAGGAGCGCCCAGATTAGCGCTGCTGAGCAGACAAACAGCTGATCAGCTGTTTGTCGGCTCAGCGCGCAGCCATTTAATTTAAATGAAGCCGCGACATTTAAATCGCGCTTCATTTCCCTTTGCCGATCAGCCTAATCTACATGGCTCCATCGATAGAGCCATGTAGTTTAGACACACCCCTTGGGATCAATTGTTTGTACAGGCTGCAGTACTGTTTAAAGACACAATTAAACACTGTAGGCCCAGCTGAGTTTTGGGGCAGAATGAAGATGCACCAATCTAAGGAGATATCTAGGAAACATGTTCTAACACGGTAAACAGGTGTTGACCAATCCTTTGGAGTAGCCACTATGTGAACTGGTATGGCAGAGTCTGTCTTTGTTTCCTCCTGACTTCTGTCGTGTGCCTAGACAGGAGCGAAACTTGTTCCTACTCCTTCCAAATGGTGCCCATCCTCTGCTCCTAATGATCTTTTCCCTCATGCAACCATTCTTTCTGGAGGCTGTTCCTAAATCTTCACATGAGCTTTTAAATAATGTATCAGTTTTGTATTCATGTATCACATGCCCATAAAGATATAATATGCATTACAACAGAAAATATGTTAGATGACAAAAAATGGGGAAAAACATACAAAGGGGAATGCTACATAAATTTTTTGCCTGATTTTCAAGGTTTTTTTCTATGCTCAAAGTTTAGGACATTGCAGATGCTCAGCCTCTATATAAATCTTTATGACACCAGGATTTGTGACTGCACAATATAGGTCATTCTTTTCAGGTCCAATTGCCTTAACCTTTTTCTTTTCTTTGCCACATGGTAATCATAAGTTGTTTTCTTCAGCTTCCCTCTGCCTCTCTAGAACCGTTTTTATTGTTGTTGGCTTTCCATAACTTGCAAGTGGATGTACTGATAGAGAAAGGTGTGTTAGACTATTACCATGAAGACTGGAGGCCTTAATTTTTAGTACCACAGGCTGTCATATTGCCAGCATCTCCACAATACCTTGCTAATGTGTCTAAACCTTCATGTGGAGGGACTTATTCATGGGTGAGATGTTAACACTTCTTCCATGGCTATTCACCCCTTGGCCTCATGCAAAGACTGCTGTAAAAGGAGCTAATTATTGCTCATTGTCATAGTCTTCCTGTGATAGACACTCCTTCACTAGAAAATCGACTCAGCCCATCAACTCATTTCTCAGAGACTAACCACTATTCAGTGCCAACAAACTGAATTAGTTCCAGACTGCTGACCTGGGGTGAAAGAGGTCTATATCTCATTGCTAGTCTAATGCGCCATAAAGTTTGTCCTTAATAGCAGAGTTTCTGCATATTACTATGAGAAATAATGACGTCACCTTCTATTAATCTTTCATACTTTTATTTCCATTTAAAGTAATCTGTAATGTTCCCTTGTTAAATGTGTGACAGAAACACAAAGACTCCCTGAGAGGCACAACACAAACTGTACTCCCTATGTAACTGCACAATACAAATATTTGACATGTCCATCAGAATAATACTCCATTATGCACATTTAAAATATTATGTTTCTTTTTCAAAATGTGTTATTGTTGCCTGTCAGTCATAAGAGTGGGTTACTCACCCTATGTAGTAATTGAGAGTTTTTGAGATGTGTGTCCCTGTGAGTTTTCCAATATATGTACGGGATCATCCCTGCACCTGGGATCGGAGACACGTGCTCCTTTACATCTCACACTGTGAATGGTGCCTATATACAGTGCTGCGTGATCCAACCACCCTCAGATCCTTCTCTACCACAGAGTCAATGCTTCAACTCCAAAGCATAGGAGAAGGATGGCCGGTAGTGAAGCATGAAAAGGGACACGCATCTCAAAGAACCTGTTATTATACAGAGTGAGTAACCTTCTCTTCTTTGAGGAGTGTCCCAATGAAGAAGACTCCACTATTGGTGACTGTAGAGCAATGACCCTAGTTGGAAGGCTAGGGCTTCAGAATGATCTCTACTGAGGAGGATAGGACCATGGGTCCTAGAAGGGCATCTGATGCCACATCATGGGTGAAGATTTAATGTTGACTGACGGTGTCTGGGGATGCCCAGGTGGCTTCCTTACAAATGTGCATAATCAGCACGTTATTCAGAAAATCTAATGAGTTGGAGAGCAACTGCAAGGAGTGTGTGTGATTGCCAGATTTGCAGGAGGTGAAGTTTATGGCACTGCTAGCAAAGGTGGATACACTCAGAGATTCATTTATAACGGGGTCGGCAACCTTTTCAAACCAAAGAGCCAAACTACATCAACATTCAGAGCAAGTGGTCAACAAAATGCCATCTAAGAATGCCCACTTGCATGACTGAAAATATACAATTTAATATTATTGATAACAGACATGCTGATTAATAATAGCATAAATGAAACATTGTACTCACATACTGTATAATTGGACTTTTGCTGCTGCTAGGGGTGCAGTTTGTGGATGTGGGGGTGCAGGAGTCAGGGTTGGGTTATATGAGGGGCTCAGGGCAGGGGTTTGGGGTTTGTGGGAGGTGCAGGAGGCAGGGCAGGGTGCTGGGGATAGGAAGCAGAGTATGTGGGGGGCCCTGTGGCTGGATTACCCTACCTGGCTGAGGCTGAGCTACTGCATCCAGGCAGCAGTGGCTGAATGAGGGGTTGGGCCTGGATCACCACAGCCGGATTGCGGCCTCCCCTGCTACCCATGCCACAGCAGGAGGGAGGGGCCACCGCCAGCCCTTCCTGTGGCCCGATGGGGGCCGGACTGCAAGGCCTACCCCAGGATTGGGGCCAGGGATAGGGCACTGCGGCCAGATTGGGGGCTGGGCCCTGATTGGAGCCTTGCTGGTCAGGCTGCCGTGGCTGGCTGGGCTGCTGCAGCAGTTGTGGGACTACCATGGCTGGGCCGCAGGGTCTGCCCCAAGAGAATGGCGGCTGAGGACAAACCATGGCCATAACATGGTAGTTGGAGTCAGGCCACTGCGGTCAGATGGAGGCATCTGCCACTGCCAGCCCCGCTCACTATCCCAGCTTGGAGCGTGCATGCGTCCCCTTCAGCGCGCCCTCTGTTGGTCCTTTAAACAAGCAGAGATATGTGCTCTTTACACAGTCAGCTGATGCACTAGGAATGGCCATCACTTACTGGGATAACCTCATGACAGGAGAAGAACCTCTTAAACCTGGAGGATTCAGTCATAACCCTGGGTAACGAGAGTTCCCAGCAGAAAAGGAAACCTATGCTAGTCTAAGAATAGCAGGAAAGAAAGAGACAAACGAAAAATATTTAAAGAGATAAAGGGAAGAAAACTTTTAAAGGAAAGAATTACTAACTAAGAACTAGCAACAAATGCACCAATACCATTAAGGGCACTAAAGACATGTATGCAGGGCTCTGCTAAGGATTCCATGCCAGACCATGGGCAGCTGAGAAGGATCTAAGCATGTTGGACCACATAATGCTATTATATAAACAGCGGGAGACCAGGAGAAGCGCATATGCAACCCAATGGGCACAGCTATCCAAGATCTCCAATACCAAGCATAGGCATGGCTACTACACCTACAGTGGTGCACCCACTGGGATGCTATGCAAAGAAGAATTGAAACTTTGGGAGTTTGATTATCACTTTAGCTAGAGCAACTTTACAGTGTTATCAAAGAAAGCCATATAATGAACTGCTGCTTGTCTTCCCAATGCAGAGAATGAGATGCTGAACTGAAGGGCCTAATAACCAATTCTCTACTGCTTTGCACCTTGTGTGCCACATCAGTTCAAAGTGGATGTAAAACCCTACCTAATCAGAATTTTATATCCACTCTGCACAGATACAAAAGACTGTATAAGATGAAAGGCAGTGGAGAATCAATTTGTATGAATTCCTAGGAAGGAAGGAAAGCTGTAGCACTATTTAGGTTCCCCAAAGATCTCACTAAAGTCCTTATTCAAAGAGGAAAGTGAGGACCAGTTATTCCAGATATATCCAATGTCTGAAAGACAAGTAGTGAAACAGTTGCTTTAAACTGTCTTTATACATCAAAAGGAGATAGTAATTGGCAAACGCTATTCTTGTTTTTACTTTATTCACCTTTAAAACAAACAAATGTAATTCATTAAGATTAAAAAAAAGTCAGATCCTAAAAGAAATTACATAGTGCTAAATTTAAAAAAATTAGTTCACTATTAAACTAATTGCTTGGAAGCCTCCATAAGCCACAGTGAGAAAATGCATTCAATGTAGTTCATAAAGTTCAATAAAGCAATTCATATAATCAATTTCACTCCCCATGTATTTGGTCTCAGAAAGAAACAGAGCATTAACTTTAATGATGTCAACTTGCCCTCACTGTCAAATGTAACCAAATTAGTGTCCAAGTTAATATTTAAAAACACATTTCACACACAGGAAAGTAATTAATGCATTACTTGCTCGCCATCTAGTGACATTCTTAGTCAGGAAAATCCTTTCCATCAAAGAAATGCTACAGTATAAGCGAGCAATTTTATAATACACCTGGCTTTCTTAAACATATGAGGGCACTTCAGAAGTTTTGTATGAATTTTATGTGGCACCCGTAGCAGACAAAATTTCTAAGACATTTTTTAAAATATTAACATAGAGGCAATTCCTAGCATATACCAGATATGGACAGTTGCAGAGGTTCCACCCCAGAGGGATATATGTATATTGTTTAAGACTCTTTGATGCAATGCTAGCCATGGCCATGCTCAGCCCAGGTAAGGTATGCTATACACCACAACATTATAGTAGAGTTTTACTTTCCATTACTATTATGTTTCCAAATGTGCTTCTTCAGAACTTCACTTGAGTACCCCTCCTGCAATCTACCTAGTGGCAAATGAGTCAATTATGTTGCCTAGGCTCAGGAAGGAGATTATCATAGGGCACAAACAAAGGTGCTATTCACCCCCAGCAAAAATCCATGGGGCTTATGAAGCTCATACCTGCCCCTGCCCTCTAGGGCTATGTCTATACTACATCCCTTTTCTCGAAAAAGGGATGTAAATTAGACACTTCGAAATTGCAAATGAAGCCGGGATTTAAATTTCCTGCACTTCATTTGCATAATTGTGGCCGCATGGTTTTTTCAAAAAGTGGCTTTTGGAAAAAAACCAGCTCTTTAGACAGGGATCTTTCAAAAATAAGACAGTTTTTCAAAAGATCCTGTACTCCTCAAAAAATGAGGTTTACAGAATCTTTCGAAAAAGGGTTTTATTTTTGAAAGATCCCCATCTAAACAGCCATTTTTCTTTCGAAAAGCCACTTTTCAAAAAAACCCACAGTCGCCATTATGCAAATGAAGCATGGGAAATTTAAATCCCGGCTTCATTTGCAATTTTAACGTGTTTAATTTACATCCCTTTTTCGAGAAAAGGGATGTAGTCTAGACACAGCCTAGGACTGCCAATTTTCTAATAGCAGAAAACAGAACACCCACTCCGCCACATCCCTTCCTGACCCTTCCCCAACTTTTCCCCAGGCCCCAACCCCTACTCACTACATTCCCCTCCCTTAGTGGCTTATTCTCCTCCAACCTCACTCACTTTCACTGGATTGAGGCAAGAGGTTGGGGTGTAGGAGAAGGTCAGGGATTTAACTGGGGATGTAGGCTTTGGGTTGAGACCAGAAATGAGGGGTTTAGGGTGCAGGAGGGGCTCTGGCCTGGGTGTTGAGGCACAAAAGGGTGAAGCTATGGGATGGAGATGAGGGATTTGGGTTACCAGAAGGGGCTCTGAGTTTAGGGGGCAGGGCTGGGGTTTGGGGTGTGGGTTTAAATCAGTCAGATCCCAGTCAGTAACACAGTAAGGCTAAGGAAGGTTCCCTGCTTATCCTGGCTCTGTGCTGCAATCTGGAGGCAAGCCCATGGGTCTGGTGCCCATCTTGTGGGGAGGGGGTCAGGAGGCTCCATGCACTGCTCTCACCCACAGGCACTGCCTCTCGGCTCCCACTGGCTGATTTCTAGCCAATGGAAGTGCAGAGCCACTGCTCAGGGCAGAGGCCATGCCTGGAGCCCCGTGGCCACCCCTACCTAGGAGCAAGACCTACTGACTGTTTCCAGGTTGCAGCACTGTGACAGGACAGATAGGGACTAGTCTGCCCTAGCCCTGCATCACCACCAACCAGACTTTTAATATCCCAGTTGGAGGGGCTGACCCAAGATGCCATAGTCCCTCTTTTACCAGGCATTCTGGTCGAAAACTGGACATGTGGTCACCTTACCACCTCCCTTTCCTTGCTGCTACTTATCCCACATTTCTTTGAACAATTATTTCTGTTGTGCATATTGTTACACAAAAAGGAAACATGAAACCTTATTAAATAAACTCAAGAGCATAAAATAATATTTATAAATCTGGGAATGAGATCCTTACTTTTAAAGGGACCTGCTTTTCTACACCCATATTAATTTACTAGATACAAATATATTATTCTCATACTCACTAATGCTGCAGAAGCAGTGTTAAACTATACAGTCAACTACTGTGCCATGAATTATGCTCTCATAGGATATGTCTACACTTGCAGCCTAATTTGAACTAGGGCTGCAAATGTAGGCATTCGGAATTGCAAATCAAGCCCGGGATTTAAATCTCCCGCGCTTGATTTGCATCTTCCTGGCGCCATTTTTGAAATTTACAAAAGTAACTGCCGCGTCTACATGTGGCAGTGAAACGGGCGTTCAAAATAAAGCCCTAGTTCAAACTATCTGTTATTCCTCCTGCAATGAGGTTTAACAAGTAGTTTGAACTAGGGCTTTATTTCAACGCTCGCTTCACCGCCGCATGTAGACGCGGGCAGTTACTTCGGGCTTGTAAATTTCAAAAATGGTGCCCGGCCGGGAAGATGCAAATCAAGCGCTGGGATATTTAAATCCTGGGCTTGATTTGCAATTCCGAATGCCTACATTTGCAGCCCTAGTTCGAATTAGGCTGCAAGTGTAGACATACCCATATAGACATTAATTCTATAGCAAGAGTTATGGAAGCAGACACACAACAAATGTAGAAAACATATTTCTGTTTTCATGCTAATATTATCTCAGTCAGAGATTAAACATTATGCAAAAGCCATGAACCCTTGCACTGATTTGATTACACATAGAAACACCATCAGAACTATGGGCTTTGGGTCACTTATTGAATACCTATAACAACTGTAGAATGTTACATCACGTGCTGCACGAAAGACCTGAAGCTAAGGGGTTTGTTACCTTTTCTTCTGATTGCTTTGTGCAGTGGCCAGAACCTAATTTCCACCATAATATATGACTCAAGAAACTTTACTTCAGTGATCAATGTGACGGGTTGAATCACAGAAGTTCTCTTGGGGTTATCCTCTGGTGTGCTGATCATGCCACTGATGCTCACCTTCCTGTTCTCAGGGACTCCCCACCATTCTGTCCTGTTGGGCTAAATCCTCAGGTCTCCTCTAGTCAAAAGGATAGAGTTGGAGTTACTGCCACCCAGCAGTGCAACACAGACACTGAACCAGTTCAGTGCTGGGAGGGTTCAGCTGTAAGAGCTCACAACCAGGAAACCAACTCTCAAAAGGAACCAAACCCCCAAACAACTCTGTCTCACTCAGAGTAAAGGTTTTACACAGTGAAAGCTCATAAGGTCTGCCTACTTTATCAATGAAAAAGAGATATGCACAGTGGTTGCTCCCCCTCCCTTAGTAGAAGTTATTTACAAGGGACCTGATAATAAACGTGTTTTCATTAAATATAAAGTAGGATTTAAGTGGTTGCAAGTGAAAGTCAGATCAAAGTAAGTTACTGAATTAAAATGAACAAAATTGCTTAGCTAGTTCTAATCTACTAAGAAACTTGTTACATGCAAGTTCTTACCTTAAATGGCTGTTCTTATCTCAGGTAAAGAGCTTCAAGTCAAAGTTGATCTTTACTCTGACTTCGGTCTACAGCTTTATCAGAGTTTTTTGTTGTCAAGTATCCTCTTAGGATGGGCCAAGCAGTTTCAAAGGCCAGCTGAAGACAAAAGACTGATGGCTTCCCATTGCTTAGTAGACTTTCCCATAGGGTGGGAACCCTTTATTTGAAACCCTCCCACTGCTCATGGACAAATACCAGGTTCAAGATGGATTCCAGTACCAGGTAGCATGGTCACATGTGGACCAACCACAGTTTGGGCGTACAGAACAAACATCGTCATCCACAGCTCATTGGTTTGAGTACTGAGTTATTAAGTACCTAAAATATCACTATTGACCCTTATTAGCACATTTAGCAATATAAAAAGATTCATATTTCTAATGTCACATGCAATAATGATGAATGCACAAAAATAGTATAGAGAGATTCAGCAGATTGTAACTGTAAACTTGATATGTTACCTGCCCTGTTTTGCACAAAGCATCTTTGAGTTATGCACATTCATGCCCATAAACTAATTTTCATTAAGCATGGGGAGGACCTATAACAATCAGATCCTGTCTCACAAAGTTGTTAGAAATTCTCCAAGTGGAGTGCCAGCCGCACATCCTATTTATTTGGAAAGAAATCACAGGGCATCACATAGGATCAATGTTAGCCTTTCAAAGAGTACAAATTACTCATGTGAGGAGTTAGTTCCAATACCGCAAAAATATTTAGCTGGATTGTTTCCTGAACACTCAAGTTTAGGTTTTCAGTGAGAACTGTGCACCATGATACTGAAAGGAAATATAGTTATCATTACTCTTTTAGTGTAAAATACACCCCAATGTGGAGGGATGAGGAAAGGCCCTATTTGCATGCATAAATCTTGCTCTGGTGTGGTTTTCACATGGGTCTCATAGCTGGTAAAAGGCAATATTTATGGTCAGCCAGGTATGACCATGACACCCCATGGACCCAGCAACCTTAGTGTTCTGAATAAGTGGCAAGTATAGATGCTAATCCAGCCTATACTTTGGAATCATGGTTCCAGGATGGCAAAGAGGATTTTACCATCTCATCCACCCTAACACTTTATCCTCAAACTGGATTTCTCTGATTGTGACCATGCAGAATAGCATCTTTTAGGAATTTTGGGTTAGACTCATCTCAGTCACAACTGCGGTAAATTCAGAGAAAATTCATTGATCTCCTTGAACTTTCTCTGGATTTACATCTGTTTACTGGATCAGAACTGGCCGTATTTTGTAGATTGTACAAATTGTTTGTATTCATGGAACCCAAATATATATTTCTATATGCAATGGCCTCCCAATTTTATGAACTCATGTTCTCCTGAGTGCAGTACAGAAATAAGGTAATTTTCCTTAGACTAAGCAAGGAAACACAGAATCACAGGACTGGAAGGAACCCTGAGAAGTCATCAAGTCCAGTCCCCTTCACTCAAGGGGAGAGGAAGAAACACAGCGGAGTGTTAGTGTAAGTTAGAAATATCATTTCTAAGTGTTGACATTTTGAAGTGGAGAATTAGGTAGCAGAGAACTGTTCGTGGACATGGAACTGCACCAGTCACTTTCTTCTCCATTGGCACTATACACATTTTTAATTTGAAAGGCTAGTGATATAAATTTGGTGCATGAGAAAGCCTCTATGCCTTGCTAATACCAACTAATCCTGGTAGGTATTATATATTATTTATTACTACTTAAGCCCTCAATGAACAGTATAAGTGGGTCTTAGGTGCCATATAAAAGAATATTTGGGCCTTCTGCTCTGAGTGGAATTTCTCACAAATGTCAACAAATTGTTACAGGGTTTCCAGTTATTAATGTAAACTAGTGAAGTATTTGTACTGCCATTTACTAAGACATTTTGTTTCTGTGATTAGGAGACTTGGACACTGACATATTTATCTATAATGTTGCACATCACAGTAATACTGAAGCATGATGTGGAAGCAGGGAAATGTTGTAATACAGTGTAGTGGATAAGCTGCTAAGCATTGCTTTGTAATACAACACATTTATCTGATGGTACAGTTGAAATGAAAGCAAAGGAGATTATCTGAGATAAGATAATGGCAAAATGCTAACTGTTCACTTTAACCCATGAGCAGTGACAGAATTTTAGATTCTTCCACACTGACCTACTTTCTTTAAAAGCAATCATTAATTCATTTTTGTTTAAAAAAATACACACTTCTTTTTAATATATTCTTTTTAATCATCTAACAGTCTTAATAAGAACTAACTAAAGGAGTTTTTTCAGTTTTTTGGAGATTCCAATGTTCTTCCACTCACATGAGTCTTTGAAACTGTAAAGAGCAAACAAGTTATATGACAGGTTAGGGAGTCAAAATAGAATCTTCACCATACCTCATTGATTAGTATGAAGGAACTGCAGCATAAATCCATTTGTTATTAACCTACTGTAACTCTCCATCTTTCTTCCTTTCCAGTTGCTCCAGTTTCTCATTTGAAGCCCCTAGCACAGCAGATCACTGACACACATCCTTAACTTTAGGTATCTGACTAGTCACAAAGACGTTACAAGGACTACTGATTTGCTTACAGTTAAGCATGTCCTTCAGTGCTTTGCTGGATAGGCGCCTGGGTGCCTGATTTAAGACCAATGAAGTCAGTGCAGACTGCCATTAACTTCAAAGGGTTTTGTAGCAAAAGAGTTGCTGCCAGAGTTGCTGTCATTTGTATTCCTTTTAATAGAACATCCTGAATTTTTCAAATTTCTGCTAGTATTTATTGTACTAACAATTATCAAAATATGTTCATATGGTATCAGTATGTAGACAAGTGTCATGTGCATAAATGGTTATGGGATCAAGCCTAAATGATCCACAAAGGCTGTGACAATGCGGGATCTGAATACACCTTGCAAGTTGGATAACACGTGCAGTAATTTTGTATGAATGTCAAGAAAGGAAATTAAATTCTGCAACCGACCAATAAGTCTTATTATAGTCTAATGTTTACAGAAAGGCTATGTCAAGCTAGTCCTCTTCGCTCAGAAAAAGAAAGATTTGACATCTTCTAAAATACCCTAATTGTGCATACTAGCATAGTATACCTACAGGCCTAATCCAAAAGCCATTGAAATTAATGGAAAGATGCTCATCAACTTCCATTAGCTTTGGATCAGGCTCCATAAAAGATACACTCATCAAATCAGTGACCAGAAATGACACGATTTATGTGACCAATCACAACTATGCAATGCTTCTAGAATTCTGAGTATCAATGATCAAATACAGCAAAATGTCTATAATTTTTAAAATGGGGAGAAATATCAGCTAAAACTCAAAAGTTACCCCACGTGTGGAAACTGTCATCGGGTCACTGACCACCCAATCAGAATAAAAAAGGAGACTGAGTTTTCTGAGTCAATTATTTGCTCAGAATTATTAAATCAGCTCTAAAAGAAGCAGAGTCTTTATCTATATAATTTAATATAATATATATTTTCCTGGGCAAGGCAAGCATTTTCTGAAACTTTATATCTTATATGTTTTTCATGTATTCACACCCAGACTCCCCACTGAAATATGAACTTATGACACAGTAATCAAAATATTTTAACATGGAGTCAATAATTCCTCCCTGCCTCCATTATTCATTGACTTGTAGCATCTATTCAAGTATGACATGAATTTGTGGCAGATTGCTTCAAGCAATGAATTCCATTTACATTTTAATTAAGACTCAATATTTATTAACAAACAGGAATGTAGTGAAAAGAGGAGTTATCTAAAAACCTTATTCATTTTGCATTATCTTTATCAGTTCTTTCTGAATACCTTGTGTTGTGACGGGCTGCTGTTTGTTTAATTTTCTCTTGGTGCACTGGAAAAATGCGGAAAGTAGTAACTTTCCAATTATGCAAATATGTCTCCAGTATTAGCAGAATTGTTTAGTTACATACGTCCTCTTTTATTAATACTAAAACTTTTCTCATTAACTTGATCATATCCCTACAGTCCCTTTACATAAGTCATTTCAGCTGGATCACTGTGGATGTCACAAGTCACCAACACTTAAAAATGATGCTTGCAGATTATTTTGCATTCAAAAAAATCTAAACATTTTAAAACTAGTCATCACAACTATTAACTAATACATGAATCTGTATGCCTATGGGAATCATGTAAATAAAATACAACTGATTTACCTTCTCATATGCAATAAAATTAAGAGTAATTGTATTGACCTCAATAGGACAGAACCACTGTCCCTTTGTGCTGTCATAGTCCAAATATGACTCCAACAGCTCCAGGGATTAGGGGATCTCAAAAAAAAACAAAACAAAAAACCAGTGCATACACAGTTGCTCCCTCCATCCTCAAGCTTGGTTGTCTAACAAGCATAGCTCAGCTCTACCTGAGGACTGAGGTCAATCAAGTTACACTGCTTTATACTAGTGAAAATTAGGCCCTATTTTTACAATGTTGTTGGTAGTCCATCGTGTCCGACAATGACATCTTGAGCTTGCACAGGCTCATCGGTTTTGGACTTGCATGTGGCTGAGGAGTCCAAGCCTTAACGGCATGGGCATTCACAGTGGGGTCAAAGGAACTGTCAGATCAATCCTACAATCAACTGTTCATAGATGTCAATGGGGTTACTCATGGTAGAAAGCACTACACTGGGAATGTTATGGTAGGCATCACCACTTTGCATTGTTATACATATGGCTAGTCTACACAAACAACTGGCTTGCAGAAAGCTGAAGTGTGAATCCACACAGAACTATACTCTAGCATTAGCCTGCTAGAGGCTAATTCTGTGTGGACCTTTCTGGTGCTTATAACAGTTTGTTAATGTACTTTCATTAGTCCCATTTCAAAGAGGACTATGTCAAGGCACAGTAACAAACCATTAATATGAATCAGAAAGGTCCAGATGGATAGTTGCTCTCCTAGTTCAGGACCAGGAAGATTCATACCCCAGCTTGTCACTAAATTGTTTCTGTAGACAAACCCATAGTCTGCCAAGTTCTTTTTCTTTTCTGTGTGAGCAAGGTTTGAGTCTTGGGAACTAGGGATGTGAAGGTTTAACCAGTTAACCAGTATCACCCTTAATGGGTGAGGATTATCAGTTAAGGTTAACCGGTGGGGGCTGCAGCTCCAGTCTCGAGGGAGGCCCGCTGCAGACAGGGGCAGCTCTAGTGCAGCCCCTGCCTGTGGCAGGCCCAGGTGCCCTGCGGGCAAGGGCTGCTCTGGTGTCCTGGCTGGAGTAGCCTCTGTCTGTGGTGGACCTGTGTGCCTCACGGGCAGGAGCTGTTCCAAACTGGGACCGTAGCCACAAGCAGGGGCTTCTCTGGCTGGGCTGAAGCAGCCCCTGCCTGCAGCGGGTAGGGGTCCACTTCAGCCAGACTGGAGTGGACCCTCCACTCTCTTTTCTTTATATATGTTTAACTGGTTAGTCAATTAAATGGGATTTTACATCCCTGTTGGGAAAACATTAGAGATGTAAGTGATACATTGTTATGTTTTCTGTGCTCAGCAAAACTCTTGTAAGCAAGACATTAGGTTAATTTTTGAATTGGTCATATTTTCCTCTTCTACTTGATGAAAAACACAAATTTCAAAACCTTTTTAAAAAAAACTAACCAAAATAATTTTACACATGCCAGCTACATGGTAGATACATACTATGGTCTTTCTGGTGCAGTACAGTGTCAAACTGTAGAGGTAATTACATCAGGCAGATTAATTATACATCATTTATAGATTTTTCAGAAGTGTGCATTTCAAAACTACTGCATACAGGATCCATTTTCTACCTCAGACTTTCTTTATCTGGAGCAGGGTTCTCCCTGACGAGGTTTCAGAAAATGCATGCCTATCAGTTGCTTGGCAATAATATAAGTAAACAAATGAACCACCAATCTCAGTGTTGTTTAAATAAAAAGGAAAAAACCCCATAATTTAAAATGTTAGTAGACCACAAAGCTTTTAATTACACACCCAAGCAGTCACCTATATTCATATTCTATAAGAAAACACATTGCTAATGCAGCCTTGACACCTTATAACAACTCACACAGCAAATCATTCTTGCTTACATTTTTCTTGGCATCAGGAAAAGATGTGCATTTTATCTTATGCAAATTAAAAAATGATAAGAGACAATCTCTCAGGCATAAAAACTAGATTAACTGGACTCATGGTGTACTGCTGTTGCTAGATAGTTTGTCATTTGCCAATTAGTATCTAAATTTACAAAATTGCATCATTCAGAAATGCTAAATATTTTATGTTTGTAAAGTGTTTATATATGCCGAAGTGCATACTAATACACCAAAATCCACAGTGACTGCTAAATGTTACATAATTCTACCCTGAAATCCAACTTTCTCATGCACTAAGACCAAAACAACCCCACAAGGCTTAGAAACAATCCTCTGCATTCCTACAGGACCCTGAAAGAAGAGATAGAAAGGCAAGCTGAATGCCTGATAAATAACATGGTTTCATCCCAAAGTGTCATCAGGTTTTTGTTTAATCTCCAGGTCAGCTCATCAACCCTTGTGGATTTGACAACATGATGGGACACCATGAAGCATGATAAAGCAAGAAACAAAGGGCCAGCTTCTCAGGGCAGTTGTTTTGCAGCTCAGGGTGGATGAAGATGGCTGTATACTAGCTTTGTACTCCTTTGTACCAAAATGGGTCACTCTGTATATTCACATTTTCCCTCACCATAGATGGGTGGTTACTAAATTAACTGTTTTTATATTTAGCTGAACCTTACAGCATGCCCTGAAAAATGCAAAATTCTGCATGTCCGGGAAAGCAATTTACATTCATGAGAACCCTTGGTTGAGAACAGCATTCTGCCAGTCCTGGACAATTCACTTCCAGGAGCTGACAGCACAAGTGCACCACTGTCTTGGCCTATCTTTAGTTTATACATTAGAGGCATGTCTACACTGGGAGCTGGGGATGTGATTCCCAGCTCAAGGAGACATTCTTGCTCTAGATTTCACTGAGCTTCTGCTAGAAAAATAGAAAGTAGTTGCAGGAGCGCAAATTGCGGCATAGGCTAGCCACCCTGAGTACATGGCCATCAAAGATGAGTGAGCCTCTGTGATTGTTTAAATCAATAGACAGGACAGTGACGTTAACCAGTGTGAAATGCAGATCTCAAAAAGAAACCGTTACATACAGCTGAACAGAAAAAGTCCGTCGACTCCAAGTGAAATATTGTGTTACATTAATGAGAACAAAAGATGATTGTTCTGTCCTCCTCTTTGTGAAAATGCAACATGCAAATGGATTCCTCCTGTTAGCTGAGTTTGCATCTCAGCTTAGAGGAGGGAATTAAACCCTTAAAAAAGAAACTGGATCTTTGTGGTGCTTGGATCCTGGGAGGCAAAGTTTGCTAAGTATAAACTAGAAACTCCTGCTGCTTAGTCTGGGTTAGCACCAGAGGGCATATAGAGATTGCTTATTCTAGACATTTCTATGACTTTTTGAAACATTAAGCTGTATGATGGAGCTGTCCTTTTCAAAACATCCCAGCATTCAGTAATTAAAGGTCAAACCCAGATAGCTAGGAAGTGTTGGCAGGAAAGAAAGTGTTGAGATTTGAATTGAAAGGGAATCTGCCTGCTTAATTCAAGAAGGATACCATGCCTAGAAAAGGAATACCTGTGCCTAGAATTGGACTGGACCTTGGAAGTACGGATATGAGAGTATATAGGGAATGTTTAATTAGATGCAATAAGTTTATTTTCTTGGTTTTGTAGTTTGGTTAAATTCCTCTGTGCTAAGTCCATGTGCCTCCCCCTCCCACACTAACTACAGCTGAATCCCAGGGAAGCAATTCTCTGTGCTTTAATCTGTTTTTTATAGTTGCTCTATAACACCTAGCAATCAAGTATGCTTTACCAAGGATAACTTTTCTTTTTTTTAATAAAATCATATTTTTTAAGATTTGGATCTGATCCGTGTGTCCTGGAAGATAATAAAGGGTCTCTGTATATATGCCTAAGACTGAGAGGTCCTCTATCAGAGATTACAGGTTTTTTTTGTTGTTTTTTTTTAAAGCACTCTTGTGGTAAAAGAGCTTAGGGTATCCCTCTGGAAGAAGTTTCCAAGGGCACATCTACACAGCAGGGCTAAAGCTGAAATAAGCTATGCCACTTCAGCTATGTCAATTACGTAGCTTAAGTCAAAGTAGTTTACTTCGACTTTTGGCACTGTCTACACAGCAGGAAGTACAAGGAAGAGCACTGTTCTTCCGACTTCCCTTATTCCTTGTAAAATGAAAGTTATAGGAGTCGGAGTAAGAAGTCCTCCAGCTTGACATCATTTCGACATTATGTCAAAATAACTGCTCGTAGTGTAGTTATTCCGAAATAACACTGTTGTGTAGATGTACCCTGTTACGGGTCACCCCATCGGTGCCCGCTTGGGGGCTCCCCCTTGTGGGGTTCCAACCACTCTCCCGTCGTCCCTCGCGTCCCTGGCTTTCCTGGTACCGTCCGGGTCGGAGGGGGACCTGGGCCCTCCCTCTCTCCAGGTCCCAGCCCAGGACCCTAAGGGTAGGCGTCCCAAACGCCTTGCCCGACCGGGGGGGGCAACGGCCGCAACTCACCGGTCCCCAGGGTATCCTAACCCCGTCCTGGGCTGCTTCCTCCGGCCCGTTCGTCCCCGGTGGGTCCTTTCGCGTCCGCCGGGGCTGGGGAGCGACTCACCCTCTGGGGTGCTCTGCCCGGCCCCACAAGGCCCCTGCCCGGCTCCTCCTGGCTGGCTGTCGCTGGGGGTCCTCTCGGCCCTCCCCTTGGCTTCCTGCCCAGCCGGCTTTTGAAGCCAGCGCCCCTGGCCGGGGACGCCGGCGCATGCGCCCTGGGGACGCCGGGTCCTCCTCCCAGCTGGGCGCGGGGGAGACTCCGGCGCCTGTGCGGGCCGCCGCCACCAAGCAGGCTCGGCAGAGCCGCTCGGACTCCCCGGCGGCTGTGCCGCGCGGCGTCCAAGTGCGGGGCACGGGGTTAGGGCTCGCGATCCCTGCCGCCCCGTCACACACCTCCCCCCTTAGGTTCCTTGCCTTTATCTTTTCGACGTCATTCTCCCGTTCATCTTTTCTTGACAAAAAGTCCGCGTTGTTGTGTTTCCGTCCAGGGCGGTGCGCCACTTCAAACCTGTAGGGTTGTAAGGTTAAATACCATCTTGTTATTCGGGGGTTTGTCTCTTTCATAGATTGTAACCACTTTAAGGGGGCATGATCGGTTATTAGCTTGAACGAGCCCCCGAGTAAATAATACCGGAGAGATTCAATCGCCCACTTTACCGCTAGGGCCTCCTTTTCAATAGTGGCGTAAGCCTTCTCCCTGGGAAACAGTTTTCGGCTAAGATATAAGATGGGGTGTTCTTCCCCGTTCCGCTCCTGGCTCAAGACGGCCCCCAATCCCACAGCGGAGGCATCCGTCTGGACTAAGAATTCCTCTGAGAAGTCCGGCTGCGTTAGCACCGGGGCTCCCGTCAAGGCGGTCCGCAGTTGGTTAAAAGCTCTCTCCGCCTCCTCTGAACGCACCACCCTTTTTGACTGATCTGCCCGCGTCAGGTCCGTGAGGGGGGCCCCTATGGTCGCAAATTGAGGGATAAATCGGCGGTAGTACCCGGCCAAACCTAGAAACTGCTGCACCTGCTTCTTGGTTGTCGGGAACGTGTACTCAGCTAGGGCTCTCACCTTGTCCATTAGCGGTCTCAGCTTCCCTCTCCCAACAGTATATCCGAGATAAGTGACCTCCCGTTGGCCTATATGGCATTTGTCGGGATTGGCCGTGAGGCTGGCGTCCCGTAAGGTCCCCAGCACTGCTCTCAGGTGTCGTGTGTGGTCCGTCCAGTTCTGACTGTAGATGACTATGTCATCGATATAGGCTGCCGCATAGTCTTGGTGGCTTTGTAAGATTCGATCCATCAACCTCTGGAACGTGGCGGCAGCCCCATGTAGGCCGAACGGCATGGTCTTAAACTGGAACAACCCTAAGGGGGTTGAAAAGGCTGTTTTTTCTTTAGAGGTTGGCGTAAGAGGGATCTGCCAGTACCCCTTCGTTAAATCCAGGGTCGAGATGTAGCTCACCTGTCCCAGTCTATCTAGCAGCTCGTCTACCCGGGGCATAGGGTACACATCGAACCGGGATATTGCGTTCACCTTCTGAAAATCCACACAAAATCGGAGGGACCCGTCGGGTTTCGGTACCAGCACGATGGCGCTCCTCCAGCCGCTTTGCAACTCCTCAATCACATCTAAACGCAGAATCTCCTGCACTTCCTTCCGGATGGTACATAAGAACATAAGAACGGCCGTACCGGGTCAGACCAAAGGTCCATCTAGCCCAGTATCCTGTCTGCCGACAGTGGCCAGCACCAGGTGCCCCAGAGGGTGGACCAAGACAATGATCAAGCGCTTTGTCTCCTGCCATCCTCCAGCCTCTGTCAAACAGAGGCCAAGGACACCATTTTATCCCTGGCTAATAGCCTTTTATGGACCTAACCTCCATGAAATTATCTAGCTTCTCTTTAAACTCTGTTATAGTCCTAGCCTTCACAGCCTCCTCCGGCAAGGAGTTCCACATGCTGACTACACGCTGTGTGAAGAAGAACTTTCTTTTATTAGTTTTAAACCTGCTACCCATTAATTTCATTTGGTGTCCTCTAGTTCTTCTATTTAGGGAACTAATAAATAACTTTTCTTTATCGGCCCTCTCCACACCACTCATGATTTTATACACCTCTATCATATCCCCCCTCAGTCCCACATCTTTCGGGGGAGGGGTCTTAGCGCGTCACACATCTTTTTCCCTGGGTTCGTCGCGATGTGGTGGTAAATCGCCGAGGTCTTCCCGGGCGTTTTGGTGAGGGTGGTGGCGTATTCCGCGCGATGGCCTCCACATCTACCCCGTTGGGCGGCGATAGGTCTTCTCCCCATGCGGGGTTCGCGTTCTCTCCCATCTCCCCGGTCCATGGGCCGAATTCAGGTTCCTCTAGTTCCGTCGTGATCAGGAGGGCCTCGCGGGGCTTCCATTTTTTCAGGAGATTGACATGGTATATCCGAGATTTCGTTCTCTTCCCCTCTAGCCGCACCTCATAATCCACCGGCCCGACTCTTCGGATGACCTCAAAGGGACCCTGCCACCGGGCCAGCAGCTTCGATTCTTTTATCGGCAGTAGGAGGAGGACCCGATCCCCGGCTTCGAACTCCCACATCTTCGTGCCTTGGTTGTAGGAAAGGGCTTGTCGGTCTTGGGCTTGTTGCAGATTTCTTTTGGCGAAGTCCCTGAGTCGCTGTAGCCTCTCTCTTAGTTTTAAAACATAATTTACGGTCCCCTGGACACGGGGCTCCTGCGCCTCCCAGGTTTCCTTAATCAGGTCGAGAATGCCCCGCAGCCTCCGTCCGTACAGTAGTTCGAACGGAGAGAATCCGGTCGAGGCGTGCAGTACTTCTCGGACGGCGAATAGCAACGCTGGTAGGGCCTTATCCCATTCTCGGGGCTCCTCGTCCAGGAATCGTCTCAGCATCTCTTTTAGGGTCCTGTTAAATCTTTCTACCACCCCGTCCATCTGGGGGTGGTATACGGAGGTCCGCAGGGTCTTAACCCATAGCAACCTACACAGCTCTTGGAATAAGCGGGACGTTAGGTTAGTCCCTTGGTCTTCAAGATTTCTTTTGGGATTCCCACTCGGGCGAATATCTTGACCAGTTCCCCCGCTATCATTGCCACGGTGGTGTTCCTCAGAGGCACGGCCTCGGGGTACCGGGTTGCATAGTCCACTAAGACCATGATGTACTGGCACCCGGACGCGGACTTTTCCACGGGACCCACCAAGTCCAGGCCCACCCGATCGAAGGGGACCCCTACCACCGGGAGGGGCACCAACGGGGCCTTAGGGCACAGTTGTAACCGCGTGCGTTGGCAGGTGGGGCACGAATCGCAGAAATCCCTGACGGCTTTGTATATTCCCGGCCAAAAGAACCGCTGCGTGAGCCGCTGCAGGGTCTTCTCCCGGCCCAAGTGCCCGGTCCTGGGGTTCGTGTGGGCCAGCTCCAGCACCTTATTTCGATAGTGGCCGGGTACTAGCAGCTGTCGCACCCACCCCGGTCCCCCAGGCTCTTGGGCCACGCGGGATAGGCGGTCCCCCCATACCTCGAAGTGGGTCTCCCGCTGGTTTGGACCATCGTTCTCCTCGCCCCCCCGGCCTGTTCCCAGGCCCGCACCAGGGACGGATCGTTCCTTTGTTCTTCCAGGAAGTCGTGGGCGGTGGCCCAGTCTGGCTCGGCTTCCGTCCCTTCCATCGCCTCTGTCGGCTGGTCGGCATCCGGCGGGTTCCAGGCCTGCAAAATTCGCTGGAAGCCAGGCCAATCCCACCCCAGGACTACTGGGTAGGTGAGCCGCGGGGCTAGGGCTACCTGGCAGATGCCTTCTTCGCCCTGGCACAGCATCCTCACCCAGGCCGTGGGGTAGGGACGGACATCTCCATGGATGCACCTTACCCAAACTGTGGAGCCGGCGGGCTCGGGACTCGGGACTAGTTCCGTGCGGACCATCGTCTGTCCGCAGCCCGAGTCCACCAATGCCTGCGTCGGTACCCCCTCTACCAGTACCCTGGTGGTTAATATAGCTCTCCGGGCCGGACAAGGGGGCCCCCCTGAGGGAACCCCTTGCCCGAAAGAGCAGTCCATGAAGGGGCAATCACGTTTAAAATGCCCCTCCTGTCCGCACTCATAACAGCGGTTTCGGGAGGATGCCCCTTCGGCTGCCCCTTCCCCGGCCACCTCTAGCCGGGGTCCGCCCCTTCCCCCATCTCCGGGGGGTTCCTCTTTCCCTATCGCCGGTGCTTGCCGGGACACTCCCCGCCCTAGGCCCCAGCGAGTCTCTCTCTCTCTCTCTCCCCTTTCCCGGGCGCATTCTGCCCCCCAGCAGTCGCTCCCCCCGGGCCTCTCTATCTCCTTTCCCGGGTCCTCCCGGGGTCTCCGCCGACATATAATTCTCCATCAGGGTGACCGCGTCGGTCAGAGCCTGTGGACAATGTCGGCGCACCCACTGCTGAGCTCCTGGGGGAAGAACCTGCAGGAATTGCTCGAGCACCACTGCGTCCGCTACCTGGGAGCTATCCCGCTTATCGGGCTTCAGCCACCGCCAGGCCAGCTCCTTTAATTTCTGAGCCACGGCTCGCGGTTGCGCCCCATGGGGGTACCGCTCTGTCCGGAACCTCTGTCTGTATGTTTCTGGCGTGACCCCTATCTGGTCTAGTATCGCCTCCTTGACCTTGTAGTACTTGAAGGCATCTTGTGGGGCCAGGCTCCTGTATGCCAATTGCGCGGGCCCTGTGAGATAGGGGGCCAGGAGAGTGGCCCAATGCTCGTCGGACCAGCGTGCGGCCTGTGCTACCCTCTCGAAGGTTACTAGGTACGCCTCTGGGTCATCTAACAGACCCATCTTAGTCAGCCCGATGGGCAGCTGGGGCATGCCCGCCGGCCCCTCGCCCCCGCCTCCCGGCGGTCAGGTACCGGCTCCTCGGCCTATCCCCTGTTGTACCCATCTTTCCTGCTGCTGGGTCATTTCCCTCACCAGCTGGCGTTGCTGTTCCTGGCCTTGTGAGGCCAGTGTTGCTTTTGCTGCTCCGTGAGCCACTCGAATATTTGGGTGGGGTCCATGGCTCTGGTTCTCCTCCCCTTCGTCCCGGGGAGGTGCCCCCTGCCCCACTTAGGGTTTGCTGCCGTTTTGGGCAGTTACGTTTTTTTGTTTTTTTCCGGGTCCCCCCCTTGTCTAGGGGTTCAGCATACCCACGTTCTCCACCATCTGTTACGGGTCACCCCATCGGTGCCCGCTAGCTCCTTGCGGGTTCCAACCGCCTCGCGTCCCTGGCTTTCCTGGTACCGTCCGGGTCGGAGGGGGACCTGGGCCCTCCCTCTCTCCAGGTCCCAGCCCAGGACCCTAAGGGTAGGCGTCCCAAACGCCTTGCCCGACCGGGGAAGAGGGGCTACGGCTGCAACTCACCGGTCCCCGGGGTATCCTAACCCCGTCCTGGCTGCTTCCTCTGGCCCATTCGTCCCCGGTGGGTCCTTTCGCGTCCGCCAGGGCTGGGGAGCGACTCACCCTCTCTGGCGGTCCGGGTTCCGCGTCGCCGGTCCGGGTGCTCTGCCCGGCCCCACGAGGCACCTGCCCAGCTCCTCCTGGCTGGCCGTCGCTGGGGGTCCTCTCGGCCCTCCCCTTGGCTTCCTGCCCAGCCGGCTTTTGAAGCCGGCGCCCCTGGCCGGGGACGCCGGCGCATGCGCCCTGGGGACGCCGGGTCCTCCCCCCAGCTGGGCGCGGGGGAGACTCTGGCGCCTGCGCAGGCCGCCACCTCCGAGCAGGCTCGGTAGAGCTGTGCGGCATCCAAGTGCGGGGCGTGGGGTTAGGGCTCGCGATCCCCGCCGCCCCATCACATACCCCAAGTGATTTCTTCCTGGGTTCAAGAAGAAAGGGTTGGTTTTTTTCACTTGGGTGGTGGTGGCAGCATATCACCTGAGATCATGGAATCTGTGGCCTCGAGGAGTTTTTTTAAACAGAAGCCTCCAGAGGCAGGGTATTTTTAAGGTCTCTTGTGGGCTCCCACAATTTGCAATCGAACTGCCAGAGTGGGGAACAGCTTTGGAAGGTTGTAATGCATTGTGTGTACATGTTTACCTGCTTTAACCCAATAAAATAATGTTCTTGGTTCCTTTTCTATAGAATGAATCTTTATTCTAGAACTAGCTACAAGCATTTTCTTTGTCCTATGTATAATCCTTTGGGACTGATGGTAACCCAAATATTGCTGTGTATCTTAGTGTAAGGGACCATCTCTTGAAAAGTTTGCTCATTCTGGGTGGCAGATTAGATCAGCATATCCAAGGGGACTGTCTGTGACTCCATTTTAAAGCTGTTATAGTGCCTGAAGAATTTACACTCGATAATTGGTTGGTGAAATTTAAGTATGGCATTCACAACAATTTAAGTATGGCATTCACAACCCATCTGTGATTTGTTCCCTGGCTCTTCAAAGAGTGACCTTAGGTTAGTTCTCATGCTCTAGCATCACTGCAGGCAGCATTATGCTAACATTTCAAATAAAATAAATAAATAAAAAACACTATCACTTATTTCATTAGAAGAGAGTCCCTTCATTTTCTATAAGAGGCAAGAAATCAATATTGCTGTGCATATATTAGTAACAACCATAGAGGGTTTGTGAAAATATTCTTAGGAGTAAAGAGGGGTTTGAGCAGGGGTAAAGCTATGGGTGAGCTATGGCCCACACAGTTTACATCCCGGCTCACCCAAATCTGAGCAGCAGGCCTAGTGCATAATGAGATGGAGGGTGCTCCCCCAGATATATATATATTTTTAAGACTGAGCCGGGTCATTGAGGGAAGAAGTAATAAAGCCGCTGCTGCCTCATACTACTTCACTCAGCAATGCTTCCTAATCAACATAATGCTGCAACTCACCTAGGTTGTTTGGGAGTTGAGAACCAAACATCTAATGAACAGGCAGCAACTGAAGCTGGGTGTTACGATGTGTGGAGTCAGAGCCTGTGTTGATGGGGACAGAGAGGAGCACAGGACTGAGTATAGATATGGCTAGCAATACCACTCAATGCCTCAGCTACCTCTCTGTGACACATATGAGCCTCTGGTTATTGCCTTTCCATTGGTTCCCAGATGGCCTGTCCAATCTGGATTGTGCCCAGAATGCTCCTACCACCCTACCATAGGCAGAATGGGGTGCACCTCTGCCAATGGGGACATAGTAACCAGATCTGGCTCTGAGTAGCATAACGGGGGCCCTTTCTTTGCTGGCATGACGTCCACTCCAGGCCAAATCTGAGACCTGTTGTGACTTCACAGTGTGGGTCCTGTTGCTCGTGTGTGTGTGTGTGGGGGGACGGGGGACGGGCACGGGAGAGCAGAGAACTGGGAGAAGGATCCCATGAGCCAGGTCAAGAATTCATACACTTAAAAAATACCAACAAAATTAATAGAAAAATAAACAGTAGCAATACTTGGACTGATTCAGCTATAAACTAACATGGATTTCATCATCTATATTAGATCATTTTATATCAGTACAACCACCCCCATTTCAATGGAGTTATTCCAGATTTGCAATAATACAAGCGTGATTAAAATCAGATCCACTGCAGGTAAAAACAGATCATATCTGTGCATGAATGCACAGTATGTTCCCAATTATATTTAGCTCACCCTTGATTAGTAATGACACGAGCTGGTCATTACAAATAACCCACTTTTTATAAAACATTATGTCAGTGTGATCCACAAGATCTTCTTTCCTGTTAAAAGTGTTTTCTTCATTATTAATGATAATAGTGATAATAAATAAAGATGTTATTTACATTATGGTCCAATTAGATTCTCTAAAATATTTGCATTTCATTATCCCTACACAGATGTTCTGAATTAACCTGATAAAATTGAAATGACTGCCTGGTGAAATGTGTTTTTTTGGGTCATAATTTGTATTTATCATATGTTATTTTCTTTGGGAAGGCAACAGGAAATAGTTTCTTGAAGTTATGTAGCTCTGCTGCGGTGGCTAATTGTATGCTATGTTTTGAAACCTAATTCACTTAATCTGTACTTATTTATAACTCTTTGGCGGCAATTACTCCATTACTCGCCTATATTGTTTTTACATTGGTGTAACTCTATTGTTTCAATGGATAGTAAAACCATACTCTGGATTTGCACCAATATAAATTGTGTTAGTGACCAGGCTCATCCTGAAGAAAAGTAGCTCAAAATATTTATTTTAACATAACTTTTTTTTCAATTTACCTTAGAGGACCTTCTTAGAAAAGAAACCTTTTTTCTTTCCCTTTTCACAAACAGGACATAAAGTAAATTCAAAAAAATGATCCATCATAGCTTTACGATTATGGGAGCTTAGCCTCCCACATTTCCTGAAATTGCTTTTTGGAGAAGATTAAAAAAAGAAAGTACAGAGCATTGGACATAAGTATGTGTGTGTGCATATGTGTTTGTCTGTTCTAGAAAAGGTGCATGGGCAAACTTTGTACCAGCAAACACTCTTAGTCAAGATACAGCTTATACTTGCAAAACTTGGCTTTACACTAGTTCTCTGGATGACTAGAACAGCAAAAGATTTTAGGATAAACCAGGTCTCAGTCTCACTATTTACATTGCTAGATTCATAAATCATGTATTTGTATTTGATTAATTGATCAATTTATTTTGTAATATCTATTTCATAAGATGCCCTCTTTTTTGTTGTTGTTAACAGGTAGCAATAGCCACCACAATAATATTGATTTAGATAATGGCATAGAAAGTACACTGATAAAGTTTGCAGAGGATACCCAGCTGGGAGGGGTGCAAAAACTTTGGAGGGTAGGATTATAATTCAAAATAATCAAGACAAACTGGAGAAATGGTCTTAGGTAAACAGAATGAAATTCAATGAGGACAAATGCAAACCACTCCACTTAAGAAGGAAAAATCAGATGCGCACATACAAAATGGCAAATGACTACCTAGGAAGGGGGTACTGCAGAAAGGGATATAGGGGTCAGACTGCAAGCTAAATATATTTAGGCACCCTGGTTTGAAAACGTTCACTCTAATATTGATAAAACTGTACGAAGATAAATAAGAAAGGTTCTTTGATCCTTAGGTGTTCATGTATTTCTGCTGTTTATTCATTACTTGTAGTCATGAATATGCATCACAATTAACTCCCATGTAAAGGATAGTAATGTGACAGCTAAAGTAACCAGTTAATAGATATTGCACTATGACACAGATTTTGTGTTAATAAAAAAGAGCCAATAACAACAGAAAACAAATGGTTATACAAACAGCAAAATCTTTTAAAATATATTTTCCAGTATTTTTTCACAAGATATTAGTGCCTCTCTATGCAAATGGTTTTTCATAAAAATATTAAAAAGACAAATATTAACAGAAATATTAACACAAATATTAACATTGCATTTTGATGCTAGCATTGATGTTACTTTCGATTATCTGTCACTCTCTTAAGGAATGGAAGGGTCAGAGTCAGGTCCATGCTAAGCATTGTCAAACAGGAGCAGAGTTAGATGACATTGCTGAATACTTTTGAAAATCCCACAAAAAAATTAAAATCTAACATTTTTGCATCTCCTTTGTCAAACAATTATGTTTCCTTGTATATTGACTACAGAACTGGATGGTGTTTCAGAACAGGGCTTGTGAATTACCCGTGCTCCCTCTACTGGCTGAGTGGCTGCAGAACACAATCACAACATGCCTGCAATCTCGCAGTCCTCATTATGCAGTGGCTTTCAAGGGGCTTGACCTGCTTTAGCAACTGCAGGATTTGGCCTTACATTGTATATAAACTGTGATCACTTTGCTTCTTTCTTTTAAAAAACAGCATCAACATGATCTTTTTACTTAGACATAAAACAGAGCAACCACTTTAGATAATGTAAATTTGGTACTCAAAATATATAATTATGTCCACTTTAATTCTTTCTCCAGTTCACCCAGCATGAATTTTTTGGAGTAAATTGTTAACCATCAGATAAATATTGACATTTAACCATTGGTTTAAGTTTAACATAGAGCATTAAAAAAACTCCAAAGAAGTAAATCTGGCTGAGAGACTCAAAGAACAATCACACACTGCTATCGTGCAATTTCTTAATCCATTTATCATGGTAATAATTAGCCCATGTTGATCCATGTCAGGCACTGATTGCTTCTGGCAGAGAACACTATGCAAACAAGGTCAAAACAAGGTAAAGGCTCTATTTGAGTCTGGTGCTGACCTAATTAAATTTATGTGCTACTTATTTGTTACTTTATAGCCAGCCACCTGTAAACCAAACCAAACACAACATAACATTGGAATTGGAGGGTATATCTATATTGCAATTAGACTCACATGACTTGCCCATGACAGCTGATTTGGGCTGGGCCTAAGAGGCTGTTTAATTGCAGTGTACCCCATTCTGCTTGGGCTGAAGTCTGAGCTCTTGGACCCTGCAAGGTGGGAGGATGCCAGAGATCCAGATGTAGGCTGAACTGGAACATGTACACCACAATTAAACAGTCCATTAGTCCAAGCCCCAATCAGCTGGCAGGGGCCAGCCACATGCTGTATATCTAGTCCAGTATAGACATACCCTGATATTTTTTTTTTGTCTCTGTCCATTCCTTCCATGCCATTAAATTTGTCTTCAGAAAGTCACAAACATTTGTCAGAATTAACTCCAATTATAGTGATCTAGAATATCTGATTTATGAGAAGGGTTTTCTGGAACAGAGTGATTTTTTTGTTAAAACATTGTTGACCCTTTTTTTCTGGAATGGACCACTGTGGCTGTATGGGGTTTTACTTTGTTTCTTTTTCATTTGTAATAAAATAATTTTAGTTAGCTCTTGCAGAGTTACAGAAAGTAACAGCAATGAGTATGTGTTTGAGATGGAAGAAAGAGTTTAGGATTATTTAAGATTTTGTTTAAGATGCTAAACAAGTTACAATAAAAATATATATAATTTATAGCTCTTTTTTCTTCTTTCAGATTTGCATTAGTCCTTGATTCCACTAGGCAGTGAAGAAATCCTTCCTTGGACTTCTCTGCTTTTACAAATATCCAAGTCAGTGAAATGCTGACTCTTATCTTTACCTCAATAATTCTTGAAGCCTGGAGGCTATATACCTTCCAACTTTCCTTAGTTACTGCCTAGTTTCCTTAAATACAGGTAGCATGTAAGTTTTCAGAGAGAATTAACTGAACAGAAATTACCGTACCATTTTTGAGCTAGAAGGAAACCAAAGAAGGTTAGACAAAAATAAAAAATTCAAATCAGGATTGTTTGTGATGACCTAAAACTCAAAAAGCACTTTGAAGTACAGTATATTTTTTCTAACTTTGCAGAAATATATGGTTTCTTTTAGAGGACTTGGGACTCTGCAGGCTGAACTAAAATTCCAACTCAAAGTTATAGAGAGGCAGACAAAAATGAGAGGTGGTAGCGTCTCCATAATAAATGTTGCCCTTTTCGCAACTCTGAATGCATTGTGCTACTTTAGATCACCTGCAATATCATCATTAGAGCCCTGCAAATCAACCATGGATGTGGATGTGGATAACCATGGCTCATTTTTGTGGATAACAGATGTGGACGTGGATACAATTTTTTTTATCCGCACAGGGCTCTAATTATCAAGTAACCTTGCTTCAATTCATTATTCAATGCCTTTATCTACACTTCTAATTCAGTAGGATATTCTTTCAGATCTCCATGTCTGTGTCTCTGCCAGAATGAAATAATACATGCACTTCAACATTTCACTTCAGAATTGGGGTAAAAGAGAACCTCATTCACTCCTACCCAGGAGAATGGGAGACTGACGGGGCGGACTGGCCTGGCGGGACACGGGGAATTTCCCGGTGGGCTGTCCTCCGAAGGGCCAGCTGGCGGTTGCTGGAGGAGGAGGGGGATTGTGACGGGGCGCCGCATCCCCGGACTTTAAATTCCCCGGCGCCGGCTATGTATGGGGCACGGTGGGGCTGAGGGAGCACATGTGTGGCGTGCTCAAACGCCGCGCAACAGCTGAGAGGGGAGACACCTGGGCGTGGCGTGACATCATGGCCCGGGACTTTAAAACTGCCCGGCCCAGAGTTGCACTGCGCGACCCATCTCCAGGCCTGGCAAGTGGTCTGGAGCCCCAGAAGCAGCTGGGGCCCAATCACAGACTCCAGCGCCGCAAACTGGAAGGCAGAAGGTGGGTGGGAGGAAGGGGAGGGGAAGGGGGAAAAGATAGGGAGAAGGGGTGGGACAGAAAGAGGCTTGTGCTGAGGGGAGGGGGGCAGAGCAGGAGAAGAAAGGGGAAGGCACCAGGGGACAGGGTGGAGGAGAGACAAATGCCAGGGGGCCAAGTGAGGACAATGAGGAAAAGGGCAGGAGGGGAGGTGTCAGTGGGAGGGAGGACAGGATTATGCTGGGAGAGGAGAGGGTAAGGGCAATGGGAGCTAGAGGGGGGAAGGGAAGGTGCTGGAAGAAGGCTTGAAAGAAGGGGTGGGCATGAGGAAGACGGGCATGGACCAAGTCATGTGTGAGGGCACAGAGGCATGAGGGGAATGGGGGCAGAGGGTGGTGAGGGGCGGGCATCAGGAAAAAGAGGGCAAAGGGGGCAGGGACAGTGAGGGAAGGGGGGGCACCAGGAGGGTGCAGGGGTAAGGGTAGATGCAGGTGCCAGGGGATTCTGGAGGTGAAGCAGAAGGGCAGACACCTGCAGGGGAGGGACCAACACCAGAGGAGAGAGGCAGGACAGGTGTGTAGAGGGAGGTGTTAGGAGAGGGGATGAGGAGGGGTAGCTCACATGATCAGAGTGGGGCTACTGGAGGAGTGGACACAGGGGGGAGAGAAGGGCTGGTGGAGGGGGGCTAGTCGCAGGAGGGCTGAGGGCAGAGAGAAGGGTAGGAGTCAGGACAGCAGAGGAGGGTGAGGGGTTGGGGGGCAGCAGGCACCAGAGGAGCTGATGGAGTAAGGGGAGGAGACATGGCAGCAGAGGGAAAAGGTAGAGTTTTATAAGATATTTATTAATAACTTGGGTGCCACAGTGGCACATCCAAACAAGCCACATGAACTCAGTACTGGTGCACAACACAAAATTCATTCTGCTCATGGGAGGAAACTCTTAGAGGGAACTTCCCCCAGCCTCTCTGCCCCCGAGTTAATGTCACACACATTGGGTTAATGCAATTGCAGGATAGTTGCATGAGGGGGGTTTGGTGGGGCCAAACTAATCCCTATTGGTAGGAGGATGGTGGGAAAAGTCCTTAGAGAGGGGTCACATGACACCTTTTACTTCTGGTCAAGTGTCCATCTTGTCCCGAGAGTGTTACCTGCAGAGGCCTGGCTAATGGGAGTCAAGGGCGTGGTTAACAGGGGTCAGGGGTGTGGCTAATGGGGGTCAAAGAGTAAATTTTAAAAAAATTCTTTGATGTGAAAAAGTGGGCCGTTCTCAACCCATTTCCCGGGCCTATTTTGATTGCCAGTCTGCTCCTGGAGACTGACTACAAATTAGTGGTCTTTTTTGCTTTAACAAGTGTTGACATCTCATTCCCTGCTGGCAGTACCATGTCACTTATTCATTCTAGCCTTGGCAAAAAGCTACCTACATTTCTGTTATTACTACTGAGAGGAAGCTATGCCAGACAGTTAATGCTCTGCTGGAGTCATGGGGCGCGAAGTAGAACCAACTGCCAGTTTCAGAAGAGGCTGCTGAATTCAAGCAGAGAAGAGAGGACTGCACTGTGTTTGTCTTCTGAGCTACTGTCTGCACTGTCCATCAACCACGCTACTGTGAGTGAGATGCCTTCCTGTTCCCCTTTGCAGCTGCTGTGTGGCTACACTGCACAATTTTCAGTTGTTTTGGCAAGCATCAGCTTTTCATCAGAATGTTTATGCATTAAGTTTCTCAGAACTCTCCCTCCTGGGATCCAATCCTGTTCCCATTAAAGCCACTGACAATATGCCTACTGATTTATTATTTATGTTAGCATCTAACAGCCCTGATCAGGAACCAAGCCCTCACTGTGCTAGGCACTAAAAGCGTTCTGCAACACAACTGAAGCACAAATATAGGACACTTACTGTACCTCATGAAGCAAGGTGTGTACTGATTGCACATAATATTGACTATGAGAGCTGTAAGGTCCCTCTACATCCAAAGTGCTGCTACAGTTCAATCGGCGCTCCGCAAATTCTGAATAAGCACAGTAGAAAAAGTTACCTTATCCTGGGAAGACTGTGTTGGTGACAAAAATCTTGCAGCTCATTGAGATGGAGGAGGGCCAGCCTAGGTTGCCCATCACTGCATTAGAAGTTTTTGTTTGCACAACTTTGTGGTCACCAGCAGAGCATAGGATGCTTTCTCTCCCCACCCTACCACAGACACACACTTGCTCTGGTTTCCAAACTGTTTACTATTTCTTTCAGATCATCATGAGCCTTAAGTTATTCTCCCCTCCTCCTGTCAACAACTCTCACAATCAGCTTGCAGAAACTTCAAAGCAAGCACTGAAATACATGAAACAGGCTACAAAAGTAGGCCTGCATGTGTTTTATTTTACATTAGGGAGCTGTTAAGTGTTTAGATATTCTGAAATAAACTTACAGTTATCACTTAATTCTCTATTTCCAGAATATCTGTAAAGATTTATGGCAGGTTGTCACATTATAAGTGATATATCCCCCTGAGATCTACTAGCTTACTGGCTAGAAAGAGCTATGATGCAGCTGCAGGATGCTGCCTACAGACTTAATAAGTATAAGTGAATGTGCAATTATGTGTTTCCGGGTTTTAACTAAACCAAATTGTTTATACGGTCTTCTTTATACCTCCCTCTTTTTGAAACAAGATCTTTTATAAGCTAAAGCTCCCTTGCTGATAATTTTCTTTTTCTTCTGAATGCTAAAGAAAAGTCACTGATTCACAGCAATGATTCCCATTGCAACAATATCATGACCAAAGAACTTCAAAATATACCCTTAGGTCTTTTTTTCCCCTCAGCACCAAGTTTCAAATAGTTCACTTTAAAATAAGTCTAATATGTTTGGTTCATCAAATCTATTGATAACTGTAAGGGTAAACAATAATCAAGATCTTCATTTTAAAAGAAAAGGGCATTGAAAGGTAGCAAGAATGTATAGAGAGTACAGTCGGTGGAAACACAGCAATTTGAATTCCATGGCTAACTCCCTAATCTCCAGCCCTCAAAAGTGCCTGTGGCCGGGTCTACACTTACCATGAAGTCGATGCTCCAGAGATCGAACTTCCAAGGTTCAATTTAGCAGGTCTAGTAAAGACCTGCTACATTGACCGTTGATGGCACCCCTGTGACCCCTAGTACTTCATAGAGTCACAAGGAGTAAGCAAAGTCAACAGGGGAGTTTCTCCCATCAACCTCCTGCAATTGGAATGCTGTGGAAATTCAACTTAAGGTACATCGACACCAGCTAAGCCATTCTCGTAGCATACACATTTTCTCTAAGTGTAGACCTGGCTTGTGTGAGTTCCATGCAGTCAATGATCTGAATGTTGGGTGAAATCCTCTCGGCCTTCTACACAAGGATGAATTTCTCTTGTTTGAGGAGAAGTGTGTGGGTAGCTAAGGGAGCCTACGAGGAAAACACCCAATATCTAGTTGATGTTCCTTTTGGGGCTGGACAGAAAACTGATTGGGTGGGATCCCCATAGTTCTGAAAGCACAGACTTCCACTTCATGACTTCCACCACCTCAAAAAGACTGAGGGTAAAAGGATGCCAGTCCCTATGTCTGCCTTCCATCCTGACCTCAGGTTGGGAGTGGAGAATTTCCTTACTCACTAACCATCACCTACTTCACTTGTGTATACAAAACTTTACCCAGATTTCACCTAAAGTACTTCAGACCACTACAAGTCCTTAAGAGAAGTATTGCAGTCTGAGGTGATACTGAAATTGAACAGCTTAACCTGAAAGAATTGAATGCCAGTGACGTTTTGAAAAAGTGTAGCCTGAAAGAGTTGAAGAGTGAGGTTTTGAAAAAGTAAAATCAGAAATAAATGCTGGAAGAAGGGATGCTTGGAAACAACCCTAATACATTTATTAAAAAGTCAAATTTACTCTTGATACCTTATACTGCCTGTAAGCTATAATTATGAAGTCTCCTGTTCGACATTTTTTAAACTTGAGTCTTTAGCCTAACAAAGCCAAAACAATAAAATTAATAAAAACAAGCGGAATGCTTTCCTTCTTGGAAAGTCACATTAACAACAATGAATTACGCTGCAAAAGAACACTTCAACAGATAAGACTACAGCCCCCAGTAAGCCATAAGGAAATCAGCAACACTGTTCCATCCAGCTAAAGAACACCCAATTAAATGGCCAGCAATGTGGGGGTGCCCCTCCACATACTAGTTGAAACATATGAACTGAATGTGATGGCTTTAAGCTCACCAATGGTGTAGTATCTCCTCAGCTCACTTCTCCGTGGGTTGCGCCTTTGTGTATTTGTGGTATTTTGCTCCTCTTCAAAAGCAGCTGTCTTAATGACAGGTATCAATTTACTGGCTTGTGGAATCTCTTGTGCTTCTGGTGCTGGAAGGTTGTGTCCTGGTGCAGTAACATCTACAGATTGGGACTTTTTCTTCAACCTATGAGCAAATGAAAACATGTGCTATTAATCCTTGTTTTATAGCTACAATACTGAACTGTTTTTACTTTACATAAAAAGAAAGGTGCTGCAACTAATCAATAACATATTTATATTACAGTGGCCCCAAGTGTAATCAGAGTTTCTTTGTGCTAAGTAAGAAGTGAGATATTGTAAGCTCTTTGGGGCAAGAATTATCTGATGCCAGTCAGATAAGAGATGGTAGGAAGGAGCATTACCATCAGAAATGGGAGAACTGAAACACAGAGAAATTAAGTAATTTGCCCATTGCTGCACAAGGAATCACAGAAATGTAGGACTGGAAGGGATCTCAACTGATCATCTAGTCCAGTCCCTGCACTTGAGGCAGGGTTAAATATTTATCTAGATAGCTAATAGCTGTTTGTCTAACCTGTTCTTAAAAACTACCAGTGTGAGAGTTTCTACAACCTTCCTAGATAAACTGCTCCAGTGATTACCTACCCTTACAATTAGGAAGTTTTTTCCTAATTTCTGGGATCCAAGAAATCCATTTGCCATGAAAAAAATACAGAAAAAATGAGGAATATGCATTTTTACAGAGAATCATTAGTTTTTACATTTCATTTAAAAAACATATACAGTAGAACGCCATTTACTCTGGCCTTCATTATCTGGCACTCTATATTTACTGAACTGAGACAGCCTGAGACCTAAGCAGTGGGGTATGGCCTGTCAGTCCAGTGCAGTGGTGCTCCGGCTTCAACTGAAGCCTCAGCTGGGCTGAAAGGGACTGAAGCTATTTGTCCATTCCCTTGATTTATCTCAATTTTAGATTATCCAATCTGTTCCAGTCCCAATTAGACTGGCTAAATGGGGTTACACTATGCATTGGGACTAGGTAAATTAAAGCTCAGCCTTTAACTTGAATCACAAAAAACCAGATTTGTATGTTTTTTTTTTTTAAATCAGAGAATTTGGGGGAAGGGGGTAGGGATTGTAGTGGAAAAGTAGGATTCCTACTAATCTTCAACCTAAATATTTCTTGCTCCAATTTAAGCTCATTAATTCTTGTCCTGTACTTAGTGGTTAAGGAGAACACTTTATCACCATCCTCTTTATAGCAACCTTTTACATACTTGTTTATGTCCTGCTTCGGTCTTCTCTCCTTCAGACTAAACAAACCTTTTTTTCATTCTTTCCTTTTTGGTCATGTTTTCTACATCTTTTATAATTTGTATTGCTCCCCTCTGGACTTTCTCCAATTTGAGCAGATCTTTTTCTAAGTGTGGTGCCCAGAGCTGAGGACAGTACTCAGAAGACACCTTCTGAGTGCCGAGGACAGTAGGAAAACTTATAAAACAATGAATGGTCCTGCAGCATCTTAGAGACTAACAAAAATGTAGATGGTATCATGAGCTTTTGTGGGCACAACCCACTTCTTCAGATGAATGGAGCAAGGGGTCCAGAGTTGCAAAAAATAGCACAAAAAGAGAGGATGCGGAGGGAAAGGGAAGGGAAAAAATTGTCAATTAGAGTGTCTGGGCTAAATGAGGCTAATTGAGAGGGCTGTAAATGCCCAAAACTTAATTTCTGATGTCATTAGGGTGTTCAATGTAGCACCCCATCCAAGAAAGGTCTTTGTTCAGACCTTGATTAAAGGTATAAAATTTGCAGATGAAGGTAAGTTCCACAGTTTCTCTTTTCATTTGTTTTTTGAAATTGCTTTATTACAGGAGAATCACTTTTAGATCCATTAGTGAGTGTCCAGGCAGGTTAAAATGTTCCCCAACAGGTTTCTGTGTGTTACCATTTTGAATATCTGATTTGTGTCTGTGATGGGGTAGGATCCCCCCGCACTAGGTCAGAAGTGGTAGACTCTACTCTGAGGGCCAGGGAGGCCACACCCCCTGTAGCCTACTGGGCATGCTCCCGCTGCTTGGGTATAAAAGAGGGCTACTCAGGGCAGAAGGGGCAGACCTCGGGAGGGGGGAAGGAGCCCACAGGGGAGCTCCTGGACAGCCCCTGCATCCAGAGAGGCCGCCCTTGGAGCAGTCCTAGCCACTGCAGCAGCTGCAGCTACAGAAGCAGCCGCCCGCAGAGCAGCACCAGCCCCCGAAGCCGCACCAGATGCCGCAGCAGCCACAGCTACAGCCGCAGCCGCACCAGACGCTGCAGCAGTCACAGCCGCAGCCGCAGACGCCTTCTTCGCAGCAACATCAGGCACCGCAGCAGCTGCAGTGACTATGCTGGGCAAGGGAGTCCTCAGACTGGGAGTGACCACCGGAGCCATACGCAGAGGACAGTGCAGTGCACCAGTGGGGTAGGAAGTGGCCCAGGGTGGAGGACTGGCCTTTGGGAGCTCGGTGTGTTCCGGCAGGCATCCCCGCCCAGCAGGCAGTGAAAACAGTCGCTGCCAACAGGGCCCTGGGCTGGGACCCGGTGGAGTGGGAGGGCCCGGGGTCCCCTACCTCCCCATCCCACCATAAACCAGCCACCTAGATTTAGAGGAAGCTTATCTGTGACTAGGCCATAAGCCTGTTTTCACCCTGAGGGAGTGAGGCTGTATACGTGACTAAGCCTGAGGGGCCATAATTACCCCAATAGGGGAGCACTCAGCTTGTGACAAGGCCCAAGGGGCTGTAAATAGCAAAGCAGAGGCTGGTCCATGTGGGTGGAGCAACGAAGGGTGCCCCGGGCATTAGGGCACCCCCGTGACAGTGTCCATTAATCCTCTGCTGTAAAGACTATCCAGTTTGGCCAATGCACATAGCAGAAGGGCATTGCTGGCACTTGATGGCATAGATCACATTAGTGGATGTGCAGCTGTATGAGCCTCTGATGTGATGGCTTATGTGATTAGGTCCTGTGATGATGTCATTTGTGTAGATGTGTGGCAGAGTTGGCAATGGAGTTTATTGCAGGGCTAGGTTCCTTGATGAGTATGATACAGGTGTGCTGTGTGGTTGCTGGAAAGAATTTGTTTCTAGTTAGGGGGTTGTCTGTAAGTGAGGATTAGCCTGTCCCCTGAGGCCTGGGAGAATGAGGGATCGTTTTCCAAGATAGCGGCACAGGTATGGGCCCTAGCACCCTGACTCTACTTACACTATATTGACTACATCTTCATCATATGGACCCATGGAAAGGATACCCCTGAAGAATTCCATAGGGATTTCAACAACTTCCAGCCCACTATCAGCCTTAGCCTGGACCAGTCCACACAAGAGATCCACTTCCTTGACACTACAGTACAATTAAATGATGACCACATTTCCACCATATACTGGAAACTTACCAACCATTATACTTACCTACATGCCTCTAGCTTCCATCTAAGACACATTATCCAATCAATTGTTTACAGACAAGTCCTAAAATACATCCGGATTTGCTCTAATCCCACAAATAGAGACAAACACCAACAGGATCTCTCTCAGGAATTCTTAAAACTTAAATACCCACCCGGGAAAGTGAAAAAACAGATTGACAGAGCCAGACGAGTACCCAGGCATCAGCTTCTTCAAGACAGGACCAACAAACAAAATAACAGAACAGCCACCACTAGTCATCATCTGCAGCCCACAACTTAAACCTTTCCTGCGCATCATTAACAATCTACAACCTATCCTGGAAAACAACCCCTCACTCTCAAAGGCCTTGGGGGACAGGTCACTCCTCGCCTACAGATAACCCCCTAACTTGTAACAAACTCTTTCCAGCAACCACACAGCACACCTCTATCACACTCACTCAGGAACCCACCCCTGCAATAAACACCAGTGCCAACTCTGTCCACACAAGTGACATAATCACAGGATCTAACCACATAAGCCACCACATCAGAGGATCATACAGCTGCACATCCACTAATGCGATCTATGCCATCAAGTGCCAGCAATGACCCTCTGCCATGTGCATTGGCCAAACTGGATAGGCTTTACGACAAAGGATTAATGGACACAAATCAGATATCTGAAATGGTAACACACAGAAACCAGTTGGGGAACCATCATGCAAATAACAAAAAGACACAGAGCTATTGCCATGTTAGTCTGCAGAGATGAAGCTGATTTCTGCAGCTTTTTGTCTTGCAAATAACACTACTGCTAATGCATCCCAGGATGATGCTAGCTTTTTACACAACAGTATTACATCGTTAACTCATATTTAGTTTGTGATCCACAATAAATCCAGATCCTTCTCTGCAGTATTCCTCCTTAAAAAGTCATTTCCCATGTAGACTTTGTGCAACTGATTATTCCTTCCAGATTGTAGTACTTTACATATGTCCTTATTGAATTTCATTCTATTTACTTCAATCCATTTCTCCCTAGTCCTGTCCTCCAGAATGCTTGCAATCCCTCCCAACTTTGGGTCATCTACAAACTTTATAAGTGTACTCTCCATATCATTAACCAAATCATTTAAGATGATATTGAAAAGAACCAGATTCAGGAGAGATCTCTGCAGGACTGCACTCAATATGCCCTTCAAGCTTGATTGTGAACCACAAAGCTTTTCCAACCAGTTGTGCCTTTGCTATATTTCTCTAACTTATGAGTAGGTCACATGAGACCATACCAAAAGCCTTACTAAAATCAAGATATATCACATATACTACTTCCCCTACATCTACAAGACTAGTTATCCCATCAACAAGGATTTTGGGTTAGCTTGATATGATTTCTTCTTGGCAAATCCATATTAACTGCCACATATGATATTTCCTACAAGGTGCATACAAACTGTTGATTATTTGCTCTGTTAACTTTCTGGATACCAAAGTTAATCTGTCTAGTCTATAATTCCCTAGCTATCTTTAGTCCCCCTTTTATAAAACAGGCACTATATTTGCCCTTTTTCCAGAACTCAGGCATTATTCCTGTCCACCACAAGCTCTCAGAGATAATTGGTAATGGCTCAGAATCCTCTTCAATCAGCCCCGTAAGCAGTCTATGATGAATTTCATCAGGCCCTGCCAACTTTTCTATTTTCACTGGTAGCTGTGCTATCACTGCTAACTTTTCTGATGAAAAATGAAACAAAAAAGGCATTTGACATGTTGGCCTACCTGGCATTTTTTTGTTATTGTATTTTTCTCGTTCCTGAGTAATGGACTACCCTTTCCTTGATCTCTCTCTTAATTCTCAGGTATAATCTATGGCAGAGTCATAAATTGACTCCAGATCTTCTGAGTCCTAATCAAATGCCTTAACCACAGACCATCCTTCTCAGTTCATAGTAACTGTAGTTTCATATTTGTTCCTACTTTACATACCCGAATTATATCACAATTGTTTTCTCTACAATAGTTTCAGGTTCCAGAGAAAATGAGTAGAGATTTCTTCCCCTAATACATTCATGTAACTGAAACCTTTTAATTAAGATACAACAGTATACCACACACAGATACTAATGAATCATGAACAGGAACACAGAGAAAATGCATTTATAAATGTTGTTTTTCCAGTGCCTCATTTACACATTGAGCTTTGTGATACAGCTGACACTCTAGGCATGCCTATCCATGATTACGTTATCTAAACATGAGTTGTAATAAAATTATTCAGGCACTAGAACACATAGTGCAGAATATAAACACACTGCCTGAGGGCTTTAACTACCCAGGAAATGTATTTTTGGGATAAGCCCAAGTGTGAATTTAAATAAATATAGTTATACCAGTATAAGTCCCTATATGTACGCTTTTATTCTGGTATAAGAGTATCTTTGTTCTGTTTCGGCTATGCCACATGCAAAGAGGTTTAAGCTAAACCTAGAAAAGCCTTTCTTATGCCTGGCTAAGTGCATCCACACAGGAATTCATACCAGTATAACTATTCTCATACAACTGTGTGGGGCTTCTTACAGCCTGGCCCTCGTCATGAAATGGAGGGGTCCTCAGCAATCTACTGTGACTTGTTTACAGATAAGATAACTCACATCTTGTCTAATTTGGACTCTGGCTGTCATAGAATCATAGAACACTAGAACTGGAAGGGACCTTGAGAGGTCATCAAGTCCGTTCCGCTGCCCTCACAGCAGGACCCAGTACTGTCTACACCAGTGGTTCTCAACCGTGGGCCATATGGCTCCTCAGGGGCCACGCCCTACCTCTAGGGGGCCACATGGAAAAAACGGAACATTAGGTAAATTATGTACCTTTTTTTCCAACTAACAGCGACTATGAGGGGGGCCACAGAGGTAAACGAGGCTCAGAAGTGGGCCATGAGCAAAAAAAGGTTGAGAAACACTGGTCTAGACCATCCCTGTAAGCAGGGTATGGAATGTGTTAAGTGCACCGCCCAGTCGTTTTTCTTTGTACCAGTTTCAGCTTATGCAGACCGAGGATGTGGACAAGGTGCTTGGAGGAGCGTGACCGACCACATGCTCGCTCAAACCCTGCCCTTTGTGGCTTATTAAATTGAACAGAGAAGGGATGACTGGTTGTATCCAGGGAATTAAATGCATCTTTTAGATCTGGGATGGTTCCTGCCACCTTGAAAGAGGCGGTGATAAAGCCATTCCTTAAGAAGCCTTCCCTGGACCCATGTGATTTGAATAACTATCGCCCAGTTGCTAATATTCCTTTCTTGGGCGAGGTACTTGAGCAGGCGGTAGCACTGCAACTCCAAGCTTTCTTGGAAGAAATGGATTATCTAGATCCATTTCAGTCTGGCTTCAGGCCTGGTTTTGGAACAGAAAACGCCTTGGTTGCCCTGGTAGATGACCTACGCCAGGAGATAGACGGGGGAGTGCACTCCTGTTGATTGGACCTCTCAGCGGCTTTTGATACCACTGACAATGATATCCTTCTGGAGTGCCTGGTGGAGCTGGGTATCGGAGACACTGTCTTCCACTGGTTCCAGTCCTTCCTGTCAGAAGGTGGAGCTTGGGGGCTGCTGCTTGACCCCATGGCAATTGTGCTACGGGGCCCAGCAAGGTTCCATCTTGTCCCCTATGCTGTTTAATAAATACATGAAACCACTGGGAGAGTTCATAAGGAGAGTTAGAGGACAATGCCATCAATATGCAGATGACAACCAACTCTATTTCTCTGCGACATCGGCTCAATCTGAACCCGTGTCTGAAGGCAGTGATGAACTGGCTGAGGTTGAATAGGCTAAAGCTGAATCCAGATAAGACCGAGGTCCTGTAGATCAGGAAACCATCTGTCTGGGAATGTGGTGTGTTACCTGTTCTGGACAGGGTCATACTCCCCTTGAAAGAACAGATACACAGCTTGGGAATCCTCCTGACACCTTTTTTTTTTTTTTTTTTTTTTTAAACATTTGAAAATCAGATTTCCTTGGTGGCCAAGAATGCTTTTGGGCAGCTTCAGCTGATCCACCAGCTGCAACCCTTCCTGAATAAGAATGACTTGGCTACAGTGATTCATGCTCTTGTCACATCCCGATTAGATTATTGTAATGTACTGTACGTGGGCTGCCTTTGAAGAGTCTTCAGAAGCTTCAACTGGTCCAGAATGCAGCTGCTGGAGTTCTAACTAATACTCGTTATACAGAGCACATTATGCCAGTGCTCCAGCAGCTGCACTGGCTTCCGGTATGTTTCTGGGCACAATTCAAGGTTTTGGTTATGACCTATAAAGCCCTAAATGTGTTGGGACCAGGGTATTTGAAAGACTGTCTCCAACCATACGAACTTACTTGGGGATTGAGGTCTGCTGGGGAGGCTCTGCTCTGTGTTCCTTCACTTATAGAGATAAGGTTGACATCTACGTGGAGCAGGGCCTTCGCAACCTTTGCCCCTAAGCTAGAATTCTCTCCGCCGGGACATTTGTCTGGTGCCAACATTGGCACTGGTTCAGCGCCAGGCCAAGGCCACCCTTTTTACCCGTGCTTTTATTGGTGTTTGAGTGTGTGTGTGTGTCCCTCCTCTTCAGGTGTTTTACCAGGTCTTGTGTCTCACCCCCCACCTTGGGATCTTGTATTTTACTTTAAATACATTTATTTATTGTGTTTTAAACAAATTTTGTAAGCCGCCTTGAATATTTTAAGTAGAGAGGTGGGGTAAAAATATTTTAAATAAAGTTAAATAAATAACTGGTAAAACTTTCCTATGTAGACAATCCTTGAGATTATCAAAAGCCACATAGGGGATTAGAACAATTGATTTCTATTAGTTTTCAGAAGGTATTGAGTGTACATCATATGGCTATGAACACTTCAGCCACTGCATTCAGACATGTCACAGAATCTTAAAATAACAATGCAAACAGTAATCCCTCCCTCAATTGTGCAGGAGAGAAATTTATAAAAATAACAGAATCATAGTGAGGATGATATTTTACCATCAGCATCCAACATTTCAGGAACCAACCATATCCCTACAAACTTAAAATAGGAGCTGCTATGACACTGCAGTCACTGCAGGCTGAGAAGCTCACTGCACCGGAAGTGACAGTAGTGAAAGATATTACCGCATTTTTCAAAAGCCAGTTTTTGAATGAAATGTTTGTAAAATATATAGTCAACTACCTGATTTTATTCTGGAAACAAAAGTGATTTGTGATGCTGCACTGTCAAATTACTTTGCGGCAGAAAGATGTTAATCTTGCCAAACCTGATACCTTTGCTTTGCCAATGGAAAGGGGCAATGGCCACAGATGTGATGCAACATCCTTTGTAGCTTTATAGGTACCCTACTTCCAGCAAGGTTTACTCTATTCACTGGTTGTAATGGATGAAGGTGCACCTAATGTCAATGCAAGGATTTGGTTTATGCAGGAAAATGGTTTTAGTAATTACGCATCATGCTCATTTTGGTAGTGAAACTCTAATAAAAGATAGAGTCATTAGGCCCAATTTCATTTGCAATATTACAGAAATTGAGAATTCTGTAATATTAGGCTTCCCCCCCAGTTTTAATTTTAATTAGCTTACTCCGCACAATCCACACTTTTGCACATATTTTGAGGTTTGCAATATGCGCACACAGCTTGTCCCTTACAAACTTTTTGCAAGCAAATGTCAATTAATCTTGAAAAGTTTAAGGATTCATCTGCAGTTCTTTAGCAGATTCCAGAGTAATCAGAAACATCAAAACAATTACTGTGAATATTGTTTAATTCTGTGGATGCCAAGTGTGCAGTATCTTGATACAGACAAGTCTTCCCAAAGCAAAAACAGGGCATGAAGGAGACCACTGTAGCAGGGTGCACTAATACTCAATGTATTAACTAACCCTAACCCTGTAAAACGTAAAAGGCTAAGTAACTACACTTGATTTCTCCAGCAGTTGTGTTATGACTTACAATCTTCTGAATTTTATATTGTACCAAGCACTTTAAAAAAATGTAATATAGTTGCAGCAAAATGTCTGGTGAACTAAAAAATAGCAGACAGAACATAATGCTTAAGAGTTCATATAGTTTCAGCAGGCTTTTCTTAAATAGGTTTACTTTCACATTTCCAAATTACTGCTACTCACAAAGATCAATTATTACTTTTCTGTGATTTTTCCATGTATTGCCTGCAAGTCAGCTGCAGTTATTTAAAGATCATCCTGTGATTCAGGTAGTGGATTAATTTGCTTATTCATCATGAATGAAGAGGCTTAATCCAAGGACACAGGGCCCAGAAAAGTAGCTTTGTGAGTTTCTCCAAAGAGAGCATGGCTAACAGCTCTCCATTTCCATTCTTGCCCCAGCTGCTCTAGTAATTAAAATATTCCCCTTCAGTCGGAGTAACACCTCACTGGAGCAGGATAGGAACACTGATGCCAACCTTGCCTCTCCTTTGCTCATTCTTTACATCAGTGTTTCTTAAACTTTTTAAGACTGAGGAACACCAATTTTTTTTTTTTTAAATGAGGAACACCAAGGATTTTTTTGTTGAGCCAAAAAAAAAAAAAAAAGTCAGGGGGAAGTTAAGGGCGGCCATTTTGAACGCTGTTGTTCTCCACAGCACACCTCTGACTGCCTCTCTGCACACCCGTGTGCCTCGGAACACAGTTTAAGAAACACTGCTCTACATGCTGTTGTTCAGGAAGCCTTGTGGAGACATGGAGAGCAATTCATGAGTATTTCTGTGGTCAGGTGGTGCTGCAGGGAGGGTCTTTGTCCATCCCCCAGTTAGCAGGGAAGTTTACTCCTCTCATTACAGGCCACCCAGGAAAACCCATGAGTGTTAGAACCATCGAATCATAGAATACTAGGACTGGAAGGGACCTTGAGAGGTCATCGAGTCCAGTCCCCTGCCCTCATGTCAGGACCAAATACTTTCTAGACCATTCCTGATAGACATTTATCTAATCTACTCTTAAATAGCTCCAGAGATGGAGATTCCACAACCTCCCTGGACAATTTATTCCAGTTGTTGACTACCCTGACAGTTAGGAACTTTTTCCTAATGTCCAACCTAAACCTCCCTTGCTGCAGTTTAAGCCCATTGCTTCTTGTTCTATCCTCAAAGGCCAAGATGAACAAGTTTTCTCCCTCCTCCTTATGACACCCTTTTAGATACCTGAAAACTGCTATCATGTCCCCCCTCAGTCTTCTCTTTTCTAAACTAAACAAACCCAATTCTTTCAGCCTTCCTTCATAGGTCATGTTCTCTAGACCTTTAATCATTCTTGTTGCTCTTCTCTGGACCCTCTCCAATTTCTCCACATCCTTCTTGAAATGCGGTGCCCAGACCTGGACACAATACTCCAACTGAGGCCTAACTAGCGCAGAGTAGAGCGGAAGAATGACTTCTCGTGTCTTGCTCACAACACACCTGTTAATGCATCCCAGAATCATGTTTGCTTTTTTTGCAACAGCATCACACTGCTGACTCATATTCAGCTTGTTGTCCACTATAACCCCTAGATCCCTTTCTGCCATACTCCTTCCTAGACAGTCACTTCCCATTCTGTATGTGTGAAACTGATTGTTCCTTCCTAAGTGGAGCACTTTTGTCTTTATTAAACTTCATCCTGTTTACCTCAGATGAAGGAAACTGTAGTGGCAACTGAACAGACACTCTGCTGATGGCAGCCATGATACAGCAAAGGACTTAACTACATGCCTAACTTTAAATAGTTTAATTAGACTAATCACATGCTTAAAGTTTAGCGGAGAATTCAGTACCTTGCTGAACCAGGGCTCAGTCAGTATTGAACCAATGTCCCAGCATAACTTTAGGTGCTGCTCTGCCACTGGATATGCCATATATCAGAAGAGACAAAAGAAATCTCCCTATTTCTTTTCTACCTTGAATCATTAAAGGTTCTATGCCATTTTGGGGAAGAAAACTTATATTAGGAATTTAGAAAAATATATTACTAGCATGGCTTTGCTTGCCTATATTTTAGAGTGATGTGAAGACATCTGCCTTGCCTTCTGAGAAGGAAAAATGCCAGGAGACTTTTTCACTATTTTCTGTCACTGCAACCAAAATATAGCTACATTTCTACCAAAAAGCATCCCTACAGCTGACCTCACACCAAGCTTTTGGATACCACAACATTCAACAAAGCATTCTACAAATCTAGATGAGGTGCTTTGCATAAGCCAAGAGGAAAAGCTCACCAAGAGAATCCCAACATATATTTCATTATTCTGAGCCTACAACTACAGAGTTTTGTCTTCTAACTTTAAAAAAAAAAAAGCATAGATTGCTTCAGTTATCACCTCCTCTTGACCAACTGGCTCCCCATGTTCCAAAACAGCAACTTTGAATGACAGGCCACTTTGAAGGTTTCCCTCGATCCTTTTTCCATTAATTCCCAATCCATGTATTGTCTTGAATTCCATTCACTATGCTTTCTTTTAGCCAACAAGGTTATTAAGAATGCAGCACTACTCCCACTACCCAATCAGGGGTCTGAGAATGGGCAATCCATAACAAACTGTTAAATATGAGAGTGGATTGTAGAATCATTTTGTGAAATTAAAAGAATGCAGCGCTATCACGAACAACTTAGAAATATATGAGAGAGAGAGAGAGAGAAATGTTTCATACCTATACCCCTGAGATTCTTGAAAATTAATTGTTGTAGGCAAGACAGAATGCTAAATACCATCACTCATATTAAAATTTCAGCCAATAGAGGAAGTCTTATTAACCTTTAACAATGGTTCCAATTAGCTATGCAATTATACTTTAAAAGACATGGAACAGAACAGAATGTGTAGGTGGTAAAAGGAAATGGAGGCCCTCGCTAATTAACAATAAGCAGGGAAACATCTGCTTACTTCCATCTCCCAAATTGTATAGATTATACAAGGAATAATAAAACAAAGCTGGAGGCTGGATTTTTTATCCAACACTTAAGAAAGAAGCCAACGGATTCGATATAAGCAGCTCCAGCTAATCAGGAAGGAAGAAGACACTAAAGAGACAGGGCTTCAGACTAATTTTTTAGACTACTGAGTGACAGGATATTATACATAAACAGAGAACCCAGACTGAACGTTCTCCTTTTGTTGTTAGCTGCACACCCCAACAGCACACGTGGGTGGGTAAAACACATTGTCTAAAAGACTATTTTTTTCCTGAATCAGAGCTGATGTAGAAATATCAGGAAATAGAGCAATATGTGAATAATAACAAATGAAATACTGTAATGATTAGGGTGTGAGTGTCAGATATAGGGGTCAGGGCTAGTAGTCAATGCCAAGGGTCAAACACAAAGACAGCATCAGGTGCCAAGCTAGGGGTCAGACCTGGAGACAATGTCAGGTACTAAGCTGAAGGCCAAAGCCGGAAACAGGGTAAGGCAGAGGAACAGGGATCTGGATTAGGGCAGGATAGCAGAAACTGGGAGTCTGGGATGGGAAGACAGGAACCAGGAGTAGACAGGAAGGCAGGACTCAGGTAAGCAGAAGAGGTCTGTAGTAGCAACCAGGCATGGATTTCGCTAATTGATAAAATCACTTTTTGTTGAATATGGAGCTCTTCCAACAATGGCAGAGCTGGATATTTCCTCCAACTGGGAGCTTCAGGGACAGAGCCCTCTGCAAGCAAGCCTCAGGCCTGCTGACAAGGGGGTGAAGGAAGGCAAAGGGGACAATTGCTCCAAGGCCTGGTGATAAAAAGAGTCTGAAGCTCCAGGCTGTCGCTGCCACTTCTTGCCAGAAATTCAAACAGTGGGGAAGGAGGTCGGGTCATAGAATGGACATGAGCAACACTTCTTTAAGAACCAGTTATGGAAACCTCTCTTTTTTTGAGAGAGATTTCTCGTTTCCATTCCACATAAGGTGCCTCCAAGCAGAAACATCAGAGTTGGATAGAAGTTCACAGCCACATAGATTAAAAAGTATTCTGCTAGTCCTCTGCACAGAGGGGAATTTCACCCAGTTTGAGAAGATGTACAGTTACTGAACAGGCTAATTTTCAAAATTAAAAGCAGCTGCTGTGAAGACTATTTTTTCTCAAAATAAATAGAGATACAGTATATGACTTTAGGAACCAATTACTCACAACATTTAATTTTGTAATAGCAAGTTATATTTCTATAAAACACAGCTCGAAAAAGAAAATGAATGCCACCCTCCAAACAAATCCTGGGAGCAGCTAAAACAAATGTCTGGCAGTTTAGTCCTTAAAAAAACCCAACACATTTAAACCATTCACAGTAAAAAAAGAAAAAAAAAAACCCAACTGACTGTGAACTTTTACAGTGTGATTGTTCTGTGAAATTGCCAATGTAGGTCTTCAGTCCTGCAAATGAGAGATTATAGAACAAAGCCTAATGCACTTTTATCTGCTACACATAATATAATACTGTTTCTATATGCCTTAAATAATTATTTCAGAGATTTTTATTGCACACACAGAAGGAGAATAAAAATAAGTTACTTGAATATCTGTGCTTGTTTTCCAGGGTTGTGTTCAATACTTGTGGTATTCATGACTCCCCAAAGAACTGGTTAAGAATTTAATTCCTTTGTCACAAGAACAGTGATTTGGGATATGAAACTCCAATCCACACCTAGAGTGTGTCTAGACTACACCTCTGTGTCAACAGAGAGATGCAAATCAAGCACATGGAAATTGCTAATGAAGCAGGGATTTAAATATCCCGCGCTTCATTAGCATAAACATGACTGCCGCTTTTTTCCGAAACGGAGCTTTTTTGAAAAAACGGCAGTCTAGATGCGGATCTGTCAAAAATAAACCCTTTTTCGACAGATCCTGTATTCCCGAGGATCCTGTATTCCAGCATCTGACAAAGTGGGTCTTTGCCCACGAAAGCTTATGCTCCAATAAATCTGTTAGTCTATAAGGTGCCACGGGACTCCTCGTCGCTTTTGCAGATTCAGACTAACACGGCTACCCCTCTGATAGATTGATTTGTTTGAGTTCAGGCAATTCATTTAATTTATTTGGGTGTCTTGTTTAACCAAACACAAAATGGGTATAATACTTATAAAAAAGAATTGTTGTGAAAGTTCATTATGTCTGTACAGTGCTTTGAGATCTTTGAATGAAGAGTGCTATAGATGATGTTTCCAACTCTTGTGATTTTATTCTCTCTCTCATGATATGTAATGATTTTTTTAAACTATGAGCTGCTGGAAGCACAGGATTACATGAGAATCTCAGCTTTAATTTATAAAAATTAGTAAAGTTTCTAGCTCTCATGGTTGCAACGATAACTTGGAAAATGTGACCTAAGTTTGTCCTACGAACACCAAAAGTAGAAGACAAATTTAAATAGCTCATTTTTTTTTTAACAAAATCTCCTGATTTTCTGGGTCCTGATTCAAACTTTTGAATTTTGAAGTCTGGCAGGAAGTGCTATACAAGTCTCCCCCTGAGAAGAATAGTGGTAAAAGAATCACATCTAATAAACCCTGGGCCAACTTACAAAGAATGATTATAAACAAATAACACAAGTACGTAGGGACAAAATTAGAAAAGCTAAGGCACACAACGAGATTAAACGAGCTAGAGACATAAAGGCTGTATCTACACTGCACCCCTTTTCCGGAAAAGGGATGCAGATGAGACAAGTCGGAATTGCAAATGAAGCGGGGATTTAAATTTTCCCCGCTTCATTTGTATAAACATGGCTGCCGCTTTTTTCCGGCTCGGGTCCCTTATTCCGGCTCAGGAATAAGGGACCTTCCGGAAAAGGCTTTATTTTCCGAAAGATCCCCGTCTAGACTGGCGCTTTTTTCCGGCAAAGCCCCGAGCCGGAAAAAAGCGGCAGCCATGTTTATACAAATGAAGCGGGGAAAATTTAAATCCCCGCTTCATTTGCAATTCCGACTTGTCTCATCTGCATCCCTTTTCCGGAAAAGGGGTGCAGTGTAGACACAGCCAAAGGGAAACAAGAAAACATTTTACAAATATATTAGAATCAAGAGGAAGACTAAGGACTGGGTTGTTTCAGTATTCAGTGTGGGGGACAATAACAGAACGTGTAGAAAGTGCTAAAAGACTTCTCTGTTTCAGTTTTCACCAAAAAAGTTGGTGGTAACTGGGAGTCTAATATAGTTTATGCCAGTGAAAATGAGTTAGGATAAGAGGCTAAATTAAGGAAAAGACAAGTAAAAAAAATGAAGACATCAAACTTGTCTAAAGTCATCAGGGCCTGATGAAATACATCCTAGAATAGAGAAGGAAATGACTGAGGTGATATCTGAGCCATTATTAGTGATTATCATAGAAAAGTCATGGGAGAGATTCCAGGGGACTGGAAAAAGGCAAATATAGGACCAATTTATAAAACGAGAAAGAATAACGCGAGAAAGTCATCTTAACTTCAGCAAATACTTAAGCAATTAATTTGCAAAAACTTAGAAGATAAGAAGTTGATAAGTAGCCGTCATTAAGGATTTGTTAAGAACAAATCATGTCAAACAACCCAACAGATTTCTTTTACAAGGCAACAAGCCTTATGGATGTGGAGGAAGTGGCAGATATGGTATATCTTGATTTTAGTAAGGCTTTTGATATCATCTTGTGTGATCCTCCACTAAATAAATAAGAAAATACTCCAGCCTAGGTGGAGTTAATACAGTGTGTGTGCATAACAGATTGGAAATCTGTTCAAGAGAGTGTTTATCAGTGCTTCACAGTGAAGCTGGAAGGGCATATCAAGTGAGGTTCTGTAGGGATCAGTGATGGGCCTGGTTCTGTTTAGTATCGTCATCAATTATTTAGATTAGGGATGTGAATGGCTAGTTTATAAGCAAAGGCTAGTCAACTAGTTGCTTCCCCCCCCACCTCGCTGCCTCTATCAGAAAGAGGCAGTGTGGGTGGGGGACATGGAGAGGACGCTTCAAACAGGCAGCACCACATGGAGCCTGGGGCACTACCACTTTGAAATGCCATGAGGAGCACAGGGCCAGCGGTCCCCCTCTCGCCCCATGCTCCCCGCAGTGCTTCTGCCTTTGAAGTGTAGCAATAGCCCTAAGGCCACGTGGAGCCCGAGGTCAGCTGGGGACTCCCCCGCTGACCCTGGGCTCTGTGTGGCGCTGCCACTTTGAAACACCACGGGGAGCCTGACATCAGGATCCCTGCAGCATTTCAAAACGGCTGCACCCGGTGGAGCCTGGGATCAGCAGGGGACTTCCCTGCTGACCCAGGGCTCCACGCAGCGCTGTCGCTTTGAAATACCGCATGTAGCCTGGGGACACTCCAGCTGGCCCAGGGCTGCACGGCACTGCCGCTTTGAAGTACCCCCTCATCTTCTCCCCCTTGCTACCTCTTTCTGATAGAGGCAGCAATCGGGGATGGGAGGCAACTAGTTGACTAGCCCTTCACATCCCTAAATGGAACAATGGAGGTTTAGGTTGGATATTAGGAAAAAAGCTTTCTGTCGGGATAGTTAAGCGCTAGAGTAAAGTGACAATGAAGGAGTCTGGGGATTACAATGATTTTATAACAACAAGAATCTCAGTGTTATAATTCTATTGCCTCAGGGAGCAGGCATCTGCTGCCAAGGAGTTTAGAGTTAGAAACAAACCAGCTTGTGGTACATTTGTCATTCAGACTATGTTAGACTCCTAGTATTTACCTACCTGTACTGCAGAGTAGCTAACATCAACATATCCCCATGTTACACACATTAATTTGACTGTACAACTTGAGTTTCATGCCTGGGCTTCCTTTACATCTGTGTCAAACTTACATATCTTAAATATTTGAACTCTATAAGAAATGCAAATTATAAAATATCCTGTTCTACTAATGATTAAGAATCATATACTGACAGAATGAAAAATGAGTTTGTTTGAGTTTATGGAGAGGATAAGAGGGCTAAACAATGTATACAACTATTAATTTTTAGTACATTTTCATTGTGGATTATCCACTCGATAAAGATAGTTACTTGTAAGACCGTGCATTCTCCTTCCCAAAGTTCTGTCCATAAGAGCAATGTTTTTTAAATGTTTGTTATAAAATATACTGATAGAAGTGTATGGACTATCTCACATTCATTTTGTTCACCATTGTACTGAAATAACTATGTTCCAGTTAGCTTTCTCTTGAATGCATGGAATCATGTATATTTCTACTACAGGTTAGACCTCTCTTGTCCAGCACCCTCGGGACCTCACCTGTCCGAAATGAGGGAATTTTCCGGATCATGGAAGGTCCCCTGCCACCGGCCTCCCAGGATGCTCCCCCTCCCTGTGGCTGGCCCTGCTCTGGCCCCACTGCCACTGGGCTCCAGCCTGCAGGGCTTGATTTTGGCCTTCATCCCTCTGGGACTTCATGGGGATGGAGCTCCTGAGCCTCTGTGGCCCCTCTTCGCCTCCGCCTGACTGGGAATCCCCGGGAACGGGGCTTGCTAACAGTTCTACTTTTGCCATGCTCCACCAGGGATTCCTGGAGACAGGGCTTGCCGACTGCCCCGCTACTGCCCCTCCCAGCCAGGGCTCCCAAGGGACAGGGCTTGCCATTCCCTCTGCTGTCCCACCCAACCGGGGCTCCCCAGGGACTGGGCTCCCAGCGGGTTTGCACTCCCAGGTGCCGGGGCTCTCTGATCCAGCAACATCCTTGGTACTACCAGACCACAGATGTTGCCGGACCACAAAGTCCCAGATTTCTGAGGTTCAGCCCATACTTTATAAATAACTGGAAAAGAGAGCAATGGTGTTTTAAGCTTTACAGTTGACATTCAGGAGACCACCAGAAGTTTTTTCCCCATTTCAATGAAAATTAAAGATCTCCAGAACAAAGCATGAAAGAATGTACACATCTGAGTATGATGGAAGGGTTTGTGCTATTAAAGTATATAAAATACAAAATGCTTTAATAATGTAAAATGCAAAACACTTTCTTGGAGTTTAACAGTGTTCTGGCTTGTAGTGAGGTGCAGTGGCACATAGCGCTCATGCCAGAAGTCCCCACCGGTTTTGGAGGGACCGATCTCTGCGCATTGGTGAGTGGAGCATGCCAGAAATTGAGAGGCAGGACAAGAAGTGTAGTAAGTGGAACCTCTAGCTCAGGTGGGGGAAAGCCAAGAAGAGAGAGAGAAAGATTCCTTCTGTCTGCTGCAGCCTTTCAGTCCAGAACCTAGCTGGGTAGCACCCTGTCCCCAGAGGAGACAAAGTCCAGAGAAAAGGTGCTAAGCTTGCTAGAGACCGAATGCTCCAAGGAAATGGAAGATCCCTGGACATCAGAGTCTCTCTTTGGATTGTGGTAGGAAGTAACCCAGAGAATGCAGACTTTAGTCCAGTTTTGTGGCTGGTGCTTGGCTTGGTGTATTTCGGTGGGATCCTCACTGACTTAGTAGGAGAGCCTTCTGTCGTTGTCAGGGCCTTGTGCAGGGACCATGTGGAGTAAGGTAGGCCTAGCCTCCCTTACCTCCTATGACCATCCACCCACCTTAGGCTACCTCCCTGAGCCAGAAGGCCAGGCAAAAGGCTGCCTATTGACCAGCCTTGTTTGATGGCCACCTAGACCATTTATTGCTTAGCCCTACCTGGGGACTAGGGCCTCCCTAGCCACAGCCCTTGATTCACTAACTCTCGCTTGTAGCTGGACTGATCCCGGAGAGAACCGGGAGAGTGGCCTCCCTTGAGCCAGAGAGGGACGGACAACTGCCAGTGCACTACACAGTTCTTACCACCCATAAAGGAGTCCTTTTTCATACCATCGCACAGCAAGTTTCAAACTTTTTCTCATGACCCAGTTGAAGAAAATTGCTGATGCCAGTGACCCAACATAATTTGATTAGAGTGTAGGCTCTGGGGTGGGGGTGAAGATGAGAGCTTTGGGATGCAGAAAGGGGCTCCAGCTTTGGAGGGGACAAGGCTGGGGCAGGAGGGGCTTAACTTCAGCAGTTCACTGTGAGGGTGCTAAGACATATTTCCAGCCTCTCCTGGCACTGGAGACTATGCTGCGCCCCAGAAGCAGCCTGCAGCAGGTTCCTGGCCAATGGGAATGCGGAGTTCCCTTCCATCCCCACTTAGGAGTTGGGCCTGCTGGTGGTCGCTTCTGGGGCGCAGTGTTGTCTGCAGTACCAGGACAGGCAGGTAGCCTGCCTTAACTCTGCCACTGTCACCTGATCACCCTGCAGCAATACCCAGTACAGTGCCTGACATTTCACGACACTGTCCTGGGTCACAACCCTATGTCTGAAAATTGCTGCCATAGCATGTAAGAGAGAACTTCAAGAAGGCACCAAGAAGGAAAGGAAATCTTATGTTTAATGCTGTCAATATCTCTAATAGTTTCCCCATAAATGTGGATTGCTTCTGGGTTTTTTAATCCAATTAAACAGTGCTAGTTGTAACTGCAATTTTACATATAAGATACTCTTCCACAAAGTGCTACATAGTGCATTGAACAACAACCACCGCATGAGCAGTTAGCTCTGATCCATGAAGCCTGGAATTTTTTCATAGCAAAGAGAAGGAATGATGGTGCTCCTTGAAAAGACTATTTTTAGGATTCCTGCTTGTTGAGATCATGTAGTTGCTGGTGCTATGCAGAGTTCAGGGTACACATGAGGATTCATTATGGAGAAGTATAACTTACCCAGAAATGATTCTTTGCCTTCCTAAAGATGCAACAGAAATGGGGCAAAGGATGTTTTATTAATATAGCTACAGAGGAATGAGTTTGGTGTTTATGCTTTGAATCCAAGTATAATCTGAATAATCTGCAACTATGTCTGAAGCAGAAGCTTTTCCAAAGATTAGCTCAATACTCAGGCATACTTTATATATATTGAAAATGTATTAGTTTTCTTACTGTATCCAAAACACTGTGTTCTTGAGTCAATGGTAGGTTATATCAGACACTTGAACCTGCAAATTTAAAAGAAACTCTTCTGGGAACCCCAGGCCCCTTCAAATTACTAGGCCCCAAAGCAGCTGCCCCTTTTGCTGCTCCCTATCAGAGACCCTGCCAGTAAGATCCAGCAGCACTTTAACATTGGCCATGTACAGGTTGGTACTGGTGGCTGCTTCTTGCGGGTATGCTGTACCAGCCTACTTTCACCTCTGGGAGGAAGTTAAAAAGAAAAAGGATAAAAATTGTGCCGAGGGGAGGGTATTCTCATGTTTGATATGAGAACGGCCATACTAGGTCAGACCAATCGTCCATCCAGCTCAGTATCCTGCCTTCTGACAGTGACGATGATAGACGCTTCAGAGAGAATGAACAGGACAATTATCAAATGATCCATCTCCTGTCATCCAGTCCTAGCTTCTGACAGTCAGAGGTTTAGAGATACTTGGACTACCTGGTTGTGTTCCTGGCCATCCTGGCAATAGCCATTGATGGACCTATACTCAGTGAACTTATCTCATTTGTTTTTTGAATTCATGTACACTTTTGACCTTCATAACAACCCTGGGCAATGAGTAACACAGGATGACTGTGCATTTTGTGAAGTGCTTCCTGATATTTGTTTTAAAATTGATGACGTCTAATTCATTGGCTGACCCCTTGTTCTTGTATTATGCAAAGGGATAAATAACACTTCCCTATTCACTTTCTATGTCACTCATGATTTGAGAAACCTCTAGCACATCTCGCATCAGTTGTCTCTTTTTTAGACTGAATATGCCCAGTCTTTTTAATTTCTCCTTGTATGGAAGGTATTCCATACACTTCTGATAGATCTTATTTTGAGATGGGGCAACCACAACTGTACACAGTGTTCAAGATGTAGACATAGCATAGATTTACATTGTGGCATAATGATATTTTTGTCTTATTATCTATCCCTTCCCCCAATGCAGTGATCTCTAACCAGGGGCGGCCTGTGGATACAGGCAACCTCAGCAGTCACCTAGGGCGCCGCGTTGAAGGTGGCGCCCAATGATGACATCACGCCGTTGCAGCCTATGGAGGCGGAGGCGCCGATAGCGCGTTCCACCTAGGGTGCCAGTTGCCGGCAGCCCGCCTCGAGCTGCTCCTGTCTCTAACCCTTTTAACCACAAGATCACTTTTTCAATTTAAGTGCAATATAAGATCTACCTCAAACCCAAATACCCATGTCCCAGTTCCTTCCTGCCCCTTCTCTGAGGCTCTGTCCCTGCTCCATCCCTATTCTAAGGCCTCATCCTTCTCACTCCCTCCACCATCCTCACTCACTTTCACCACACTGGGGTAGACAAGGGGTTTGGAGTGTGGGAGAAGCTCGGGGCTTAGCCGAGCTAAGGAGGGGTTTCAGGGTACAAGCTCTGGGAAGGAGTTTAGGTACAGGAGGTTGGGTGTAGGAGGTGGTTCAGGGCTGGGACAGGAGTTCAGGATACAGGCTCTGGCTGGGCACCGTTTAACTGAGACAGCTTCCGGGTGGTGAAGCAGTGGGGTTAAGGCAGGCTTACTCCTGCACTGGCCCTGCTCCACTCCTGAAAGCAGCTGGCATGTACAGCAATGGCTCCAAGGCGCCATGTGCTGTCCCTCATCTACAGGAACTGAGCACACAGGTTCTACTGGCCACGGTTCGCCATTACTGATCAATGGGAGATGCAGGAGTGGTTTCTGCAGGCAAAGACAGCATATGGAGACCCCCTGCTCTGCCTTTCTCAAGGGCTGCAGGAACATACCAGCCCTGTCCAGGACCAGCAATTACCACAGGGATAATTACTCCAGCCATGATGGGTTAGGCATTTTGGAACTCATACTCAAAGAATTAAATGTAAGCCTCAGGGTGAAATGAAAATTATGAAATGCACAGACCAGTCTTAAACCAAAAATAACCCACTTTGAAAGTAGTAAAAGGAGTAACAACAATCCACGAATGAGTTGGGTCAGGAGATGAGAGTAAAGGACAGTGTGTGTTTGTGTGTGAGAGTGACAGAGATTTGCACTGCCAAGCTCCCTCCATCCCCTTCTCTCTGTGTGAAGAGAGGGTACAGGAGTGGGGGACACCCTGACATCAGTACCCCCCTCTTCTCCCTCCCACACCTTGCACAGCAAGCAAGAGACTCACAGGTGGGCAGCTCCAAGGCTGAGGGCAGGAGCAGCATGACAGCAGGTGGAGGGGCAACTGAAGTGCCAGTGCTTGATAGCTTCCCAGCCAAACCAGTCAAGATCACCTGCCAGAGGCTCCAAGATCTACTGGTAGATCCCAATCTACTGGTTGGTGACCCTTGCCCTAATGGTTCCTAGCATTTTGTTAGCTCTTTTGACTGCTGCTGCACATGGAACAGATGTTTTCAGAGAATTATCTACTCTGACTTCAAGATCTCTTTCTTGAGCAGTAACAGCTAATTTAAGCCCCATCAATTTGTATGTATAGTTGGGATTATTTTTTCCAATTTTTTTATTACCACCTTCTTCTTGTCAATACTGAATTTCATCTACCATTTTGTCGCTCAGTCACATAAGATCCCTTTGTAACTTGTTGCAGTCAGCTTTAGATTTAAATTATTTTGAGTAAGTCTGTATCATTTGCAAGCTTTGCCACCTCGCCTTTTAGCCTCTTTTCCAGATCACTTATGAATATGTTGAAGAGCACTAGCCCCAGCACAGAACCTAGGTGACCCTGATATTTACCACTTTCTATTGTGAAAACTGACCATTTACTTCTACCCTTTGTTTCCTTTATTTTTTTAGCCTGTTACTGATCCATAAGGGGGCCTTTCCTCTTATCCAATGACAACTTAATTTCATTAAGAGTCTTTGGTCAGAGATCTGTCAAGGGCTTTCTGAAAGTCATAATACACTGTATCAACTGGATCACCTTTTCCTGCATGCTTCCCTGTGAGCAGAATTTTTTCTTCTGTGTTGATATGGCAGCATGAAGCAAAGCACAAATAAGTTTGCGAGAGAAACAGGTCAAGGCTGATGACACTGGCAGAGCTACCACAAGAATTCTGACCTTATGATGAGAAATCAGATTTGCAGCTAGGGAGAGCTAAATGGTACAAGGACTTAAAGACAAAGAGAAGAAGCTTATGTCAGAACAAGACAGTAAGTTAACCCTAGTAGCAACATTTAAATTAACATGATGGGTTGGGAAGAAAGTTGGAGGCATATAAACTTTTGGGCTACGTCTACACTGCAGGCTTTTTGCACAACAACAGCCATTCTTGCACAAAAACTTGCGGAACGTCTACACTGTACGCACGTTCTTGCGCAAGTAAATTTACAGTAAAGCATCAAAACAGAGGGCTTCTTGTGCAAGAGTTATTCCTCTTCCCATGAGGAATAAGCCCTCCTGAGCAAGAGCCCTTGCGCAAGAAGGCAGTGTGGATGGGCAACAGGGATTTCTTGCGCAAGAAACCCCTATGGCTAAAATGGCCATCAGAGCTTTTTTGCGCAAGAGATTGTCCACACTGCCATGGATGCTCTTTCGCAAAAGCACATCTCTTGCTCAAAAGCACATGGCAGTGTGGACGCGCTCTTGCGCAAGATCTTTTGCGCAAGAACTCTTGCGCAAAACAGTTCTTGCGCAAGAAGCCTGCAGTGTAGACGTAGCCTTGGTGTCTTAACTAGAGGTACACTCTAGGAAAGAATTGTTAGAAAATCAGATCAGAATTTATAAAATTGGGACTATGATTTAAAATGTTGGTGCAGGATTTACACATGATAAAACTATCAGGATTTTACTATCTAAATAAGTGGCTTGCCTCCTAAATGCAAAATAAGGATCTGTAAATCACATTTTCTATTTAGAAAATATTGGCAGGATTTCAAGATGTATTTACTAATCTTGCAATGTGCGTTTCCTTCCTTGGTTAAGTCTTCTAAGAAAAATAACTATTAAAATCAAAATATTGTGATTAAGACTTGCTAATTGTTTCCATAAATAAAAAAATGAAATGTCTCATTTAGAATCTTAGAAGCATAGATTTAGGTGCAGAAATGAACAGAAAAACAAAAGTGGTGCTTTCTATTTCTATGTATCAACTAGGGATGTGAAAGTATAAATGTGTACATGGCTACACACAGCGCACCTTGCAGTGTGTGGGGAAGGGGGCAACAGACGGGAGTCAGCTTTTAAGCCAGCTCCCTGCACACAATGGCTCCTGTGGAGCCTCCTGCCCACCAACCACCCCTCCCTCCCCCTCTGCCTCTGTATCAGAGGCAGCAGCATGGGAGAGGGTACAGGTGACTTCACATGAGCAGGTACTCACAGGGAGCCAGCTTAAAGCCTGCTCCCCACGTGCACTGGTTGCCAGGGAGCCACCTCCCCCATATGTAAACTAAATTTTCAGCAGTTACACATTTACCTAAATGAACACATTTTAACATCCCTAGTATCAACATCAACCCTCCTATATCAAAATTAAACTCAGACTTGTTCCATATACCTGTACATACTGTTATAAATGTGGGGCTAAATTATGATTGAACTGGGAGCCTTACCATAAACTCTATTAAAGTCAGTGGGAGTCTTTCCATTCACTTTAAATGGACTTTGGGAAGGACAGAAGAGAGAATGGGCCAGTAGAACCTCTTGTTCTGCTAGTGAGCCCATGCAGGATGAGCTGTATTTCTGTGTTCCTTGAGAGGAGGAAGGATCAGCAACACCGACTGTCCTAGCAACACAGTAGTGTCTGGAGGGTTCTGGTCCAGGCCTGCATACTAAACAGCATCTGGGGGGGGTTGTACTGAATGAAGCACCTATCCGTCGCAAGAGTGCTTCTACTGAGTATACTCCCCCCACGATCCCCGTTATCATAATGCCTGTATCGACTCTCTGTGGCATTATGTTTCCAAGCCACAAGTCATCCTCTCTCAGCATGCCTTAGAATAAGGGTAAGTGAGATCTAAGCTAAAACAACCTGCCATGTGGTTGGAAGAGTTACACTGAGTATTTTGACAGAAACAGTTTAGAGCAACTCAATAGATACCACTGGAGACAAATAAATCCAAGATATTCTGAGGTAAGACAAAGCATTCTTTTGAAACATTTATCTACTAATTGCCCCTCAATGTTGTTAGCTGCTGAAAATTCCAGTAAATCCAGCCACACAACTGCCAAGATAAATATCTATACAAATCTTTTTTTTTTTTTTTTAATCTCAAATTTTATTCCGTGTACTTCTACATTGTGTGGTCAAAATACAGAGTTATTTTTCTATTTACTTTTTAATTTCTATTTTAACTTAAGATTTAATTTAGCATGCCATATTCACTGATGTTTAAAATTCAATAGCGTAGGGTAGAAGCAATTTATACTACAACTCAAAATACAAAACTTTTAGTAGCATCGGTACTAGCAGCACTAGTTGTTCATTGAAAATTATTCAGGCAGATAATAATACAGTGTATTTGGAAGTGACCTCTGAGGACGACATGCTACAGCAACTCACCTTTACACCTCAAAGATGTGTAACAAAAATGATTAGGGGTTTGGAACAGATCCCATATGAAGAGAGATTAAGAAGACTTGGATTTTTTAGCTCAGAAAAGAGGAGACTAAGGAGGACATGATAGAGGTCTATAAAATGACGACTGGTACGGAAAAAGTGAATAAGGAAAAGTTATTTATTTATTCCCACAATATAAGAAGTAGGAGTCACCAAATGAAATTAATAGGCAGCAGGTTTAAAACAAACAAAAGGAAGTTTTTCTTCACTCAGCGCACAATCAACCTGTGGAACTCCTTGTCAGAGGACGTTGTGAAAACTAGGACTTTAACAGGGTTCAAAAAAGAGCTAGAAAGATTCATGGAGGTTAGGTCCATCAATGGCTATTAGCCAGGATGGGTAGGAATGCTGTCCCTAGTCTCTGTTTTTGTCTGGAGGTAGGTGATGGGAGGGATCATGTGAGGATTACCTGTGGTGTTCACTCCCTCTGGGGCATCTGGTGTTGCCTACTGTTGGCAGACAGGACACTAGGCTAGATGGACCTTTGGTGTGACCCAGTATGGCCATTCTTATATACAATAAATTACAACAATTAGCATCTGCTATTTAACCAAAGACATTTAACACCATGCTGGGAGAAAAAAAAAAAAAATCAGTCCCAAAGCGATTACCAATAGATCTGGTCAGTGACTGGAGTTTCTCTTTCATGGGAAATTTTAATATTTTGGCTAAAATAATAGTTCCAAATTGGAACAGTGAGCTGAAATTTCAAAATCACCATGAAATGAAAAAAAATCCAAACATGTTCTGCTTTTGACTATCAAAATATTTTGTTTTGATAATGTAAAAATGTTTCAATAAGGTAAAAACTTGTCATTTTGACTATCATTTTGATTCACTTCATTTTTACAATATAGTAAAATATGTTACATACAATACAAAAATTAATATTGTATAGTTCAAAAGTTGAAGAAATGATAACGTCAAAACTAATTGTTTTGTAATCAAAGGAACCAGTAACTGTGGGACTAAAGTGCCCGTTGACCTTAACCTCTCTAAGATTAGGACTGAAGCACTTTGGCAAAGCAGTTGAGGAAGCTTGTACTGCTAACGGCTCTGCTGCAGCTCCTTCTGGAGATAAAGGACTGGCAGTTCAGCACTGATGTAGTGTTACTGTAGAAGAAGAGCTCTGTGTAAGCTCAAAAGCCTCTCTCTCAGCAAAATAGGTTGGTCCAGTAAAAGATATAACCTCAATTCAGCACCTGTCACGCACAGAACTAAATCCTCTTAAATAAAACTACATTTTCCAAACTCTGATATTTCCTTACTCTCCCAAGAATATTTTCTGAATCTCATAATTATTCTCAATATATATTTTAAAGTAAAGGAAATTAAAACATCATACTACGTTTCATTATTCTGTTTAACATTTTTCACCATGCAACTATTGGCAGTATAGCAGTGGTGAAAGGGGACATAAAGCAGGTTTCTATTTGTGCACTGGAAAGTTTAGTGAAGGTTTACTTTGAAGTGTAACTAAATTTTCTATCACATCAATATTAGTGTTCCTTTAAATATAATTCCTAACAGAATTACCATTCCCAATAACCTTCAGAATAAAAGTTTAAACATCTGTAGCATCTTGGGGAAAAACAAAAGCAAAATTCCCTGACTACAGCTCCAACGCCCCTTCTAATAGGATAGATTTTTTTTTCCAAAATGGCTTTACATTTTGAAATAGCCACATTCTCCCTGTGCCTTGCTGTCAAATTGGTTTTTTGGGCAGCAATTAAATATACAATGGAGATGTCAAACCATTAGGAGAGAAATACAATATGTATTCAATTGGCTGCAGAGAATGAAATAACACAAATCAATTCTATTCCAAGGCACACTTCTGTGCACATACATTTTCTGTACCTATCCTGTGGCCCTAGGGCAAAACTAGACGTTCCCCCCTCAAATAAAGCTTACGAAGGTTTGTGAGGGAGAGATTCCAAAGTCTAAAGGTGCAACTACAAGTAGAATTTCAGGTCGGATCATTAATCAAAGTTGAGAGTGTTTACTTTTCTATTGCTGGGAAATATTTAAATTTGGATTGGTATAATGCAGTGACTGGCCATTCCAGCCTGAATATTGTACTTCTGCTGCTTTTTCTTGACTGACAGCTGCTGGAGATGAAAATCCAGTATCTGGCATTTATTAGAACCTTCTTACGAGAGGCTGAAAGGTGACACTTATCCATATTTCTTCCTTCCCAGATCTGATTTTCCAGAGTGTCTAATATTTTTGCTCACCATACTTTCTCACCAAAAAAACAACATGTCAATGGCTCCAATCAACTTACTGGTGCTCAGTAATTCCTTTCCTCTGAAAAATCCACTCATAAATAAAGACCTAGAGGCTAAAAATATGAAAGGCCTTGTAGAGCTTCAGCCTGCAAACAGCACTGAAAAATCAGAGTCCCCCAGAAAGAGAGGGAAGCCACATGATTTCCACTGCTAGTGAAAGCCATGCAAAGATGTGTAAGAGTTTCATTTAAAAAACAAAACAAAACAAAAACTTAGTTGCTTTTGACTCAATCAAGCGTCATAGACAAGTTGCCTTTTCTGCCTAGCTGAGGGTGAAATTTTGCCATTCACCTTGAAGCGTTGCTGTTCTTGTGTGAAATCACCGACCATCTACAGCTGCCTATCTGTCCTGCTCCACCACCCCTACCCATCTATACCCATTTCTTTGGCTCTTTCCTACACCGCATTTTCTAATCTTTCCTCCTCTCAGTCATTTTTCACAAAGCAGTTGAACTCTTGCTTCCACCCATGTGAGTTTCTAATATTTCTCACCAAGCACTTCCAGTTGCTCTTTCTCCTTCCATCCACCCCAGAGGCACCTAAAATGGGTCAGGGCCAAGCAGTTGATGAGAAACTATGAGGAAATCTAGAGCTAAGCCACATTTACTCAAAGAGTTCTTCACCCACTGAAATGTGTGTCTCCACTATTAAAAGGAGAAAAATAATAACTGAATTTTGGAAACTTCTGAAAGTAGAAATGCCTGAAGAATCCTAACAATGCTGAGACAGAAGCGTGCACTACCCATTACTCATATAAATAATCAATTTTAAATTCTATTTCCATTAATAGCAGACAGTACTCCTAATGCGACTTAGCTCCTAACTCAATGGCTTATGCATTCAACCTGGCGACAGGCTGGATATCATCTCCTTTTGAAAAAGTGGTGCCTGGAAACTTGCAGGGCTGTTCTCAGGAGTGATGTGCTCTGTAAAATTCAGGATCACTCAGCCAAACATTTTAGTTTTTCAAAAGCTCTCTCTCATTCCAGTTATCTTCTGTCCTCACAGGCCAGTTCCCCGTCTCCTCTTTCTCCTTTCACAGTCAATCCCTTCCCCACTTCTCTACACAGACAGCGAATTCCTCTCTTCCTCACTTTGGCCTCTTTCGAAAGAGGGATGTAAATGAGCCCGATCGAAAGTGCAAATGAAGCACAGATATAAATATCCCACGCTTCATTTGCATATTCGCCTCTGATCACTGTTTTGAAAAAGGGTATTTTGAAAGTGAAACTGCAGTCTAGACGTGGTTCTTTCGGAAAAAAAAAAAACTTTTTTCGAAAGTTCCTGCACTCCTCATTTTTTCAGGAGTATGGGATCTTTCGAAAAAGGGTGTTTTTTCCCCTAAAGAACTGCATCTAGACTGCAGTTTCACTTTCGAAATACCCTTTTTCAAAACAGCGATTGGACGCAAATATGCAAATGAAATGCGGGGATATTTAAATCTGCGCTTCATTTGCGCTTTCGATCAGGCTCATTTACATCCCTCTTTCAAAAGAGGGATGTAGTCTAGACGAGCCCTTTATCTCTGCCACTAGTGGAAGAGAAAGTGCTAGAACAGGGGAAGGCAATAATTTCAGGTGGGGGCCACTTCAAGAATATGGTAAGCACTTAAGGGCCACACTCTTCCAAGATACTAATGGAGGTGTGGGGCCTGGGATGGAGGTTGGGTGCAGAAGGGAGCTTGGGATAGGGGTTTGGGGTGCAGAAACGGGTGTGGGGGCTGAGAGAGAGTTTGAGTGAAGAAGCGGGTTATAACCTGAGGCAGGGGGTTGGGTGCAGGACAGGGTGCAGATTCTGGGAAGGAGTGTGGATGCAAGAGAGGATTCTGAGCTGGAGGAGGGATGTCAAAGGGGATGCAGGGTTTGGGAGAGGGCTGTGACCTAGGACTGAAGAGGGTGTGACCTGGGACAAGGATGCAGGAGGGGTGCAGGGATTTGGGTTGTGATCTAGGACAGAAGGAGGTTGTGATTTGGGGCAGAGGATTAGGGTGCAGAGTCTGGGAGGGAGTACGGGCACATGAGCAGGGGTGAAGAGGGCTTTGGTTGTGACCTAGGGTAGGGGTATAGGTGGGGGCAGAGGGTTCAGGGGAGCGCAGGTGTGGGGTGCTAGTTCCAGGATCTGACTGGGAGGCACTTACCTTAGGCATCTCCCAGCCAGCAGGACCCTTGGGCATGCTCCCTGCCTGCTGTGCACCTGTACACCACTCAAAGCAGCTAGCTGTGGGAGCCATGTGCTCTACGTGTGCCATGCACCTCTGGGGGAGAGGGGCATCCGTGAGCTGTCTGCTTTGCAAGCATGGCCCAGGCAGCTCCCACTGGCCAATTTCCTGGCCAATAGGAGCTGAGAGATTGTGCTTGAGGTTGGAACAACGCACACAGCCCCCCTCAGGGATGAGCAGCATGTAGAGAACACATGGCCTCCCCAGTCAGCCACTTTGAGCAGCATGCAGGGGTACAGCAAGCAGGGAGCCTGCTTGAGGCTCCTGCTGGGCTGCAGGACTGTGGCAGGCTGGGTCTGGTGGTTTGGTAGGTCAGATCTCTGCTAGAGGTAAGCTAGTAGGCAAGGCCCCCTCCACCTCCGGTCCTGTGTACGGAGGGAGACTGGGGAGCTCAGGGAAAAGACGAGGGGGCCTGAAGGCTGACTGGAATTTGCAGCAGAACCTGTAGCATGTGGTGAGAAAAACAGATAAATCAGCTTGGGCTGCTGGTTGAATATCTCTCAGATGCCTCTTGCTGCTGCCTGTACCTACTCCAGATGGCAGCTTAATCCACCACCCTGGGTTCAGGGTTTTGGGCCCCTCTTCTTCCCCTGAAAGAATAGTCCTGGCTATCTCTACCATTGGTGAAGCTGCTCTTTAAATATACCTCAAAATACCACCCCTATAAACTGTTCAGCAAAGACAGACCCCTATGCCCATGCAGAGCTGCCATGTAATCAACTGACTTCAACCTGAATGCAGGGGATCCACCAGCACCGATTATCCTGAGGGACTGGAGAATAATTTCGTAGTAAGCCGGGGGGGATAGGGAGAATTTTCTTCATAATTCTTTTAAGTATTATCATGACACTGTGGCAGTCTGTGTGCAAGATGAGTGGAATTTTCTACTCCCTGAATGTGTGTATGAAATGGTACAAGGCTTAAAAGCATGCATATATATACACACACACTGATGTGAACCATGACACTGCCATCATTTTTAAAGCAAACAACTCAGTCAATTCAGAAATAATACGTACATGCAGATACCATAGACCAAAAAGCAAACCTGTTTTTTTCTCATCATCCATGCAGGCTGGGAGCCAGCAGTTCCACACAAGGGCTCAGCAGTACTGGAGCAGCCCTCCGCCCATGGCTAGCCACAGGTGGAGTGGCTGCTCCTGGGTACTGGTTAACCCATTAAGGGTAATGCTTACCAGATAACCAGTTACCCGTTCACATCCCTAGTGTGCACCAGAATGACACAAGCAATAGGACATGACGGACAACCTCAGAACTTCACGTTAATGAGAAAGCAAACTGCACATTGGAGAACCACTTTCAGAAGACAGCTTTCTTTGCATTTAGTGCTCTCTGTAATCAACCTGTCACATTTTACTATTCTAGTGAACAACTTTTCAGATCTCTACAGCCTCTGGGACAATGTATGTCTTACTTTCTTTTTCTTCCCTTTTTTATAAGGTAGGTGGCAACATTAAAGATCAAATCTGAAAGGACGAGTATATCCTTAATTTCCTGGAGGAAAATCAGTTTGAAAGATGAAAAGCAACTTACACTGACATTAGCTAAAAATGAGAAGCGAAGCAGAATGCTGCTAGTGAACAGTCCTGTGAAGTTCACCAAGCAGGTGGCTACATGGATGGACAATTTATTTCCATTTAACTGTCAATTACAGGAAACAGGGATACAAAAGTTGTCATGCTAATCTGTTTACTTACCGGGTAAAATGATTGCTCAACCACAACACCTAAACTTGTTCTGTTTACCATCAAATGAAAACTACTTGTCACAGGAATGTATCATTAACAAAGCTTCATGGAACCATAAAATGAATGGTTTTATTTTTATGCTCCTCCCCGGTCTGTGCAACAGAAAGGCGAGCTCTAAAGGAAAACAGTGAAATTCAGCAAAGGTTCTAATCATGTCTGTATCCTGCTGAGGGAGTCACGGTGACTTTATTTTAACGTGGTTTGCCAGCTTCTGGGAATGGCCTATAGGGAAATATCCTGTCTTTCAATATTCTGAAAAGGTAAAGTATGATCTTGGAAAACAATACCACTGATGTCTGACCAGTGAGATGACACTTGATAGGACATGGTTTCCTAGGTGCTGAACCCTCCCAACAGGGATCTTGACTTCAGCATGCTCACAGCTACATGTTCACAACTTCATCCCATCCTGGTCCCTCTCCCCCAAACCACACTTCATTCCCTTCCTCCAGACCAAACCAACAGACCCACCACTCATCCTTCAACATGTTCTGTTTCCAGGTCTTATCCCCTGGACAGTTTTTTTAAGAGTTAGGAAGCACACACAAGTGAGCAATGGAGAAGTTATGCTTTGAGATTTCCAGGAATGTGTGGCTCCAATTAGTTTTGCCTTAGCTGTCAGAACACTGCATTAACCATCAAGCTGTCATGGAACTGAGTGCACATACTGTATCTGCAGTGCTTTAAAAAGCAAAGCCTAGTCAGTATGCCAGATAGACAACTATGTTCAACAACTTCACTGGATGTTAAAAAATAGCTAGGCAGTAAAGTACAATATTCTTTGTTTTAAAATTTACATTGACATGCTGCTGGTGTGTTCAGGAAAGATAGCTGGAAGCAGATAATTGAAAGAAGCAAGCTATTTTCCTTGTTTGCATTGTACAGAAGAGAAATTTTAGTTTAGCAAATTTCCTGGGTTCAGAAAGCAACATATGCAGAGTGGGCTGAGTGGCACAGTGGATTCATGACTTAGAGCACCATTTAAAAAACCAGGAGACTAAAGTTAGGAGCTTAAGTCCCTCTTTAGGCTCCAGAGGAAGTGGCCTGACTGTCAAGCGCGTTGAACACCTAGGGATTCTCACTGAAGTCAATGGGAACTTCTGAGAACACAGCACTTCTGAAAGTTATAGTAGGTATCCTCTCTGATCGTGTCTCTCATACTGGTGTCATTTTCACAACTTTTTAATGGATGGTTGCTTTCATCCCAGCAGTGCTGGTCTCTCCCTGGGACACCTTTGAAGTAGGGAAAGCATTGTTATCCTTATTTTACAGATGCAGGACTGAGGCACAGGGAGATTAAGTGACTTGCCCAAAGTTACACCGGAAACCTCAAGGACACAGAGATGATGTCTACAGAATACCAAGTCATCCAGCCAAACAAACTATTTTTGGAAAGAGGCATTTCTAACTATTACAGTAAACTCTGCATGCCTGAAACTTGAGATCGAAGAGCTGAAACAATTAATTAATTTGTAATACCATAACACCAGAGAATTTGAGTAAGGACCCCAAGTCAGAGTTTGTAAATTGATTTGAGATGTAGGGACATGAGCTGCTGAGATTTCTAATGAAACCTTCCCAAGCAGATTTTTTAAACTAGCTAAGTAGCAGCGCTGAACTGCTGGGACAGAAGGTGATATGCTCTCTATTTATATTCAGTTCCTTCTCTTCTGATTCTGCAGGCAGCCTCTCTGTAGGATCCACCTTCACAAAACTTCCATGATTCCTTTTTATTCCTTCTCAGAGTTCTTGCTTTAATCTTCTCTTATGACAATTTCTGGAGCACCCTTTGCCTTTCCCACCGTCTGATTGTTTGGCCCTGCCTCTAGCCCGAGACAGTTCATTACACTGTCCTCCATTTTCACTTCCTCCGCTCCCATTAAAAGCTTTCTGTCATGGAAACTCTCCCACTGCTGGAGGAGGGCTTGATGTACCCCCTCTATGCTCAAGCCCATTAATTCACCTTTGGAGATCCATTCAGGGAGTCACTAGGGGGTAACACAAGATGATCCCTTCTTCCTGGGATGAAGCATCTTATACCCAGAGTGCTCCCTGCTCCACCCAAACCAACATCCTTATTGTTAACTAAAGCTGGCCCAGGACATGTGCAAGAGGTATGGCTGTAGCTGTCCTAAACAACTAGTCATGTGGTGGCACCAACTCAAAATAAGGCAGTAAGAAGCAGCCAGCAACGGGGCTTCGGTCTCAAAAGGGAGCAGGGACAAGAGAACCTCTGGAGTTCCAACAACCTTGCCTTACAATTGTATCACCAGCTCCAGGCAAGGATTCCTAATGACCTCTCCATGGGTCCTGTGGAAAGATCCCCACATCAGCTCCTGCCATTAATTTTGTTGGTTAGTCGATTATTCTATAGTCCCCCGGGCAGCCCCTGTCCGAGGGGGAGGGGTCTGAGCTCCTGGACCCGGTACGAGCCGGAACTGAGCTGGGCTGCCTGCCCGCCTGGTTCCTAATACACTTTAAATGCAGAACCGCAGAAGGGGTAGGTCCAGGACCCAGTGTAAGCCAGGCAATGGGTGTGGGGGAAATGCAGTGTAGTCTATAGCATTAACCTATAAGCTTTTGCTTATCTGTTAATCGATTAACCAACTATACTATTACATCCCTAAATGAGGCACCCCATCTTCTTACTTGACACCTCACAGACCAGCTCCCGCCTGGCACCCCACGCTGCTGCCTATAATACAGAGGCAGCAGCGCAGAGTGGCAGGGGGCTCCTTGGGAGTGGGGCAGAGCGCACTGGCTGCCGGCCTCATGCCCAGGGATTATAGAATAGTCGAGTAACCGATAAGAATTCATGAGGTTAATCGACTATTCAATAAACCAATATTTAACATCCCTAAATACAACTCAGAGCAGTTTGAAAATACTGGGTATTTCACATTAACACCTTTTTTTGTTGAAGATAATAAGCACAGCAACAGGCTGTAGCAAGTAAAAGCACTTCTTTATATTTCCAGTACATTAAGTTTTTAGTATTTCTAATTAGGGCACTGCGTGATGTAGGTAGAATACAAGTGTTTTCTTGTTTAAAGCACAAATTGAAAACATTTCAAAGCACTTGACAAGAAGCACTTCTTTTCCAGGGGAAAAAAAACAGACAGACAGAAAAAGGGCAACAGCCAATATGACATTCATAAAGTAACATCCACTTTGTATGCACCTCAGTTGAAGTGGATGCGGATATCCATGGCTCATTTTTGCAGCTACGAATGCAGATACACATTTTGTATCTAGAACCCTGCAATTTTCAAATATCTGCTTTATATCTGCAGGTATCCACATTCAGTGAGATTGTTTTTGCATATGTTGATGCTAGGGTTGCCAGACGGTTTCAACAAAAATACCGGACACACTTGACATTACATCACAATCTACATTACATCTTATTTAGAAAATACCGGACATTTATATTTTCTCATTTATATTTTCTCAATTTGTTTTCTGAACAGAAAGCTCAAATACTGGAGTGTCCAGTTCAAAACCGGACACCTGGCAACTCTAGTTGATGCAAATGCAGATTCCAATTTTGTATCTGCTCAGAACTCAAAAAATATAGAATGCTGCACAGTATCACGTCTCCAAAGCTTCCCTCCTTTTCTTCCATTCTATAACCATACTTCTGCAAGTTTTTCTATAGGAATGGTTCTGGTGATTTCAATAGTGCAGAAAGGTGCGCCCAGGAAACCAGGTTGTGGCCTTTTCTTACCAACCATAGCATAATATTTATTTTGTACATTTTGCATTATGTTTGGACATGAGGGCAATGTCTTCCTTTCTATACAGGAGAATGGAATCCATAATCAGATCTGTTTTTGAAGTTTGCTCATGCTATTTTCTCTCTCCCTAATTATAAAGACCATTTACAAAAATAGGCTTCACTGTGTCACAAGATGTTACTATTTATAATTTTATTTTTAAATGGGGATTTCACAGTTTAAAATCATTGTATATTACATATGTCTAAAATTAGCATGTTGCTAAAAGGAGTTCTTAATTTTATGTACCTATTTATTAGTTAATAGACCTTGGGGAACAGAAGCTCACAGAGAAAAATAATTTGATAGGAAGCCTAGAGGTAGGGTGAGACCATTCTACATGTCTCTCTGCTATATTAATGGCCCATTTTACTTTTTCCAGTACTCCAGTGTTTTCCACATGCAGCCATTCAAGTCTACTTCAATAAAGCAGATCAGGCTTTTACTGTTAATAAGATCTTCTACTTATTTTTTTTAAACAACCCGAGGAACTAAATCATTTGCCTCAACATTAACAGTTTTCCCTCCTTTATTTCTATCACTATCAGATGCTTTCAGTAGAAACTGCTTAAATAATTCAACCAGCAGTCACAGAAAATTACTGAGACTAGAAAAGCCAACATTCTGAATGAGATCAAAGTCTAGTGCATCAGACCACTGTAGTTAAAACTGCATCCAAGAGGAACGAGCATTAGTCAAACAAGAGATGCACTTCTAGGCCTTCTGCTGTGCTGGTGATCAGGATCAGCTATGAGACTGCACATCAGGCACTGTGCTTTTGACAGAGAGAAGAAAAAAAATAACACTCACAATACAGGATAAGGTTACAAGTCCTTCCAGATTCTCAGACTACTGTCCTCTTTCTACCAGCAGTCTTATCAAAACGGCGTATCAACTAAGGATGTTAATTAACAAGTAATTTACTAGTTAAGTAGTCGATGGAATTTCCTCAGGCTCCACGAGGGCACTTACCCTTTGAAATGCACAAGAGGGCTCTTGTGCATTTCAAAGCGGAAGCTCCCATGTGGAGCCCGAAGTCAGCGAGAATTCCCACTGGCCCTGGGCTGCACAAGGCGTACCAGCTTTGAAAGTACAAGAGTCCCCAGCAGTGGGCTCTTGTGCATTTCATGGCAGAAGTGCCCTCTGGAGCCTAGGGTCAGCGGGGGACTAAGAGTCCCCCTCTATCCCGGGGCTCTATGCTGCACTGCCGCTTTCAAATGCCATGTGGAGCCCGGGTCGGCTGTGCACTTTGAAGTGCCATGGTAATACTGCGCTCCATGGAAATGCTACACGGAGCCTGGGGTCAGGTCGGCATTTCAAAGCGGCAGTGCCACACGGAGCCTGGGATCAGCTGGGGACTCTCCAGCTGACTATGGGTTCCGAGGAAATGCTGCAGGGAGCCGGGGTCAGCTAAGGACTCCCCAGCTGATCCCAGGCTCCATGCGGCGCTGCCACTTTGAAACATTGCAGCAGCATTTCAAAAGGGTAGCGCTGCACAGCTGATCCTGGGCTTTGTGCGGTGCTGCCCCCCCTTTGAAACGCTGTTGCGTGTGGTACTGCTGCTTTGAAGTACTCTCTCCCCCCCCCTTTGCTGCCTCTATCTGATAGAGGCAGCAAGGGGAGGAATCAACTAGTCGACTCAACTATCCGATAAGCATTTGCTTATCGGATAGTCAGCTAGTCCTTAACATCCTTAGTATCAACCAACTATTTTTTATCCACTTTTCAGTTTTCCTCAGACACTGGGTCAGGTAGGGCCCTGCAGTGTTCATTCTGACTCAGAGACAAGTGAGTGTCATTCACTCATCCACATATTAACAGCACTGCATTTTACAATTTCATATGGCAGGAGCTTTTCAGGTGGCAGGACTGGACCCTGTGCTACTCCACAGGCAAAAGTTATCTGGGAAGAGGAGCAGCTGCTATGAAAGAGCCAGGAATAAACTAAATCAAGGTAAGTGGAAAGCACAGCACTTAAATAAATGCAAATAAAAAGCCAAGATAATCCTAAAATGCTTGTTTGAGGAAGGAAAATAAAAAAGTTAAGAACTGCGCTTCACACTTCTTGCCAGCTGCTGTAGTTCATATAATTTACTTACTATGCCCTACACATATATCTCCACTTTTTACAATCAACGTGCCACAACAGATTAGGACTAAGATTATAATTTAGATCCTTAATTTCTTTAAAGACATAACACAGTGAAACACTTAATGTATGCCTAATATTAAGCACACACACAACCCCCAATGACATGCTTAAATGCTTGCTGGGCATGACTAGGCTTAACCATGAGCTCAGCATTAAGCATATTATTAAGTGCTTTACTGAGCTGCGGACTAATTCCTGTTGTAACACAGACGGTCATTTGACTATACACATATTTCTTTTTTTCTATTACAGGTTGAACCTCTCTAGTCCAGAACTCTCTGGTCCGGCAACATCCGCAGTCCGGCATGATTTGAGTTAGCTGGATGTCCACTTAACATGGATGTAGCCAAGTTTCCCATGGTCTCTTAAAGTTTGTTTACAGCCACAATCCTGGGTCTCAGTGTTCTGTGCTGTTATTTAGCTCTAATTTACCTCAAATATCTTCTAAGAGCCCAGTAAGCAGTGAAAGTGTTGGTAATGCTGCTAGACAATATTGACCTCCTGCGGTTCAGCAAATTCTCTGGTTCAACACCAGTCAGGTTCTGAGCATACTGGACTAGAGAGGTTCAACCTGCAGAAGTTGTAGATTTCTCTTGCAGATGTTGAATTTAAGTTCCATTACTACTGATCAGTTAAACCTCAACTCTCCAAAGGAATTCATGTGGTTGGCAATTGGGTTTCATAGTCCTTGTTCCCAAGTCTGATAATGACTCACTATGTAACATCAGTTAAGTCACGTATGCCCTGATTTACAGAAGTACTGAGCACTCAAGGTGGCCTTTGAACACTTCTCCAAGGTCATGCAATGAGTCAGTACTAGAGGCAGAAAGAGAATCCATGTGAAACTGAGCAACATGCCTAATTCATTATCGCAGCTGCTCCTCAGAATGAGATGTCACCATAAATCATAAGAGGCAATCCTCTACAAGAGGAGCATCTCTTCTCTCTCAGTAAAGAAAGAAACATTTGCAGAGGACAGACCAGAGATGGATCAGGCAGTAAATAAGACAGAAAATAGCATGTTTTTACAGACAATTATTTATACTGGAGTGGTCTAGAATGGAGCTCTGGTACCCCCTCAAGAACTGAAGAGACACTTTAATGGTTCTTATTTACCACAGGATTCATCCCCCAGCTGCACTGGGTGAGCCTTTGAATCTGACTCACACAGTACAGATTGCACTGCATTTCTTCCTAGAAGTCAAGAAACCATTCAGAGGCACCTTTACACAAGAGGTGGCTGTAGAGCACTGGATATGTAATGTGCTGCTCACCCCGAAATGCAGAACAATGTTCAGACTTGGAAAAGCATAGACTAGGGACATTTAATTTAGTAATAAAGAAATGAGGCACTGAAGGAATGTTCTACATTAGAAAGACAGCTGGGACAAGGAAGTGAGCAAAATAGAACACTTAGGGAAGCATTTAAAATAAGATAGAGAAGTAGGAAAGAGACAGAAGGAGGAAGTATAAAGAAAACATGGACAAGGGTTATTTGCATTGTCGGCTGCAGTTCAAAGTCTGAGGAACCACACAAAAAGGCAAGCCATCAAAAAGAAAAGACACAAAAATGCTTAAAATGTACATTATTTATGACAGCACTAAAACCAACTCCTTGTACCAGCTGATGCACTCTGTTATGCTTGCTTCTGCCTGCCTCTGTAATGAGCAGTTTTACCAATTATTTTCTTTTTAAGCACAGAATCCCTAGATCTTACACAGAGATAGAAGAGCTGTAAAAAGGTTTAGACTGTAAGTTCTTCAGATCAGGACCATCTTTTTGGTGTGTGTGTCCATGCATAATGCCTAGTACGCTGGGGAGCAACCTCTGATTGGGTCCCTCACATATTATCAGAACCTTGTTAATAATATTCTTGATTCTTTAAAAATGTTTTTAAAAGACAGAGAAATGCCAGCTATTAATCTATACTTGTGCCCAGCCATCATTCACTGGCTGATTTCTTAGAGGACCTGGAGCAAAAGTAGGGTTAGGGGTTCATTTGTTTGCTTAGTTTTATTCAAGGTCCAATCACCCAAGATCTTGAGAGTCCTCTATACTCATTGCCATTGCTCTGCACCTGATATTCATTATTTCTATATTTCTGCATTATAAAAATTGAATATTATAAACACTATATATCTGGAAACTCTTCTTTGGGCAAAAATAATAATAATGAACTGACATTGGATTTACTTTAAAAAAAGCAGATATGGAGTTTTCCACAGGGACTTGACAAACTACAGCAGCCTGTCAACAAAGAAAACAACCTATCTGCTAATTAAAGATGATTTTTCTTTTCCTAATAATGAATGTGGATAGGGGTTTCCAACTCTGCAAAGGTTTGCTTTATTTTCCCTAACCACCAATGCATTTACAAAGTGCTAATATTTGCTGAACGGTTCTTTTGCTAAATCTGTTGTCTGCTGTAGTCCCTGTATCTAGTCTGGTTGGTGTACAGCGGATGCAAAGCTGATGAAGATAGACATTAGAAACCCCTTCACCATAAGGAGAATAAGGTTCTGCACTTGTTCCGATTGCATTCTAGCAAAGACTCGTGACAAGACTATGCCTGGAGGAGCGATTAGGCATATGTATTGCACTGCAGCTACTCTGGGCAACTGCAGTAACTTATATGTATCCAATGTAGCAAAAGTTAAGTTACGGCAGTCTTTAAGGACCGTTCAGTCAGTGCCAAAGTCTGGGAGGTGCAGTGATGGCAGAACGTCACTTTTCTTGCACCTATCTTTTATTCTTCTGGCCACTACAGACCCTTTTCCTGTAAAAATGTTTGCTTCATCCAGCATGTAAAATTAGGGCTAAAAGATGCATCTAAAGGCATATCAGAGTAGTGTCTTTACTGCATACAGTCTGATCCAAAGCCTTTTGAAGTCAATCGGATTTGGATCAGGGACATACGGTGCATCTCACATTCAAGACAAGGATGAGATTTAAGAAAAAAGTCATATAGTAATTTTTTAAAATCTTGGTAGCATGCAGTAGGCTACTTTTTATTTTTTACTTTTGTGTACAGAAGGTTTGTATGTGTGTGTATATACACTCAAGTTGTTGAGTTCCTGCTACTGCACAAATTATAAAAGAAGATATTTTCCTTACAAACCCCACCCCCACATACCATTCTTTTATTCTGCATTTCTGGAGTTAGACTGAGACAAAAGCATTATTTTCAAAATTCATTCCACCAAGCCCTAAAAGCTGATGGATATTATATAAGAGATGAGTAACTAAAATAGATTGCACTCATTTTAAAGTTTAGCATTGGGGTAGAAGACCAGTAAGAAATGTGAGGTTCCTACAAGCTAGTGATTAAATGTGATATGACAGAAATGTGAGTGGAAAGGCATGAAATAGTTCAGCTTCTAAAAGTTTATCTATTAGAAGCAATTAAAGAAAATGGAGAATTATGTGCAAGATCATACCACTTCAGAGCAGAAAGTTTCTCATCGCTGGGATACATCTCTGGGATACAGTGTCCTAATTTAGGAAATGTCTTAGTCATTCACATCTCAGTAATTGGGGACTTCTGTCATTGCGAGATGCGACAAACATGGGCCCAGAACAGGCAGTGAGCTGTGACCTCACTGCAGGAGCAGGGCTCACAATTGTTTCTTCAGACATAAATAGATTTATATCAGAATATTTTCACTGTAGGAAAGGTCATGGTATAATTATTAGACAGAAAAAATGTTTTTCTGAGTGCCTTCATCTTAATCTTACTAGACTAAGGATATAAAACGCACAAAATTCAGCATAAACACTTTCAAATATATTTTTTTCTGTACATAGAGTAAATTAGAGATTTTTTTCCTTCCTATCAAATGTCATTTATATTATTTTAAGAACTGAAGCAGGCAAGTGGATGTAATATTCAGTAACGGGAAATGAAAATGTAAAAGCCATTTCCCAGAAAGGCCAACTGTGACTCACAGTTTAAAGGTTAGGGTTGCTCGTCAACACATGTTCTTGTTAATGAGGTATTACAAAAACAAGGCACTGATTGTATTATTGACTATATTCTGACAGCGGTCCACTGCCAGCTGTTCATATATTGAGAACAAAAAGGAGGAATGTAGTTGTTGTAGTAGTTAAAAATAAAAACATTAAAATGGAAAGTGCTTCTTTCCTATGGACACTAATGAAGGTGTCTAACCTTCTAAAACTTGTAAGAGTGATCAACCAGGAAAAATCCACTGATAATTAACTTTTTTTAGCAGCAGATGATAGCAAATACTGGAAAAGCAAATGTGAAAAACAGAGGAGACTTGGATTGCTAAGTACAAGAAACAGACCAATTACTTAAAACTTTTTTGTATTTGCAAAAATAAATGATGCAGAATAGTTCTAAACTATGCTGTATCGCTTCTGATGCCCGATGTCTACCTTTGCTAGTAGGGTGGAATGCTGTGTAACAAGATCCCATACGAAATAACTACACTATAACATTTACATGGAAAATAGTGATAGAAATGTAGCCGTGTTAGTCTGGTGTAGCTGAAACAAAAAACAGGACTATGTAGCACTTTAAAGACTAACAAGATGGTTTATTAGGTGATGAGCTTTCGTGGGCCAGACCCACTTCCTCAGATCAAATAGTGGAAGAAAATTGTCACAACCATATATACCAAAGGATACAATTAAAAAATGAACACATATGAAAAGGACAAATCAAATTTCAGAATAGAAGGGGGAAGGTAAATGTCTGTGAGCTAATGATATTAGAGGTGATAATTGGAGAAGCTATCTTTGTAATGGGTAAGATAATTGATATCTTTGTTTAAACTTAGGCGTAAAGTGTCGAATTTAAGCATGAATGACAGTTCAGAGGATTCTCTTTCAAGTGTGGTCTTAAAAGGTCTTTGAAGCAGGATGCAGGTAATCAAGTTGTTGAGACAATGTCCTTTCTGGTTGAAATGGCAAGAAACTGTTTTTTCTTTGTGATCCTGTCTGATATCTGTTTTGTGGGCATTGATTCTTTGGTGAAGTGTCTGAGGCGTTTGTCCAATGTACATAGCAGACGGACACTTTCGCACGATAGCATAAATTATATTTCTGGATGAGCAGGAATGTGTGTTCTTGATCTTATAACTCACTTGGTTAGGTCCAATAATGGTATCAGCAGAGTGAATATGTGGACAAAGCTGGCAATGGGGTTTGTTGCAAGGGAAGGTACCAGGGTTGGTATTAGTGTGGTATTTTCTTCCACTATTTGATCTGAGGAAGTGGGTCTGGCCCACGAAAGCTCATCACCTAATAAACCATCTTGTTAGTCTTTAAAGTGCTACATAGTCCTGTTTTTTGTTTCATTTACATGGAAGTGAGACAAAATAAGAAAGCTTAAAATACATTTTGGAAGAATCAGAAGATTAAGCAGTAAGGCAATACTCAGTAAAAACTGTCTCCTAGAAGGGATTTATGAGAACACCATACTGCAATCCAGTTCATAGGGACCAATCTTGTTCCAATTTCAGTCAATGGCAATACAACCACTGTCTCCACAGGGAGCAAAAGTGGTTGAGCTTACCAATGGGTGGTTTGAACCTCACAAACATAAAATGTAACAAATCATCAACTCTGGAAAAATGTGTATTTAAAGAGACAGCATCCTATAAAAATTCATCACTGTCTTAACTAGGGATCCAAAGGGGTAGCCGAGTTACTCTGTAACAGGAAAAACTTAAAAAACAACAAATAGTCTAGTAGCACTTTAAAGACTAACAAAACATGTAGATGGTAACATGAGCTTTTGTGGGCATAGCTCACTTCTTCAGATGACAAAAGAGTTCGAAGTTCCTAAGCATCGGGGGTCAGATTCAGACAACCCACGGGCCACATCTGGCCCCCATAGGGTTGCCAGATGGTTAAACCAAAAATACCGAACCCCCCCCAGTAAAAACACTGTTGAGGAAAAAAAAGGGGGGAGACCAAAGTTGTTGAGCAAAAAACAAAAAAAGGACCCTGACAGTTATTAAGCAATAAATAAATAAATAAATAAATAAATAAATAAATAAATACAAAAAAGCCCAGCATGGCCCCTTTAAGGCCTTTGGGGTTTTTTTTTTTGCCAGCGGCCATCTTGTTTTCTTAGTCCGCGCAGGAAGAGAGCTCCCCTGCGGAACCAGATAAGTGGGGAGGAGGGAGGGTTCGGGGGGAGGTTGGGGGGGGTCAGGGCTGGGCCCAGTTGCTGAGTGTGGTAGGGTTGCCAGGTGTCTGGTATTTTCACCTCCTGGCAGGGGAAAAAAAATCAGAAAATACTGGACATTTTAGGTGTCCGGTATTTTCTGATTTTTATTTACCGGGAGGCGAAAATACCAGACTGTCCGGGTTAATACCAGACACCTAGCAACCCTAGGCCCCCAGGCCTTAGGTTCTCCACCACTGCTGTAGACCTTGTTGCCAGGGAAAGTTACAAAGGCCAAACATATACATTCATGGGAAGGAATGTCTACTAGTGACTTGTTCTGTCAATGGAGTTAGGCTGACTTACAACAAAGGATGAGCTGGCCCTAGATACATTTGTAAAATATTTACTCTTACTGCTTCTTGAACCTTGTTCTCGGTTTGTCCAACACAAATTAAATGCTAGTATTTCATTCTCCTGGATCATTTAAAAATATAGCGAAACATCTGAGAGACAGAGAACTTTTTTTTAATATTTCTGAGAACAAATGCCTGGCACAGATCCCTCATGCGTAGCTCTTGGTGTTTATTTCTTGTTGCCATTAATAAAGCTGATTTACAGTGCAGTGAATGTAAACATGGTTTGCACCAGAATTCATAAATTTGAGCACACATCACATCGCTGTGTACAATGGACAGTTTACATCAGTTGAGGAGTGGGACCCTACTGTTCATATAAAAACATATCCTTTCAAAAGAGACGAGTGTTTGTTGAAACGTGATCAAAAGCATCCAGTCTTGATAAAATCATGCTAGTGATAAGGAAAGTAGTCAGGTTGCTGCAACCCACTCCTGTTTTCATAAAAAGATGGTACAACCATTCATTTCCAGTTGTCATTATTCAAAGAGCAGCATGGTCAAACTAATTAGTATTCTTCAAAGAAGCCAAACTGTACTAGTGTTTTCATTTTACTCAGTCAACCAGAATAATCCAGAGGAATTTTTTTATGAGCAAGATTTCAATAGCTGATGAATATACAGGAAAAAGGCATAAAAGCCTAGCACTGCTCTGATCTTTCCCTTCTCTTTGCACCTACAAGAGCAAAAAGAGTTTGGAGAGGGAATAGCTAGTCCATTGCTTCTGGCATGGCATGAGGCTTGCTAGTGTAGAAGTTCTGCACCCTTACACAGGGGCAGTATACGCATCTCACCTGGGCTGGGGAACCATGGAAGGAAGGATTAGTGTTACAGATCCACCTTTACCCTTCCCTTCCATCTTTCAGCAGGAGTAGCTAGGAGCACACCTTGGCTTTCCTTGGAATTTTGACAGGTGTGAGGCCACATGTCCTTTGAATCTTCTCCCTCTTTTGCAGGAACTCCATTAGGAACAAGACCCGATTTAACAATTCTCATTTAGTAAATGTATCCAGAATACATAAATAGAATGTACAGAGAGATACAGAAGAACAGATGTTGACACATACAGACTTCTGGCTCTTCCAGTGTTAGTGGAAGACAGTATGAAACTAAATGCATCACCTTCTGTTCTTTCTTAAAAACTGCATTCCTTTCTAAGGGAATATAGCTTGATTTGGCTCAGGAGATTCTCTCAAAATAAGAGATTTGTTGAGAGGCTGGTTTGTTACAGCCTCCAAAGACTACAGATAGCAGGACCACTGAAAAAAAAAGAAGAAAGTTTAGAGATTTGCTTTCTGAAGACATTCCGAATTGACAGCTAGTGGATTTATTTCTTTGATATTTCTTGATAAGTTGAAAGTAGCTGGTTGAACATCAGTTACAAAGAGACTTTTTAAAATTACGTATTGTTTCAGAGTAGAGCAGCTTATTTATGAGGCCTTTGTTTCAAGAAAAAGCAGATAGCTTAAGTAGTAAACAAAATGTTTTTAAAGCATTTTTTGGCACTGGTTGTCTTGGTATTTTCAGAAAAAAGAATAATAGTGATTGTCACTTGACCATATTTTATATAAAATTTGCCACATGGTGGATTATGGGAGTAACAGCTTCATCAGGGTCCTTGAAATTTTCAGCATCTATATATAATGACTTAAATAGTGATTGCAGGACATTATTTTTAATCTTCATAGAACCATTCACAACTTGTGCATAACAAAGCCGTTAGCTCCACTCACTGCCAAGGCCTGGTATAGACAGCTTTTGTACCAGTATCACTATTTTAACCAAAACAGTTATACAGGTATAAAGGTGCCTGTGATGAAGGCACTCACCTCTTGAACACTTCCAGCCAGCTGTGTGGGGTGCTAAATTCCATTTCTCACCTATGGAGCCCCCCCACACACATCCCCCTGTCCCCTCAAGCTATGAGCTTGTGTTGATGGATCTTCAGTGGTTTGGGCTTCTGGTTGAGTAACAAAATCAAAAAGAATCCCTTCTCTGGTATTAAAGAATCCAACAAATAAGTAGTCCATTCCCTAAGACCTGTCCCCTTCTAATGGCCTATTCTGTGGCTCATAGGGGAGCCAGGCCTGCTCACTATTTTGGGTTCCAAGCCACAGTCTCCATAGATATCAGCAATGCATTGTTTATGCCCATCTGTCACTACTATTTCCCTGGGCCTCTTCCTACCAGGCCCATTTTATCCCTAGCCCTATCTCAGGACCATTCACCTCAGATTTGCTATCTCAGAGAAAGAGAGAAGCACCCCTCTTCGCTCCTCTGGTCCCAACCAGCATCTGACATGCTAAGGCAGGGGTAGGCAATAATTTTTGCCCGGGGGCCACTTAAAAAATGTTTGAAATAGCTCCGGGCCACCCCGGAAGGGGCGGGGCCTAAACCGGAAGGGGCGGGGCTACCCACCCAGACCAGGATTGGTCTGGGGTTGGGGGAGCCCCTTTGCCCCACCTTCCGACTAGGCACCCATGCCCTGGAAGAGGCTTGGCACACTCCCCCACCCCTAGGCCAATCAGAGCCTGTGGCCGGGGGAGCACATGAAGCCTCCTCCCGCCCTGCGAAGAGCATGTGGCACTTTGAAGTGCCGCAGGCTCCTCGCAGGGCAGGGCAAAGGAAGCTTCATGCAGCTCCCCCGTCCCCAGGCCCTGGTTGGCCTGGGGGTGGGGGAGCGCACGGGCAAAGCCTCCTCCCCTCTCCCCCCTGCCCTGCGAACAGTGCGTGGTACTTCAAAGTGCCACGTGCTCCTGGCAGGGCAGGAGGAGGCCTCGCGTGCTCGCAGGGCAGGGGCAGAGTGGAGAAGGCTTCAGGTGCTCCCCTGCCCCCAGGCCCTAATTGGCCCCCAGGCCCTAACTGGCCTGAGGGTGGGGGAGCAGCAGGGCCTCCGCGGGCTGGATCCACCCACTTGGCGGGCCACATCTGGCCCATGGAGGCCCTTTTGCCCACCCCTGTGGTAAGGTCTTGAAGCTCCTTTTATCTTAATATGCTGGGCTCTGATTGGCTGGTTCCATGAGGCCTCTCTCAGCAGGTGCAAAGCACCCACCTTTGCTGATTCTTTCCTGTCACTCTGCTGTTTGCTGGTGTGTGATTTAGTGCGACTATGGGGCCTCCTATAGGGAGCCACAAAAGCCAGGTACACCATATCACAGTGCCTTAGAGCAGTGTAGCTTATTTCCCTTCCCATACAGGAATACTTATAGTTCTATGAATCACTTCTATACTTCACATCCACACGGGAGTGAGGGGCTGTTTTTACTTAACTATTCTGGTATAGCTGAAGCAGTACAATTTATGTGTCTGAGGTGTCCCTAAGTGTGAGATAAAGACTAACTATGGTTTGACCCTTGCAAATTTTCTTCGTTCTGCTTTACCTTATCCTGAGTCCTCATTTCCTAGCTACATAAAGTGATAAAAACTATGCAAAAACACATCATGCACAAAGATGAAGCTCACTTGCTTTCCGCTTTGTAAAGGCTGAGTAAAGACCAATTGATTGTGGGGATAATTAGTTACAATTTGCACAATTTTGTCACTATAAATAATAGCCTTTTTCAAGATTAAAGGGATTGGATTATACTTGACTTTTTCCACTCAGGGGAATTTTTGTGAAGTTGTGTTACAGTATTTTATGGAAGAATATGATTATGCATTTTAATTCATTTTCATTGTAATTAACCTAAAAAACCTGGGCCACATGAATATTCATCTATTTTAATATCATCTGTAGGAATATGCAATATAAGAATTAAAATTTGAATTTAATGTTGCCACTGGTTAACAAGGGACTGGATGGCTCTGACAGTTGGATTAATGATGTTAAGAAGTGGGTAACTGACTAATTGTGTAGTCAATAAAATTTGTATCAACTACATGATTAGTCGATAAGGGGAGATGCTGCGACAAGCTACCCCTGCTGTGGCACTGCAGTTTAAATGCTGCAGGTGCACAGGCAGCCCTACTCCTACTACATATAACTGCAGAGCCACAGTGGGGGTAGGTCCCAGACTGCTGCACCTCTGCATTTTAAATATAGTAAGACCTGCCCGACTCTCATTACATTTAAAATGCAGAGCTGTAGTGGGGTAAGTCCTAGACCCGGAGCAACCGGGGCTAAGCAGTCCCAACTCGCGCCAGGTTCCGGACCACCGCACCTCTGCCTCCCCTGTCCTCTCCTCCCCCCCACACCACGGAGATGGGGAGAACCGGCTTTTAAGCCAGCTCCCCCAGCACAGGCTCCTGCTTCCTCTCTGATACAGAAAGGGGGGGAAGCGAGCAGTCGACTCGACAAGTCACTTACATCCCTGAGTTGGATACAAAGTACTTCACCTGTAGGTCTTCTAGGGAACTAATTCAACAAAGCATTGAAGTATATGTTTAACTTTAAGCGTGGGCATAACTCCATTCCTATTCAGTAAAGATTTCTAGCATGTGCTTCAGTGTGCTGCCTAATTGGGGCTGGGGCTGTTATAGCCCAGACTGGCAGAACCTGAGTTACTTTAGCATTCAACAGATGTTTAGTGCCCTCTTTGGAATGATTTGACCATCTCATCTATATTGCAAGTGGATAGGCAAACATATCACCAAACTAACACTCCCCAGGATTGACACCCTCTTTCTGAAACTTCTAACAGAAGCCAATGATTGGCAAGGAGATGAAAATGTCCTCTTGCAACATTAATTTATATCTAGTTTAAGAGATATATATCAGAATAGTCCTTGGTCCATAGTCAAGGAGGATAGCTTTCTCTACATGGAATACATTTGTGTGTCAGTCTAAGCCATGAAAAAAGATACCTGGGTACTTCAGTGATGGCCAACATAAATCCCAGACCCAGAGCAAGCTGGGACTAAGCAGTCATAAATATCTTATGTACTATCATAAATAGCTTATGTACTTTTTTGGAAAAACAAGCTATTAGTCTTTGCTTGCTGCTTGGTAGATTTAGGGGTATTGATTGCTTTAGGGGGTTTAGTTTTTCTTCTTGCTTTAGGGGGTTTAGTTTTCATCCCAGAAGACTTCATTACCACTCATCAGAAGACTTTCTTCTGTGAATGACACTGTTGTTGGTACATTCTCTCTGGTGATAGACTTTTGTTGTATCCCTAATTTTAGTGCTTTATACTATTTTGAAATTTGATTAATATTTGATACCTCCCTTTGGAGCTTATTGATTTGCTGAGATTTAGTGACCTGATTTTTTCCCCTAGTGGTCCTAGTAGTGATGTGCTGTAGCACCATAATTGTAAATGGAAATAGGTGTTATTTCTTTATTATTTTCTTGTTCTATTTTAATAGAATATGTGGACCTAACTGTGTATGACTGATGCATTAGTCAGTTTAATATTTTTAAATTTAACACAAATATGGAAGCCAATATATGTTACACGTGCAAAAACTACAACTATGTGAACTAGGGATGTAAGCAACTAGTCGACTACCCGATAAGCCTAGCCAGTATCAGAGGCAGCATGGGAGGGGAGGAGTAGGAGCTGGTGCTGGGGGGAGCTGCTTAAAAGCTGGTTTCCCCCAGCACCTTCTCCTCGGGGTGCAGGGGAGGCAGAGGCCCAGTGGGGGAAATGACACAAACCGAGACTCAACTGTCCCAGCTCGCACTGGGTCCCAGATACTGTGCCTCTGCTTTTTAAATGCAGTAAGAGCCTCCTGGCTCCTATGGCATTTAAAAAGCAGAGCTGCAGCTAACTCCCTTATCGACTAATCGAGTAGTAGATGGAAATTCCATCAACTACTCAATTAGCTTCCTAACCGCTATTTAACATACCTAATGTGAACCTCGTATCTGACAAAGCAACAAGGAGTCCTGTGGCACCTTATAGACCAACAGATGTATTGGAGCATAAGCTTTTGTGGGCAAAGACCCACTTCATCAGATGCATGTAGTGGAAATTTCCAGAGGCAGGTATAAATATGCAGGCCAGAATAAGGCTAGAGATAACGAGGTTAATTCAGTCAGGGAGGGTGAGGCCCACTTCTAGCAGCTGATGGGGAGGACTTCAAAGAGAAACTGCTGAGCTACAGTTCATCTGAAAATTTGACACCATTACTTTAGGATTAAACAAAGACTGTGAATGGCTAGCCAACTACAAAAGCAGTTTCTCCTCTCTTGGTGTTCACACCTCCACATCAGCTGCTAGAAGTGGGCCTTAATCTTGTTATCTCTAGCCTTATTCTGGCCTGCATATTTATACCTGCCTCTGTAAATTTCCACTACATGCATCTGACGAAGTGGGTCTTTGCCCACAAAAGCTTATGCTCCAATACATCTGTTAGTCTATAAGGTGCCACAGGACTCCTTGTCCCTTTTACAGATCCAGACTAACACGGCTACCCTCTGATACTTAGTATCTGACAAGAGTTGAAAATTCCTGCACCTAAACATCCTATACATTAAAATGAGTGATCACAATAATCTGCAGTCTGATCAAAGCAAAATATTTCAAAGAAGAAACAATGTCATTCTTAAAATCATAAACTATTAATTCTTTTTTAATATGAAAAGCACCATTAGCAGCAGCTCTCGGAAAAAGATTTTCTATACTGCAAGATGCAATGGGAACTAAATTTAAAGTCTGACAATTTCTCTGCTAATCAGAGACCTGGAAACATTGCCATTTTAAATACAGCAAACAAATAGTAGGAAAGCTGAGTCTCTCACACAAAAAAATCGTTCTGAAGCCATGTAAGCACAAAGAATGTCCAGGAGAAAAATCCCTGGCCCACAGAAGAGAAATAAAACTAAAACTAAATCTCAGAAAACTTTATCCAGGTGAACAGATGCGAAAATAAACCCATATTAATAACAAAGAAACAATGCCAAACCCAGGAACATTGTGAAATCTAATCTGCTGCTTAATAATATTAAAAATAAAAACAGAAATAAAAATATTTAATTAGCTTTTAGATTATTGGCCTTTGTTTCCATTTATTTTGCTATATATTCATAAGTTCATATTTCTGATAATGATATGGTAAAAGTGATACTACTAGTAAAATAAGTATTTCTCTAGCACTTTTCATCTTTCATGTACAAGTTAATTATTAGCTGTCCTAACGCTACCTACTTAGAGAAGACTGAGCAAGTTTCGTGCAATTATCCTGATATGAACTACCGGTACATTACACATATTACTAAAGCTCAGAGTTGCTTAATTGCAAGTCTGTGCACTGGCACATCCACTGGAATTGTGCTTCAGGTAATAATAGTCTACAAAACTGCTCTGAAATTACCACTAGAATTAAGAATGATTATGAGCAGACTAGATGTGGAGGCTCTCAGCTTTTGTAACCTTCAGCCATAGCAAGAGATCCTTCAGCCATAGCAAGAGTGGTCAATTCCTCAGAATCATCCTTAGCCTGGAAAACAACATTTCTTTAATAAGGCCCAATTGTCAATTCCTGCCTTTAGTGCTGATAGGTATTCTTCCCACACACAAACTCAGAGTACTCTTTGCTATTGGTCGGGCACATACTGCCTCTCATATAGCTAGTGGGACTAATACAGATACCTATTCCTTATTATGTTTGCTTTGAAACCATTCACCCAAGGTTCTATATTTGGTACCCAACCATGCCTCATCTACTTATATGGCCCTCACCACATATCATCAGACCACCTCACAATCATCAGTGAGTTTATTCTCACAATTACTCTCTGAAGTAAAAACTTAAAAAATAACAAATAGTCTGGTAGGAATCAGCTTTCGTGGGCACAGCCCACTTCTTCAGATGACCGGCGCGGTCTGTGGCCACGAAAGCTCATGATACCATTTATATGTTTTGTTAGTCTTTAAAGTGCTACCAGACCGTTGTTTTTTTAAGTTTTTCCTGTTACAGACTAACTCGGCTACCCTCTGAAACCTCTGAAGTAAGCAAGTGTCACCCCAATTTCACACATGGGTGATCCAAACTATATTAAGCAACTGTCCAATGCCACACAGAAGGTCTCCAGGAACCAGAAACTGAACTTATGATTCTTGAGCTCCAGACCAGTTCTCTAGACACTAGACCATACTTCCTATGTGGAAACACAAAACGTGAATTATTTCCCAATTCCTGAAGACCCACGAGACACACCAACTCAAGTGGCACTAAACCCTGCCACAACAACAGATGCAAAGCCCCAAGACATCTCTCTTCTGTTACAATGATCAATACCTCACACAGCACACCTTTCAAGAGCCATGGATTTTACACATGCCTATCACAGCATGTAGTATCTCTCATCCAGCACACTAAGATGAAAATGATAAAAAGACAAAAGCACCCTATCACCCGTGGGTGAACACTTTTCAAAGCTATTTCCTTACTATTTGTTCTCATCCTCAAAGAAAACCTGAACAACCCCTTCAAAAGATGAGCTTAGGTGCATAAACTGATTGCTGGAAAATCATGGACTGATCAGAGACACTGGAATTATGGCTTATTACAATCATCTGTAAGGCACAAACCCCCTCTTTTTTCCTATGATTGCAGTGGTGTTAACAGGCCACTCTATCCTGAATGATCTCTTAGAATATAGGCTAACTACTTATGCTGACAGCTAAACAATCTGTCCCACCCTGTGTTTAGCTGTGAACTGTGTCCCTTTCTCAGAGACCTGAAGAAGAGCTCTGGCTTGCTCAAAAGCTTTTCTCTGCCAGCAGAAGTTGGTCCAATAAAAGATATTACCTCACCTACCTTGTGTGTCCAATTTATTTTGCTCATATTCCAATGCGTCTGTGATAAATGTACAGCACAGACATTACATCAGCTTTCTTTTTTTTTTCGTCTACAGATCACCAGCTTGTCTTACACCAAGCTATTATTCAAAATCTCAAGCCTTTTCATGACCATAAAAAGCTATCAGATGAGCGGCCTTTGCCAGACATTACCACAGTATAGTCTAAGGGCCAGACATGAACAATATCAATCAAGAAGATCGACCCAGTATGCTCTTGACTCTTGAATAAATATGGTTTTAGCTACTGTATTACATCATCTGCTCTGTCACTACTATGCTATCTATTTATCTGATGCTTATACAATATGTTTGTGTGTTTTAAAATTTTATAACAATTGTATATTGTGTACTCTCTCATTCAGGCACTTTAAATAGATTGAAAGAAATTAAACAAATTAAATGTGCATAGCTTTAAATTCTGAAGGCTTATTTAATTTTCACATGGAACCCAGGCCTTCACTGCTATAGGAAGGGACATTAAAGCCTAGATCCTCAAAGATACCTACACTCATAACTTCCACTGTAATCAATGGAAATTAGGAGACTCAATACATCTGAGGATCTGGCCCTAAGCACCTCTGGACCAGCTAAGCCCACATTTTTTGTATTCTGCCCTAAATAAGTTTTCTTCTAGGACATACAGGCAGTATCTTTACTAGCTGCTACCAAAGATTCTGATCTCATGGTGTTAGAGAACCAATTGCAATCCTCGCTAGTATTTATTTACAGTGGTTATGTAGTTTCAGGAATATTATTTAGGTCTATTTCTAATTGTCATGCAGAGGGATGAAGAGTGGCCCTAAATTCCAGATAAACCATTCAGACATGTTTAGAATAACAATAATACAATATATATTTTCATCTGATGGAAATTATTTTTCCATTTCATATTGTGGTAGGATTTAAACAAAATCAACTGAGAACAAAAACAAAAATATGAAAGATGGCAATAAAAACATGCTATTCAGGGTTAGTCACAAAGATTAAATGTTTGTAGAGCTAACAAGTAAATTCTCTCTCTCTTTTATCTCATACAAATCACAAAATCCATTCATCCTCTGCCTTAGAGTTACTTGGTTATTATATCATCTTGGCTCAGACAAGGTACCTAGGAGAGAGTCTTGTATTATCAGTTCCTCTTCACAGTTTTTCTTGAAAGCAGGTGTTTCAAGCCTTCACTCATATGTTTAGCTATTACATCAGCTGATAATCCTAGATGCTGATGAATAACCAACCTAGTCCTACATGTAAAAGAAATAACTATATTAAAAATGCTTATTATAATTTCTCTTATTTCTTTATATTTAATCATTTCAATGACTTTCCTTTAAACCCTTGTTGAGGTTTTAAAAAATCTGAGTCTTCATGATTTTCTCCATGACTGGGGAGGAAAGCAGTGCTGTTGGGACCATGTCGGTCCTAGGATATTAGAGAGAAAAAGTTGGTGAGGTAATAGCTTTTATTGGACCAGCTTCTGCTGGTGAGACACACATGTTTCTCCAGGGTTCTTTGTAGGGAACTGAGCCCTTTAGCACGCTAATGAACTCTCCCCTCCTATGGTACTTCAATTTCATTATGTGATATTAGAACAGTCTTCATGTGGATGATGTGATACCATGTTATCAGTTCCACAGAAACATCACTTTTCTGTGCTTAAATCGTTTTCTTTAAGCACGACTACTTCCATTGTGAGGACTGCTCATGTGTTTAAATGGTTTGAAAGTCTGGGATCTTAAATTGAGATGGGGAATCGCTTTGCTTTTTAACCAAACTTCTTTCTGTCTAGAGCGTATTACAGAAGTTCTCACCATAAATAAATGCTGATGTTGTTTGAATCATTATTAAAATTCCTATCTATGTAACCCTTCTGCCAGGTAGTGCCAGCAGCAGCCAGGGCCTGGTTCAATATCTAGGGGTTCCTTTCCATCTATCCAACACAAAACTGGCTCAAGCCCTCACCCAGTAAACTGGAAAATTCACACAACACCCCTGGGCGCCTCTGAGAAGCAATGCTTCCCCACTCAAAAGCACACAGTCTGAGTATAGAAAAGAAACCTTTGGCTATGTCTAAACTACAGCCCTCTTTCGAAAGAGGGATGTCGTTTAGACATAGCCTATAATAAAAGGGGAGGGAAGTAACATGGCACTCATTTGGGAAAACATCATAAACAGAGTTCATAACCAAAATCACGAGTAAACGTCCCAGCCCAAGTAGGTTGGGCAATGTCCTTTGCCTCTTAGATTCTTACGCCCAGCAATGTAAATGTCCCCTTCACATGTCCAACCCTTCTCTGCTCCCACTCACAATCGCTACCCTTGGTAAGGGCAGACCCAGAGTTTAGAGGTGCATCCACAGAGTTCATCTTCCATCCTGAGTGGGGAGAGGGGGAGCAGAGGTTAAGAGGCATCTTACTCACTCCGCAGGTCACTTGCCATCCCCCTGCTCGCTGCTCTCTGGCGCTGCTCTGCTGGCCATTCATCTCACCTCTCCATTGCTGCTCTGCTGGCTGCTCATTATGCCACTGATGCTCATCACATCTTGTGGTGGATTTGGTTCTGGGCCAAAACTAGTGATTTTAGTTCGTGGCCCAAAGCACAGTCCAGCCACAAGAGATTCCAGCATCCACTGGAGTAAATTAAAGTACTAAAGGAAACTCCTTATGGAGCCTTTCTTTAGCTCTATCGATCACTGAAACAGTGGGGAGAAACAGGTTGAATCAATCTTACAGCTCACGCCTGGAGGACATGTAGCCTGCTGACTCAGTCCTGCCCTCCCCAGCTTAATCTCATAGGGCTTTGGAAGTCGAGCCTCTATCCATCCAAGTGTATTTACACTGACAAGGTCTCTCCTTCTGAACTAAGTTAAACACTTTTCTGCATTTCCACAATAACTGCAAGCATTATTGATCATATCTCTCAATTCCTGCATTTAATGTTAACACAATTTGTGACCCCCCCCCCACAACAGCCAAATTGGTTACAATGGGCAAAACACCGTTGTAACAGCCATCTAACATATCTAAGCAAAGCAGGGGCACAAACTGTATTTACAAAAACACACCCAGATTTCTTTCCCATTCCAGCTGGCTGTAATGGAAGCATTGATTCAGACCCTGCTTACGTCTAAAAATGAAAAAAAAAAAGAACATATGACCCTCCACCCTTGCTCAGGCAAATTATTTTGGGTGTTTGTAAGGTACAAGTCTACGCTTCTTGAGATTTCCATGAATCCACTGGAGTAAATTATTATGTAATTGCTTACATTATTATGTGACACATTTCCCTTTTTAAATTGTCAAAGAAGGAATCATCAGCAGCCAAATGTTTGTACCAGAGCACCATATTTATTCTCTGACTTTTATCCTCATTGTCTTAGGCCTAATCCTCCTGAAGGTCAATGGAAAGACACCAATTGATTTAAATGGCTGGTCCTGTTAAAGCACTTGAGCTAGATCCCGCTTGCCATGATCATAAGAGTAAACTTACTGAAGTGAGAATGCAAGCAGGATTTTACCACTTCTGTGTGCACTTTTTCCAGACCATGCTACATTAATTAATTGGTTTTTAGAAATATACTTAAGGTGTTAATTCAGTCCAGATAGCTTGTAACTAAAAAAACCAGTATGATTTAAAGGTTATAAAGTTATTCTGGTTTAAATTCTGAAAGATATATTAAGCATTTTCCCCTTCACACACACGAGAGTGTTTTTAACAGTGATTTTTTTTCAGGACTGTGATATATCAAGAATAGATGCTTTCAAAATGATCAAATTTATTTGATCTTAATCCTTAGGTCTTAAACACTATTAACCAGTAACTTTTAATCTTATAACATTAAAGGCTAAATGACACAAATAATTTTAGCAAGAGCAATTACTCTGACTCCCAAGGTATGTAAGCTATTATGAACATAGAGTGTTGTTAATTTCAGATATTTACAAAACCCTTTGAAATGGCTTTATTAATTTCCTCTCTGGGATTTTTTTTTCTAAAAACTAAAATTAATAAGCAACAGAAAGGGATGCAGAACAAAATTAGACTTTTGGCATTTTAGAACCATCTGAACACTTGATAATCCTGCTGTTAAGAATACTATAGTAAAGCCATTAGCAAAAATGTTAAAACTGGCAAATCAATTAAAATGTTCTGTGTCAATAATTGACTTTTAGCTAACATAACAGAACTACATCTAAAAGCTTCTGGAATCTCAGTACATCCCCAGAATTTACTGAATAACAAACTCCTACTTTTTATGCAAGTTTCATGACAGCACCAAGTGACACACCATGTTCAAATGAATTACGAAAAAGTCTGTAATAGATGGCACATACACAGCTATAGAGAAGAGCATGGTGAGCTCAGGTTGCCTATTTGCAAAATGCTTAAATACATTCCCTTTTTCAACAGAGCCGATAATTCAAAAAATCTTAAACCGCCCTCTAATTGTCAGATTTGCTATTTTACACATTAGAACGCTCCTTATAAATTATGTTTATATTTTTGACCAAGCTTGTGCAGCTGGAAAGATAAAAATCCAACTATACTTATAACAGCTACAAACATTTTGATATTATTCTCTAATATTTTATTACAAATCATTGTCTCAAAAAGAGCCAACAGCTCTTGTGTCTTTTATTCACAGTGGATGTTCAGCAGTTTCTATCAGATTATACGGAATTCTAATTGTCATGCAAAAAGTTATAGAGTGGCTCTCAAATACAGACAGGCCAGGCAGATATGTTTATTATAGCAATTACAGAACAAACATTTTCAGTTGATGGGACTTTTATTAGTAGTAGTACTACTTTACCTGCAGACTATGGACTTGCCATAAACAACAGATAAACAAATAAAACTCTAAATCTTTGATAGATGTCAAAAATTTTGGCTGTATCTAGCAACTCATCTCCAATGGCAACCACCTCACAGGGCTTACAGGAAAATTATCATATGAGTCTTCTATGAGTCTACAGGCAGCCTGACATATTTCTTTGTTGACTGTTTACTATGCATGCAATATACAAGAAAAAAAGCAGAAGTAATTTTAGTTAATTTGTTTAACAATGTTATCAGCTGCTTACTTTTTTTTTTTTAAACAAAAAAGTTAGGGAAGCTCAATTTTAGATAGTCGATCTTTTAGAAAATGCAAATATGCTAAAGCACAGAAGCACAAGCACATGGGCTTAAAATACTGAACTATGTTTGGAAGTCTTTCTTTTGAAATAAGGAAAGTTTAAGCTGGGCTTACCTGTAAAAGGGGAAAGCATGATTAAGGACAACAATGTTTTCGTTCTGTGAATCGCAATGATTATAACATTAAATCTTCTACAATGTACAGAATAGTACACTAATTGACTCACCCTTGTAGCTGAGTTTATGTACAGTAAAGATATCCAAAGCCTTTCTCCATCAACGTGGAACATATGATTTGCCCTTTCCAGGATACAATTTTGTTTCAGTCACTTATGGAAATTGTATAGCATGACCTATCTATGTGTCTATTTCTTATTGCTGAGCCATTTCTATATTCTTACACAGGGGTTGATAATTTTGGAAGGGGGAGCCACTTCACAAATTTTGGAAGTGGTTGAGGGCCAACCCGGAAGGGGCGTGGCTTCAGGCGGAAGGGGGTGAGGTTGAGAGTACCTGCTGGGTATGGTAACCTTATTTTCTGAACCAGCTGCTGCTGGTAAGAACAGTTTAATTTAAATTATGAAACAGTTTAACATGAGAAAGATTAAGTGGTTTATCAAACTTCATTTTAAATAAAGTAAAATATTATGTCCAACACAAAAGGTTTCAATGTTTTCTTTCTTTCTTTCTTTCTTTCTTTATTTATGTCAGGGGTGGGGAACCCTATTTGGGTCAGGGGTTATTGACCCACAAATGAATCAGTTGGGGGCCATACAAGTGAGAAGAAAAAAACTCCTCCAAAACCCCCAACGCTCACTGATGTGGCCCCAACTGAGACACCTCACTCCTCTAGTGCCCCAGCCTCATGGGGTGAGGGGAAGGGAAGGGGGAAACTGAGATTCAGGGCTTCCCAGAGACCAGATTTACTTTTCTGGGGTTCTGGAGTTAGTGGATTTTATGGACCTACTTAGGCTCTGGGGTAGGGACAAAAATGAGGAGTAAAGTGCATGAGACAGGACTGCCAGCAAGTAGGATAGAGATGGAGTGCAGGATCTGAGAGGGAGCTGGGGTGCAGAAGCAGGCTGGGAGTACGGTGTCTGGGCAGGTGGAGGGAGGAGGAACAGGAAGGGTACAGTATGTGGCCAAGAGAGTGTGCAAGAACAAGGGAGGGTGTCGGAGCAAGCTGAGGGCACCAGGTCTTAGGGGGGAGGGAAGTGACAGGACTGGGGGGGGGAGGTCTGGGCATGAGGGGGAACCTTATCTTGTTTCGTGCCCCCTTGAAGCATCAGCTGCAGCCACGCTGTCCCAGCTGCCCTGGAGCGAGGTCCTGCTGCTGCAGCCATGCAGTCCTGGAGGCCGATGACATGGCTGCTGCAGCCACGCACTCCAGGGGCTGGCCTCGAGGCACCGCGGCCACAAAACACCCCAGAAGCTGTAGGCACCACTGCTGCAGTCTTGCAGCCTGGGGCCGGCCCCAGAGGCGCCACAGGCCATCCCAGAGGTGCCACAGGACACCCCAGGGGCACCCCAGCCACAGGCCACTCTGGAGCCATGCGTCCCCAGGCCGCCCCAGAAGCCAGCGGCACACGGCCTCGGGCTGGCCCCAGAGGTGCCATTACCGCGCCTACACAGCCCAGGACTGACCCGGAGGCGCCGCTACTGCGCCCATGCGGCCCAGCCCCGGAGGCGCTGCTACTGTCCCGGGCCGGCCCTGGAGGTGCCATAGCAGCAGCACCTCCAGGGCTGGCGCCAGCCACCTGGCCACGGTAAAAGCGCCTCTGGGGCTGGCCCTGTTGAGGAACCTCAGCGCCAGCGCTGCCTCAGGGGCAGGGCTGAGTTCTTTCCCTGGGTCACACGCCAGTTGGGGGCAGGGCCAGGACTTGCCTCGCGGGCTGGATCAAAAGCCAAGGCGGGTTGGATCCAGCCCGCTGAGAGGCTTTTGCCCACCCCTACTCTTAGACCAAGTCTACGCTTCAGCTGCTACAGTTGTACAGCTGCAGTGCTGTTGCTTAGACTACACTTGCTACAAGGATGGAAGGGGAAGGGGGTTTTCCATCTATGTAGTTAATTCATCTCTCTGAGAGGCAGTAGCCACATCTTTACTGATGGTCAGTTCAATGTAACTACAGTGCTCACTGCACAACATTTTTTCAAGCTCTGAGTAACACAGCTAGATCAATCTAATTTTTAAGTGTAGACCAAGCCTTAGACATTTTGAGAGAGAAATAGTAATTTGTTAATTGATATACCATATACACACGAACCTATCCATTCACATATATGAAGCAACCTAAGTACACTTCAGATGCCTCCAATATATTTCCATGATTAAGATTCCCTAGTGATTGCATTAAGAAATAGCAAAACATCTAGGCAGACTGCTTTTTTGGAAATTTAAATTAAATATCTCGAGTCAGATCCCGCAGTAGTAAAATCTGCAACAGGAGGAGACAAAGTGCAGTCAACCCTGTAGGTTCATCTTCAGGGGAGCCAACACTCTCAGCAGGCCCTTGGGCATGGTGTGGAGGGGGTTGGGGGAGAGAGCAGCTCTGCACTCCTGGAAGAGACGGGGCCTTGGGCAAAAGAGGCAGCACTCAGCACCACCCAGAGTGCACCACAGTCCCACTGCTCCCACATAGCCCAAGAGCCACCCAGAACTCTAGTGGTGATTTACAGGATCTGAAGCGCCAGCTGCCACTGCGTCTGCAGTAGCAGCAGCAGGAGCTGGGAGCCCCGGGCCCTTCTGAATAGCTGGAACCCAGGGCAACTGCCCCCTTTTTCCTCCCCCTGTCTGCAGGCCTGCTGACCTTGCAGAATCTTTGACTGACTACAGTTCCTAGTAGATTAAAATAGGAGTCCATAAGTTTCATTGTCAAAGATGCTAAGTTTCTGGTCACATCCCTGGGCACTGAGAGACCCAACAGCTCGGAAAATTCAACCACAAGTAGGCACAGAAATAAGTTAAGTCTACACTGCCACTTTGCTGGACTACAACTTTATGGCTATGGGGCAGCAAGTTACAGCACTATAAAGCTGCAGTGTAAATAGGGCTACCGCAGTGGGAGTCATGCTTCCAGTGCAGTTAGCTACTCCCAGCGCGCCTGATGTGGCTACACTTTCACTTTAAAACACTGCTGTGACAGCGATGCCACAGCTGTGCTTTCATTTTAGAAGCGTAGACAAAGCCATAGTCTCCAAAGCCCATGAATCTGAAGGAATTGCAAGGAAAAGGATCACTAACTCTTAGGAGGGCCTGTCTTCATGAGGTGCTATCCGGACAATACCCTCCCACCATTTATGCATTTCCCTTAGGAATCAATGGTGCTATCATTTCTTCTGGGCATGAAAGCCTCAGTACCAGAAGAGCTGCAATGTGGGGCAGCAGTCTTAACTTCTGCCTGCAGAGCCACAGTTCTCTAAGGAAGTTATGGTGCCTCTCTGCAGCGGCACTGCTCCCTCTCTTCACATCCCCACACATCCTAGAGCATATGATATGGATGGCATGAGACATGAAGAGATCCTGAGCCTCCCTTAAAAACATAAAAGAATTATAAAGAATTTTAATTTAAGAGTCTAGGACAGAAATCAAGAATCCTAGAACACTAGAACACTGAAAGGGACCTCAAGAGGTCATCAAGTCCAGTCCCCTGCCCTCACAGCAGAACCAAGCACCATCTAGATCATCCCTGATAGATGTCTGTCTAACCTGCTCTTAAATATCTCAGTGATGGAGATTCCACAACCCCCCTAGGCAATTTATTCCAGTGTTTAACCACCCTGACAGTTAGGAAGTTTTTCCTAATGTCCAACCTAAACTTCCCTTGTTGCAGTTTAAGCCCATTGCTTCTTGTCCTATCATCAAAGGCCAACGAAAACAATTTTTCTCCCTCTTCCTTGTAACACTCTTTTAGATACTTGAAAACTGCTATAATGTCCCCTCTCAATCTTCTCTTCTAAACTAAACAAACCCAATTCTCTGAAGCCCAAATGAGTCACTCTACAGATTTACCTAATGTGAAATCTCATGGCTAAAATTTTAAAATAGGGTGCATAATTCTCGGTGCCTATTTCAGGACCCATAGTAAATACCCATTTTAGTAATCTATGTGTCTACATCAGTATTTGATCACCCAAATATCCATTTTAGGCATTTCCCTTTAACACTGAAGAGACAGAAAATAAAGCCATAGGAAAGTAATGACAGTGGAAATGTTCTCATAGTACACTGGCTTGATTTTTCTTCTTGAAAACGAGCACTACGATCAAATATTGTGGTTTTAATGAATCAGACTATTTCAGCAGAGTCAAACAATATAATGGGTAAAGATTTTTGTTCATTTATGTTTATTGTGGATTCACTGTGCTCTTTCTTTGCTTCACTTGAAGATTAGCTTACTGCAGTGGCCTGACAAGTGGTATTTGCGTTGGAGATGGTGCCAGCTTTCACTGATATATTTATCAGTACCTAGGGCTATTTAAGCAATGGGCCATGAAGCACAAGAGAATACAAGTATCAAGAGAACCAAAGTACTAACATTTTTAAAAACCCAACATCACAAGAGACAGAGTTGTGAAGACAAATAGCACAGAAACGCAGATTTTTTTTTCTCTCTGAGGGAACTGAAAACTATGAAATGTCTGTGACAGATATGACGATATCCTGGACAGACTTTATGGAATTAAGATGCACCTTACTTGAAACCAGTGGTTCCCAAACTTTTCAGCATCATGCCCCCTTTTTGATTTTTGAGAAACCCTCACATACACACACACCACCAATAGCAGCAAAAAAAAAAAAAAAGGAACTGACTGAGTCTGAAAAACAAAAATAGCAGCAAAACTTGGGGGAAGAGGGGGAAGCGCTGGGTCACCTCACGCCCCCCCAGGAATTTCTTCACGCCCCCAAGGGAAAACCCATGCTTTAAACCTTAATGAATTCATTTTAATACTTTCAGGATCCATTGTATTAAAATCCAGTTTTTAAGGGTTACAGTTCCACTATGTATAACTTATCTAGGACATGTGACTAAGCCTTTATCTACATAACTTATTTGTATTGCTATAACTACATAAGCTGTACTCCTGAGCAACACAATTATATCAACCTAAATCCTGGTGTAAACAGCACTATATAGGAGGGGAGGTCTTCTCCTGTCAACATAGCTACTGCCGCTTGGGGAGGTAGAGTATCTATGCCAACAGAAGAAGCTCTCCACTAGCACAGGTAACATCTTCACTCTCCCATCATTAAGCACTACAGCTGCCCAGTTGCAGCTTTGCTGCTGCAGCACTGTAAGTATAGACAAGCCCTAATGCAATCTCTGAGAAGTATTAGGAATTCAAAGGAGTTTTGGGGACAATGTGTGAGAAGCGGATGGCCTATGAAACACTTGTGGTGATGGGAATGCAGACAACCCACCTCTGGGTCCAGCCTTCTGAAGCTGTTCCTTGAGCATAAATCCATTCTGTTGTAGCAATTACACTGTGTATCATCTCTGCATTAGTTTAAGCAGACTGACTTTTGTTGGGGATATCACAGGATAGCAAGCCTCGAATCCCTGGTTAAAAGGGAGAGTGACACAGGCCTTCACCCAAGAGAGGCAATGGCTACAGACCCAAAAGCATAGAGCAGGTGCCTTTCTGGATTACAGAGGGAGAATACAGGTGCTGTTGCCCTGAACAGTGACAGTGTCTTCAGTGTACAAAGGTGTTAAAATACTCTTCAAGATTGTTTGAAAAATAAAGCAATTTCAAGAGCTGTTAATTTTCCCATGTGACTCCCAAACTTCCTTTACTAACACGGGATTAGTTTGAACTCAAACATTTCTTTAAGACAGCTTAGCTATACGTGGCTTGTTATATTTAATCAAGCCTGCCAACCGGGAAGGCAAAGTAGGCAACTGCCCAGGGGTCCAGGTGATCTGAAAAGGCAAGGGGCGCCGACCACCACCTGCAATGCAGTGGGGCTAAAGCAGGCTTGCTGTCCACCTTCATGCCATGCTACTCCAGATGCATCCAGCACAATCCTCCTAAGTCCCTGGGGAGGGACTCCCCGTGCTGCCCTTTCCCCAAGAACTGACTCTACAGCTCCCATTGGCTGGGAACTGCAGCCAATAGAAGCTGCAGGGTCATTTCTGTAGGCAGCAGTGCATGAAGATCCCAATGTCACCTCCTCCCACCTAAGAGACACTGTCTGAGGGGTGTGCCAGTTGCTTTCAGGAGCTGTCCGAGGTAAGCGCCAAACTTGACCCCTTCATGCTCACCAACTTCTGCCCCAGTCCACACCCCTTCCTGCACCTCAACTTCCTGCCACAGCCCAGATCCTGCACCCCACAAACCCTCCTGCACCCAAAATCCCACCCAGAGCCCGCACCTCCTCCTGCACCCAAACTCCTTCCTTGCGCTCACACCTCACACTCCTCCCAGAGCCTGCACCCCAACTCTCTACTCTAGCCTAGAACCTACACCCAGCAGCCAAACTCCCTCTCAGAGCCTGATCCCTCACCCATTCTGCTCCCAAATCCTTCCCAAAACCTGCACGCCAGTTCCCTATCCCAAGCTGGTGAAGGTTAGTGAGAATGAGGGAGAGCAAGTGAGAAAGAGAGGAGAGATGGAGTAAGTGGGGGGTGGTGTCTTGGAGAAGGGGTGGATGGGGCTTTGGGCTTGTACAATTGGGTTTTTGAACCTAATGGGCGAACATGTGAAAGCCCTAAGCCAAGCCAGCAGCCTGCCCAGCACCAGCCAGGGCAGGCACAGTACTGCTGAGCACCACCCAGCGTGGGAGTAGCATCGCCAAGTGTCAGGAGGTCTGTGTCCATGTGGGCCCGTTAACTGTTCTGCCCTGGGGCCTGGAATTGCTGTCAATGGGCCTGGACTGGCTCTTTTATTGCCCTAGTTACCACTTCCAGAAGATACATTCAATACGGAGCTACTCTACGTTACATAAGGCTTTAGAATGCCACTGTCCTAAGGTCTCCACGTAGATTAGTCATTCCATTATAAAGCAAATTTAAACTAACTGAAGAAATACACAAACACTCACATGCACACGACATTCATACAGAGTATGCAACTGGTGCAGGAATTGCCCTGAGAATGCTGCATGCTCCTAGAGCTCCTCTCGGCTGCTAATTTAAAAAGCTGAAATTTGCAGGTAGCATAGTTACCATGTGTAAGTTCAATGGAGTGACCCTATGAAAGGAAGCCACGTTTCAGAAGGAGGGGTGGAAACAATGCTAGCTCAGAATATAAAGAAGAGGCAACCTTTTTGCCCCACTAATGTTAGACTTCATGATGAGTTTAAGAACAAATACAAACCCACTGAAATGCCTAAAGGAGAACAAGTTGTCCACCATAAAAACCAAAACCACAGTTAAATATAGAATCATAGAATCACAGAATCCTAGAACTGGAAGGGACCTCAAGAGGTCATCAAGTCCAGTCCCCTGCCCTCACAGCAGGACCAACCACTGTCTAGATCATCCCTGACAGGTATCTGTCTAACTTGCTCTTAAATATTTCCAGTGATGGAGTTTCCACAACCTCCCTAGTCAATTTATTCCAGTGTTTAACCACCCTGATGGGTTAGAAAGTTTTTCCAAATGTCCAACCTAAACCTCCTTTGCTGCAATTAAAGCCTATTGCTCCTTGTCCTATCATCAGAGGCCAAGGAGAACAATTTTTCTCTCTCCTCCTTGTAACATCCTTTTAGATATATAAAAACTGCTATCATGTCCCCTCTTAGTCTCTTCTCTTTTCTAAACTAAACAAGCCCACTTCTTTCAGTTTTCCCTCATAGCTCATGTTTTCTAGACCTTTCATCATTTTTGTTGCTCTTCTCTCTCTCCAATTTCTCTACATCTTTCTTGAAATGTGATGCCCAGAACTAGACACAATACTCCAACTGAGGCCCAATCAGTGCAGAATAGAGAGGAAGAATGATTTCTCATGTCTTGCTAACACTGCTCCTGTTAATGCATCCCAGAATCATGTTTGTTTGGGGTTTTTTTGCAACAGTGTCACACTGTTGACTCATGTTTAACTTGGGGTCCACTATAGCCCCTTAATCCCTTTCAGCAGTACTCCTTCCTAGACAATCACTTCCCATTCATTATGTGAGAAACCGATTGGCCCTTCCTAAGTGGAGTACTTTTAATTTGTCCTTATTAAACTTCACACTGTTTACCTCAGACCATTTCTCTAGTTTGTCCAGATCATTTTGAATTTTGACCTTTATCGTCCCAGCTTGAAATTATCTGCAAATTTAATAATCATACTCTCTGTGCCATCATCTAAATCACTGATGAAGATATGAACAGAACTGGTCCCAAAACAGACCCCTGCAGGACGGCACTTGTTATGCCCTTCCAGCATGATTGTGAACCATTAATAACTACTCTCTGAGAACGGTTATCCAGCCAGTTATGCACCCACCTTATAGTAGCCCCATCTAGGTTGCATTTCCCTTAGTTCGTTGATAAGGTCATGCGAGACCATATCAAATGCTTTACTAAAGTCTAGGTATACCATGTTCACCGCTTCTCCCCTATTCACAAGACTTGGTATCTTATCAGAGAAAGCTATTAGATTGGTCTGACATAATTTGTTCTTTACAAATCCATGCTGGCTGCTACCTATCACCCTATTATCTTGCAGATGTTTGCCGATGGATTCCTTAATTACTTGCCCCATTATCTTCCCTGGCACAGAAATTAAATATGTACCAATGGCAATTGAAGTCAAGTGCTCTTCAGAGAATGAGGTTCTCCACTTTTAGATTTTACTAAACTGTTTTAATATTTTTCATGAAACATTTGGTTCAGATACACTTTCAATAGGATTTTGCAAATATACAGCAATTTCACAAGCTGCCTTGTCATTTCCAGGCCACCCAGATCTCAAACTTTTTTAAGACCTCCTCATTTCACTCTTGGTTTATTAATCTGTCACTAAACCCAGGATGGCTTTTTTATCCATTCTGATTGGGGGTTTTTTCAGATAAGCATATAAATGACGAATATTGTCAAATATTTAGGATTTAATTTCATGTGCTGTTTAAACATGGTACTTTTGACAATTTATAATATGTCTGCTGACCTGTCAGGTTACAGTACTAACTCCAGGCAGTGTAGCCTGATCTAAAATTCCTAGTTATGACTTTGAGGGTTGACAGGGTTTTTTTTCCCCCAAGCACAGGCCCTGTCAGAATAATAGTAATAATAATCTATGATTGAGTACCCTGATGTGCACAGGTGCCACACTCACTGTACAGGAACTCTTTTATATTTACAGATAAATCGTGTATTAAGACATTTAGTGAAGTCACACACACTCACTCAGCATGGCAAATAGAGATAATACAGAAAGTACATTTGTACATCCATACTCACACCATTCCTTTCAAAGCAACCTAAAATGTTAGCCATTACCTTCCTCATCACCATCACCTTCATCAGTAGCCACCATTCTCATCTCTCCCAAGGTCTATGTATCTGCTTCTGCAGTCCTGGGATGCCACTATTATATTATGCTACCCTGATGTTATTGAGTCAAATGCATATTCATTAGGGTTTTTTCCTCTTCTTCCTTATTTGTATTTTTCCCCTCACCCCTCATTGATATAATTATCATGGTTGAGGACTACAACCGTGGTGGGGCATGGGTTCTGGGGCGGGGCTCAGAACTTGGACAGGGGGATCTGACTGGATGGCATTTACCTCAGATGGTGGTGCAGCAGGGCTAAGGCAGGCTCTCACCCTACTATGGTTCTGTGCCGCTCTCAGAAGTGGCTGACACATACCTGCAGCCCCGGGGCAGGAGGCAGTGGTTCCACATGCTGCCCTTGCCTGAAGACATCACCTCCACAGCTTTCATTGGTCAGGAACAATGGCAGTGCCTTCAGGTGAGAGCAGCACACAGAGACCTCCTGTCCCTGTCACCTCCCAGAGGCTGGAGGGATGTGCCAGTCACTTCTGGGAGCAGTGTGGGGACAAGGGAGACAGGGAGCCTGCCTTATCCCTACTGTGCCACTGCACTTTCAGCAGTTTAGAGTCTCCCAGATTGGCTTCAGTCACCTCAGGGTGATTACGCCTTATTCCACGAGACTGCTGGAGAAACTGGGAGGGTTGGCAATCGTAGTTACAGAGCAAATCTGCTGCCCTGCTTAGTAAGAAATACCAAACACATATAGGAGTTTGGGATTTGACTTTAGATAAATAATGTTTTCAAGGATCTCCTTGAATGGTTAGACACAAACGCATAAGGCATTGTAACACTGCCATCTCCTGGATGGACTCAAGACTTTGAGGATTTGTAGTTGTCTCACTAGAAAAACAGGCCATCAGACCTACTGTCAATGAAAGCTACAGGGCTTCAGCAACAGAGGCTTGTAAGGGGCAGGTATGTGTTAGTGGTCTGACTAACCAGAAGACCCAAGTTTTCATTTTAAATCTATTAGTCAACCACTGATTTGGCTTCTCACCTGGGGCAATTTTCAATTCTCTATCTCAGTTATCATGCCTGTAGGACTGTGACAGTCAGTGGCGGCCCGTCAATACAGGCGGTCGCCTAGGGCAGCAAGAAAAATGGCCGTTGAGGGCTCTGGAGGCAGGGGCGCCGATCGTGTGTTTTGCCTAGGGAGCCAGTTGCCGGCAGCTCATCTGGGGCCGTCCTGGTGACAGTAAGGATTTACCTACCATCAAGTGCCTTGAGATCTAGAGGGGGAAAACACAATTATTTTGGGGGATATACTGGTAAATTTCTATCCCCCAAGACACATGTGACAGTTCTGCATGCACTAAAGTTAGATGAACAAATCAAGAATAAAGTTTGTTTGCCAAAAATCAATCCAAACATCACTAGTTTGAGTGCAGTTTTCTCAAACTTGTTATTACTTCTTGTGAGGCTGCATCACATCATGAAATATGCAAGACTGTCATAAGCTCAGAACAGATCACTCTCTGGTAGCACATCTCCAAACAACAGGTATCAGGAGAGAGGAGGCAATAGGGGAGATGCAGCAAGCCAAAAGCCCACACTCTAGCAGACTTTTCACACAGAGCAGAAGGGAGGAGAAGGCAAATTATTTTTCCAGTGAAGATTTTGCTAAACACACCTCATTTATAGAACTTGGGTTCAAGTGGGCTAGTTTCCAGAAAATGATGTTGCACTGTCAACATTATATGTGGCATATATTGCTAAACACTGAAGACCTATCAAGTCTCATCATCTCTGCATGCAGTCATACATTCCTGTCAACTTTATTTTTGTTATAATTTATATTTTGCTCTTTAAATATGTATTACTGACTAAAGTCAAAGCAAATCTTAATGTTTTATATGCAAATGACCATTTTTACCAATATGTCCAGTCCTTTATATAAGCTTGGTTAAATACTGCCCAGTTTGTGTGTGTGTGTGTTTTACAGCCTGGTGTAACATTATAATCATGCTCTAGGTCAAACAAATATTTTTCTTGTGCATTTGCTAATACCTTCATAACAAGCACATGAAGAGCACTATCATATTTTAAAAGCAACTTTTCCTTCCATACCTGGGAGGCTTAGATGTGCTTGAAGAAATTATCATAGCAAGGTCTCAGTGTGTTTCCAGATATGTACAGCTCCTGCTAGGGCGTGACTGAAATGTGTTCAGCAGGCTGCAGATTCTAAAGGGTTGTATCCACTGAACATTTCAGACACAGCTTAAAGCGTCTTAGCTGCACCTCACTGCACAGAATCCAAAATGTCCCAAGAGGAATCCTTAACCACCCGTTCAATTGGGGAGATAAATGATCTGCTAAAAATTGGAAACAATTTACCATCCATAAACTCCCTCCATATCCACAGGCTAATTGGCAGGCTTCAGATGCCTTTGTTATCTATTTATTCTGATTGTGTAGGCTTGGAAGGATTAAATTTTTATTTGGCAAGTGTTGGTCAACATCAATTTCACAGTTCACATACAAACTACTCAAAAATATTCCCACCAATAATTATCAAAATTGTGAGATATGTAAAGTAAGAAAAATGCTTCCTGAGAACGTACTGGGGTTTTGATTAAGGATATTTGGATGTGTGATGTTGACAAGTTGTGTTTTAACAGTTATAGGTTTAACTTTTTAAATCTCAACATCTTCTGTCATTAAATAATTATCATCTGAACCCCTCCCAAAATTTCTCACAACTGTGAAAATTTAAATCAGTAGACATTTTAAAAAAATGCTTAAAATAAACATTTCAATGGATGTCAATGATAAAAAATTGAATTCTGACATTGTGTATGCAAGTGCAGGGTTTCCCAAATATTTGAGACTCGGAGCCACTGTGGGGGTCCTGCAAATTTCAGAGCCCTCACTAGCTGTTTCTCAATGTCAGCAGCAAGATCTTGAATGTGACATGAACAGTATTGTTTGACAGTAGCACTGCTCCAACATTTTTTATTAGATTGCTCATCAAGTATACACAATATCTTTTGCACAAAGCTTGATCAGTTTTTCTGCAATTGTATGCATTTCCCCAGCGAGTGCAATATGGTAGCTCAGTTTGTAGGATGCTTCTGTTGTGTTTTCATTGTTCGATTTAGTAATTTTAATCACTGAGGCTACATCTACACTACAGGGTTTTTAAGCAAACGGCCGTTTTTGCACAAAATCCCGCAGAACATCCACACCTCAAGCACGTTTTTGCACAAGTAAATTTACAGTAAATCAAAAGAACAGAGCGGTTTTTGCGGTGTAGGTATTCCTCTTTTTAAGAGTTCTTGCACAAAAAGGCATATGTGGACGCTCTGCAGGGGTTTCTTGCGCAAAAAGAGCTTATCAGAAAAAGCACAAGTGGTCTGGTGGCAATTCTGTGAATATCAATCAGAGCTTTCTTACGAGAGAGCGTCCATGGAGTCTGGACACATTCTTGCGCAAAAGCCCATCTCTCTTCCGATGCACTTTTGTAGTGCAGACATACTCTTGCGCAAGAAGTTTTTGCGGAAGATCTCTTATATAGATCTCTTCTGCAAAAAACTTCTTGCGTGAGAAGCCTGCAGGTTAGACGTAGCCTGAGAGTGAAGCTTTCACTTGGAGGAGGAAAAAAAAAAAAAAAAAAAAGCTATGCTTGTCTCTGTGTCCAGAATGATATGTTCCAAAATGCCTACATAGTTTAGCAGGTAGCAGAGAACTATTTGAAAGTACTTTGTTGCACACCGCATACAGCACGTTGGGAGCATCTTTATTTCTAATGCAAGTAAATCCAAAAGAGAAAAATAACTCTCATCCATACTTGTGTTTCTTGTTGCCTGATGCTAAACCGGTGAATGAGAGTGGTTTCCTCTTTGACAGCTCACTTCAATTTTTCAGTCCCAACATTTGCTCGTTCGTTCCAGCCAAAGTCCGTTGTTAGAAGACAAAAATTCTTCTTTTTAGCCACTTATCCATAGAAAATACGTTTGGTAATAAAGGTAGGTGAAGATGTACTGCGAAACACTGAACGAAAACACAGCATGAAGAGCACTGTAATGCAGTGGGCTTTGGTCTGAAGAAACCAAGAAATCAATATCTTCTTAAATCTTTGACTTATGGAGATCTAGGCCACATAGTTGAATTGGGCATTTTGAATCATCTAATGTATGTCATCGGGCCTGTAGCTTGCATGCAATTTATCATATGCTACTACAGCGCACCTTTATGTCAGCTGCTGGCTAGTGTTTTCCTGAGCTATGTGTAGTTTTATATATCCTATGTCCCTATTTCATTTTGCAATGTTAAGCTTATTTATTGGATATTGCTAGAATAATTCTCAATATAATAGGTTATTTAAAATTTGAGAACTGTTTTTGTATCAAAAAACATCACTCCATACTACTTTCATTATTATTTTCTTACAGAGCCCCTAGACCAGGGGTCCCCAACGCGGTGCCCGTGGGCATCATGGCACCCGCCGGGGCATTTATGTGCGCCCGTGCCGGTGTTTTAAAACAGTGGTCTCCAAAGTGGGGTGCGCGAGACTACTGGAGGGAGCGCATGCTGCCGTGCAACAGCTGAGAGGGGAGACACTGGTTTGCAAGACATCCGAGGGAGCGCATACACTCCCTCGGATGTCTTGCAAACCGGGCGTCTCCCCTCTCAGCTATTGCGCAGTGTGTTCACTGTGCATTCGCTCCCTCGGATGTCTTGCGAACCGGCATCTCCCCTCTCAGCTGTTGCGTGGCGGCATACGCTCCCTCTGATCGTCTCGCGCACCCTCTCCACGCAACAGCTGAGGGGAGATGGCAGGTTCGCAAGACGTCTGAGGGAGCGCATGCGCGGCATGTTCAAACGCCCGCGCAACAGCTGAGAGGGGGGATGCCCGGCATGCCGTGATGTCATGGCTCGGGACTTTCAATTTTAAAACTGTGCGGCCCAGCTCCAGGCCCGGCACGTGGTCTGAGGTCATGGAAGCAGCTGGGCCCAGGCCCGATCACAGACTCAAACTGGAAGGCACAAGGTGGGGTTGCGGAAAAAATAGGGGGAAGGGGTGGGAGAGGAAGGGGCTTGTGCTGAGGGGAGGGGGGCAGGTCAGGAGAAGAAAGGGGAGGGCACCAAGGGACAGCGTGGAGGAGAGACAAATGCCAGGGGGCCAAGTGGAGACATTGAGGAAAAAGGCAGGAGGGGAGGTGTCAGTGGGAGGGGGACAGGGTGATGCTAGGAGAGGAGAGGGTAAGGGCATTGGGGGCTAGAGAGGGGTGGGGAGGTGCTGGGAGAAGGCTTGAAAGAAGGGGTGGGCATGAGGAAGGTGGGGATGGAGCAAATCATGTGTGAGGGCACAGGGGCATGAGGGGAACGGGGGGCAGAGGGTGGTGAGGGGTGGGCATCAGGAAAACGAGGGGCAAAGGGGGCAGGGGCAGTGAGGGAAGGGGGAGGCACCAGGAGGGTGCAGGGCTAAGGGAAGGTGCAGGTGCCAGGGGATTCTGGGGTGAAGCAGAAGGGCAGACACCTGCAGGGGAGGGACCAGCACCAGAGGAGAGAGGCAGGGCAGGTGTGTAGAGGGAGGTGTTAGGAGAGGGGGTAGCCCACATGATCAGAGTGGGGCTACTGGAGGAGTGGGCACAGGGGGGAGAGAAGGGCTGGTGGAGGGGGACAGGTCTCAGTAGGGCTGAGGGCAGTGAGAAGGGCAGGAGTGAGGACAGCAGAGGAGGGTGAGGGGTTGGGGGGTAGCACGCAGCAGGGGAGTTGATGGAGCAAGGGGAAGAGACATGGCAGCAGATGATGGGGACATGGTGGGGATGGGGAGTGAGAGATTTAAAGGTGCCATGATTCTTTTTTGGGGGGGGGTGCTTTTTTGCTCAACATTTGGCCATCCCCCCTTTTTATTAATGCAGAATTTTGTTTAAAAATGAATTATAATATAATTAAAATTAAAATTATCCAACTAAATTAAGTTTCTATCAAATTTACTTTATTTAATTAATACCTTGTACATGTAAAATTACCTTTTTTATCTTATGGATTCATCTATTATGTAATATTAAATATGATGTTTTTCGTATTATTTAATGTAGAAATACAAAATAAGCCTTGAAAAATTGTTGGCGCTCGCCACACTCTTCTGAAAACATGAATGTGCTATTGGCCACAAAAAGGTTGGGGACCACTACACTAGGCCCATCACACAAAACCTTTGGGAGCACCCTGATTTACAGGGTCAATATCTGTCTGCTGCCACCTGCTGGTGAATGTGGGCAAGAATAGCCACAGAGCTGCTTTATCTGCATAAAACCAGTGGTCTCCAACATTTTTAAGCACAGGATCACTTTTTGAATTTAAGTCAGACTAGGATCTACCTCAAACCCAAATATCCCTGCCCCACCCTTTCGCCGAGGCCCTGCCCCTGCCCCACCGCTTTGCTGAGGCCCTGCCCTGCTTACTCTGTGAAGATGGGATACAGGGAAGGGGGACAGAGTGACATCAGCACCCCCCTGCCTCTGTCTCCCCGTCTCTGCACAAGCAGGAGGCTCTCACGGGGCAGCTCTGAGGCTCTGGGCATGAGTAGCAGGGCAGGGTTAGGAGGAACAGTTGAAGTGCCGGCACTTGATAGCTTCCCAGCCAAACCAGTCAGGATCACCTGTCAGAGGCTCCAAGATCGACCGGTAGATCCTGATCTACTGGTTGGTGACCACTGGCATAAACCATTTCCAGAGAACAAAGGGTGCACAGAAGATGAAGAGGGGAAGGAGTTCTTTGCCCCAATCTATTGGTGAGCAGGGAGAAGTATAGCTATAGAGGGGAGAAGCTATAGAGCAGGGAGAAGTATAGCTATATGCAAATCTGTTTCATTTGCATCAGATTTGTATCCAGAATTCCTCAAGTGAAACTTTAAGAGCCACTATAATCATATGGGAACAAACTTGGTTGGGTAGTGGGAATGAAAGAGGAGGGGAAAAGGTGCCTACCTTGCTGAGGCTACAGAGTAGAGGCAGGCCCCCCCCACTCAGTTACTAAATCAAGCTGAATTAATTACAGCTGGACTAGGCAGCGGAGCCTCAGCCAGCACGCACAAGGGACTGGAGACAGGCCTGCCCAAATGCACTCGGAACTGCACTACCTCCTGACACCAAAATGCGAGTGGGATTTAGCATATGACAGATGGGCAGTGATGTGATAACAGGATATTTGTCTATCATAAACTGAAAGTAGAAGGTGGGGAACAGCGTTAACAGACACTGCCAAGGTACTGCAGGGGAGTGTTTTACTTATCATTCATTTAGCTATCTAGTTGTGTTTTCCCCAAGCTGTTGATGTGTTTCCTCTCCTCTAAAAAAGTTCTCCTTGTTTCGTAAATGGGCTCAGTACTTGAGAGTGAATAAGTATTTCCTGTTAAGGGCACCCAGGGAAGATATTTAGTAATCCCAGAAATTCTGGTTGGGAGCTTGAATCAGTGGGGTTTGTTAGTTTGAAAACAGACCCCCAGCTATCTTGGCCCTTCCTGTGGCTGACAATACCTGGCAGAAGGGTTATATATAAACTTTTCAAGAGTGTATGATCCCACATAAACAGCAACTGTTTGGTTGTGGGGAAACAGCAGACATTCTAGATGACAGCCTCAGGTTGCAGCAGGTGTCTGCAATCTTTTACAGCTAGCCAAGTGATGCATTAGTCCTACAGATGTGAAGAGTCATAAACCTTCCTTCCATTTGGCTGGTATTAAAGAAAAACCTTTCTTTACTGAAGATTATGACTGACATAATGCTGTTTCAAAAGCACTAGCACCTACTACCAGAAATTGAACTAGACAGGTGGTGTAGACAATCAGAGCTTAACGGAAGCCTCAAAAAGCATACAGAAAAAAATGCTTCATGTTGGGAAGCACCATCTGTATCAAAAGCTGTTACTTTTTTCCTATGTAAATTCCCCCTTCCTATGTCCTTTGAAGTCTAAATGGCTTTTTCCATTTGCATACTACATCTAACCCTTAAAAAAGGGCCTGAAGAAAGCATAGACTAGTTTCCTACCATATCCACCATGTATGGGACACATTGCTCTCCAGTATACCCACCTATGCTTGTTCTTCCAGATAACTGTTTCAGAAGCCTACGAACACAGTGAAAACAAAGTGTTTTAAAATATCATAAGAGAAGAGAAGACTGGAAGAATGTTTTTTGAGAAGTGACTTCCCTGGGTTGTCTGCAGCAAGCACTAGAGCTGATCAGAATATTTTTGACCATTTGTTGTTGTAGTTGGAATATGCAAGAGTAAACATTTGCAAAGACATATCTATTTCAAAGAAGTTTCCAGCAGGAAGGCTTGTAAAGCCCAAAATGCAATGTCTAGGCACTTTCAGAGACAGAAATCCAAGTAAAAAACCCGATCTTTTCAATTTGAAAACAGACTTTTCAATACAATTCTGAGGTGTGAAAAGATTTTGAAGGTTTCAGTTTTGTTCCAGTGCAGAAAAAAAAAAAAAACATCATCAGAACTTTGGAAGCTGTCACAAAAATGAATTGTCAACTTCCACAAAGCTCTACTCAAGACTGATGAATCTAAGAGCCTGCGTCAGACCTAAGATTTCCGTACTGCTATAAATTGTATCAGTTTAGAAACCTATACAGTTGAAGTGACAGAACCCATTAGTGTTACATCAGTATAAAGGTCCTTCTGTTGGTAAAGATATACATATATAGATACCAACAAAAGAACTTTTGCTCCAATATAAATTGCAACCATCCTGGGAGGCTGTACTGTTCTGGTTTCTAAGCTGATATAGTGCTACAAATAGCATGTTAGACAATTCCTAAGAGATCCAATTCTCTCTCTACAGATGCTCTTTCTAAGGCGGCAATGAGTATGGCAGCCACGCTGGATTTTTTCTCTCTTAGAACTGGGATTCAAACCCCATCTCCATCTCTGTCCCTCTCCATCTTAAGAATCTCACTAATATTTTCTAATATTTTCTAATGAAGAAAGGACACAGGAACTAAAATGCCACAGAAACAGAGGACTAAGTAGATGGCTTTAATAGTTGGTGGTGATCTCAGGCACAATCATGCTTTCACATGAGCATGGATGGGCTCATGAAGTGTTTTAGTCCCAGTCAACTTTCCAATGAGCTTCTAGAAGGGATGTGAAAGGTTAACAGGTAACGGGTGAGGCTTACTGGTTCCACTTAACTGGTAACTGGTGAGGACTGACATAGCTCCCCTGGAGCTGCTCCAGTCCACAGAGGGCCCACCACGGACAGGAGCTGCTCTCATCTGGAAAGTCCCTGTGTGTGGCAGGCCCGGGTACTCTTTAGGCAGGTGATGAGCCAACATCTAGAGCAGTCTCTGTCAGCAGAGGCTGCTCGGTGGGATGCCTGGCCTGCAGCAGACAGGGGAAGTTCCACAGGAGCCGGTGGCAGCCCCAGCCTCCATGAGAGGGGGGGTGGCTAGGAGCCAGCACCAGTGCAGAGCAGGGAGCAGGAGTCCTCCAGGCTGGGACTGATCCAACTCGGCTGGAGCGGTCCCCCACCTGGACCACGCTTAGTTGGTTATCTGGTTAAATGTTAGACAGCCTCCAGGCGGCGTAACAAGTGGAGCTGGCCTGTTGAAGGCTACCTAATTGGCCACTAGGGATGTTAGTGGCCAGCCAGCTAACTGTTTAATTGATATGCGATTGCTTAACGGTTAATGGTTAACTGCAAACACCTGCCCCCCTCCCCACCCGGTGCTCTGCATTTTAAACTCACACTGGCAGGCTGGCTCAGTCCCAGCCCACCGGTCCAAGTTTTACATGAAGAGCATGCAGGGGAGCCACTTGCCACCCCACACTGCTGCCTCTGATACAGAGGTAACAGCACAGGGCAGCAGCAGCCCCTGTCCACGGGGACCCAGGCATACCACTGAGCAGCCCCTGTCATGGACAGGCAACAATTTAAAGTCACTATGGTGTGGATGCACAAGAAGGAGTTAGGAGCCATGAAAATGTGCACTGCAGTGTCTAACTTTTAGATGCGTAGAAAATCAGACTCCCAAAGCCTGAGGTAGGTACCTACACAATGAAGGGGGAGAGAGAAGGTGCCTTAAATTTTGATGCACAAAAGCCGGTATGCTAAGCATGGAACTGCCTAAAATCCAATGAGAAATATCAACCACAGGGGTGCGGGGGAGGTTCTGAGTCCCACCCCTCTCAAAGAATTAGGCTAACTCCAGGGTGTAGGGAGGTAATTCTGAGCAATGACCCCTCTTCTAGAGGTAGGTGCCTATGGCACTGAAGAAGCCACTAAGGGAAAAGAAAAGGCACCCTTCATAACTTTAACCCAGTGATAAAGGCACTCATGGAAGGTCTATGGTTCTACCTCATGGGGAGAAGGGATTGAAGAGGACTCTGTCAGCTTGTGGGTGAGTGTGCTGACCACTGGGCTATGGGATATTCTGATTCAAGACTCCCTTGGCCTCTCAATGAAGCTGTTGCAGCCTGAATATATAATTAGAGAGTGACTGGTGAATCCCATCCCTGGTGAATGCCATCAGGCTACAGAATAATTAGAGAGTGACTGGATTAGGGTGATTGGACCCCAAGTTTCCCCCATCCCTGGTGAATGCCATCAGGCTACAGAATCATTCCCATCCTTGTGTGCTCTCTCCTCCTCTGTGGACAAAATGGCTTGTTATTTATCCAGAGTGAAACAGCTTCAATAAGATAGAGGGATTTTCAAAGTAGAGTATCCCACAGCCCAATGATTACGACAATTACATGAGAAGCAGCAGATCTGTGTTCAAACCCCTTCTAGCCTTCTGCTGGAAGGCTATTTGAGATGCAGGGGTCTTCCATTTCCCAGGAGAGTACCTTGATATCTGGGCTAAAAGTTGAAGAGAGGTACTCCTCTCTACCACCCCTCAGGATGTTTTGTACAAATTCATCAGAGAGGCCCAAATGCTCAGAAGGCTCCTGCCACATCATGCCATACACACCACTTAGATGTTCACTGTCTTCCCTGACTTTGTGAATCACTCTGGGACTCAGATGAGAAATAGGCACCCAGATACCGAGAAGGAACTGACATTCAAATGTTAGCAACCTACTGCATTAGAAAAAGCTACAGATGCTGGAATGACAACAATTTGAATTTTTTTTTTTTTTTTTTTTTTTTTTTGGTAAGGGGCCCCCACTTACAAAGAACAACAATTAAAAAAATCATTTTCACCAAGATCTTTCGGATAGTTCCATCCATCACATTTAAAGTAAGGCAGGAACTTTTACAGCAGAAACTTAGTCACCACGTTTAGTCATCCACAGGATTGTAGAAGCAGGAGTTTTATGCACTGTGGTGATCTTGAAGTTGGGACGTCGATGCCTAGCGCCTTTTGTGCATCCAGGCCTATCTTCTTGGTTACATTTGATTGCCACTGAAAATGAAACAGCTCCTCATTCCCCTTTCAGTTCCCTAAGCCATCAACAGCATCTCTGATTCTTGAGATGAGAAGGGAACAGTTTTCTTTATTTCACAAAAATAAGGTAACAATCTTATAAAAGGTAAATTAGATGTGGTTGAATTTTGGGGGGAGGGAATCTTCCTTTAATGGTTTTGCAAACCATTTGAATATTTTTTGTGGAACATTGTCATTGAGATATTTTTAGTTTTTGTATATTTAAAATTATTTTTCTTGGGTTTTCCCCTCCCCCTTTACAATGGAAAAAAGTGGGGAAAGAAAAGAGAAAGAAGTGGGAAAAAAAATCCATATAAACCAAAATTTGAATAGCAAATTTTCAGTTAAATAAAAAAACCATTGGTGAGAATTTTAGAAAAAGTGAAGGTTTTATTCTGAGGAGTAGGGAGTACAAAATACTATTTTTGACCAGCCTTACCCATAATTTCTCTACATCTAAGGCTCGTTGTGTTTTCAAAACTCCTTAAGGAACAGATGCCCATCTTCCATTAATTTTAATGAAATTAGATTTCTGGATGGCTTTGAAAATCATAGTCTAATACTATCACATAAGCCAAATGTCTCAAGCACAATATGGGTTCTGAAATGCTCAGAATGAGATTATAATAATTCCATACTCCAATTCTGGGGAAGCAATATGTATTTTCCTCAGGTTTAAGGATTAATTGCAATTTTTTTATCACTCAGAGAACAGTGAAATGTGTCAAAAATAAATCCTACAAATGAAATAAGTGCAGATGTGCATGTTTATCACATCAGTTTCAATCGTATGTTGGCAGACTACTGTGTTGGAAAAAGCTACATACACCAGAATGATGGCAGTTTGAAACTTTTTTGGGGGGGGGGGAGGGACATGGGGGCACCCCCTTACAAAGAACAATAATAAAAAAAATTTTTACCGAAGATCTTTCAGAATATTCTATCCATTCACATTTAAAAGTGGGCTTAAAAGGACAATACTTTCCCCTGCCCTTATTTGAGACATACTTTGTTTTCTCACAAGCTGAGAGGAAGGTCGGTCCAGCAGCTAAGGGGATAGCCTGAAACGCAGGCCAGGAAACCTGGGTTCAGTTCCCTAATCTACCACAGACCCCATGTGTGACCTCAGCCAAATCACTTAATCTCTCTGTGCCTCAATCTCCCATCTGTAAAATGGGTTGTGAAGATAAATATTTTAAAGAATGGATGGTGGTAAGGTACTATGGTAATGCGTGTCTAATAAGTACCTAAAACAGGTAGTAAATTAAATCACTGATGCTAGATCTTCATCCATGCCTAACTTCTACAGCTTGGGAAGTGGGAGCATAAACGACATAGGAAGCTTTCCATTACCTCTCCAATCCTTGGTGCAGCATGGGCCAGTTTTCCACAAGCATCATAAGAACATAAGAACATAAGAACGGCCATACCGGGTCAGACCAAAGGTCCATCTAGCCCAGTATCCTGTCTGCCGACAGTGGCCAGCACCAGGTGCCCCAGAGGGGGTGGACCGAAGACAATGATCAAGCGCTTTGTCTCCTGCCATCCTCTCCAGCCTCTGTCAAACAGAGGCCAAGGACACCATTTTATCCCCTGGCTAATAGCCTTTTATGGACCTAACCTCCATGAAATTATCTAGCTTCTCTTTAAACTCTGTTATAGTCCTAGCCTTCACAGCCTCCTCTGGCAAGGAGTTCCACATGCTGACTACACGCTGTGTGAAGAAGAACTTTCTTTTATTAGTTTTAAACCTGCTACCCATTAATTTCATTTGGTGTCCTCTAGTTCTTCTATTTAGGAACTAATAAATAACTTTTCTTTATCGGCCCTCTCCACACCACTCATGATTTTATACACCTCTATCATATCCCCTCAGTCTCCTCTTTTCTAAACTGAAAAGTCCCAGTCGCTTTAACCTCTCCTCATATGGGACCCGTTCCAAACCCCTAATCATTTTAGTTGCCCTTTCTGAACCCTTTCCAAGGCCAAAATATCTTTTTGAGGTGAGGAGACCACATCTGTACACAGTATTCAAGATGTGGGCGTACTCATAGTTTTATACAGGGGCAGTAAGATATTCCGGGTCTTATTTTCTATCCCTTTCTTAATAATACCTAGCATCCTATTTGCCTTTTTGACCACCGCTGCACACTGTGTGGAAGTTTTCAGAGAACTGTCCACGATAACTCCAAGATCTCTTTCCTGATTTGTCGTAGCAAATTAGCCCCATCATACTGCAATGATAGTTGGGGTTATTTTTCCCAATGTGCATTACTTTACACTTATCCACATTAAATTTCATTTGCCATTTTGTTGCCCAATCACTCAGTTTGGTGAGATCTTCTTGGAGTCCCTTACATCCTCACATAGTGCCTTCCCCCTACTCATGGAAGAGCAGCAAGATCTCATCATGAGACTCTTTTCTATATCTTGAATGAAGATGATGTAAGATTGAACCTAAAAGCCTGTGGTGCTTCTCTGACACCTCCTGCCAACTTAGTGCACCGTTTGTCACTACACCATTTAGAGTCCGTCAGACAGTTCTCAATCAACAATGGCAGCATTTATACCTAGGACAATCCAAACTGTAAGTAAGATTTCTGAGATATTGAATCAAAATGCTTTATGGAAATATACTTTATTATTCATTTTGTGTTTTCTTAGTGCACTTACTCTGTAACGCTGCCAAAGATTACTCACCTAGCCTTATGTTCATTTTTTCAGATAAATTACAGAGTTTTGCACAGAAATTCTAAAAATGTAGGAACTGTCAGACTGGATTAGATCGATGGCTCATGTAGTCCAGTATCCCATCTTGGACAACGGCCAGCACCAGATGCCTCCAGAAAGGGGAAAGAAACCTCACTTCAGATAGATGTGGGGTCATCTGCCCATGCCTCCTCCCACTAGGCTCATCATAATCCACAATGGTTAGACACTGGTTTAAACTCCAAAGCATGAGGTTTAATATCCCCTCCAGCATTAGATGTTGTATCTCTGAATATTCTTGTTATCCGCATAATCCACTTTGAATCTTGCTAAGTATTTTTCATCATTCCAATAATTTACCCACCACATTTTAGTTACACTAGTTTTTCTGACATTTGTATACACTCACTTTAAATACATTTTGGATCAGATTCTGACCATTATCTAAGAACTGCTTAGAACAAGAGACACGACATCATCACAAAGTCTAGACAATAGCTAATGCTCATTCAATTCAATCTCCCTCTTTCATGTGGCCACATTCAGATATCTCCTCTTCTGTTAGTCTTTCCGCAGTCTAAAATATGCAGTGAAAATAACTGTTTAAATCCAGTAGAAAAAGACCTCTCCCCCTCAAAAGGACTGAATCCTTAAGGGTTGAAATCCTGATGATAAAGTTATTAGATGCATCAGGCACTGCAATTTTCATCTTATCCTACTATTTAAATCCAAAAATTGTGTTCTAAATGTCCTTAATACAGATTGTACCTCCCTTAACCGGGACTTCCTGTTCTGTCAAGATCCATGGACCACAGACATTCCTGGACCACAGAGCCCAGGAACAGGGAGGTCTGGTGGCAGGGTAGGTGGTCAGGTGCCATAGGGAGCACCAGCGACTCCGCCGGGAGTGCAATAGGGAGGTGGGAGGATGGGTGGCATGGTGGGGAGGTCTGGCCCCAGAGGCCAGGGAGCTCTAGCCTAGCAGCGGATGTGGAGCTCCAGCCCCATCCCTCCACCCTGGCTGTGGAGCTCTGGCCCCAGCCGTGGAGCCAGGCATCTATGGAGCTCTGCCCTGGTTGCACAGCTCTGGCATGCTGGCCCTAGCAGTAGTGGAGCCAGCAGCATCTAGAGAGCCCAGGGCGGGAGGGCTGGGGCAGCAGCAGGGGCAGGATGGGACCTTCCCCGGTCCATCGAATCCCCTCGTTTGGGACCCGTCAGGTCCCAAGGATGCTGGACCAGCGAGGTCCAACCTGCACAATGGTTGAGTTAGCCAAAGACCCAAAAAATATGGTGCTAATTTTTGTGTATTTTCATTCCTTTAAAAATGTATTAAAATTCAAGTGCAGGAAAAACAAAAGCACTTAAAAGGGATACTATTTTAATTAAAAAAACTCAGTTACAGTATGATCATCATGTTCCTCATACAAGCCAGCTACTTATTTACCATGCATGTTATTGTACATTTAACACTAATACATCATAATAGTCCTTTGCATCATGCATGTTTCAAACTCTTTAGGATATGTAGTATCCCTAGTCATAATGCATGCATACTCAAACTGGGGATTGGGACCCTTCAGGCATCTGCGAGGTTATATAACATGGGGGGTTGTGAGCTGTCTCTCAAGCACCTGATTATTGATTTGATTACTGGCACCACAGATTGCAAAAATCATTTGCTTGTTTTCTCAATACAAATGCAAATATTGCACAGTCCTTCTATCTTTAGTGGTGTCACGCTATTCAATCTTTCTACCGTGGCAACATCTTTAATATATATTTACAGAATTACATGTGCACGTTATGACAAGTCACAACGGTACAGGTTGAATCTCTCGTCTCCAGCAACATCCACGGATGTTGCCAGACAGAAGAGCCCTGGGAGCCCGGCGGCTGGGAGACGAGCCCATCCTGGTCTGCTGAAAACCCCGAAGTCCATCAGTAGAGGGGCGGAATTGACCTCCCCTGGTCCAGCAAACTCTCTCCTTCATGACTGGTCAGACCCTGAGGATGACAGACCAGGAAGGTCCAATCTAGAGATGTAAAAAAGTGTTTCAGAGGATAACTACATAGCTGCTAAAAATCTTAGCAGCTACATGGTTATACGTGCTGCATGCGGGCTCTGCAGTAGAAAACTTAGCTTAGATAAGTAATGCACATTGGAAAAAATAATCCCAACAATACATACAATATGATGGGGACTAATTTAGCCATAACTACTCGAGAGAGCTCTTGGAGTCATTGTGGATAGTTCTCTGAAAACATCCACTCCATGTGCAGCAGCGGTCAAAAAAAGCAAATAGAATGTTAGGAATCATTTAAAAAGGGATAGAGAATAAAACAGAAAATATCTTATTGCCTCTGTATAAAACCATGGTATGCCCACATCTTGAATACTGTGTACAGATGTGGTCGCCTCATCTCAAAAAAGATATATTGGAAAAGGTTCAAAAAAGGGCAACAAAAATGATTAGGGGTTTGGAACAGGTCTCATATGAATAGAGATTAAAAAGACTTGGACTTTTCATTTTAGAAAAAAGGAGACTAAGGGGAGATATAATACAGGGCTATAAAATCATGACTGGTACGAAAAAAGTGAATAAAGAAAAATTATTTACTTATTCCCACAATAAAAGAACTAGGGTCACCAAATTAAATTAATAGGCAGCAGGTTTAAAACAAACAAAAGGAAGCTTTTCTTCACTGAGCACACAGTCAACCTGTGAAACTCTTTGCCAGAGGATGCGATGAAGGCTAGGACTAACAGGGTTCAAAAAAGAGCTAGATTGATTCATGGAGTTAGGTCCATCAATGGCTATTATCCAGGATGGGTAGGAACGGTGTCCCTAGTCTGTTTCTCTGGAGGTTGGTGACAGGGGAGGGATGATGTGAGGATCACCTGTTGTGTTCTCTCCCTCTGTACATCTGGTATTGGCCACTGTCAGTAGATAGGATACTGGGCTGGATGGACCATTGGTCTGACCTAGTATGGCCGTTCTTATGTTAGCTTTATAGGTTAGCTTAATACTGCAGAGCCACCAGCAAAGCCTCCCTGGGAGTGAGGTCACCAACCCCTGCCAGCCTGGCTCCCGGGGAGGAGGTTTCACTATGGCAGTGAAGCCACTTCCCCGGGAGTGGAGCAGACAGTGAAGCCTGATGCAGCAAAGCTGCCCTCCTGGGAGCCAGCTGCGTTTAACTGACACCATTCACAGATAAGCACCACCATTAAACCCCTCATAACATCACCCAAACAAACAAGCATTAAGTTATGGTAAATAAAAGTAGCGAACCAACTAGTGTACTCTGGCTCTCACCAATTGAATACCTGAACTATATAGAGTAGTATTAATCATCTCTGCATGGGAGTTGGCAGGTCTGAAGATGAAAAGCTCATTACTGGCCCATGAGAACAGCAGCAGACAGCCTCAAAATATGAACCACTTCTTTTGAAGTGCACTGCCTGAGCTCTTCCAGTAACCTGGCTGAGTGCAATGATCAGGCAATCAAGTGCACAGATATAGCAGGAAGCAGCACTGGACACAATAGGACATAAAATTAAAGTTATCAATGGATTACAGCAAGTAAAAATGATGAACACAAGACTGAGACTTTAATGATAAATTAACCTTTATGGAAAATCAGACTTCAAGTGCAGAATCATACTGAATCATCATTCTTTGCAGCAATACACAGAAAATAAAGAGTACAACTCAATATGAAATCCTACCCAATAAAATGCAAAACCAACTCCTGTACAAGACTGAAAAAAAAAATTACAATGACAAAAATAGCCTTAAAATGCTTTTGGCCTTAAAACTTATGAATCTATGACACAAGTCAATAACTTCCACACAGAGTGTTCTGTGACTTCCAATAAATGTCCCAACAAAACCTGCTCTGCACCAAATGTCTAAATATTAAGTGGATAATTACACTAGAAATGCAAAAGTAATTAAATGTTGTTTTATATGTTTTTTGAGTTCAATAGAAAGTACTACCTTAAAATGCTACTAATAAAAAGTTTATCTAAAGCGGAGGTCGGCAACCCCTGGCATGCATGCCACAAGTAGCACGTGAACCGATTTTCCTTGGCATGCAAGGTGGGAGCTCAGCTCCACCCCTTTTCCCACAGCAGCCAGGAGCTTGTGCCAGTGTTCCTTTAATGTGCACACCTAGGCGATGACGCACAACACAACAAATCTAAACCTGCCTCCCTCTGCAGCAGCACTCACTTTCCTCCTGCTTCTGTAAGGTGAGTGTCATGGCAGCTCCTGCTCTCATGTGCAAGATGGAGACGGGATGGCACAGGGCTGCACTGGGGAGGGGGGGGCAGGTGTTGAGGACTGGGGGCAGATGTTGAAGCTGCAAGTGGCCTGAGGGACCAGAGGGGGAGTTGTAGCTGCGGGTAGCTGGGGACCAGACCGGGGGAGGAGGATCTTGAAGCCGCGGGTGGCCAGTATCATGTTGGGGGCTAGCTGCCGCTGAGGCTGAGTCCACATTGTGGGGTGGATGGCAATTCGGGCCTAGAACACGTGAGGGTCGGGCCAGTTGCTGCAGCAGCATGTTGAAGCCACAGGCGGGTGGGTTGGGGACCGGAGATGGGGGGAAGCGGGGAGTTGCAGCCGTGGGCGGGCTGGGGATGAGGTGGGAGTGTTGAAGATGTGGGCGGGCAACTTGCTGCTGGTGGAGTTGGAGCGGGCAGGTGGGTTGCTGCCATCAGGGGTTGAAGCTGGGGGTTAGATATGTATTGCATATCCTGAAAAAACTATTGCTCTTTGTATATGAATAGTACTGACTGGCTTGTGTGCTGCTTAAATTATCAAACTATGAGCCCGAGATAGGAAAACTCAGCCAGGCTAAGGATCACACTAAATGGTAAGATCTGCATCTTAATTTATTTATTAATGAAGCTGCTGTAAGTAGGACTATTATTGACTTTAAAAAGTATCACCAGCACTCGGACCAGTACATAGAGGTGAATAGGTCAAAACTCAGCACTCCACCTCTGCAAAGTTGGTGACCCCCGATCTAAAGAGACAATTTAACAGGCTACTACACATTTGCAGTACCTCTAGAAGTCAAGAAGTCCATAATATGCATATCCAAACACAATGATAGCCAAAGAGCAGGCAACATCATTGTGATGCTACCATACAGTCTGATATTCTATCTAAGGAAAGGTAATTCCTTATTTACTCAAAGCTCAGAAAGAAAATATTATGGGAGGCATTTTTTTTTATTATTTCAGAAGGTGCAGAAAGCTACTGAGGGATAGGCTGGTCTAGATTTGATTTTGACAAATAGAGATGAACTGGCTGAGAATTTGAAAGGGGAAAATAGTTGACGTGAAAGTGATCATGAAATGGGAATATTCATGATTCTAAGGAAAATAGCACAATAAAGATAATGTATTTCAGGAAGGCAGACTGTGTCAAACTCAAGGAGTTAGTAGGTAAGACCCTATGGGAAGCAATTCTAAAGGGAAAAAACAGTGTGAGGAAGTAGTTTTTCCACAAACATATTAAGGACACAAGAGAAAACTATCCAACTGTGTTGGAAATACAGAAAGTATAACAAGAGACCACTCTTGTAACCAGGAGCTCTTCAAAACTCATAAAAGAGTTCACAAAAAGCAGAAACTAGGTTAAATAAGGAAGAATGGATATAAACAAATAAAACATATGTAGGGACAAAATTAGTACAAAGCACAAAACAAGAGTAAATTAGCTAGCGACATAAAGAGTAACAAAAAAATACACCAGAAGGAAGAGAATGACCAAGTACAGGGTAGGCCCATTGCTCAATGAGGGGGGAAAACAATAACAGAAAATAGAGAAATAGAGAAAATAGAGAAATGGCAGAAGTTGACATTTTTCTTTCAGTTTTGACCAAAATGTTATTAGCGATTGGATGTCTAACATAGTAAGTGCTGGTGAAAATGAGGCAGCATCAGAGGTTAAATAAGGAAAAAAATACAACAACAAATCTTAAAATAAGTTAGATTAGATGTCTTCAAGTCACCAGGCCTATTGAAATACATCCTAAAATACTCAGGGAGCTGACTGAGGAGATATGAGTCATTAGTGATTACCTTCAAAAACTCACGAAAGATGGGAGAGACTCTAGAGGACTGAAAATGGTCATATATAATATCCATGTTAAAAAAAAAGAAATAAGGAGAACTCGGGCAATTACAGACCAGTGTCCAGAAAAAGCAAATTAAGCAATCCATTTGCAAACTTTCCAGAGATAAGAAAGCAATTAACAGACAGCATGGATTTGTCAAAAATAAAAATGTCAAACCAATCTAATAGTTTAGACCAGGGCTGTTCAACTTTGGAAGTCTCAGAGGCCACAATGATGCTCACAGCACATCAAGGGCTGCAACTTATGTGTGGTTGCATATATATGCAAATATATGCGAATACTTTTTTTCACACAATGCCCCAGCGCTCCCAGCACCTCTTCCCCGGGAGCTAAACACTCCGAGACCCTGTACCTATCTGTGTCAGCCAGCCTGTCTGGTTGTGTCTTTCAGTGCTCACCCTGCCTGTGAGATGCCTCACCATCGTGGAGCATGTTCCCAGTGGAGGCCATGTTCACAGGATCCCACACATGGATCATGTGTTGAGCCCCACGTAAACCCACACTGCACCACGGGCTGCAAACAAACGGACTGTGGACCGCATGCAGCCCTTGAGCCACATGTTGAGTAGCCCCAGTTTAGACGGATAACAGCCTGGTGAATAGGAGGCATGTTGTAGATATAGTATATTTTTACTTTATAAGACTTTTGATACTGTCTCACATGACATTCTAATAAACAAACTAGGGAAAAACACTCTAGATGGAGCTACTATAATTATCTTACCAGTGGTTCACAGTTGAACTGGAAAGGCATATCAAGTGGGTCCCAGCAGGGATCAGTTCTGGGTCTAGTTCTGTTCAATATGTTCATCAATGGCTTAGATAATGGCAGAGAGAATACATTCATCAAGTTTGAGGATGATATTAAGTTGATATCATTCAACATTCCTGTGGTGGGAAGAACACCTCAGCAGACCAGCACCCTGGCATTTAATTTCAAAAAGGGGAATTACACAAAAATGAGGAGGTTAGTTAAACAGAAATTAAAAGGCACAATGACTAGAGCCAAATCCTGCAAGCTGCATGGAAACTTTTAAAGACACCATAATAGAGGCCCAACTTAAATGTATACCCCAAATTAAAAACATAGCAAGAGACCTAAAAGAGTCACCGTGGCTTAACCACCATGTAAAAGAAGCAGTGAGGGACAAAAGGTATCTTTTAAGAAGTGGAAGTCCAATCCTAGTGAGATAAATAGAAAGCAACATAAACACTGTCAAATCAAGTGTAAAAATGTAATAAGAAAGCAAAAAGATTTTGAGGAACAGCTAGCCAAAAATCAAAAGAAATAACAAAATGTTTTTAAGTACATTAGAAGCAGGAAGCCTGCTAAAAACCTGTGGGTCCCCTAGACGATCGAACTATAAAAGGCGCAATCAAGGACGATAAAGCCATTGCGGAGAAACTAAATGATTTCTTTGCTTCAGTCTTCACGGCTGAGGACGTTGGGAGATTCCCAAATCTGCACCGTCCTTTGTGGGTGATGAATCTGAGGAACTGTCCCGGATTGAGGTGTCATTAGAGGAGGTTTTGGAACAAATAGAAAAACTTAATGTTAACAAATCTCCGGGACCGGATGGCATTCATCCAAGGGTTCTAAAAGAACTCAAATGGGAAATTGCTGAACTATTATCTGTGGTTTGTAACCTATCCCTTAAATCGGCTTCCGTACCTAATGACTGGAAGGTAGCCAACATGACACCAATATTTAAAAAGGGCTCTAGAGGCGATCCGGGCAATTACAGACCGGTAAGTCTAACTTCGGTACCTGGCAAATTAGTCGAATCAATAGTAAAGAATAAAATTGTGAAGCATGTAGAAGAACATAATTTGTTGGACAAAAGTCAACATGGTTTCTGTAAAGGGAAATCCTGTCTTACTAATCTATTAGAGTTCTTTGAAGGGGTTAACAAACCTGCGGACAAGGGGATCCAGTAGATATAGTATACTTAGATTTCCAGAAAGCCTTTGACAAGGTCCCTCACCAAAGGCTCTTGTGTAAATTACATGGCCATGGGATAAGAGGAAGAGTCCTTTCTTGGATTGAGAACTGGTTAAAGACAGGAAACAAAGGGTAGGAATAAATGGTAAATTTTCCAGAGAATGGAGAGAGGGTAACTAGTGGTGTCCCAAGGGTCAGTCCTAGGACCAATCCTGTTCAACTTATTCATAAATGATCTGGAGAAAGGGGTAAGCAGTGAGGTGGTAAGTTTGCGGATGATACCAAACTGTTTAGGATAGTCAAGACAGAAGCAGACTGTGAGGACTCCAAGAAGATCTCACCAAACTGAGTGATTGGGCAACAAAATGGCAAATGAAATTTAATGTGGATAAGTGTAAAGTAATGCACATGGGAAAAATAACCCCAACTATCACGTTCAGTATGATGAGGCTAATTTAACTACGACAAATCAGGAAAGAGATCTTGGAGTTATAGTGGACAGTTCTCTGAAAACTTCCACACAGTGTGCAGCGGCGGTCAAAAATGCAAATAGGATGCTAGGTATTATTAAGAAAGGGATAGAAAATAAGACCCAGAATATCTTACTGCCCCTGTATAAAACTATGGTACGCCCACATCTTGAATACTGTGTACAGATGTGGTCTCCTCACCTCAAAAAGATATTTTGGCCTTGGAAAGGGTTCAGAAAGGGCAACTAAAATGATTAGGGGTTTGGAACAGGTCCCATATGAGGAGAGGTTAAGCGACTGGGACTTTTCAGTTTAGAAAAGAGGAGACTGAGGGGATATGATAGAGGTGTATAAAATCATGAGTGGTGAGGAGAGGGCCGATAAAGAAAAGTTATTTATTAGTTCCTAAATAGAAGAACTAGAGGACACCAAATGAAATTAATGGGTAGCAGGTTTAAAACTAATAAAAGAAAGTTCTTCTTCACACAGCGTGTAGTCAGCATGTGGAACTCCTTGCCAGAGGAGGCTGTGAAGGCTAGGAATATAACAGAGTTTAAAGAGAAGCTAGATAATTTCATGGAGGTTAGGTCCATAAAAGGCTATTAGCCAGGGATAAAATGAGTCCTTGGCCTGTTTGACAGAGGCTGGAGAGGGATGGCAGGAGACAAATCGCTTGATCATTGTCTTCGGTCCACCCCCTCTGGGGCACCTGGTGCTGGCCACTGTCGGCAGACAGGATACTGGGCTAGATGGACCTTTGGTCTGACCCGCTACGGCCGTTCTTATGTTCTTATGAGAGGGTTTACAAGTTAGTATGTACCAACACCACAGCTGGCTAAAACCACTGCTCTTAGTCCCTCTGTTTCAGGAATATTAAAAAGAAACATTTGTAAACAAGGGATTCTTTAAATAAAAAATGGACAGGGAAAAATTATAGATTAGGACTAATGACAAATCAGATTTAAATCATTTGCTCCTTATGTTTAAGCCAGTGTTTAACCCCAGGTCCACTTTGAGAAAGCTGCTAACGGGCCGCTCCGGTTTGTTTACTTAACGGTTGTGCAACCACATTGCGGCTCCCATTGGATCCGGTTCACCGTTTGAAGCTTTTTGCTTCCCGTGGCTCCCCTTGGCTGCAAATGGCAAACTGCGACCAATGAGATCCACAAGGCTTAGTGGCTGCGCAGCCAATAAGTAAACAAACTGGAGCGACCTGCTAGCAGCTTTTTAAAAGTGGGACTACAGCCCACTCTGGGAAACACTGGTTTAAAGATTAAAAAGCAAATAGTCTAGTGATGGAAGCTGTACTCAATAGCAGGAAGATACTCATGTGCACAGTAAATCAAAATGCAGCTAATCCAATGTGATGGTAAAATCATTGAGTCTCATCCTGAGACGTGAGAACACTTGCAATCTTCCATTGTCTTCTGTGAGAGTTGTGGGCACTGAGGACTTCTCAAATTCAGGCCCACAAAAAGCACGAAGATAGAGAACATAATTTTATGCATAAATGAAATCACAACACAGCACTGTTAATGACTGCAAGGGAACAGAATCTTTAATAGCTAGGAAATGTAAATGGCTGCTTGTAAGTTAAATGCCTTAAGACCATATCAAGGCACTGTCAAATCAAAGAAAGTCAGCTCTGCACCAAGTTGTCACCCGTCACCTTGAATATTCATTTAGATTTACTGAAGCTTCATCTCTCATGCAATGGGTGACTCAGGCTGTTCTAGGATCTAGCATCTTTCACAGTAATGGGTTCACTAATTCTGTAGCACAGCTCTTGGCTTCTGCTCAGCATTTAGCCTGAGGTTATAGACTGTACTATTTATTGAGTCTCATTAAAACTGCTGTCATGGGGAATCAATTTAGCTTGGCTTTAACAAAATATTATAAAATTGCCCAAATGCGCAACTCCCTTTGAAGTTGGGACTCAAAATTCATAACATTATCTAGTGCCTGTCACATATGATATTGTACAATTTACATGAACACACACATTTGTAGGCTTTAAACAGGGTGAAGATCATACAACAAAGTAATCCAAAGTGAACTCACTAATAAGACAGTGGCACATTCTCAATAAGAGCAGCAAATACACTATGAATTTGTGTCAAATACCCATGGCAACAATCCAAAAATGGTGTCTGAAACGTCATACCCAATGCCCAGTATATCTGGGCTGGCCTCTCATATTAACAGAGAAGTTTTCTTATCCACAACTATGGTAGTGGATAAGTGAGTTGTATGATCACGGTTACATGGTACTGCTACAGTGGGTGGGCATACCAAGGAAAAACAATTTAGTTTCTTTACAATACAGCATAAGCTGCGAATACGGTAAGATTGTGGTGTATTACCATGATGTCCCCTTGCCAGAAATGCATCTGGGGAATACAACTGAGAAAAGTGTTTCCCAGTTACATCTGTGTTCTCCTATTAGAACTCTTTTACACATTCACATAGCGGTAACTGCGCTGAGACGAGATTCATTTTCTCTGTGTGGATATGAGTGTGTGATCTTGACGCTATTATATATAATTTGGATAACAAAACAGTGTGTTTTGCCTGGTCATATACAGCAGAGTGATAGACTGAGTAAGCAGTGGTAGATGTAGTTGAATACAGCATACATTTCAAATACAAAGACAAGAACAGCCCTTTCTCTTTACTATATAAAGGGAATAAGAAATATAGTACAGTTGGCAATATGCTAAAATGACCTATTTTGTGTGTAAGGCACTGCCTTTCTCTGCTACATGGAGTATGGGTCACCTGCAAGTTTAAACCACTGTAAATGGTGAATTTGCGGTAATTTGAAGTCTTTAAATCACAGTCTTACTGTACTGACAGTACTTAATCCCCTATAATCTATTGCTGTTTATAGCATGGAATCAGATTTTCATATAATAATTTCTATTCTTTGCTCTCATCTTTCTAAATTGTGTTCATTCCGATTTCTTTTTCCTAAAACAAAAAGGCAGAAAACTCCTGGTGGTATTTTCACTATCTAAAGGTTCAAAATGAGAAAAGGAAATGGAAACTTAGAGAAAGACACTTAATCCGATCCACTGCACTTTTCATGCTAAAGAAAAACATTCCTGAATTATTTTAGATGCTTGAAAAATTTAATGTCCACACAATATGAAATCCTCTATAATAATATCAAGTTCATGGATGTTATTCTCAGTTGCTTATCCAAATCCATCTGAACAGCCTATGTATCTTAACTAGCATTCACCTCATTTGCAGAATGGAAAAGCACATTAATGACTAGTGTTATGAGTGCCTAGACCTCTCTGGAACTGCCAGGCTATATTTTCCATATGAAAAAATAGGCATGAATGTACCTTTTCCTCTTTGTACTTTTCAACCTAGCATTTCATCAATAAGTAATTTAATGAAAGAAAGGGAACAGGATCTGGAACAAGTCTGTGATTCACTCTTATGAAAACATTGATCCCATTAGAGAGTTATTAGAAAAAGGCCAAAGAGATTTAATGAATGTATACTGAAGTGGGAGAATACAGTCCAGAGAGGCAGAAGCTAATAGTAAAGCAATTCTGGCTCCATTCAAGCCCATGGCAAAACTCTCTCTGCCTGCAATAGAGCAGGATTCACAATTCATTTATATATTATTATTCATATTATTTATGAATATATATTATTACATATCATATTTATTAATATTATTCATAGGCATTTTTTATTAATTATTATTATTATTATTACTCCTAGGATCTCTAGTCATTGACCAGGATATAATATAACATGGGGGGAGGGGGAGATCACATTTTTTTCAGAACAACAACAAAAAGCAATCTTCTGCCTGAGCGAGAGAGGTGGTAAGTATGAAGAAAGGTCTAAGACGCACATTTTAGATTATTCAAAGGAAGAACAGAATGAAACAAAAAAGACAGATAATAATCAGCATGCACAATGTTATTTTTACACAAAACTTTATCTTATTTATATTTTATCTGTGCACACAATTATCAGTGAGAAATATAACTATAATTTGCTATCACAAATTTATTTAACCCTTAGTGAGTGAGATTCCACTGAATATGTACGGGGGGCCTACCAAATTCACAGTCCCTATTCATTGGCTGTAGGATTTTAAAATAATTAATTTCATGATTGTAAGTGTTTACAACTGAAATTTTAAGGCAATGTAACCATGGGAGTCCTGTGGAGGGATCAAAAAGCTGTTGCAGGGGTGGGGAAAATAGCTACATTTCATGGGGAAAATCTGATTTTGCATACAATGACATTTTCTACAGCCATGAATTTGGTAGGGCTCTACACACATGACACAGAACTCTCACACATTCAGACCAGTGCAGCCAAGTAGACAGAGTACTGGAGACCTTGGTTCTTCTCCCAGATCTGTCACTGCCCTGTTGGGTGACTTTATGCAATTAACTTCATCTCTGTATCTCAATTTCCCCATTTGTACAATGGGATAATCAATTTGTACTTTTGTGAAGTGCACTGATCCTCTCTTTTAATTTCTACATTGCGTGCTTCAAAAGGTAGATCAACTTTATTTCTTTTCCTGTACTGATGAAAAGCGCTAAGACAGACCTAATTGTTATTATTTTATTAATTATTGTTAAAATTTTCCTTTTTTGTAAAGATACTATAGCATTATCACACCGCTGTTTTGTATCATCTGAAAACCTTCACCATTCAAGTCAATGCAATTTTTTACTTCAATAGGAGCAGAATCAAGGCCTTAATTACTTTAATTAGATTTCTTCTAATCATTTGTAATCTTGTCTAGCACAACAAATATGGAGCCTTTTTGTCCATGTGCCACAGAACTGTCTTGAGCTGACCTGTTCAGGAAGAATTCAAATTAGCATAAAAGGAAGCTACTCCTCAGCCTGGTTTTTAGGCATGTTCAGGTTAGAGTGAGATGATAAATTTATGTAAAGGAGCTCCCTGTTCTCCCAAGAAGCAATCAGCTCTATTATTATTATTTATATTGTCATAGCCATAGAACCCAGAGTCATGGGCTGGGACCCCATTGCGATAGGCCCTGTAAAAACACAGAAAAAAAAAAAAAAAAAGATACTCTCTGTCCCAAAGGGCTATTCTGGGATAAAGTTACAAGGTTATGCTAATATTAGAAGTCATTACCTGTGACATTGCTCAGATATGCAAATTTAATAACTAGACCAAACAAAATAAAAGAAAAACTCATTAATATTATTTCAGCAGAGCTTGCATATATAATCACCAACACAATCAACATTCCTATTCATTACAAGGATCATAGAATCATATGAATACTAGAACTGGAAGGGACCTCGAGAGGTCATCGAGTCCAGTCCCCTGCCCTCATGGCAGGACCCAGTACTGTCTAGACCATCCCTGATAGACATCTATCTAATCTGCTTTTAAATATCTCCAGAGATGGGGATTCCACAGCCTCCCTAGGCAACTTATTCCAGTGTTTCACCCCCTGACAGTTAGGAAGTTTTTCCTAATGTCCAACCTAACCCTCCCTTGCTGCAGTTTAAGCTCATTGCTTCTTGTCCTATCCTCAGAGGCTAAGGAGAACAACTTTTCTCCCTCCTCCTTGTGACACCTTTTAAATACATGAAAACCGCTATCATGTCCCCTCTCAGTCTTCTCCTTTCCAAACTAAACAAGCCCAATTCTCTCAGTCTTCCTTCATAGGTAATGTTGTCTAGACCTTTAATCATTCTTGTTGCTCGTCTCTTAATCTTCTCCAATTTCTCCACATCTTTCTTGAAATGTGGTGCCCAGAACTGGACACAATACTCCAACTGAGGCCTAATCAGTGCAGAGTAGAGCAGAAGAATGACTTCTCATGTCTTGTTCACAACACTCCTGTTAATGCATCCCAGAATCATGTTTGCTTTTTTTGCAACAGCGTCACACTATTGACTCATATTTAGCTTGTGGTCCACTATGACCCCTAGATCCATTTCTGCAGTACTCCTCCCTAGACAGTCGCTTCCCATTCTGTATGTGTGAGACTGATCGTTCCTTCCTAAGTGGAGTACTTTGCATTTGTCCTTATTAAACTTCATCCTATTTACCTCAGACCATTTCTCCAGTTTGTCCAGATCATTTTGAATTATGACCCTATCCTCCAAAGTAGTTGCAACCCCTCCCAGCTTCGTAACATCGGCAAACTTAATAAGGGTACTCTCTATGCCAATATCTAAATCATTGATGAAGATATTGAACAGAGCCGGTCCCAAAACAGACCCCTGCAGAACCCCACTTGTTATGCCTTTCCAGCAGGATTGTGAACCATTAATAAATACTCTCTGAGAACGGATATCCAGCCAGTTATGCACCCACCTTATAATAGCCCCATCTAAGTTATATTTGTCTAGTTTATTGATAAGAATATCATGCAAGACCGTATCAAATGCCTTACTAAAGTCTAGGTATACCAAGTCCACCGCTTCTCCCTTATCCACAAGACTCGTTATCCTATCAAAGAAAGCTATCAGATTGGTTTGACATGATTTATTCTTTACAAATCCATGCTGGCTGTTCCCTATCACCTTACTATCTTCCAAATGTTTGCAGATGATTTCCTTAATTACTTGCTCCATTATCTTTCCTGGCACAGAAGTTAAACTGACTGGTCTGTAGTTTCCTGGGTTGTTCTTATTTCCCTTTTTATAGATGGTCACTATATTTGCCCTTTTTCAGTCTTCTGGAATCTCTCCCGTCTTCCATGATTTTTCAAACATGATAGCTAAAGGCTCAGATACCTCCTTTATTAGCTCCTTGAGTATTCTAGGATGCATTTCATCAGGCCCTGGTGTCTTGCAGACATCTAACTTTTCTAAGTGATTTTTAACTTTTTCTTTATCTTATCTTCCAAAACGACCCCCTTTCCACTAGCATTCACTATGTCAGGCATTCCTTCATGAAGACCGAAACAAAGAAGTCATTAAGCATGTCTGCCATTTCCAAGTTTCCTGTTACTATTTCTCCCTCCTCACTGACCAGTGGGCCTACCCTGTCCTTGGTCTTCCTCTTACTTCTAATATATTTATAGAATGTCTTCTTGTTTCCCTTTATGTCTGTAGCTAGTTTGAGCTCATTTTGTGCCTTTGCCTTTCTAATCTTGCCCCTGCATACCTGTACTGTTTGAACACAATGTTTTCAAAATGTAAAGATGCTTTTCTAAGCAGTATTGAGCAATATGAATAGCTTTTATAGGCTTACTAAGGGTGCGTCTACACTGCACCCATAGCTCAAAATAAGCTACACAATTTGAGCTATGCAAATTGTGTATCTTATTTCAAGTGCATTTTGAAATAGCTTATTCAATAAAGCACTATTGTGAAAAGTCCCTTAATCCTCATGGAACGAGGTTTACAGGGATATCGAAATATCGAGCCCATTATTTCGAGAGCTATTTCGAAATAACGGGCTTGCTGAAGAGATGCAGAATAGCTATTTTGGGAAAACGGAATTATCCCGAAACAGTGCCACTGTCTAAACGCACCCTGAAACTGACTACCATTCTTTTAAGTTGATGTTTGAATCCAACATGTTAAGCAAAACACATCCAGTATGTACATTGTTTTTATTCATACTTTATGCATCGCAAGAACCATACATCAAGTGGTACACCAATTACAATTTTTATGAACATTTTCCCATTTTGAGCTTTTTACTTTGATTTGGTGTGTGTTCATAATTAGTCCCATTCCTTCCAGTTCCTCTTGATAGAAATATAAGAATTGCCATTCTGGATAAAACCAGTTATCTGTTTAATCAAATATTTGATCTTTTACAGAAGAAAATGTAGCTGTTTACAAAGGAAGGATAACAAACCATGGAGAGGACAATTATGAAATTAATCAGTCACTAGGAAGACTTTCTTCCAAATGCTTGTCAGTTAGTAGTTAGTTTATTTTATGAACCTTGATGATTTATACCGTCTTTAAAAAAAAAACAACCAACTTTTTTATCTCTTCCAATAAAATGATTGTGTCATTTTCCTTATGCATATAAAATCCTTTTCTATCTCTGCTATGTGTTTGACATCAATTACTTCATGTGATAATAAGTTAAATGGGTTAATTACACATTGTGTAAAAAGTTTACTAGGTTTGAATTTAACATCTTTCAATTTTTAAAGTACCCCCCTCTTCTTCATTATTGCATGTAATAGGAAAGTTCATTTACCCTCTCTCTAATATCACTTATTTTATACCTATATTTTCCCTGTGCACCGTTATCGTTGTAGCCATGTTGGTCCCTGGACATTAGAGAGACAAGGTAGTGATGTGATAGCTTTTCTTGGGCCAATTTCCGTCCAGTAAAATATATTGTCTCACCCACCTTGTCTTTCTTTTATCCATTCTTGATTCCTTCGGTAAACTAAATATTCTCACTCTTCTCAATCTCTTCCAGTAATGAAATCTCTACCTCTGGCAATTTTTATCACCTGTGTCTAAACCTAATTTATGCCTTCTAGATTGAGTGCTTCAAAAGGTAGATCAACTTAATTTCTTTTCCTGCACAGATACATGTGTATACACCTGATGTGTCAGCTATCTCCTGGAGACATGAAGGCCATACCAGCAGATGTGTGTTTTTACTTATCTGAAAAGACAAGGCAGACAGGTAGCTAGAGCTAGACAAAAATACTGTAGAACAGACAGAATGATCAGATTTTTAAAACACCAAAACAACACAGGAATACACAAAACAAAATAATTTTGTGGTCAATAATAAAAATAATAATTCTTAAATTAACCAATCATTATTGAGAGACAGTGGATATTATCCATCCAAAGCCACCTCAAAATAAATCCAATTCGGCCAACCAATTATTTGAAATAATGTCTGCACTGATATGGGGCATATACTATTATTTCACTTAACTGTATACTAACTATGACAGATTAAATGAGGCAACTGGTGTGTGCAAGAAGGGATTCAACCATAACAAAATAGCTGTGCTATTATTTGGTATCTTATTAAACTGCCTAGTATGTACATGTGGAATTAATAATCAAAACCATGCAAAGAGTATTTTAAATGACCAGATAGTATACTATTGATCTCTTGGGTCTCAGGGCAGTGTGTGATTACATGCGGATGGCAAATATGAGCATTAGACAGGCATCCTTCTTGCCCACAGACAGATTAATCTGATGTTCAAAGAATAAATGGACTTGGTTTTGAGCAAACACTTGAATGCTTCAGGTTCTGGTTAACGTTAGAACATTCATATGGAATGAAGGATGTGCATTGTTTGCATGTCAGATGAAGATTTTATTCAAAGGCAATGGAAATGGCTTGTGAGGAAGGAATTTTTCATAAGCAATAATAGTCATTTAAAGTCCAAGTGGACATCAACTAGAACTTAATTAGTTTCCATTGTCAACTGTTCAAATTAGCAAAATGTTACATCTTTGAAAACTACCCCACATCAGATACACACCATCTACCTTTCAGATTCTTCACTTCCTCCATCATCATATTTAACATTCCATAAACATTCCATAAATGTTCATGGCATATTTTTAAAAATTAAAAGAAACAGGTATAATAAGAAATCAACTCCAAAAGAACAGTTTTCATGCAACAATAATGGAGATGGGTCTGGAGCTCAGATTGAATGTTATTGTTCGTGTTCCTTTAATAAGTTGAAAAGTCTCCATGGGATAGCCATGTTAGTCTGTATCTACAACAACAGTGAGTCCTGCGGCACTTTAGGCAATGTCTACACTAAGAAACTATTTTGAAATTAGTAAATTCAATTTAACTCCCAATTTAACAAATTTGAACTAGCATGCCCACACTACGAGGAAGCCTCAAAATTAGTCCGAGACAGATTCCACTAATGTGAATGTGCTACCTCATACTCAGAGCCCCAGGAAGCACTCGGGAGTAATTAGTTTGAATTAGTCTGGGGAGTAATTATTTCAAAATAGCGGCACCAGAACACCCATGTTACTGTTATTTTGAAATAACTATTTAGGGATTAACAGTACTCCTGATGAAAAGGAGTACTAATTCCATGGCCCGTTATTTTGAAATAATGAGCTTGGTAGTGTGGATGCTCTGCATATAAACTCAACGTTTGGGGGATTATTTCAAAATCAAGTCCTAGTGCAGACCAGAGTTTAGAGACTAACAGATTTATTAGGGCATAATCTTTCGTGGGTAAAACCCAAAGTTAGTCTGTTAGTCTCTAAAATGGCATAGGACTCATCATTGTTTTTAATGGGGAGGGTTTGTATTGCAATAATATTGCTGGCATCACATAGTACATGAGTTGCTATGCTACTTAAAGTACACCCTTTTACTGAACAAATATTTGAAGTTTTTGTTTGTTTGTTTGTTTGTTTGTTTTTAACATGGTCACAGTGGAAAAGCCGCTTTCCAATAACAGATCAAGAAAACATTAGTAGTTAACAGGTAGATTTCCATAAATGAATGAATACAGTACTTTTTGCCCAAAGATAATTTTGCAAGAGTACTATTATTTAGATTTTAGAGTTCCTACAAAACCAGACTGGTCTTCACTGTGTAATGTTAATGATTTCCCCCTTACATCAAATGTGAAATCTCACAGAAATCTTAATCTTTCTGATCTTGGAAAAACAGTGTAGGTTTTGCAAGGGAAGTGCTAGATAAGATGGTACTTCCTCAATGTTTGTGATGTCAACTTTAAAATTTCCCTGTACTTTGTTTTCTTTGTATCCTTTGAGATATGAATCAAAATGGAAGGAAATGATAATTTACTTAAAAAATAAATACTAAAGCAAGATACTGAAAATCTTCAGGGCCTTCTCAATGAATGCATTTTCACACAAATTCAGACATTAAGTTACCATGTCTCCCTGTCCTTTGTTATACCTTTCTTCTTTCCTTCTAATGGTCATTATTTCACTTTCTCTTCCTCTCATGCTCTTCTTCCAGCATCTTTTTGCTTCAGGTAATTTTTCCACACTCAATACTTTAACAATTAGATTTACTAATTACTGCCTAATTTTAGTTAATTTATTAATTTTCCCATTTAATGCTTCTTTCACATCTTTTTTCTCCTCCCAAGTAAATTTATTTTCTCATTCTGTTTCCACTCAGTATCATTTACTCCAAAGTATGTTGCCTTGAGAATAATTTTCTCTTCATACTTTTACTCGGATTCTTCTCTTCCCTTTCTCTGTTAAGTCTCTGCCCCTTACATCCTTCTCTTTCCCATTCCTAGTCGTCCCTATATATTCTCTTTCTTCCTTCTCAGTCTTTCCATTATTATATCAGATGCTTCATTTACCCAAGTATGTTGTTCTGAGACTGAGGGGGAACATAACAGTTTTTAAATACATAAAAGGTTGTTACAAGGAGGAGGGAGAAAAATTGTTCTCAACCCCTGAGGATATGACAAGAAGGAGTGAGGGCAGAACAAAAAGCAATGGGCTTTAACTGTAGCAAAGGCAGGTTGAACATTAGGAAAAACTTCCTAACTGTCAGGGTGGTTAAACACTGGAATAAATTGCCTATAGGGGTTGTCGAACTTCGATTATTGGAGAATATTAAGAGCAGATAAGACACTTTTGAGGGATGGTCTATACTTAATTTTGCCATTAGCGAAGGGACTGGACCTACAATTCTACAATACTATGTAACCTTGGGCAAGTCACGTAGGCCCAAATCCTCAAAGGTATTTAGGCTCCTACTAAAACAAGCAGGAAACCTTGATTTAAATAAAAGATTTTAATTGTGTTTAGCATTTGTACACGTTTCCTATTTTTATAAAGATTGAATTTCATTGTCTAATAACCATTAAAACAGGTTTATTTGCAACTAAATACAGCCTCTACACTAATTTTTGTTTGTTTGTTTTTTACTTATTAGGGATATGCTATACATATATACTTGTATTTAAGCAATTCAATAGTTTGAACTGCATTGATTCAGATTCTTAATTTTTACATTTTATTATGTTAGAAAATGGTGAACGATGCATTTCTTATTTACTAGTTGATGATTAATTTGTACTTGTGATTTATAGCAAGTTCTATTTCAATGGAAATTTGAAACTAAAAACGTACATTTTATTAAATAACACTACATGTGCTGGATACATAGGGAAAGAAGCTTATTAAAATATTTTGCACTAAAAATTAACTGGCTTATTAAACAAAGGAAGTATTATTTGTAACTAATGAACTGACAATGTCACCATGTCCTTCAAGATTTTAGAACTTGTAGATCTCATCCTCTCTCATCTTGATTTTTTTCATTGGGTGAAAAACAGGCTTTCCTCTTTTTCAATTCCTAATGAGCTTCTGAACACAGTAATTGAACTGAATTAGCTACATAAATTAAAATGAAGAAATCTCTTTGCGCTGGCAAAAGAGGCTACTGCTGTCAACAGCCAGTTTAGCAGTCCTACAAATTCTAGTTCCATCTGTGTAGCCAGTGACTTTCACAAGCCCAGCACTTTGATTCTCTTTAATACTTGGCAGCAAATGTATGTCTCAATATTATTTTCTGTGTTTAAATTAAATTTTAATATATAGTAATACAGTTAGAATTTAACATAGCTTGTCAATTTTAAATACATTTTTTTAAAAATAAACCAGTTTTTAATTTAAATTAAATCCATTTTTAAAAAAAATCTGTTTATCCATTTTGGGACACAGGACTCCTGCCTCAATCAATATACAGAATGGAGGATCCCTATTGCCTTATTTACTCAACACCATGAAACCTGTTCACTGAATACAAAATGATTAAACATCCCTACGAGCTTTTGTAATGAGTTTCATCAACACAAAATTATTTCAGCCTCACAAACATCAGTGAATTTATTAGCAATCCTAAGGGAAAAGCAGGATGAGATTGTGTAATTAAGATGCATTCAACGTAATTGTGGCATATCCTAACTTGTGTTTGACTTTCAACCTTAATAATGTGCTTTTAATACAGATTGTGTGTGCGTATGTATAATTTCCTACGTTAAAATAAGGAGGAAATGTTAAGCAACCTTAACACATGGGTACCTATTGCTCACCCTATATTATTCTCAGGATTTCTTCACAATGCAGTAGGACAATCTAAAAACATGTAATACAAACATGTCCATGTATTTAGTATGATTGTATTGCTGTGTAGACCAATAAAAATGTGGAAGGCAATTACTGTATTTGTGTCCTATATTCCTTAACTCTCCGCAGAGAATGAAATGCTGCATCTTTCAGTTCAGCCTGAATAACGATGACAAATCTAGAAATAATTTTTAAAAGTTTTATTTCTCTGTCCCGGGATTCAAGAAAAATCAGAACAAAATCTTAATTAATTTAAAAGCTACATGTAACACAAAGCTAACTATATTATCTCAGAGGCTAAAAGTCTCATCGTGGTATCTAATGTAGTTACTCTGTGCTCATCAGAAATTAAAAATATGAGTCAGTGCAATGCTCAAAAAACATTTTTTAAAAATGCATCCTAAAGAGGCAAAGCCATGATAACACACAATGATGTATAAAATCCTGTACTTTGCAGTACATGATAACAAGGGCAAGGGGCCAACTTTTGCTTTAAGATCCATGTGTACAGTGCTTGATTCAGGTCTTTTCTGTTCATGAGGGTTACAAGCAGTTTTTATGGCTCGTTATCAATATAAATGAACCTAGTCCACACAAATATCTATAAAAGCTCTCACACACTCATATAGTTGTCGTGTGCAATCTGTGCATATTATTATTTTGTTTCTGTGAGTGTGCAAGAGCAAAATGAAACTGGCTTCCATTCAGAGCCACATTTATGCAAAAATACACCACATAGGCAAATACCAGCCCGCAGGCGAGATCCAGTCCACCAGGATTAGCTCCTGGTGAGCTCCCACCGCTATATTTGCATACATGGTTGCATGGCCGCAGGTACCGGTGTTCACAGCTCCGGATGGCTGCAGATTACTGTTCCCACCAACTACTTCTAGTCTGTCCTAGGGATGTTAGCATGCAGTCATTTAAATTATTAACCAATAACCCTTGCCTTATTGGTTAATCCAAACGACTACACACACACCCTCTCTTTTGCTGCCTCTGTATCGGAGGAAGCAAGTGGGGGAGGTGGGAGCCAGTGTCAGCAGGGATCACTGGAATTTGCAGAGCTGCCTCTTCCCCCTATACTTGCACTGCTGCCTCTGATAGAGAGGCAGATGCACGGCAGGTGAGGAGAGCAAGCGGGAGCTGGTACGCACAGGAAGCCAGCTTTCAAGCTGACTCCCCACATGTATGATACAGAGGCAGAGGCAGCAGCAAGGAGTAGTAGGGGGCTCCCCAGGAGCAGGGCCAGGAGCACACTGGCTGCTGGTCCCACCCCCAGGGACCATCAAATAATCATGTAACCAATAAGATTGTGTGTGGTTACACAATAATTCAATTAAACATCTAACAACCCTAGTCTGTCCTAGGGATGTTAGAGTTTAATCATCTAAGCATTTAACCGATAAGCTGATGCTTATACATTAATGGTGTCAGTTAAACTGAGCCAGCCCCCAGACAGTCAGCTTTGCTGCAGCAGGGCAGCGAAGCCTCCTCCCTGGGAGTCCAGCCAGCAAGAGATGCCTGCTCCACTCCTGGGGAGGTGGCTTTGCTGCAGCAGCTGGCAGCTCCGTTCCCAGGGAGGCTTTGCTGAGGGCTCTGCAGTGTAAAGCTAATGAGATTAGCACATGTAATCACTAAAATGTTTAGTGACTACACGGTTACCATATTGAACGCTTTTTAATGTCACTAGTATGTCCATGGTGAAAATTTGCCAAAGCTGAACTTCTCTGGAGCACTGAAGAGTGGCACGTTGATAATATTCTGCAACATTTGTTGCTGTTTTTCCTCTATAACCTTTGTTGCTTTAACCTTTCTTTTCACAACCTTTGTTGCTGCTCTTCTTCTCTCTCAGTTCTCCTGTAGCAATAGTTTACTACTGACATAATGTGTATACCTTGTAGCAGATGCTAGTAGCAGTTTAGGCTTCTGTACCAGATATGGACTAGCTACAGAGCTTTCTTCTCAGAGAGATCCTCAGAGTGTTCACTATAAGATCCATGTCTGGCTGAAGTTAATATAAATCAGGTTGGTACAGCCAGTGCCATCTAGTGGTGGACTACAACACAGTTTCGCATTCCATTGCAAAATGTTCCTGTGTGTGTATATAAATAAATTCCTAAATAATGATAGCTCTTTGCAAAGACATTTGAAGAGTCAAACTGGGAATAATGCTAAACACAGCCAGACACATTAATTAGAAGACAAGGATAACTGCATTGACCAATACAACTTTCAAATCTGTGCACATAATGGGGACTGATGTTTACAATCACAGTAATAGGAAAAACTTGGGAAAAGCAAGCAATGTTTTTTTAAGCAAATATTTTCTGACTTATGAAATGATGGTTCAGAGATTATTAATTCTTCTTGATACACATAATTTAAATTTACATATATTTGATATATCAAGTCTGATCCCTTGACAACTGAAGTCAATGGCAAGGCTCCTATGGACTTTAATGTTTAAGAATTAGTACTATCATAGCATTTGATAAGTATACATAAACTATAAATGGAAACTTTAATTCCTAAAACTGCTTAGGGAAATACAGTGGAAAAGAAAATGGTAGGGGATTTAATATTAAGAAGCATAATTGAATACATGACCAAATTCTACCCTCAGTTACACCCAGGGAGCACTACTGACATTGAGGTTGAAAACAATGAGGCTGCAGTGGTCAGAATTTGACTCATGGGGTACCATTATATCAAATTTCATATCATGTATTGGCTCTCAAATACCCAAGTAAACTGTAATAAGTCCCTGAAGAGGAGATGCCTCGCGGTGGACCAGGAAGGAATTAATAGACAGGGTCAGACTTGAAATCTGAGACTCCTTCTCTGGCTCTAACTACAAAAGACTTGGAACAATGCCCTCATATGATTGCAGTATTTATTGTGTCAATGATTTCCAGCTCAAATCTGCTCAGTATAAATTAATAAACACTTTCTACTCCCCTCCCAAATTACTAATCCTGCAAATTCCTCATAGGACCTAAAAGTCAAATTGTGTTCTATAGTTCATACATAATGCACAATAAAAACTCTGCAATCTGAAGCTAATATTTCTGTAGGGGATGCTCAAACCAGACAAGAATCAAGCCCAATCTCCCAGAGCTAAATAGATTATTCAAGGCTAGCAGGAATAAAAAAAAAGTGAAATTTATAGTAAGCAAACATACCATTCTGAATGCATACAGAGAGTGGACCTGATGAATAAGAAGATGAAATTTTCATAGTAATTTTTCAGAAGTCAAGCAGTAAGCTACTAATATTAAAAAGGTAGTTCTCTTTTACAGTGCTACTATGGCTATACTTAGGGCCAAGGACAGTAGTAGACTGAGACACTAAATACATGGCAGGGTGGGGGAAGATGTGTGAACATTTTGAGTGAAAGGGAAATTTGGAGAAGGTAAGTTTTAAAATAAGACATAAATTGCTCAGAGCAGACAACTGAATGGAAGTGCTAAAGCTAATAAGCAAGAAAGATGAGATGCAGGTATTCAGAGAACATCTATAGATATTAGAAAATAGGAAGGAAGGAAGAAAAAGCTAAACTAATCATGTGGGTGGACAATAAGCAAATACTATCACACCATGGTACAAATAATCCTCAAGAGAAAGACTTAGGAAATAGATGGCCCTTACTCTCCAATACAAACATATCCCATGCAAATGGAAAATAAGCTGATGAAAAGGAAAAATAAGTAACACATTTGTTATTTGCACAGACATCAGAAGCTGAATTGAATACAAGGCTGCTAAGTGAAAACCATGGGGGTTAAATTAAAAAAGTTAGAGCTTTTAGAAGTGAGAAAGATAGAAGAAACTGAGGAAATATTGCTGCAACTACAAGTAAAGGGGAAAAATCATTATCTTCAAACATAAAATGTGCTGACTAATAGCAACTTCCTAAAGACTCTTTTGTCTGAAAGATCTTCATTATAAAAAGAATAACAGAAATGAAAAATGACAACAGGCTTGACAAGAGACACTAAACTTAAAAATTGAACGTGTTTCTATTAATTAATTTATATGAGAGAATCATGAGCTTTTGTGGGCAAAACCCACTTCTTCAATCATCACATATGAAAAAGTGGGTTTTACAAACACACACACGAGAGAGCATTTGTGGGCGTGTGTGTGTGTGTGTGAGTGAGTGAGAGAGACTCTAAGATGCCACAGGACTACTCATTGTTTCTAATAATTTATTTGTGTTACAGTAGCACCCCAACAGATATCCAGACCTCTTTGCTCTAGGCACTGTACAATCTACAGCTTGTCAAAATTTTCCATCCAAACTGTGTTTCAATGGAGATTTGTGACTTGTTTCTGTAAATGAAATTTTCCACCAAATTCCATGAGAAATTCTGTCTTTTTGGGAAAAAAAGATTTTGGGGATTGTTTGTCAAAAGCTGAAAAAAGAACGGTTACTTACCTGTAACTGTTGTTCTTCGAGATGTGTTGCTCATGTCCATTCGAATCAGGTGTGCGCACCGCGTGCACCGCGTCTTCCGGAGTGTTTTCCCTAGCGGTACCCATAGCGCCAGCAGGGCGCCCCCTGGAGTGGCGCCGCCATGGCAGGGCATAAGTACCCCTGCCGGCGCTCCCCCACCTCAGTTCCTTCTTGCCGGACGCTCCGACGAAGGGGAGGTAGGGGGGGAATCGAATGGACATGAGCAACACGTCTCGAAGAACAACAGTTACAGGTAAGTAACCGTTCTTTTCTTCGAGTGGTTGCTCATGTCCATTCGAATCAGGTGACTGCCAAGCCAACCCCACTCAGAGGAGGAGGGGTCGGAGCACTGAAAGAGATGTCCACAAGAGTTGAACAATCCAACAAATTTATTCAACTAAACAAACAGCATAAAACGTAGAAAGTGCAACAGTACAGGAAATGGCATATTTACAAAACAGAGCTGAGGACTACAGAGCCCACGCTTGCATCTTCCCTAGCCTGCTGTGCCAGAGCGTAGTGCGCAGTAAAGGTATGGAGTGACGACCACGTGGCTGCCCTGCAGATTTCAGTAATTGGAACCTGCGTCCCAAAAGCTACATAGGACGCCTGCGCCCTCGTGGAATGTGCTGTAACCCGGGGCGGGACCTTACCGGCCAAGGCATAACACTCTCTGATACATCCCGCGACCCAATTGGACAACCTCTGGGTCGATATGGGGAGCCCTTTCATTCTGTCAGCGACAGCAATAAACAATTGTGTGGATTTGCAAAAGGGTTTAGTCCTATCGATATAAAAAGCTAGTGCACACCTAGCATCCAGGAAATGGAGCACTTGCTCCTTAGGGGAGGCATGGGGCTTTGGGAAGAATACCGGGAGGTAGATTTGTTGGGACAAATGAAAAGGTGACACCACCTTAGGGAGGAAAGCCGGGTGAGGGTGGAGCCTCACATTATGATCGGAGAACACCAGGTAGGGTGGATTTATCGTTAAGGCCCTCAGCTCAGAGACCCTGCGAGCCGATGTAATGGCCACAATGAATACAACCTTCATGGAGAGGTGCTTCAAGGAACAAGTGGCCAGCGGTTCAAAGGGGGGCGACACTAGCCTAGATAGCACGAGGCTGAGGTCCCAAGCGGGGAGAGGGGGTCTAACCGAGGGATACAACTTATCCAAACCCTTAAGGAACCTTTTGACCACAGGGTCAAAGAACAGAGAAACTCCTGCCGAACCAACATGGAAGGCGGAGAGAGATGCCACATGGACTTTGATAGAGGAGGTAGAGGCCACTGGACCTAAGATCAAAAGGTAGTCTAGAATGGACAGGACAGGTGCACAGGACGGTGCACTCCTTCGGGACGCCCAAGACGAGAAGCGCCGCCACTTGGCAGCGTACGACCGTCTGGTAGATGGTTTTCTACTACTTAGGAGCACCATCTGTACCTCCTGGGAACATTCCCTTTCCGGTTGAGTCAACCATGGATAAACCAGGCCGTTAGGTGTACAGACTGGAGATTCGGGTGAACCATGGTTCCCCCGTCCCACAGTTGGGTCAAGAGATCCCGGGCTGGTGGGAGTGTTATAGGCTCCTTGGCGAGCATGTCCACCAGTATAGGGAACCAGAATTGCCTGGGCCAGCGGGGGGCTATCAGGACGAGTGTGGACCCGAAGGTCCTGGCTCTGGTCAAGACCCTGGGAATTAGGGGAAACGGAGGGAAAGCATAAAGTATGCCCGCCGGCCAGGTCACCGTCATGGCATCCCCCCAGGAGTGTTCCCCGAACCCCAGCAGGGAGCAATAATTCTGGCACTTGGTATTGCGTGCCGAGGCAAACAGGTCTAGTAGGGGATAGCCCCACCTGCGGAAGACCTGGTGAAGAACCGAGTCCTTGAGAGACCACTCGTGGGCTCGAAGGACCTGCTCAGACCATCGGCCAGCAAATTTTGCACCCGGTAGGTACTCTTCCTGCAAAGCTATGTTGTGCTGCACACACAGGTCCCAGAGGCGCAGGGCCTCGCGACAGAGGAGGTGACCGGGCACCCCTGCCTGTTGATGTAAAATACAGCTGCCGTGTTGTCAGGCGGACTAGAGCGGAGCAGCGAGAGCGCTTCGACAGGAAGGTCTCGCACGCTCTCCTGACTGCTCTGAGCTCCCGTACATTTATGTGTAGAGCCTACTCTGTAGGGGACCAAAGACCGTGGGTCCTGTGGCACCCCAGGTGTGCTCCCCAACCCAGGTCCGAGGCATCTGTGACCAGAGTGAGCGAGGGGGGAGGCACGGAGAAGGAGATCCCGCTGCAGACCACAGACTCCTGAGTCCACCATTGTAATGAAACTATTACCTCCGGGGGCACTGTATGAACCGTGTCCCAGAGGCCTCTGGATTGGTTGAATGCCCTTGCCAACCAAGCCTGCAGAGGTCTGAGTCTCATTCGAGCATGGCGTACCACGTACGTGCACGCCCCCATGTGCCCCAGCAACCTTGAGCAGACCCGGGCGGTCGTGATAGGGGACCGAGTTAATTCGGAGACCAGCTCCACTATGGCCAGGAACCTGGTCCTGGGGAGAAGCGCCCTCGCCAACCTGGCGTCCAGGAGGGCACCCACGAATTCGAGGTGCTGAGAGGGGGTCAACGATGACTTTTCCTCGTTCAGCATGAGTCCTAGCTTTACGAAGAGGGCCCTTGTGAGGGACACATGGGCCTCTACTTGTTCGTAGGAACGACCATGGATTAGCCAGTCGTCCAGGTACGGGAACACGTGTACCCCTGATTTGTGGAGGAACGCCGCCACGACTGCCATACATTTCGTAAAAACCCTGGGTGCTGTAGAAAGACCAAATGGGAGCACAGTAAACTGGAAGTGGCACCGGGAGACAATGAAACGGAGGAACCTCCTGTGGCAGGGTCTTATCGCCACATGGAAGTAAGCATCCCTGAGATCAAGAGTGGCATACCAGTCTCCTAACTGTAGAACCGGAATGAAAGAAGCCAGGGTTACCATTCTGAATTTGGATTTCACGACCTCCTTGTTGAGATCCCTTAGGTCTAAGATGGGACGGACCCTGCCCTTGGGTTTGGGAACTATGAAATATCGGGAGTAAAAACCCTTGCCCTCCAGGTGCGATGGAACCCTCTTTACCGCTCCCTTTTGGAGGAGCGCCAGTACCTCCTGGCGGAGGGTGCCTTCGTGAGAGGTGTCCCTGAAAAGGGACAGGGAAGGTGGGTTGGAAGGGGGCGAGCCCAGAAAAGGGATGGTATAGCCACTCCTGACTATGTTTAGAACCCAGGCGTCGTTTGTGATTTTTGCCCAGGCTTGAGCAAACCGGGATAACCTGGCCCCAAACGGGGGGCCAGGGTGGGAGGCTGGTGCGCGACTCTCTGGGAGCCTGCCAAAACTGATGTTTTTGCTGTTGGGAGGGACCTTGACCAACCCCACGGGGGTTGTCTCCTCTCGGGCGATGCCTACACCCCCTTGAGGACGATGGACCCGCAGCCGCCCCCATACCCTCACCGGAAGTACGAGGACGGCGTCTCCAGTAATCCCCATGGGGGACCTGGGACTGCGGTCTCCCCTGCTGTCTGTAGGGCAGCTGACGACGCTGAGGAGCCAGTGTGTGGATCCCCAAGGACCAAAGGGTAGACCTCGTGTCCTTGAGCGTATGGAGCCTGGAGTCCGTATGCTCCGAAAATAACGCCTTGCTGTCGAAAGGCAGGTCTTTGATAGTAGACTGGACATCAGGAGGTATTCCAGACACTTGCAGACATGCACCACAGCGCATAACCACACCTGACGCCATGGTGCGGGCTGCAGAGTCGACCACGTCCAGGGAAGCCTGGAGAGCTGTGCGGGCGATGGCCTTACCCTCCGAGGTCATGGCCAGAAACTCCTGACGGGTCTCGGCAGGGAGCTTATCCTTGAATTTATCCATGGCCTGCCATATATTAAAAGCATAACGACTTAGCATCGCTTGCTGATTAGCGATGCGGAGTTGCACCCCACCAGTGGCGTACACTTTCCGGCCCATTAAGTCAAGGCGCTTGGGCTCCCTAGCTTCCGGGGACGGCCCCGGCTGGGGGAGTTTTTCCCTTTGGGCCGCTGCCTGGATGACCAAGGACCCAGGGACAGGCTGGGAGTACAAGTGTTCGTGCCCCAACTGGGGAACATAGTAGCGCCTCTCAACACCCTTTAAGGTAGGGGTCAGGGTTGCCAGTGTCTGCCACAGGGCATTGGTAATTTTTGCCACCGTTTTATTAAGTGGCAAAGCCAAACGGGCGGGCACGTCATCTGAAAGAATATCGATCACAGGGTCTGTGTCCTCCACGACTGGCTTCACCGGGACACCCAGGTTGGAAGCCAGACGCCTGAGCAGCTCCTGATGCGCTCGGGCATCCATAGTAGGCAGAGCCAGTGCAGGATCCAACAGGGCTTCATCAGGAGACGATGATGACGACGATTCCTGTATTGGTGCCGGATCTAGCGCAGGAGCCGCGTGTGGTACCGGTTGGACATACGGTACCGCCTGCGGGCATGGCTCCGGCACTGAGGCCTGTGCCTGTGCCACAAGGTCCGACGTAGGCGGCCTCTGGGGGGAAGGAGGAGGTCGCGACAATGACGCCAATGGTTGAATTCGGCGACCCAAGGCTCCTGACACCACTGAGGGGGGCACGGGCCCTTGCCACTGGTGGTAAGCCCATGGTGTCCAGAAGGGCCACTGCGGATGAGGCGGCCAAGTCTGCTGCACCTGTGAACGGTCACATCGGTGCCGGGAATGGGGTCTATGGGCTGAAGAGGCTCCCGAGGACCCCGACCTGAGGGATGTCGCATCGGAATCCGAGTAACAATCGGACTCTGGCCAGGGAGGCGCCGACGAGGAGTGACCTGTAGCCGACAGAGGGGCAAACCTGGCCATGGACTCGGGCTTGCCCACATGGGCACGGTGGGGACGTGCCGGTGCCGGTGCCACCGGTGCAGCCGGTGCCGGTGCCGTTGGAGGTGGCTGTTGAGGCACCGGGGAAACAGAAGGCTGTTGCAGCACCGAGGGAGCGGGAGCATGCTGCGGTACCGGGGGGACCGATGGTTGTTGCGGCACCGGGGGACCCAGTCCCGGTGCCGAAAACGTTGTTGGCGCGGAAAGAGGTGCTGGGGGGCCCAGTGCCGGTGCCGGTTGCATCTCCGGCGCTGAGTATGACGGTGCCGAGACGAACCCCAAAGAAGTCAACATCAGCGTCGGCTGGGGCACCGGCAAGGTCCACATGGTCGGTGCCGGTGCTTGCGACGGTGCCAAGACGTGTGCGTCGGTGCTGAAGAGCCCGGTGCCGACGCGTGAAGGGACAGTCCCGGAAAAGTACTCCTAGCCGGTGTCGAAGATGACGGTGCCACAGACGTTGCCACAAGGCTAGGGTGGTACGGCACCGGTGCAGCCAAAAGGGGGGCCGGGACAGATCCCAACACCGAGGTAGGCCGAACCCAGTCGGGTGCTGAGTGAGGCTTAGGAGCCAGCGTCGAGAACGGTGTCGATGCCGAGGCAAGCGGTACTGGTCCCACCGAGGACGGTCCCGTCACATAAGTGGCCTGAGCCTGCCGGTCTTGCCGGTGCCAAGGTGAAGCCAGAGCCAACACGGCCTCTGGCGTAGGCGACCTCAACCCTTCCGCCTCAACCGACGACGGAGGGGGGAGGTGGTGAGACTGATGAGGTCCTGCGCCGCCTCAAAGGTGTCCGGCGTGGATGGGCGGTGCGGGGGCAATTGCCCTGGACTAGAGGGACGTTTCGCTTGCTTACGCCGCACCGTAGAGGATGTGTGCACCGGTGAGTCGGCACCACGGTGCAGGTCCGGCGTGGTTTTCCGAGACGGGGACCTCCCGCAAGACTTTCTCGACCTCTTCGATGCCGGAGAGTGAGACTGGTGCCGGGTCCTCGACACCGAGGCCCCGAGACGGAGCATCGCTCGTCGACGCCGGTGCACTGTGCACTGCAGGGTGCCCAGCCGGTGCCGGATGTAAAGCCGTCTCCATGAGAAGGAGTTTTAGGCAAGAGACTCTCTCCCTTTTAGTGCGCGGCTTGAAAGACTTACAGATCTTACAGGCGTCCGTAAGATGGGTCTCACCCAGACACTTCAGACAGCTGTCGTGTGGGTCTCCTTTGGGCATGAACTTTGCGCAGACAGCGCACGCCTTGAAGCCTTGCGGCCCTGGCATTCCTCACCCCCGAGGGGGGAGGAAGAACAAAGAACGAAGTAGACACTAACTACCTAACTAACTGAACTATTTACAATGCTAAGAGAAACGGGAACCATTAACTAAACTAAGAGAGAGACACGCTCCAACAACCGTCACGGGCGGTAAGAAGGAACTGAGGTGGGGGAGCGCCGGCAGGGGTACTTATGCCCCGCCATGGCGGCGCCACTCCAGGGGGCGCCCTGCCGGCGCTACGGGTACCGCTAGGGAAAACGCTCTGGAAGACGCGGTGCACATGGTGCGCACACCTGATTTGAATGGACATGAGCAACCACTCGAAGAAGAACTGGAAATTTCTATTAGGAAATGCTGATACTGTGCCTCATCGGAGCTGTTATTCTCCTGTATGGGGGATGGAATACATTTCCATGAAGCACTGTGGCCACAGTATTTCCATGATGCACCATGGCAGGTCAGCAAGTGGGGAAAACCATGCATCTTAATAGAATAGACAGTCCAGTCATGGGATGTAGCCCTCACAAGAGAATGAGGACAAGAGCTACAGCTTCCATGAGGGTCCATAGTGATATCCAAATTGACATTTTTGATTTCTGATTTTTTTTCCTGGAAAGATTTCCACCAAGCCTCCTCCTCCCCTCCTCACACACATGCTAATACAAATGCATAGTGAAAGACTGTAAGCTCTTCAGGGTAGCGACTAAGTAGACAAGGCAGACACAAGGTGGGAGGGCAGAGAGGAGAACGGTTCAAGGTCACATCAGAGGTGGAAGAGTTGGGATTAGAATCCAGGTGTCCTGACCCCTAGTCGAGTGTCCAAACCACTAGATAAAACTAGGGAATCATCACAGAATCATAGAGCTGGAAGAGACCTCAGGAGGTCATCAAGTCCAGCCCCCTGCCCAAGGCAGGACCAACCCCAACTAAATCAACCTAGCCAGGGCTTTGTCAAGCAGAGACTTAAACACCTCTAGGGATGGAGATTCCACCACCTCCCTAGGTAACCCATTCCAGTGCTTCACCACCCTCCTAGTGAAATAGTTTTTCCTAATATCCAACCTAGACCTCTCCCACTGTAACTTGAGACCATTGGCAGAACAAGGAGCATCTGTTACTACTGTGAACAGCCTTTCTCCATCCTCTTTGGAACCTCCCTTCAGGAAGTTGAAGGCTGCTATCAAATCCTCCCCTCACTCTTCTCTTCTGCAGATTAAACATAACCAATAATATCCCTGAGACTGAGGGATTTGGGTAATCCTAATGACTACATGCATGCACGCGTGCGCACACACACACGTTGTATCAAAGACAGCAAGGGGGGTGGAGGTGGGAGCCGATATGCATGGGGAGCCGGCTTTTAAGACAGTTTTCTGTGTGTACTGGCTCCATGGAGCCACCTGACATCCTTTGCTGTCTCCCACAGAGGCAATGGGGGGGAGGAAGGGGGAAGGTGGGAGCCGACTACTCCATGGAGCCACCTGTACCCTCTCGCACTCCTGCCTCTTTAACAGAGGCAGCAGTGTGCGGAAGGCTGGGGCAGGCGGCAGCCAGTACATGCGGGGAGCTGGCTTTTAAGCTGGCTCTCTGCACGTACCAGCTCTATGGAGTTGCCTGCCCCCACTTGCAGCCTCTCACAGAAGCTGCAGGGGTGGCAGGTGGGAGCCGGTGTTCTTAGGGAGCCATCTTAAAAGCTGGCACACTGAGAGCACTGGCTCCAGCCTTATGCACCCCTCCCCCATGTAAATGTGTAACCACTAAAAGTTAAAATGGTTACACGTTTATAGAAAAAGACAACAGTTAACATTCCTATCACTTACTCTAATCTTCCTTTTGTGCAAAAGCACAAAAGTAGTCAGTTACATAGATCCTCCTTCCTTACCCGCAAGGGTAGCCACTTTCACAGAACTGAACCTAATCAAGCGCATAGTTATTAAAAAAGGCTTAGGCAGGGAAATGGAGAAGACAATATGATGTGCAACACTGAACTCAAAAGAAAATGATGTTTCTTCATTGCCTTTCTGGAATCTTTCTGCATTGAAATTTCCAACTTCAGTGAAACAACTTGGCTCTAACCAAGAAAGCTTATTGAACATAGAGATTCCACCTGAAAAGCTTCATTTCATCAGTGAGGTTGCCCCTCTGTTCAAACTGTTCTCATACTGCAACTTTTGACAATCAACCAACACATATAAATCATAACAGTTACTTTGCATCACAGCAGACATATCAACATCAGCAGCATGTGGTTTAATTTTGCAAGTGGAAACATTTTATGGATTCTATCGGAGATTGGTGAGTTATTAAACATGACTGTTATTTAAAATCACTCTTTAGTAAGGCATGATGTCAGAATTCTGATGGGCCAGATTTGCAAGGTGTTCAGTACTTTCCTGCTGTGTGCTGAGTGTCTTTAAGGCTCTCAAGATTAGGTTATCTGAAATCATAACATTATATCTTACTTTATACCACTGGTAAACATCTGTTTAGCTATTTATCACCATGTTTACTGAGATCTTGCAGAATCTGAGTCAGTATTTATATTACCCCACAGGATACAAGAACAGGATAATCACCTGTCTATCAATGGCTATTAGCAAGGATGGATAGGGATGCACAACTGTGCTTTCAAGGGTCTCTAGCCTCGATCTGCCAGAAGCAAAGAAATGGACCACAGTTGTAAGAAAAGATACTGGGCTAGATGGTGCATTGGTCTGCTCCAGTATGGCAATTATAATCATGATTGTGGATCTGATTCTGCATAATACCCACAACTCCAAATGACAGCAGTGGGAGTTACCATACGTGAGAGTAACTGTATATGAGAGTAATTATACATGGAGTGGTAAAATTGAATATGAAGAAAAGTATAAATTAGTCTGGAAAATTAGTATAAATTGACTATTCTCTCAAAATAAAAAGTAAATTTCTCTTAACATGGTGCCAGGAGTTGTTATTTCTCACTTGCTGCCCCTGTCCTGCAATACTTTAGCATTGCATAGCTAAATAGCTATCCAGAGCCCCATCCCTTTTACCACCCTGTGCAATTTACAGTATTTTTAATCTATGCAAGAAATTTCAATTATATTATTAATTTTGAGTGTTATGATTAAGCTTTACTTTAGAGCCATAGTTCTCAAACCTTTTGGCCCCCAGCGCACCCCTCTCAACACAGACCTTTCCACAGACCACCAGCCAGCCACCCATGATAATAAAATGGGTGCAGGGGTAGGCGGGTCTGGCCGGGAGACCCAGGCATCACCCCTGATGCTTCCATTGGCTGTGATTCCGGTCAATGGAAGCAGCATGGAAACCCTCCAGGCAAGCAGTTTCCTGCACTAACATTCCCCCAGCCACTTCCTTGTAGAAAGGCAGCAAGTTTTTGCGCAAAAGCGGTCGCTTTTGCGCAAGATCGCACCAATGTAGACACAGCCCTATTTCTTTAAATATATACTATGCACAAGATTTTGAGAATTTACCATGAAAGAAATATGAAGAGTAAGTAATGATATATTTTTCAGCTAAAGGGACTCAAGGAAACATTAAGACACATTTTAAATGGAATATTTCAATATCATACAGCTCAAAAAGGTCAATCTTTTTTTAAACTTTACAGAAAAGTTTATCCTTCAGAGCAAACTGATTTTTCTAAGCAAAATTTAATAAATACTAATACAGTCAGGGATTACCATGGAACTTAGCTGCAACATTAAGTACACAGGGAATATTATATTTAATCTAATAAAGCCACTCTGTTTGCAGAGAATCTGATATACAATTTTATTTCAACTACACTTCCAGATCTCTAGGCACTATACATTTTGTACCTTGTATAGAAACTATTTCCTGAGATTTTTCAGATTTTTAACAGGAAGCTAAATAATTATCTTTAAAGCACTATTCCTTTTTCATCACCATTTCATTTTACTTGTGGCTTTACAATAAATGGATGACATCACAAGGGTACTGTTTTACAGGGAATATTTGTTTGCATTTTTTTTTCTAGAGACACAATTCATGCTCACTTTGAGTCTCTTAGTGGCCAAACTGAACTAGTATAGAAAATAAGTGAGGCACTTTATACAATTATTTATCAAGCCTTTAAAAGCTATGTTAAATCACACTTGAACATTTTACCAAATGTTAACTTTGGAGTATTCTGATTCATCTATTATTTGAGCCAGGATCACTAAGGTGAAATGTAAAACACAATCCATCAGATTTATCCACAATTTATTAACGGGGATTGAGGAGATTAATGTAACTAACTGTTGCATGATGATAGTCCACTGTTTAATTAATCATTTCAAATAAAGAACGTATGGAAGTCAAGAGGGCTCTTAATGCTATAAGGTTATATGTGATCTTTTGGCTTGTTCTGCCAGTTAAATTATCTTCATACTCAGACTTCTACATGGATTTGTGCTAAACTGACAAAGTTCAACAATTAAATCAAATTATACAAAAATGAATAGAGACAGAAGGTGGGTAAGGTAATATATTTTACCGGACCAGTATCCTGAGACATGGGTTTAACAACACTGCAAAGTAAAATTAATATGCATCTTTTGGACCTTATATTTTGAGGAAGGATGATTTTGTGGCTAACTGGGACTCAAAAAATTTGGGCTGAATTCCTGATTCTGCCATAAGCTTATTTTGGTGATCAGCAACACTTAAACCTTGATTCAACAAAACATTTAAACACATAATTAACTTAAAGCATACTCAAAGCACATAGACCACTGAAGTCAATCACAGCCTTAATAATAACCTTGGAGAGCCACAACAGCAGTAGCTCGCAAGACCAGTGCAAGCCGATACTGAGCGAGACTGCCTACCTGGCACCTAAATTACATTTAATGCAGAGCCGCAGGAGGGGTAGCTCCCGGGACCCAGTGCAAGCCAGGACTGAGTGCTTGCAGTGCTAACCCTTATCAATTAATCATGGAGTTGACAAAATTTGTTGACTACAAGATTAATCAATTACACACTTCTTAACACTCCTCTTTTACATTCATTTACTTCCCAGTGCAGCTTTTTTTTGTATACAATTCTACATTTGTAAGTTCCAACTTTGACAGAGTGCACTGCAGTACTTGTATGAGGTGCATTTAAAAATACTATGTATTTTGGGCTTTTTTACAGTGTGAATATTTGTAACAAAGATAAATATAATGTGAGCACTGTACATCTTGTATTCTGTATTGTAATGTAAATCAATACGTTTGAAAATATATCAAACATCCAAAACTATTCAGATAAATGGTATTTTATCATTATTAGCATGCTTAATCATTATTTTTTTTAATCACTTGATGGCCCCTACTGCTTACTTTACTGTGGTCACTAAAGATACTGTAGGGTAAACTGAGGCAACCATAAATGTGCTAGTAGGCCTCTTAACAGCATGACTCCATCCTGAACTTAGGCCTGGGAACACCACAGACAGGATAAGAACTGCAGGCAGTGAAACGACCCTGGGCACCATAGCAACCACCTTCTAAGACACTCGAACAGAACTTTAGTTAAGTAATGTAACACATTTTGCGTAAGATAACATTCATAAATTTGCTTAACTGTCTTGCTTCGCTCCTAGATAATGAGCCTGAGAACCAAGCGCTGCACCAACTCAAGGCCGTACCATACCCTCCTGCTATAGAAACATCAGCATCTATACAGACTAAAATGTTATTACTGTTTTGCTGACATGTTTTGGCATTTGAACAGTAACTACCTGTATATTTATTAATGAGCTGTTACTTTGCAATGGGCGGAGATATTATGTAATCTTTAGTAGTTCTATTGGCTTATGTGCTCATTTCGTCTTGCTGCTAGACCTATCAAATCATTTTTCCTCCGTCCACTTGCTGACTATATAACCTATTGTATTGTTTTAATTAAGCAGTGTTCACCAGGGTAACCCCTGCGTGTCACTCCATCAGCTGGTGTATAATAAATCCTCCGCTTGTTTTCACCTGCATCCAGAGTGTCCTGGATTATTTCCAACAATACCATGACATTTTTCATAAAAGCAATGGTCTCCAGGTTAAATTCCAAATAATTTAAGCTACATTGCTCCTTCATTTTCAGCCATATATTGTAGACCTCCCAATCTCCATTTTTGTAAGGTTACATTGGTTTGTCAATGTTTGTAAATCATTTTGCAATCTTTTCAGATCTCTGAACATAAAGAGCAATGGTCATCATGCAATCACAGAAGAATCATTTGAGTTACTGAATGATTCCAAACAAACGAACAGGGGGATAGTTTTTACAATCTGCTATGAACACAGACTTAGCTAAAGGGAAGTAATACTTTCCATTAGTGAATGCCAGATAAATCCTAGAGCTGCTTGCCTATCCATACTTCCCTTTTAGAAGAAACTTGCAACCAAACTCTGTGCTGTGATCTTAGCTAAGCAAGGCTAGGTTGGATCTAGATCTGGATGGAGCATCCCTTAGGTCAACTAGGGCTTGTTTACATGGTGCAAAGTTCCCTAAAGGGATACGATTTGTAAGGCACTGTACTGTGTTGCACTCCCACTCCCCTATGTAGCCCCTGCTGGTGCCACATAAAAAGGCCATTCAGTACCTGGGAATCTTCACTCTAAGTCATTCCTGAACCAGTGTCCTATATTGGCACACTCTCTGGGTGAAACTGGAAATAAACATTCTGGCTCATCGTGGTCATTAAAGACCCAGTAACACTTCTTGCAAGACTAGGCACATTATCAATTTTGTCCAGACAGATTCTCATGGATTTTTCCATGGTCGTGAAGTAATTTACCTTTATATGCATGGCACACAATAGCTGTGTGTCTAGGACAATATTTAAGCTTTCTGGTCTAGAAGTCCCTTACTATGCTCACACGCACAATTATCCCTCCTTATTTCACAAAAAACTGCAAAATTATCTATTACAGTATCGGAGGTGGCTGAAATATCTTTGTAAAATCACTGACAACAGGGAGTCAGTAATAAATTTTGCACTCAAAATGTGCATATAGCATGGTATCTTTTCTCTACATTCATACTATATGATTCTATATGCTTCAATGCCTGCTCAAAGGCTTACAAAAAGTTTCTAAACTTAACAGCATTTAGCAATAATATGTCAATTAATAAGTAAAATTCTCTGCCCAGTGAAGTCAATGGCAAAAATCTTATTGACTTCAGTGGGGGCAGGATTTCATCCCTCGTTTCAAAACGTAGTCTTTGCTTTTATATTTGCAAAAGATGTGACATTTTTAAAGTAGCATTCACATAACAGGAGCCATAAAAAGTATTAAATGTTAATCATTCCACTGTGATGAGCTTTACAACATTTGTAAATAACAAAACTTACCTTTCTTGAGTGTGTGGCAAAGGAAAAATGGCTTACATTCACAATTTTCAAATTCACAAATTTTAAGTAATCTATTACAAATGTAAGATTTCATTTAATTTTCCAGTAGAATGCCACCCACTGCAGACTGTTGTATAAAGTCAGCTGCTCTTTCAAGGCACACTGTCCATAGCTGAGCAAAGCCAGCTTTTACTTCTCAGCTCACAATTTCACACATTTTAAGTTCAAAAAGTGCCATTATGATAACAAAAGGCATAACATTTCTTCCAATTATTCCTGAATTAAACCCAATAACTAGTGGTATAATTATAATAGATCTTTAAGGCAGACCTCTAATTGTGATTTTATGACTTAAAACATAGCAGTATTAATAAACTGTTCTAATGGTTAATTAGCCTCACTATCAAAGTGTACATCTTGTTGTCTGAAAAACAATAATCATAATTATTAGTCAATTTCTAAAATTTATATAACACATTACAAAAATGTTTTAAATCATTAAAAATCCTTCAATCTTTGTCCCCTAAATGGAGCATAATTGGACAGGCCATGTCCTTGAATAGACAAGAGATATTATTTTTGCTTTCAAGGTAATCATCAATATGAGAACACTGAAAATACTAGCATAACTAAATCAGACTCAAGCTTGCATCTTATTTTATATATAAAATGTATGGCTGTGTCTGAAGACAAGAGCAAGCCCTGCATATAAATTAGTGATCAGCCCTCTGGATCCTTTAAACCTGAAATTAAAAAAAGGTTATTTTTAAAAAGATAGGAGTCTCGGTCTCGAACATTCTTTTCCATTTAGGAAAGTGAGTGATTACCTTGTTCTATATATACACGAGATGAAAACCTGCTGCATCACAACCACCACCACCAATTGTTTGCACCTAAAAATGTTATACCAATTGGTCACGTACAGTGCAGATTATTTTCTGCAAGAAAATGTCACAGCAGGAATTATAAAACTGAAAGAACCTCTGAAATCGTAATCCCTTTGAAGTTGCAGACAGTCTGATACTTCTGGCTAAGGACAAGGAAGCTCTAGGGCACAGTGTAAGAAACAGATTTATGTTCCCAAATATACAAACATCTTAGATGTAAAGTCAATGCAAACCTTACACATGAAACCTAGGGGAAAACTTTTGGTCATTATCAAACAAATTGCATTACTACATATTATATTATTTTTTCTAGAAATGCTAGCACGGTATTCATTAACTATGCTCTTTTCATTTTCCAACCACATCAGGGTGAAAGGAGCATGGAGAAGAGTGGAGCTGCAGGTGGAGCAGGGACAGAGATGAGCTGGAGGCAGAGTTGAATTGCACGTGGGGTCGGCGGTAGGCTGGGGCCAGAGTGGAGCTCCTTAGTGCTCCCCTCTCCATGGAGCTAGCCCAGGATCTGCAGCATAGCCCTCAGATGGTTCCTCCGCACCCAGCAGGGGTGGCACTCTGCAGTTTGGGCACGTCTACTCGGGCACTACTGCTCTAAGCACTCACAACATAGACACAAAAATGAATAAATGCCTGAAATGAATAGAGTACTCCCACTTATTCTGTACTGTATCAAACCTTTGTGTCACTTAAAATATATAATATTCAAATGAACATATATTAATAGATGGGCAATCAGGGAATATTTAAACCTACAGTGATACAAAACTCAGCAGTTGTGTTGCTTTTAGACTGTAGTACTGTATATTTCTAACTGCTAATCTACATATTTGAGAGAGTTTGTCTGTTCATCGGTTTCTTCAAGAACTCCGCCTAAATGGTAAGAGCTAGAGCCACCAAATTTGGTATGCAGCTTCCTCTTATCATAACTTAAAGGTCAAGTTTGGCTGGGGAAGGAAAATGGGATGCACCTGGAATGTGATTGTTTCTCATAAAATGGAAAGGGAGGGGGTCTGGCACGAGGGATAGTTATACTGCATAATGACAAGAGGGGGCCAGCAAGGGGCCAGAGATGGGGACCAAGACAGCTATCTACTATATATCTGAGTCTGTTTGTGTGTCTGTTTGCCCCGCAGCTGGGGACATGCACCCCTCCCCCAGCTATGCCTGCTGCAGCTGCAGCAGCTGTGGACAGGCACTTCTCACCTAGCCCCAAGCTGCTGCAGCTTGGATAAGAGAATCCAGTCCATATGCCAACGTGGAAAGTTAGTTCTCAAGAGAGATTTTCACGACAGGTCCTGGAAAATACCATGTGCACAAAAGTCAATCCAAAGCTAGTCTACTGCAAAAGAACAGGAAAAGCCTTTACAGTATGTTTTCCCTTATCACCTGTTGTCCTCTCCTAACATAATCATAACAATTTGGACATGGGAACTACTAAATTTGTCTTATTTCTTCTCCTTTTATTAAAAAAGGGTTTTTTAAAAAACAAAAACAAAAGTCTGTGCCCACTATGTTTTTGAGAATCATTTTCTACATCTGTGCAACTGTTACCAGTCTGCAGACTTGTGGGTGGATTAATGGCTTTCTGCCTAAATAACATTACAAACTGCAGCCATCTGCCCCAAAGTAACAATGAAGAGGAAACAATTTTACATGTCAGGTCAAATTGTTTTCAAAATATATAATGTCAGTGAAGAGGGCACACAAACTTCATACAACATGATCATCAAGAAAAACCAAATTGAATTCCTCACCCCTCCAACAATCTTTCCCTTCTCCTATCAGAACAACAAGAGAGAATGGAATCATATTTGTATTTATGGAGCCTGCTTGTAATAAACATGCAGTATTAAGGAACAATACACAATGTATTTTCATTATCAATATTCACATAGATAGGTCCTTGACTTCGATCCAGTAGAGGTTTTACCTCAGAAAATACAGTTGAGCTATTCATTAGGTTCCATTGGTGCTTCCCTGAGAAGAGCTGCACTGGAGTAGAAACACTCATGAAAAAATGATCCTTTTCATCTCCCGATCTTATGTATCTCTTACTTTATTTAGGAGGCTCAAACATCGCCCATCAGCACTCTGCTCCATAGTTAACTGTTAACCTCAGCCCTTAGTATCCTACTCCTACCTTCATGGTACCTTTTCCCTGGAGAGCAGAGCATAAGCCCAGTTCCTTGCCTGCAGTGTGTGGGTTTATTTTTATTAAAGGCATGAAAACAGGAATGAATATTCAAGCTCCAGGGAAATTGCTAACACAATCTTTAATTGTGTAAAATTTTCAGCCTCCCTGCAAAAGAGACTATAGTCTAAAAGTCCTAAAGCACAGATTCACTGGTAGATTTTGGTAATTTACCAATCAAGGGGTTTTGTTTTGTGTGTGTGTACACACACACACACACACACACACACACACACACACACACACACACGTTAGGCTCTAAAGCTACGTCTATACTGCACGCTTATTTCAAAACCAGTTCAGCGTGGGGAGATAAGAGTGTCGGAGTTGTGGTCATGCAGGTATAACTCCCTCGTGCCATTGTCCCAGGATGGTTGTAAACTGCTGGAATGGGGTTTCCCCAAGGAAATGGGGGGGAATGATGGTGGAGGAGGCTCCCTCCCTGGAAGTGTCTTCAGTCCCGCCCTCCCCAAGGCCTGCGGGGGAAGGGGACAAGTTGTGTTGCTCCTGGTGTGGTGGTTGGGGGAGGAGGGAGGGACTTAGCCCTGGCAACCCTGTGATTCTCTGTCTCCTTCTACAAATGGTGAGGGCTATCAACACCATCCTGCTGCGCCGGCTCTTCATCCTGGGCGACGTGGACACCATTGTCACTAGCTTTGATGCCATGGGCTTTCCCAACTGTGGGAGGGAGGGGCTATTGATGGCATCCACGTCCCCATCTGGGCTCCCGGCCACTGGGCATAGGATTACATCAATCACAAGGGCTAATTCGCCATGGTCCAATTCCCCATGGTTCTGCAGGCCATCGTGCAGCACTAAGGCCAGTTCACTGATGTCTCTGTCAGCTGGTCGGGGAAGGCGCACAACGCCCGTGTATTTAGGAACTCCAGCTTCTTCCACAAGCTGCACCCCGACACTTTCTTCCCCGACCGCACCATCAGGATCGGGGACGTGGACATGCCAATGTGCATAGTGGGGGACGCAGCATACCCTCTGCTCCCCTGGCTTATGAAACCATATACTGGACACTTGGACCACACCAGGGCACATTTTAATGCGAGGCTTGGCAGAGCCCGCATGGCTATGGAGGGCACCATTGGGCATCTCAAGGGGAGGTTTCATTCCCTCCACACCTGCCTTGAGCTTCATGAGCGGAACGTCCCACAGGGGGTGGCTGCGTGTTGCATCCTTTACAATATCTGTGAAAGTAAGAGGGGATGTTCCTGCCCACATGGGGGGCAGAGGCTGAGCAGCTTGCAAAGGCCTTTGAACAGACACACACAGCTGCCATCCATCAGGCCCATCATGGAGCTGTGTGGATCTAGGAGGCCCTGAGAGAGACTTTCAGCCAAATCCAGCTGTGAGACTTTCCCCTGGGCCTCCCCACAAGGGGCGTCTGCGGTGGCCCAGTGTGCCTTTCCTCCCCCGACTCCTCCCCTTCCCCTCCCCCTTCCAGAGACAAAAAAGTATACCTGTTGTTTTGAAAGCAACAACTATAACTGCTTTTACTCAGGGTTATAAAACTGGGGAGGGGCTGGGGAAGGAACTTGGGGGAGGAAGGAGGAGGAAGAAGGGGAGGAGAGGCTCAGGGATGGAGCTGGGAGAGACGCCTGCTTCAGGCAGTCCCACTGCCTCATGTGCGGAGCCCTTGGCAGCCACCTATGGGGGGACTAAGGGGCAAAGGTGGGGGGGCAGAAATAGGAGCGGGAGGAGGAGCAGGAGCTGGGGCAGGAGCAGCCTCAGGAGCAGGGGCAGGAGCGGACCCCAGGTGCTCAACGGCAGCCGTGAATGCCGCACACAGGAACCAGCCCTGCTGCAGCAACTCCTGCCAAGTGGTACACTGGAGAGCCAGGTCTTCCTAGAGCCTGCGGTCCTGCCAGTCCAAGGAGTGCTTCAGGGCATGCAGGCAGGGGACGTGCTGCCACTACAGGTCCTCTTGTGTCCACCTTCCCCTCCAGGTGCCACGGCGTCAGGAGGATGGAACGGGAGGTGTTGCCCGTCGCCCGCTACCCACTCACAGATGGTCCATCTGTGGAGAACCCTCATCCCTGAGCCAACACCAAACGGCCTCGGGTCAGACAAAGGGGATGCACTTTGAGCAAGGCCACCTGAGGCCTGGAAAGCAGGCCCTTTCCTGCAGGGACACCAATGTTCCTGGGGGGAGCCTCAATATACCCACGCTCTGGGGACAAGCAGGCATGGGAAGGTGCTGGCCAGGCCAGAAGCCTGCGGGTGGGAGAAGGGAGGTGACAGGGCAGCTCAGCTACCCTCCATGCTGTGCACACACTGGGTCTGGCAGTGGCAGCGTCCCACACAGAGAGAGGACTCCTATCCCTGCCCACTGTTGGGGGGAGGGGGACAGGGTGTTTGTGGGGAGGTGTGTGTCAGTGGCAGATGCTACTTCCTAGGGAGGGTGATGCAGGGGTTCCCTTAATTTCCTCCCCTCCCCCACCAGGTTCCCATGCAGAGGCTTGGTGTCCTCCGCCTCGTCACGCTGTTCCTGGGAGCAGGTGCTGCCCCAGAAGTGCAGGCAGATCCATGTGGCATGCTCAGCACTGCTGTGCATATCCATGACCGCACCCCCCCAACAGTAGGGGGAGGGTGTCGCACCCCAGGGTTGGGCATAAGGCAGGCCTGTGCAGACACCCTGTGAGCAGGAGCACAAGTGTCCTCTGTGGCTGGCTCCTGGGGATGTGTACTGTGCACAGGTGCTTCATGTGAATCCACGTGCATGGGTTGCTGTGTGATCTGCAGGCCAAGAAGGCTGAGCGAGAAGCACCAGCAGCCCCTGGCTGCCCGCCACCTCCTCCCGTGTGTGTGTGTGCGCGCGTAGGGAAAAGGGGGGCACTCACCTGATGAGCCTTCCCCTGCCTCGGATGGTGCCTGGGACATGTCCTGGGAAAGAGTCACCCACTCCAAGTCAGGGCTGGCGGCCCTTGAGACGGTGCTGGCCTTGCCCAGCACCTCCTGCTCCTCCTCCATGTCCCTTAGGGTATGCCACAACGGGTGGGTACTAGCCCCCCTCCAAGGATGTGATGGAGCTACTCGAAATAGGGGCAGGTCTGAGGTGCTGCTCTGGAGTGGGAGCTGCCCTCCTTAGCTCTGGGGTATGCCTGCTTCAGCTCCTTAATCTTCATAAGCACTTGCTCCTGCACATGCACGTGTCTCCTCTGGGCAAGGCTTGCAGACATCCACCCAAAATGTCTGCATTCCATTGTCTGGTGCAGAGATTCTGTTGATTCTCCTCATCACCCCAGTCTCCAGGAGAACCAGGATCTCCGCACCAGACCAGGATGGGGCTTGCCTCTTCTGTCCCCAGCCAGGGACTTGAGAGCTGCCCGGAGCTGTGGTGGCAGCCGCTGGGGTCTTGGCTGGGGCAGTGGGCTCAGCCATGACAGCAGGGAGTGAGGATGGGGCTGCTGTGGGTGGCACCAGGCTTGCAGGGTCTGCTCTGAGCCACAAGCCCTCTGCCTGCAACTTTAAGGGCAGCAGGGGAAGAAGGACTATAGAGCTTTGGTGACTGCGGACAGAGCATCCAGCAGGGCACTGTGGGATTCCATGGGGGCCCCTTATTTTGAAATAGCTGTCTTCATACTCACTAATTCAAAATAGCTATTTTAAAATAGGTATTATTCCTCATAATTTGAGGGTTACAGATTTCAAAATAAGCTGCCCATTATTTCAAATTTATTTCAAAATAATGGGCTTGCTGTGTGGATGCTCACTTTGTTATTTCGAAATAACGCTGCAGTGTAGACATGCCCTAAGGTGCCACAGGACTACTCTTTGTTTTTAAAGTTACAGACTAACACAGCTACCCCATCTGAGACTTTTTAATGGGGCAGATGTCCACAAGCTATGTCATTTTCTGATAGTGCAGTTTACTGTTGTACTTACACATTCTGTATGCCTCTCCATGGTAGATACTGGTTTTCCATAGTGCACAGAAGGTATTTTCTGAGGCCTTTATCAAAGGTTATGGCCACTGTCTGAAATACAGGTTGAACCTTTCTAGTCCAGCACCCTTGGGAGTTGACTAGTGCTGAACCAGAGAATTTGCCTATCCATAGGAGGTCAATATTGCCTAGCAGCATTACCAACACTTCCACTGCTTACTGGGCTCTCAGACATTTGAGGTAAATTAGAGCTAAATAACAGTTCAGAACACTGACAGCAAGTACTGGTAGTGCCAACAAACTTCATGGGACTGCAGGAAACTTGGCCACGCCCATAAGTGGACATCCAGTTAACTAAAATCATGCCGGACCACAGATGTTGCAGACCAGAGAGTGCTGGATTGGCGAGGTTCAACCTATATTATGATCACCTACCCAAGAAGTACTTACTGTTTCATGCTCATTTCAGGAACATAATTTTATAGCAGTATTTAATGGCATAAAAGGAACTAAAGTGCAATACCATATAATGATATTTGCATTCTTGACAGCCATGAGCTAGAGAACAAAAGTATCACAACCACCTCCAAAAGGTCTATCACACAACCAGGAGAGTTTCCAGTAAAGGGCAATGTTGAGGGACACCTTGCACATGCGCCTGTGAGGGAGGCAATGGGCCCTCTGTGGCCCCTCAAATTCCTTCTCTGTGTAGTGTGGCCTAACAGCTAGAGTCCAATGCTCTGTCCCTTTTCTCTCAGGGTAATGTGGTCTAACAGCCAGAGCCTACAGTAATGTCTTCCCCTCTCTCATGGTGACAAAGGCCACTGTCCAAAGAGTCAGCACAATTCCCCTGTGGTCAGGGTAGTACGGCCTAGCAGCCACGAAATCTATACACTTCCCCCCGTGTTCAGGACAGCAGAGCCTAGCGGCTAAAAAGTCAATGTACACTACAGCCCAGCAGTCAAAGTGTCAATATAATTCCTCTGGTGTCATGGTAGCACAGCCTACTGGCCACAGAGCCAATATATGACACGGCTTAGCGGCCAAAGCATCAATACAATTTTCCTGTGGTCAGGGTAGCTCAGTCTAGTAGCCAGCAACAAGAACAATGTGGCCAAAGTTCCCCGCATAGGGTAGGTGAAGAAGGGCTAGGCCCTGGGCTCTCCCTCTCCGCCGGGTCGCAGCCTAGGGCCCTGTCAGCACTGGAGTAGTCCACTGATAGCTTGGTGGGGAATCTTACTGCAATATTCAAAATGACCTGGACAAATTGGAGAAATGGTCTGAGGTAAATAGGATGAAGTTTAATAAAGACAAATGCAAAGTGCTCCACTTAGGAAGGAACAATCAGTTTCACACATACAGAATGGGAAGCGACTGTCTGGGAAGGAGTTTGGCAGAAAGGGATCTAGGGGTTATAGTGGACCACAAGTTGAATATGAGTCAGCAGTGTGATGCTGTTGCAAAGAAAGCAAACATGATTCTGGGATGCATTAACAGGTGTGTTGTGAGCAAGACACGAGAAGTCATTCTTCCGCTCTACTCTGCGCTGGTTAGGCCTCAGTTGGAGTATTGTGTCCAGTTCTGGGCACCGCATTTCAAGAAAGATGTGGAGAAATTGGAGAGGGTCCAGAGAAGAGCAACGAATGATTAAAGGTCTAGAGAACATGACCTATGAGGGAAGACTGAAGGAATTGGGTTTGTTTAGTTTAGAAAAGAGAAGATTGAGGGGGGACATGATAGCAGTTTTCAGATATCTATAAGGGTGTCATAAGGAGGAGGGAGAAAACTTGTTCATCTTGGCCTCTGAGGATAGAACAAGAAGCAATGGGCTTAAACTGCAGCAAGGGAGGTTTAGGTTGGACATTAGGAAAAAGTTCCTAACTGTCAGGGTAGTCAGACACTGAAATAAATTGCCCAGGGAGGTTGTGGAATCTACATCTCTGGAGATATTTAAGAGTAGGTTAGATAAATGTCTATCAGGGATGGTCTAGACAGTATTTGGTCCTGCCATGAGGGCAGGGGACTGGACTCGATGACCTCTCGAGGTCCCTTCCAGTCCTAGTATTCTATGATTCTATGCCGACATCTCAAGGAGCAATTCCCCATCCTGGGCTGCATCCTATCAGTGTCCTTGGGGTAGTCCTCTCCGCCTCTCCCCTCTTGACTGGATGGTTCATATGCAGCCTCCTGCTGGCTGGCCTCTGTGGCGTGGTCCTCTTCAGCAGCAGCAGCGCCTTCCTCAGCGGCAGTCAGCCCAGAGTGAGCAGCTCCACAGGCTTGTATAGCTTGCCTCCATTTGGAGTGTGCCCAGCAGGGCTGTGGGGGTGGGGCCTCCTCAGCCAGGTGAGCTAACTTAACTCCCCCTCCGCCCCATTGCAGGATTGATACACCTCATCACAGGCAGGTTAAAACACACAGCTAAGATTTAGTCCCTAGTCAAAGCAAGTAAGGTGCCAAATAAAAAGGAAGCTGCTGATGATTAAAGTCTTATTTTTCCACAAGAGCCTAGTCTTAGATTTGTTGAAATAGGATTATGTAAGAAGGGCAAGTTGTTATAAATGACCAGCTATGGGTTTTAAAATAATTGGTGTTATACCCTTCTTTGCTTCTTAATACTATATAAAGAAGAAATGAAAGGGAAATTTTTGGAATTTGGTTATTTTGTTTGATTGACTTTAGAAAGATCAGAAATTATTAAATTTGGCCTTCTCGGGTTTTCCTGGAGGAATTCCTATGGGTTTTAGAGCATGTGTATTATGAGCTCTTGCACCTCCATTAACAAAGATGTATACTTGCCAAAATGTCTGTTAAACACTGAATTTAAATAAATGCTATAAAAACAAACAAAAATCAAACACCTCTAAGACCGACCTAAAACACCCTTTCCCTCACAGCTGCTCAGCTTTCAGTTCCTTGACTCCTATGGTGTCATAATTTTGTGACATTACTGGCCACTGCAAACTCTCCCAGGGCAGGCAGAAACTGAATATTAGTCTTATAAAAGAAAAAAAGACAGGAGGCTGGGGGAATGTTACATACAGACTTTCAGACCTCAAACAGGAGCAAAAGATTTTTTTTGGGGGGGGGGGGGGCGGGAGCAGATGGGAAATGGGAGATTTGTCCTAGATATGGGAGGAACATTTTGGGGATAGTATCAGAAATATTAAGAACCTTCTTTTTTTGACTCAGCTGCAGCTTTTAATAGTAAACTCCATGCTGTTCCCATCTCCTCCCAGATTACATTCCCCCTCTAAGTTTCTCTACTGATTACAGAGCTGCTTAAACCATAGAGCTAATAGTAACTTTTATAACCCTTTGATGACATCTTCTATTCTTATAAGCAAACCTATAAAACAGTTAATTATTTTTGTTCTTATGATACAGAAGAGTATGCTTTTCATTGTTTTTCTCACTAGCCTCTGCTGCACACAGTTTAAACAAAGACTGACTATTCATTGTAAGAAGCAGACCTTCCCTACCCATTCATGTAATCAAATTAACCTTTACATAAATGTCCATGGGACTGGTAAAGGATATTAGAAAAATGCAGAAAGAGCTTTTACAAATTGCACATACTTAAGACAACAAACTTGATTTTGAATGTTTTTGTCATGTAGTTCAAAAGGGACAAGTTCACAAAACTATTCTGTCTATAATGTTGAGAAACAAAAGAAAATAGGGTAATTTTTTAACCAGGTTGGCCAGTGCAAATCACAAAGTCTGCATTCAAAAATAATATGAATGTTCCAACATCTTCCAATAGAACAAAAGCAGGAAGAGCATTTAGCTCCTCATGTATACACTCAGTGGCTGCCAGTTAAGTGAGAGTTGTTATTCTGACTAGGTTCTTAAACCATACTCATACTGCAGTATTGAGTGCATTTAGCGACAAGTCTGTCGCATGTAGTTCCCTCCCTCTCTCATCCGCTTCCTAGTAGGGTTGCCAGATGGTTGAAACAAAAATACCAAACACCCCCCCCACCACACAAAAAAAACCACAGAGAAAAAATTGTTGAAGGGAAAAAAGGGGGGGGGGGGGCGGGTGAGACCAAAGTTGTTGAGAAAACAAAAAAAAAAAAACAAAAAAAAAGGCCTCAAAACCATTTTGTGCTGGCAGCCTTGCAGAACAAGGTAAGCATGGGGGCTGGGGATGTTGGGAGCCAGGGGGGGCTCGAGGGGCAAGTTGCTTCTCAATTTAAATCTCTGTGGTAATCACAGGGATAGGATCACTGCTAGGGTTACCAGGTAGTCATTAAAAAAAAAAAAAATACCACACACACTTCATGGGGGAGGAGGGGAACGACTGGCCGGGAGGAGCGGTGCTGGCCGGGAAGGGGGAAGGGGGCGCAAGAAACAGAGCTAATGGGGGCAATGGGGCTGGCCAGGGGAGATGGGGGCCGACGGGAAGCAGGGCTGGTCGTTGGGGGGGGGGGGGGTCGGGCGGAACGGGGCTGGCCACGGGATCATAGAATACTAGGACTGGAAGGGACCTCGAGAGGTCATCGAGTCCAGTCTCCTGCCCCCATGGCAGGACCAAATACTGTCTAGACCATCCCTGATAGACATTTATCTAACCTACTCTTAAATATCTCCAGAGATGGGGATTCCACAACCTCCCTGGGCAATTTATTCCAGTGTTTAATTACCCTGACAGTTAGGAACTTTTTCCTAATGTCCAACCTAAACCTCCCTTGCTTCAGTTTAAACCCATTGCTTCTTGTTCTATCCTCAGAGGCCAAGATGAAGAAGTTTTCTCCCTCCTCCTTTTAGATATCTGAAAACGGCTATCATGTCCCCCCTCAGTCTTCTCTTTTCTAAACTAAACAAACCCAATACTTTCAGCCTTCCTTCATAGGTCATGTTCTCTAGACCTTTAATCATTCTTGTTGCTCTTCTCTGGACCCTCTCCAATCTCTCCACATCCCTCTTGAAATGCGTTGCCCAGAACTGGACACACGACTCTGGACTCCAAAAACAAATTACTGAAAAAATCATATTACTTAGGAAAAAAAATATTTGTCTGCTATTGCCTGTAAGTTACACTGCATTCCTATTTTCAAATTTTCCTCTGCAATCTTGGGGGCTAATAAACCGCCTTTTTTTTAAATGAAAGCTGATCTGTAAGCCACGTGACTCAAAAAACACCTATATAATGCAACTTGCAATCAAATGGAAACACTACATATTTGGATGTTTAGTGCACAAGGATATGCTTCATGAATGGCAAATCAAATATCAGCATCACTGACTATATTAGTGACCAGTGTTCTCACGCTCATTAAAATTTAGAAGGATAATAAATACAAACGGGTAGTAGTTAGCCACAGTCCTGTACCTAATATCACTGCTCTGAATAATGCTGCTGTCTTCATGAAATTTTCCAACAGATATGGAAAGATAATGGGACAGGAGTTATGTGCAAAGACAAACATCTGTAAACCCTCTTTTACACACCCGCTTCTCTCTCTTGCGCTGGCAATATTTTAGACAAATATATTCTAATTAATTTAAATTCATTTGGTGCTCTCACAAAATCATCCTTCAGTGAGTCTAAAGTAGAATGTCCCAAGAGCCTTTGATTTCCTTTCTGCATGCAGAGACATGTGCTTAATTAAAACTTTCTATTAAAGCACCATTAGCTAGATTCACAAGGTATACCAAGTTGTACTTAGACTTCCTGCCAGAAACCCAGCAGTGCAGACTCTTCCCTTAAGTTAATGAAAGGTAGTTTAAAGTATCAATGAAAAGGAAGATTTATGACCATATAGTATATAAATATACAGCAACAATATAAAATATTGCTACCATCTGCAGTTGGCACAATACAATCTCAGATGCAGTCTCTTGGTTGCTTCTGACTGACTACTTATACTACTGAATACTTATTGGTGATACTACACGAGTTATCTTCTAGATCATCATAATAAAGTAAATCACCAAATCTGAGCCTTGAAAAGGTATTAGGGAACTGCATAAGCAAATCCCTTTATTAAACAAGATGTGTGCAGACTGCTCCAATTCACCACTTTGAAAAATTACCCTTCGGGCTCATACATCAAAAAAAAAAAAAAAAAAAATGTTACTGGATGTAGATATTAGAGTTACAAAAAAATCAGTTTGTTGGGATTTTTTTGTTATGATGTAAAGGTTCAAAAAAAATTAAAGATTCTGTAATAATTTGTGGGCTGGGATTAAAAAGAACTTGAAAAAAATGAAGACTACTAAAATATGGACTGCAAGAAATGTTTGAAAAGCTTTCAGAATACTGCAAAGTTTTATTACAATGCATTTGCACTGCCTTGAGGAAACTACACAGAACAGCAGAAAAATACCTAGTGAGCAAGTTACTAGACCTCCCAATACGGAAACACCTCCTTTTGGCCAAAGATGAAGTGCTTTTATTTCTATATCTGAAAGAGGAGGTTTCATAGCATGAACCATCTTGACAGTCTCAGTAAAGTTCAATAATTGTGGCAGACATCTTGTGGGACCAGCAGATCTTCAAGACTGTGTATTAAGAAAAACTTATCTAATTAGTTTTCAGATATTTGAGGCCAAAATCTGAGAAGAACAACAGGTCTAGTAATATTAAAGCCATATCTAAATCAGAGCGATCTCTTAGCATACTAAAGATTAAGAATATGAATCTTCACTGCAGATCCAGTTCAGCAAAGAATTTAAGCCCATGTTTAAATCCATTCCTATTTAGCAAAGCACTTAGGTACATGTTTAAGTGCTTTTCTGGATAAAGATGCACTTGCTCAGTGAGGACCTGAGTACTCTTAGCTCTCACTGATTTCAGCACATCTCAAATCTTACCAATTAAGCACTTTTCATCTCTCTTTCAAATTGTGCTAAGCAAAAGAAAAATGGTGAATTTATTCTGTTACCATAGTATATACAGATGTACATAGTATCTATAGTAAAAGCAGTCACTAATAGCAAAATCCTGGCTTGGCAAAATTCCTATTGACTTCAAACAGGTGCAGAATTTTGACGAAATACCAATAGTTTGGCCAAATATATACAAACAAGTTGCCACCTGGAACTTTTCTATTATTATTCCATAAATAGATCTGGTGGATATCACTGGGATTATGCAAGGGTCTTGTACTTTAACATCTCATTTATTTAAGCACAGCAAAGATGAATCAAAAGAAATTTTGCTTTCAGGAGGGCAAAGCTGTCCAGCCATTCCCTGGCAATCTATCATAATAACAGAGGCCTCTAAGGCTATGTCTAGACTACAATGATCTATCAGAAAAAGGTATGCAAAATGCACTCCACAATTTGCATACCTTTTTCCGATAGTTTTTTCGGAAGAGACTTTTCCAAAATTTGGTCCGTCCACACTGGGCCAAATTTTGGAAAATCCTCCTCTTTCGGAACAGCCCTTCTTTCTCATGGTAGGAAGAAGACAGGGCTTCCAAAAGAGTGTGTCTGCTCTTCCACAAAAAAAAGCAGAAGAGCAAATGCGTTCCCTGGACACGGCGGAGTTTTTCCAGGATACCTCTGGTATCCCGGAAAACCCCCGTAGTCTAGACATGGCCTAAAAAGCCCTCATAATCGCAGAAGGCACCAAATTACCCTCCTGGAGAAGCATCACCTACACCTTGACATTTGATATTTTGGCCAGCATAGTGATGAAGCTGACTTTACATGCAGGGAAAGGGGCATTGCATTGTCACTCGGCCAAGAAAATATCAGGGTGTTGATGATGACAGACAATGATAGGCTAAACCAGGTTTATGGTGGCATATGCAGGATTTATTCACAAGTGTCTCAGACTACCTGCTTTAAAGAGTTTGGAAGAACCTCTCCCCAAAACTCTTACCAAACAGTCACTTTTTATCAAAACATTGAAAGCATATCTTCAAATTTAAAAATGCATCCTGGTTAACATTGTAAAAGTCTCTGATAAACAGACAGTGTTTTCTTTTAAACAATAAGACCTGATATTCTCATAACTCCTCGTTAGTTCTGACCTGCATATTATCTATTAGAACTGAAGTTAAGAATTGAGATGATAAGGTGTGGGGAAGTGAATAGGGAAGAGGGAAAAATGCAAAATGGAGAAGCCAGATATGGTGAAAAATGAGGAGTAAGGGTGTACAAGAGAGGTAAGGGAATGCAAAAGACAGACAGATTTAAAAGTGAAATGTGAGCAAACTTAATGCTGCCAGAAATTAGACCTATTGTAAGTCACTGAGAGCTTCTGCTTGCCTTCAAAAATTAGTCTAGAGAATCCAATCTAGATTTCACAAAAAAAACTAAATTAAAATAAGGTTATTACAGTAGGAGAGCTAGGCACTCAAAGGTTAGGAAATTCCAGAATTAAGGTTGTGTGTTAAATCTTATATCAGCCTCTTGGTGCATATACATTATCACAGTCTTTAATTACACAATCAGATATTCTCTCCCCGCTCCTTCCCGCCCCCCCCCCAATGACCCCAATCTCAATCAAAGAGCATCTTTTTAATATTTTGTTTTCTGCTCATTATCACACAATTTGCCTGTGGGATTCACAGATACCTGCTGACAGCAGAGGAATGGTGAAACTCAGGACCTTGGATTCCGCTCCAGGAGCAGGGGAGAATGTGCTCTAATGGGAACAGACTCTTCTGCCCATTTCCCTCGAGCGTGACCCTTTCTGCCCTGTCCCCTCCAACCTGCCCAAGTCCTCTCTTCCCCAGCCCTTGCTCCTTGTCCCTAATCCCACAGTAGTGGTGTCCCTGAAGAATCTACTTTGACACTGGTCCTACTTAATATTTTCATTAGTGACCATTACACACAAAGTTGGAGTGTGTTAATGAATTTGATGACACAAATTCTGGAGGCTTAATGTATACAGAATAGAAGCAGAATATTATATACAGAAAGAACTAGGTGATTTAGAGGACTGGAGGAATAGGAACGAGATTAAATTCAAAAGTACAAAATGCAGGGTCATGTATTTGGAGATCAACAACAAGAATTTCTACTATAAAATACGTGCTTAATAGGTGGAAATGACAGAGATGAAAAAGACCTGGGCATATTAGTCAATCACAGAAGGAGTATGAGCCATCAATGAGATGCAGCAAGGCAAATGGGATCACAGACTGCACCAAATATGACATTTCCAGTAGCAAAAGGGAAGAATTCATCTCATTGTAGAAGGTAAGATCTTGTCTGCAATCCAGTGTACAAGTTCTGGTTACCAATGTTCAAGAATCATGAATTCAAACTGAAACCAGTTCAGAGAAGGACTACAAAACTGACCAAGAGCATGGAGAGTATAACTTACAGGAGGAGACTAACAGTGTGCTCTTCTGGAACCACTTTCGGTAGGAGTAATTGGGGCAAACAATCTAACTAGTTTTAAGATGGAACTTAATAAGGATTTATATGGCAGGGGTCCCTGAATTACAGGGGACTGAACCCAAAGACCAGGAGGTTCCTTCCAACTCTATGACCCTGTGTTTATTTCTCCTTGCCTACCTACTCCCAATCTCTACTCCAACTTCTTGTCACAATTCCAGTCTTCTGGCCCAACTAAGCCTCGTTCCCCTCCAGGAGCGCTTTTTGAGGTCTTGTTTCTCCTTACTCCCAGTCTCTTCTCCTTCCCATACAAAATCCCTGTCTCCTGAGGCAGACACCCACCAGAGAAAATTTCAGCCCACATGGTTCAAGTTTGGCAAAGTTATATGAAATAAAGTGTTGGTTCTTACAAAGGAAAATGTTAGGCAACCTTCATAATAGGCAGTGCCGGCAGCCCCTAATATGGGGATCTGCATGTCCCTTTCCCGTTATCAAAGTATGTTTTTATATGGGTCTCCCATTTCTATTCATATGCAAAAGACTGTGACCTCACATTGTGGCTCCCATAATTGGTCAGAAGGTGATTTGACAAAGCATTACCTTTGCTACCAAGAGATAAAACATCAGGGCTGGATAGAGGAGGCTCCAAGACAGCCTGATCCTGAATCTTTAAAATAAATGTGACTTTTCCTATAATCTGGTTCCACTTAAATCAATGGTAAAATTCCCATTGATTTCAATGGTAGCAGGATTTCTCATTTTAATAGGAGAAGGAGCAGGGCCATGCTGCATAGTCCATGCCCATTCCAAATATATCCACAAAACCATGCATTGGATAGTACCCAACCCTGAACATTTAGAAGGAATCTCTCCTTGAACCAGGAACCACCAATCACACTACCTCTTAACTCTTACCAATTTACCAAAACAGGATAGGACTTGCTTTACAATGGGAAAGCTGAGAATAGTATTACTCACTGGTTATTCTCCCGTAATCAAAGACTTAAAAATGTTAACACTCAAATTACAAAAGTTGGAGTTATTGAGAGTGCTCTGTAATTTCAAGTGTCAACCACTTTTGATGCCATAATTTATGGTATTAGTGGTTATACTTGAATTTACAACACAGTACTATAATTATGGACTCTGCAGGAAATAATCAGATGACTCTTATGAAAACTCCCAGGTATAGCAATTAAAACAATGGTAGAATACAATTCTATAAATTACAGTACTGGCAAAAAAAAAAAAAAAAAAAAAAAGAGAGGTAACAAAAGGGGGACATTTTTCAAAGGCACAAAGGGCCATGCTTTCCCATTCCTTCTCTGAGACCGCTCGAATCATTGTGCATTTTTGTGTCCTTCTACCATCTCTGAAAGCTTCTTTACCAAAACCACATGTATATCTGCTAAAAAATTATTGTCAGCTGCACAAACCAGAGGAGTATGTAATCACCCATATATTTAAAATTCAGTGAGAAATAAATGACTAAAATTTAATTCTGTTTTGACATGAGTACATATGACATTCACTGTGCCCTTTCTGTAGCCTTCCAATAGAGAGTGAGGCTTCTTGAACACAATTTTAACTTGCTTTGTCTCTTTCGCCGTATTAAACAGTTGACTTTGTTATTGCTGAATTGTTACTGCAGCAAGTGGCAAAATACATCATTAAAATGTAGTCCTTTAAACCTTACAATGATTTTCCAAATACAGACATCAAATATGGAGGAGCATCTTATCACTTTCATGTATGCAAACAGTGATATAAAAGGGTTGGATAGCTATGGGATTTGTTCTTTTATTTGATTTGATTAGATATACTATGGCATACAGATGTACGCTGTACTATAGCTTGGCAGAAGAATGCATTCATCTATACTGGCTGACTCTTGGTTTTGCTCTTATAAAAAAACAAAAACATGCTTTTGACATAAATGCTATTCTCTTTTGTGTATGGGGCCACATTTCACAGCTCATGGTACGATGCTCAGTGAGAGCTTAGATTTAACAACTAAGGCCATGTTTACACTTAAAATTGTACAGCAGCACAGCTGTACCTCTGGAAATGTGTTTGTGTAGCCACATTATGGTGACAGGAGAGAGCTTTCTTATCAACATCAATAAACCACTTATGAGCTGTGGGAGAGTGCACATGAGCACTTATGCCAGCAAAACTTATGTCATTTGGGGATGTGGGGCTTTTACACCGCTGAGCAACAAAAGCTTTGCTGACATAAGTGCTAGTATAGACATGGTCTAATGATTTTGTTTAAATATTACATAAAATGACAACACAACAGAATCCAGAATTTGCAGTTCACTATGCCCCTGTGATCCAGAGCCCAGCCTTCCAAACTGGAAGTAACCCCTTCGAGCTTTGCTGCCATCCTTATACAATGCCATCTGCTCAATATGCAGTGATGGTGAACGGGGAGGGAAGGGAAATGGGATGGAGCCTATCAGTACTGCTAAAAGTGATGGCAGCCTAAAGCTATGAAAAGTGTTTCTTACCGAAACTGAGATTCCACAGGATTCTCATGGCAACTGGCCCCGGGAATGAGGGCCAAAGTTCTACATACGTGCATCAGTCTAGATGTTAAACTACAAGTTTACTTTAAACGGAACATACCTTACAAGGTTATTAGTGCTCATGTATAAATGTACTATCTGATTTCACATAACATGTAGCACAAATGTCCACATATGTGAAAACAATGGGACTACTCACAGAAAGAGAACAAAGCAGGATTGAGTCCCAAGCCTATACTGTAGATTGTATCATTCCATCTCTATTTCTGACAACTATCCCATTCAAAGGGGAGCTCCCCACATGCCACCACCCTCCCGCCCAGCACCAACAGGGGTCCCGAGACTCGTGCCCCACTAAGGATGTTAAAGAGCAGTTATTTGGCTAATCGTGTAGTCGATACAATTTGTATCAACTATATGATTAGTTGATAAGGAGGTCACTCTGCAAGGCCGCAGCGGGGGTACCTCCCAGGGCTGGCATGAGCCAGGACTCGTGCCAGCTCAGGACCACTGTGGCTCTGCATTGTAAATGTAGTAAAAGCCTCCTTGGCAGCAGCAGCCCCTGTCCATGGGGGGTGGGAGGCGGGATGTGAATGACTAGTCAACAATCTGATAAGCAAAGCAAACTTGGTGCAGGTTGGTGTGTCCTTAAAATACCACTCAGTGTCAGGTATCTTCACTCTTTAGTTTAGTTTTGTTTTCTTTCTATTCACTTTTTATAATTACCCCATGACTTCTCCATAAATTTCTCCTCAGTTTTTCACTGTAGTGCTTTACCATAATACCTTAACATGAATTTATTTAATTTTTCTCTTAATGGCTGAGGGGAATGGGGAAGGGTTGGGAAGGGATCCATTTCCTTGGCACCAGACTTTAATATTCAGTGAATTCCCTTACCTACCCCAAACCTTTGGGAAGTATCAAGTATCATATTGAGAAAACAAAATACAGACACAAGTGAAGGAACAGTAACTTTAATTTATATATACACACCGGACAGTTTGTAATACAAACAAATGAACAAAAAAAAAGCCAAATCCCCTCAGCTATCTCCTGACCCCTGACCTTCGTCTGGCCCTGACAAAAGGGGTGGGAGGTGGGAACACCTGTGGAATATTGTGTAGGAGGACAAATGTAGTTCTCTGTCAGCATCGGAATGGCCTAACAAGTCAAAGGTAAGGATAGCCTAATATTTAATTTTGCATTGAAAGGTACCTAAATCACCCCCACATAGCGCAACTGTGCTGCCTAAGGCCACCATATTGATACTACTTAAAATCCAAGGAATGCCCATTACAGTCTACTGCATGCTACTTTTGCAGCCCACAAGGAAGGAACAGAGTTTAAAACACACAAATTACATTTATTAAGATGTTGTAGAGTTCACAGCGCATGGGTGATCCTCTTGGTGTGGGGGTAACATTAACAAGTCACATTGCTGTTTTTTGAAGGCTGGCCATCATTGGAGAATATGGCTATACTGAAATTACCAAAATGGAAAAGAGAAGTGGCTTTCCAGTACTGTGGAGGACACCTGTCCACCTATGCTAGAGAGGTTTCTAATAACGGTGACCCTTCTACATATAGCTGAATAGAAGTCTTTGAAGAGCTATGAAAGCAGACTAAGCACATTCGTCCTGCCATTAAACCTGAAGAACCAGCTTCAGTTTCTGCTAAAACTAAAGTTTGCTGGACTAGGTTTATAGAAATTGATGGCAATTCAAGAGAAAACTGACTGTATTCTAAGGTAGCAGACTGAGTTTCCATGGAATAGGAATAGAGAGTTACAAATAACAGTCCACCTGCCTTTTTACAGCCTGTCTTATTTGGGGACTATGTTATGATGGAGCATAGGCAGGGTAAGGGGGCTGGCTTCAGTCTTGTATAATCAGACTAAGAGGGGATTTTCAGGGGAGTGAAAGGTCATATTACAATTTACCAGCCTCAGATTCCAGTTCCTGCCATAGTTTGGGGTCCTACCCAGGCTCTGCAAAGGAGGCTTCCCCAGCCAGGGCTGCCAGGTGGATGTGTAGAATCCTCTGGGTCTCCCATGGCTTCCTCAGGAACTGTCTCCAAGGCCTGGGCTGCCTTCACCCTGCCCATCCCCAGCACCCTACCATACAATCAAGCTGAAGGGACCAAGGAGAGGGTCATGACTGAATTCAGATTCACTACTTGCAGCCCAAGACACCCCATGATCCAGCTTATCATAGCAGGGGTAGGTACTTGGTCCTCTCCCAGAGTGAATTTATGAATCCTTCACCCTCTGGTTCAGGAGCCTGAGATGCTTCATATGCTCTTTGCACTTGGACAGAGCCTGGTGAATGTCTGCCTCCTCTAGCCTTTGTGACATCTCCAAATATAGGTGACTGTTCCTGTTGGTACAGGCAAGGTTATGGAGGATGGAGTACTCTGTTCTTTATATTTTGGGGTAAGAGTCAGGCAGCAAAGTGATCAGTGCATGCATGGGGAAATGGCCCGATAGGACTATCAGTACCAGTGACCTGTCACATACCCTTTGTCAACATCTACACCACACAGTAGAGGGGATACAGAGCCATGTTACAGCAGAGACGTGTACATGCCCACACCACTTATGCATGCTAGCTTTTGTGCACTAGACTATCCTTCAGGTATGATCTTCTGATGAGGAAGTAGAGGGGTTATGGTGCAATGATGAACATGTATCCACATACACGTGTAAATGTACATCTCCCTCAGGGTGAACAGATCTTATGACCAAAAGTTAAATGAAACAAATTGGATTTCACAAAGAAGAACTCAAAAAGGAACTCCCACAACTTCCTGCAGACAGTGGTTGTGATCGTGTTTCTGTGGGTATGGCTACACAGCGGAGATATTTTGGGTTATGAAGTATCCCGAAATAGCTACACCACGTCTTAGAAACACATCCATTATTTTGAAATATTTTGTCATCCCTGTAAACCTTGTTGTTAAGGGATGGATCAAAATAGTGTATTATTTAGAAATTTGGCGCTGTGTAAACAACAAATTTGAAATAGCCTATTTTGAAATCTCTTATTTCAAGTGCTGTGTAGACACATCCTGGGAGACCTTTCCCTTTTCTTATCTAGATTTTACCTCTCTAAGTAGTAATTATCTTCAGTTGTAGCCAGTTCCTTTCCCCTCAGGCAAAAGCCCACTTCAATCTATTCAATAAGGACACACAACTGTCTTCTTCCAGGACTTGGAATTATAGACATGTAGATATAGGGCTAGAAAGGATCTCTATAGTCTCAAATCCAGCCCCTCAATCTGAGGCAGGACCAAGTAAATCTAGATTATCCCTAGTAGGTGTTTGTCCGATCTGTTCTTAAAAACCTCCAATGATGAGGATCTCAAAACCTACTCTGGAAGCCTATTCCAGGTTTACTTGTTGTTGTATTGTCAGTGTGTTGTATGACACAAAGAGGAATACATGGACCTCAAATGTCTCCATGGCAGCACTTGAAGCTACAGTATGGTGCATGCTCTGTATTCGGGAAGAAGGTGTAGTTTCAGGGCAGTAAAGAGAAATCTCCAGCTAGGTGGGCTTAGTTAAAAAAGATAAGAGCCTTAGGTTATTTCTTCTGTGTAATCCCTGCTTGGAACCCTCTGACAGCCATAGCTGGGGGATATACATGATAGTATGGCTCCTCCAATGGAGAGTAGATAGTCAGAGCCTCCTGTAAATCCCAGAGGCTTTGGCAGGCATGGTAGCAGACCACATTGCCTCTTTCATGGATGGGGAAAATCTCACAACATGCCAAAGAGTTAGTTTGAGGGGGATGTCTGTAAGGTAACGCTCACAGAAACTCTACCCAGGAGCCCCCTTCTTTCCATTTTTTTCACAAAGGGATAGTCTGGGCCACAGTATGGAAAACTGCTCTTGCAAAATTGGATTAAATTGGTAGCATGAATAAAACATTGCATCAGAAACTCATGTGGAAAAAAAATAACAACCTTTGCTATTTCCATGCTGGTGCCTTTTGTAGATTCAATTAATCACAGAAATTAGCATGACAGATTAAAAAAGATGAAAATGGAATACTAAAACACTTGTAACAGTTTAGTAATTTAAGGCATGGGATCAGTTCTTACATTAAACTGAAGTGAAAGGGAATTCACATCTTTGTTAAAAATGTCAGTACCTCTTGTCAATGGAGCTTGTGAAAAAGCATCATTGAAATATTTTCCTTCCTCAGAAACTGTATGTTTGAAAAATGTATTCTGATAGAACTGCTTTTTTCAACTCTATTATTTAATCAGGACAATTTCAGACAGCTATGATTCAATGAATGCAAACCTTGCACATAAATCACAGCAATAGGTAGAAATAAAAGAGCTCAATTACAGTATTCTTGATAGCTTTCCACAACTTGATGGTGAGAGAGTTTAGTCTTTAAAGCAAAGTGCTGTGATTTTGTTCAAAACAACACTTAAATGGCACAATCATATTAAAACTCATTCAGATTTCATTTTAGAGAAAACAAAACTAATTTCCATTTCCCATAATTAAGTTTTGTTTAACACAATATTTCCTTGCAAACAGTATCTCTTTCTAAGCAGAAAATTAAAAATTAAGACTGCAATTTTCAAAAAAGTACTCTTTTGGTTTTTTGGAGCATCAACTTAGGAGGTGGATGGGTTCAGCATGCACCTCTGAGTATTCCAATTTAGGCACCCAAAATTTGGGAATCCAGAATTAATGGCCACTTTTGAAAAATCTGGACCTAAATACGTTACAATTTTCTAGTATTTGAACAAGGGGATAGCTATCTATTGAAAACAACACAGTCTGATGATACTCTATCATCTATCTAGTCAAAGGTATTTCCTAGCTTTATGCATAATAATTTACAGTATGCCAACGTGGTCTTACAGAATACAGTGTACCATCTAGCTAGTCTACATGATTCACATCTGTTTGAGGTAAGGAATAACACAAACACTCAGTAAACAGGTGTTACATAATAGCTGCATCTCCCAGGTGGACAGTGAGAACTTCTTATATCCAACATTGGACAATACTTCACACCATTCTTGGCATTTAATTGCCCTTACCATATACAACACAAAGGAATTTGGCTTTCAGAAAGGAATATGTGTGGGGAAATTTCATTTATATAATATTTACGATAAAAGCTGGTGTGGATAAACAGAATAAAATACCAAGGCAACTGAAACCTGTTGGTGGCCTTTTGTGATTATTTCTTCAGAGTTCTACAAAGACACAGTAGGAGAACAAAATGCTTTGAAACATGTGATTTACAGATTAAATTATGTCATGGTAAATCATATATCAATCCCAACTCAACTGTAGTATAATTCATGGCATAAATATTACATTTAGTAGAATCATTTGATCTGACAAGCTTTAACTTCCCAGAACCCATAAAAACAATCAGTGAGAAATGGAAATCCTCAAAATTGCAGCTTTAGAGGCCTATTTTTATGGGCACAGCAGTGGTGTGTTTGCACTTATGAAAATGGGATATGTATTTTTGTGCATGTTGTGTATTTTCAGCATCTCTCCTTCTGTATGTACTCTGAGTGTACTCTGATACCCAACATAATGTTCTATTTAATTAGCTAGAGGTATCACCTAGTGCTTCTGGGTAGCAATACTATATTTCTGTTCATATATTGCTCCCTGCATACCAAAGAACTAAGGGATTATACAGCAAGGAAAATAAAAGACAAAACAACAACCTGGCATAATATTGTATTTACCACAAATAAAGCTTTATATTATGGTCACATTCTTTGTACATTTTTGAAAGATAAAAAATATAAGAATAAGAAACTGACCTTTTAGTGCCAAACATAATGGTGAACGATTTGCTTCACATTTATGAGAGTTCTGCACTACAGACTGTTCTAGTTGGTCTGGTCTAAAAATAAAAGAGAAAGACATTTTCAGACTAAGAAATTTAAGAGATAGATGTAAACATCCTAAAGAATGCCTTTACTATTAAACATTTTCCACCAAAACTCAGGCGATACCACACAAAAAATGTTTCAGAAATAGGCACATATGTACAACCAAATATATGCTGAAGTAGATCCAAAGCCTGATCTTTTTATTCAATCTTCATGCAGGCACAGTAATCAATGACTGTTTCCTTACTTGAGGAAGGAAACTGAGGAAGGACCTCAAAAATACCTTTAAATAATAAAAGATTATTTATACAACCTTTTTTATAAAAACTGAAAATTCTGAAAAATGGCGTTAATGGTACTAAAATAGTCTCACCCCTCAAGCATTCAGTTCATGCAAAAAGACATCACCTACAAAATAGATATACTTTTAGTTTTGATTGACTGATTTTTCTATTTAACATAAAGCAATCAAAAGATGCTCAGCAACAAGCAATCTGAATACAAATGCTTTTGTTCATTAGAAAAGAGCTGTGATTAAATCATTTTTGACTGATGGGACAATTTTAGCTATAAACGTCATTCTAACTTCAGAGAATGCTTGAGGGTATTTCACATTAGTATAACCAACTGCAAGTCATTCCAGGTAAAATGTCATCATCTTCCTAACTGAAGAAGTAGTGATTGTTAAAACTGTATGTTTCATTATGCTGGGTTTTGGCAGCAATTTTTATCTCAATTTATTACAATGTATTTGGTTTTGTCAGCACAGCTACTCCACTTTTAAAGCTGCAAAAAGAGTGAGGAGGGGATCTTTCCAATGCTTGTTTTCTCACAGATTCAGCAGCCCATCCCTGGACAAGCAGCACAAATGTGATCAATTTGCAGGACATTTCCCTTCCTGTGTGAATCTGGGCACCTAGAGGTCTGGATTGAGATTTTTTTTTTAAATAATAAGTGTGAGGGAAGTTGAGCTCCTTGTCTGAATTTCAAAGAAACCGGTGACCAGCTCTTGTTGAAGTTCAATGGGTGTTAGGTGCTTGAATATATCATGGGCAATTTAGAACATTCCCTACCTAATTCCTTATTTAGTCACCCAAATCAAGAAGTGTCCTGATATTCATAGCTACTTAGCACTTCTAAAAATCAGGCTACTTAGGCTCCTAATTCCCTATTCAGCCACCTACCTTTAGATAGATATTTAAAAAAACAAACAAACAAACAAAAACCCAACTTGGCCTGGGATTTTTTTATTGCTAAATGGTACCAGAGGTGCCTAAATCATTTACGAGTTTAAGTTTTATTGAAAGTCAATGGAACCTTAGGTACTTTTGAAAGAGCAGTTACATGTATTTATTAGATTGTGAACTCTTTAAGGAAGGGCTGCCTTTTAGTTTGTGCACAATAGGACCCAGCTTCTGCCCTGGGGCCTCTTATAGCATTATTATTTAATCTCAATGAGGACTTGGGGCATTTTCATTTCTCAGGAAGAACATAGGCTATTTGCAGAAACTGCATAAACTTCATAAGCTGAGTATCAGAGGCATTCTTCCCTGGAAGGTAAGAGAGTAATGCAAATTCAGCAATGGTAGGACATTGCCTCTCAAATGCATTTGTGGGGAACACCAGCACCTAACCCATCTTTGCAAGCAATGGTCCCTCTGTGCTCTTCTTTCCTGGCAGCACAGCTTCCCCTCTTTTTTTTTTTGTTCGTTTTTGAAACAACGACTTTATATCAATATAGTTTGTCACCAGAGGCACAGAAGAAAAGAACCACATTTTGAACATTTTCTCCACATGTTAACCAAATTCCCCAATTTGGATACTGAGGAGTAGAATATTGAGGCTTTTCCTCTTACACCAGTTGTCTGCTCAAGGTAGCACTGATTGAACTGTGTTATTCCAATATAGTTAATAGTGCAAAAGGCTGAGGGGACGCTTATTTCCATTACAATCAGATTTTGAGTTCTCTTAACTCATTTTAAGAACAGGCTTAAACTAAACCAAAATAAGCTTTCACATAGAGTGAGACTCCTTTTCATTATGAGAGGGTTTCACTGTAGAGGCAACTGTGCCCAGAGGGTGGCAGAAGATAAAGCATTTAGACAGGAATACAGTGAATGACAATGAAAATGAAGGAAAAAGAAGTACGTGCGGGATGATGACTTGAATTTGTTGACATAACTAAAACAGGGTGAATTAATGAGAACGTCTGAGTGCTGATCACGGAAACATACAGGCTTTTAAAAGGAACAGGAAATGAAGGAAGCTTAACCATTTATGTTGAGAAAGAGAGAAGTAGGAAAAGCATAATTGGTCAAATACTCCTGAGAATAGAAGTAGCTCCAATATGCTTATCTAGAAACTGAAAGCTAAGAAGAGGAACATTAAAAAAATAATAAGAACATGCCTTAAATTAGCAGAAAAAGGGTTAAGACGTAGTAAGCACAGAGGGCCTATGAAAAGGCAAGCTAGTATGCATAGCAAACTTTAAAAACAAGCAGCAAAATATATATATTTTATATGGGAAAATGAAATCCTAGGATCACATAGCAACAGACAGAAGATAAGGATCCAATATCTCTGCAGTCACAGAACTCTAAGTGAGATGAAAGAAGAAATAGTAAGAATGTAAGGATCTATCAGTTCAAAAAGGTATAATCTAGAAGAGCGCCAAGACCCACTGACCCAGATACCTACATTTTTAAAAGAATGATCAACAATAAAGGAAACTATAAGAAGAATCACATACTGGGAAAAAAGTCTACAATTAAGGAGGAAAAAAGAGAAAAGCAAGAGAGAAATTCTTGTCCACATAATAGAGTAGTAAAAAAGGATAGCAAGGATTTATAAAGCTTAACTACTCAAGGTATGTCTACTCCACAACGTAAGACTTGGCTCAGCCTTAGTTAAGCCCACACTCAACTTTCATCCAACACAAATCTTTCAGACTCAAGCTCAGACCTGAGGACACTATGGGAAGTCCAGGATCTGATCCCAAATCAAGCTGGAACCTAGAATTTGAGCCTCCTTGCTTTGAAGTACAGACAAAGTCGTCCTCTCTGCCACCTCAGACTTGAGTCCTGGATGCCTGCCAAAAGAATCCCATAGACCAATTTCCTTTTTCCTCTCTATCCCAAGAGTCTCCAATCAACTCAAATGAAAAGGTAAGCAGCCCTCCCCTCCAAAACTCTTGGTGTAGTGCAGAAACTAGAGTAAGTCAGCATTTAACCCTTCCAATGTCCTCTGACCACCAAACTTCAAACACATGAGAAGAGAGACTTCTGTTTTTGCAACGGAAACTGAACAAAAGCAGCCTTTAGTAAAGCACCCTGCTTCACTATGAGCATACAGCCAGATCTTGGTAAATTTCTGGTGTGAGGCAGCAAAACAATGCACTTTAGAAGAAATGGTGTCAGGAATGACCATGCATACCAGCAAATAGCAAATAACCTGGTAACTTGGTAAATTTACCAGACTGGTGACCAGTGCAGGGAGCAGACTAAGTAGCTCAAGGCTGAGTATAGCACAACTAGGGACCAGAACCATATCTCTGGCAACTTGCTGATACCACAGCCATTTTATGAGGAGTTTGGGTGCTGGGAAATGCCCAACACAGAGCCAACAGTGGTACACGATAACTTGGTTAGCCAGAATGACACCCTGCTGGCCTCAAAATCCAGCATAGGAACTGAAGGGAACCAGCAACAAGTGCCAAGCAAGGATTGTGAAGTCACACTGTTACTGAAAACAGTCCCAGAGGTGGTGTTAGACCAGGAGCACCAGCAGCACAGCCATACTTGGAGGAGCCGTTTGATTCTCCCCATGAGGAACAATCCACCATAGAGCTTGCAGCAGATACAAAAGGGACAGATGCCTCCCCTTAACCTGGCAAGGTTCTGGTTCCATCTGAATGTTTATTAATACAGTAATGTAAGGGACTACCAATGTATGAAACAATACAAATGTTATTACAAATTCCAGCTAGAAGCATATACCTGCTAATGGCAGATTCTATGCCACCCTCACTCTCACTTCTCCCTTCACCACATGCAGTTCAAAATGGTGACTGGAAAATGAAAACAGTAAGAACTCCCTAAAAATGTGTTTTTACTTGAGACAGTAGAGATTTTTGCTAGGGCTATTCCTATTTCTTAAAAATAGCCACCTTCTGCCATGCTCCTACATATCATGCTGTAACCAGTCTATCCTGTAACAAGCTGTCTGGAAACACTCAAATGTGGGTGGGTAGGGAAGTATTTTCCATTTACAAAGATAACCCATTTCAATTACAGGCTATCCATTCAGCCCATAGGTGACAAAATAATTTACACCAAATTTGACTGGGACTTGATTTTTTTTCTAGAAATGTGCAATGGCAGGGCTAAGGATGACTGTGCAGTTCTTTGTATTTGCATGAAGCCATAAGGGATAATTAGGAATTAGTATGCAAACACGATTTCTCATCACTGGGATCTATAGCAATCCATTCTTCAATCACTTCCTCATATCAATCCAAACTGAGAATTACCTTAAGGTCCACCTTTTCAAAAGTTAACTGCATGTCAATCAATCAAGTACTATAACTCTACAGGATCAATCCGCTCCACTCTCATCCCTCACAAGTTTAGCCCTAGCAAAAATCTCTAGTGCCTCAAGTAAAAACACAATTTCAAAGAGTTCTTACTATTTTCACAGATTTTCTTAAGGCCAAGGGATCATCTACTTGGATCTCCTGTGTACTGGAGGCCAATACATTTCACCCACTTACTGCTCTTTTGAGCCCAGTAACTTGTGTCTGCTTAAAGCACATCCTCCAGAAAAGCATATTGTGTCTCTCTATACACATTCTAAGCATATTGCATGGCCATTTATATCTTACTTTGTTTCTGACAACTTTACATTATCATACAATACACTAGAACTTGGGTGCAACTTCAGATACCATTGAACCTGCTTTTCTGGAGGATGTGCTTTAGCCAAACACAAAAGTTAGGCTTTAGGCAAACACACGTTATTGGGCTCAAAAGAGCAGTAAGTGGGGGAAGTATACGGACCTTGGGTACACAGGAGATCAAAGTAGATGATCCCTTGGCCTTAAGAAAATCTGTGAATTATCTACACCAATAAATTGTTAAAAATAATATATTATTTATATTAAGTAAAATGAAGTTGTGAGATTATACTTTACTTTTTGAATCAGTAATGTTTAGATTTCAGAATTAAAAGATGCATCCTTCTTGCCTGATTTACTTATTTATAAAGCCTACCACTAAAACTTACTTATATTTTCAATGAAATTATCTTCCCTCTCACATAAAAAAATAAGTTTTACCTTGGCAAGCAAGGTCCCTCAGATATTCTGGTGGCTCTACACGAATGTTTTTTAAATATAATTAAGCAATTAAGCCACATGTTAAAATCAACATGCCAATACAATAAAGTACTTTACAAATGGAAACAAAGGGAATGCAATATTAAAGATAAATTCTTATTTATGTGAACTATAACTAAATACATCAACAGAAGTTCTCATACTTTGAAATAAACCAGAATTACCATCTGTTGTTGTTCCAAAGGTCAATCCTGTAGTAAGGATGAATAAATAATTCACGTTCTTAGCATAAATAACTAGACCTGCCAAAATTATGGCCACAGGGAAGTATTTTCATTATTCCGTCTATTTTTTTTAAATTTTTGCCTTCTATTATCAAGAACTATTTTTGCCAGAGACCATTTTTGCTATCTGACATAGAAATACTACAGGACTCTTTTTAAATTATTTATATTTGATAGATGAAATATTTACCAAAATCATATCGCCAGTAGTCCTTTACTGCTGCCACTTTTAATAGTTTCAAAAGATCTAACATTGTTTAATAGGATTATATTTGTAAGCCAGTTAATTTAAATCTTCTTACACTGTAATTTTATTTTATTTATTAATTACACTATATTAGTTACACGATCTTCATTTTAATCATACACTTCACTATGGCAGCATGGCAGGGGGGAGGTGGGAGGCTTGGGGCTGGAGCAATCCTGGATGGGGAGCACCCCCACCCAGCTCCTTTCACCTGCCTGGTGGTTCTGTCTCTTTTCCGTACGGTTTTAGAAAAGCAATTCCATTCCAGGCACATCCTGTTTTCCTGGTGCAACCAAACACTTACCTTGCCTTAAGTTATATCCCTCCACCCCAATCACAAAGAAATAAACCTCTGCAGAAGTACAAAAAGAATTAGAAAAACTGAAATTAAAAAAAACCCACCTTTCATTAAGCATTTAATCTGATGAATGAAAAGGTTTTCTTTCAAGGCATGCATGCGCACACAGTAGATTAACATGAAAGGGAAAGATTACCCTTTTCTTGAGAATGCTCCTGAGAAACTAATGATGATTAAATGGTTCTTTTGCATCTGTTGTTATGTATGAAGATTGTGAACATCTGCCAAAAAACATCATTCTGACTTGTTAGGACAGAAAGCATGGAATCAAGATGTGTGAGAACAGCAGGCACGGTTTCTTGAAGATGAAGAAACTGTTGTCACTTTGGACAGACAACCTGATGTCTCAAGGTACAAGAGGAAATGTGAGGATCTTAAAGCCTAGAGAAGCTTTAATAGACTGTCTACAGGCTCAAATCATTCTGTTTAGAAGAAAATCCTTAAATGAAAGAATTGTTCAGTTATCATTTGGCAATTTTTACTGATTATTCCTTAAGCAGATGTAGCTTAATCAATTCAATATTTAGGAACAGAGCTTTACACTGGCTAAAGGTCCCCAATGCCAGCTTTCTATGGACCCTTTGCTAATGCTACAGATGAATTATGCCTCACAGTTCTAGAGGAGTGCAGAAGTTGAAACTAATTCAAAATGAAAAACAGGAGAGATGAAACACAAGGCACCATCCGGGACAATGTAAACACATGCTGTTTTCTCTTTACCAAGAACATGAACACTGCACTTCAGCATTAGAGTTTTTTCTCCTCAGTAGATAGATGACAGTCAGCCAAAACTGATCAACTAAAAACCAGGAACCAGAAACAATCAATGATGTAGAGCAGAGGTTCTGGACAGCAAATAAGCCTAGCAGGTTGAAAAAACAGAAGATAATTTTTATTGTAGCACTCTGGACTGATAAAAGTGGAGCAATACAAGTACTAAACAGGCCCAAAAGAAGATTCTAGTAATCAAGGTAGGAAAGGTCAAGCGCAAAAGCACATGCATTAGCTATTACAACAGCGTTGGATTTTTGAAGTGTTCTTGTCCATTGAAACTTCAGAAAACAGCCAATAGCAGATTCCTCTAAGAACAAGTTGGTGGTTTTCATGTATCCTGGTTTTAACCCAACAAAACAATATGTATATTTTTTTAACCAACAGTTCTAGTAATTACTCCGTATCTAAAATTATTCCAAAACTATCACAGATTTTGGCATAATTCACTTTTTCAAATGTCACTTTTTTTCTATTGAGGGAAATTCAGTCATTTCCGCAAGACTTGTTTTGTAATAGGAAATAATAAACAAATGGATGTTACATTTATTCCATAAAATATGAAGAACATCCAGGGATAGTCATTTGCCTTGTGAAGCACCTGGCCCAATATACTGTAATGCAAATTTCCTGACATTACAAAATGTTTTTCTGCAGAGATTTCACTTTTTAATAGTCTTCCCTTTTTTATTAACTAGCTTGTCTAGCCACTTGCCCTTTTAAAAATATATTTCATGTTTAAAATATGTAATGTGTTGTATCTAGCTATTGTTCCACTAAAATGTATTTAATGAGGGGACCATTTGTTTACTCTGTCTCATCTTCTGGAGGATTAATGAACATTTAATGCCAGGGTAAATGTTCATAGTATCTTATCTTTAAGTGGGCAATACAGCTACATTAGGATTGGTGTCTGCCATTTTGCCCAAAAGTGGCCATGTCTAAGGGTGGGAGCCTACTAAATAGTACAATCTTCATCTAGAGATTAGCACTGTGTTCAGCTTAAGGTAGACGAGATTTAAACTAGAACTCTGGTTGTCTATGGACTACACAGTATATCACAGTTTCAGGGTAACTGTTTCCATGGTCCCTCAAGAGCACCTACTTGAGGTTTCAGGCTCCCAGCTGTCACTTGTCACTCACTCTTCTCACCAGGTGTTATAAGGCTTTACAGCACTGTGCCATATTCCTATTTCTCCAACAAGTCAGTATGGCTTACAGCCAGCCTCTGAATGGCTTTCCCTCTGGAGAGCATAATCCATCTATTACCTCTACAAGTTGCCACAGAGTATATTTTAAGCACAAAGCCATTAGAGAAAACCAAAATGTTCCTACACAGTTACTCAAACATTCCAGAAATTGTCCATTAGTCTTATGGGGCCTAGAATCCAAAGTCATTCAAACACCTCAGGTTTGGGGCCTCCCCTTGAACAAAAAGTCATATCCATTTTTTCCTCTCAAAATAAAGGCTGCTAGTATGTTTAAACGCCTTATTTATATATCCTCAAGTTCTTTCTTTGCCTCTTGGTCTCCGGAAAACAGTTTGAGTAATTAAATGCCAACCATCCAACTGGGTGGTACCTCTCCGGAACACCTTACCGTCCTAGTGACTTGCTTTAACCACTGTTTTTAGTTCTCAAAGAAGCTATGGGAACACTCGCCATAGAACTGAATGCAATCATTCATTAAATCGTTTATACATGTATATGCTGAAACTCTCTTAACAGGTATTCTCTGGTCTGGCAACATCCATGGTCCAGCATGGATGTTACAGGACCAGAGAGTCCCAGTGGAGAGACAGCATGGAGGCTGGCAGGGCAGCCAACTGCACACAGTGAGCTGACGGTGGGGGCACCCAGTGCGTGGTAGCGGGGCTGCCCAGTGGAGATGGGACACCCAGCATGTGGCTGCTCTGTGGGGCTGGGAACTGCGATAGCTTGGTGGAGCAGGGAGCTGCAGCATGGTCCCACAGCTTCAGTGCCACACACACAGGTCCCAGAGCCCCAGCATGGCACGCGCTGCTGCCCTGTGAGTCCTGGAGCCACAGCAGTGATGGCTGCCCATCTGGGTCAGCAGGAGGTGGGAAGCCAACCGGGAGGCTGGCAGCTGGGCCAGGGAGCCAGTGGCAGGGTTCCAAAAATTTCCTCCCCTGATTCGGCAAAATCGCTCATCCTGGACTGGTCCGGTCCCGAAGGTGCTGGACCAAGGAAGTCCAACCTGTACAATGGCCTTAAAAAATGCATGGGGGTTCCTATGCCTGTTACAAAGTGATCCTCCTCCCTTGGTCAAGTCAATTGGCAACGTGACGAGCTTCTTTAGGTTGGATTTGTACATCTTTTAGCGTCCTTGAAAGATCAATAGACAACAGATTTGACTATTGCCACTTTAGCAGATAGAAATATATTACGTCAGCAAATCTCTTCAGAAGATAAGGTTTTTGCAGATCTTACAAGAAAATATTTTGGGTCTGACCCACAGACAACTGAAGTAAGTAGATGTCTTTCAACTGACTTAAATGAGATTTGGATAAGGCTCACAAACTATAGTTTCCTGGTTTAAGGCCTGATCCGTGAAGTGCTGAGCTCCTCATCTGGTCATTCACAGCCCCTATTTTAGTAACTACCACATTTTTATCCCCATTGGGGACTGAGCCACAGAACTCCAAAGAGTTAAAAAAAAAAAAAAAAAAAAAAAGTCTCTCCAGGTCAAGATAAAGGACCACATCTGTGGCTCCAAGATTTCACAGACTCATATCCTTTGGGGAATCAGAGGTAGATATGCAATATATCCTGTACAATCTGTTACAGTAGGATTGAGAATTAAATGGAATACTAATCAGAAAACCTCTCTCAAGTATCCACTAGAGTCAATGGAAGTTTTGCCATTAACTTCAAAGAAAATAAAATCAGTCACAAAGAAACATAAAACAGAGACCTTAGCTAGCAAAAGTGCACTGAAAATACTGTGATCACTAGGACAAATAATGAGGAAAATATAAATACAGTAGAAAACTGAGTCATTTTTTAGAAGAATGAAGTCTTCAAGGATAAGTTAGATGACTCAGGCTTGTGGGAGAGGAAAGGAATCAAACCCAGTCTGGCTTATTGAAGAGAAATGACTTTTGAAGGCTCTGCACTACACTGAATAACCTATATTTCTTATTCCTTCACTGTAACAGAGACTAGTGAAAACAGCAACTCTTATGTGATGTGAATGAACACTGCACTTTTTAATCTTCCTCCTGTAGAATTTTCTATGTTGAAAATGTTAATGGGCTCATCCCACATATGTTCATTCAAAGGCTTAAATTTGGATTTTCATATAAAGAAAATACAATAGTGAAGTTACTTACCATATGTGTGTTTAACTTCAGTACAGCTACCTATCAGCAAAAGTTCAAAGGGCAATATTCACTTTCAATTATACAAAACAAAACAAATTTAAAGAAACTTTATGTCCTACTCTATATTGCTGGTTTATGTAATATTTCTTTTGGAAAGCTTGCTCTTACTGCTAATTTATGACAAGAAGTATTCCATCCCACCTACATCACAACATTTGAAAAATGCACTAGGATCCACCTTAAAAAAATGAAGTCATCCACATGGACCTGCATAGTCATACTGCAGATAATTCTCAGTGAAGATTACAGCTTTCCATGAATTTCTGTAAGACCTCTTTGTTTTAGGTCCCACCAGTTGGGAAGGCATATTGATCTCCATTGTCAATTGATGGTTTTCTATAGTATAGATAACCATTTGCCCTCCTTAAAGAAGGAGAGTCCGTGTGGCATATTTGTCCTTTATCCTCGTATATCGAGAATTATGCTTAAATCACCTCTTTATAATTTTCTATATTACAAAATCCAAATAAAACAATTTAAAATAAAAATGTATGCTGTTTCTCTCCGAAGTCCCATCGCTCTCACTGGAGTTAGGGCTCTGGGTTCAACAGTACCTAGTACTTCTGCTCTGTACTTCTGGGGGAATTTTGTGCCAAAAAATTAACAGTTTTATTCTAAAAAATTAGAAATTCTGCAAATATTTTAAAGTTCTACAAAGTTCTGGATATTTTGTCAAAATACAAAATAATAATGAACATTTCAATTATTTTGGCAATTTATTTCAAAATACCTACCAGCAACTATGTCTGTAACAATATAGACAAAAAAAATCAGATTTTTTTTTATAAATAGATTATTTAGTAGGCATATTAATACAGAACTTCAAGTAATTTATTTAAACTACAATACAGAAATGTATTTCTCGTGCTCCTCAAAAGCAGGACAAAGGCTCAGGGATAACAAAGGAGTTGAGTTGGGGAAAAGCCTGGGAGTGAAGTAAGAGAGTTATTGGGCACAGGTGAAAGAAGTGTGAAACAAAGTTGGAGGAAGTGTTGTTGGACTGTAAGGGAGCCTCTCCCATGCAGCCCCTGGCTAATCCCAACCTCTCCTATTCAGTCAGGCACATTTACACCCATCTCCCCATGTCACTGCATTCCCTTCCCCATTCAGCCCCTGGCTCAATGCTGTCACTCTACTAGCTCCTGAGCCTGCACCCAGCGTCTTCCACACTAGCCAACCCTAGTCTGTGACACCCCAGCTGTCTGTCTGTCCTGTGCCTCCTTATCCTGGACCCACTATGAGAAAGGAAGCCTCCCACAGCTGACTTCCCTCTCTTCTGGTGCAACAGCAGCCTCTAGTGGGTGCAAGGTGTAACTGCAACACCTCTCCAACAAAATCTATATTGTAGAAGAGAAAAGACAAATCTGTAGGGGAGCATGAATTCTGCATGTGCACCACGGTACAGAATTTCCCCAGAAGTAGCTTTGCTCCAGGGAAGAAACACCTCTTCCCACCAGCTCAGTGGTTTCTGACTCAACAGTCTCTTTCCCCCCAGCTCAGAGTCACATTCGCTCTAGGTTTCTATCTCATCGCCCTTTCAGGTACAGCAATCCTATTCAGACACTGGTTACCTCCAACCCACCCAGGAGCTTCCAGTACCTTCTATTTCCCTTTCTTTCAACCTAGCTAAGTCTGAGTCTATGGTGCTCTCATGACCACTGTAGCTGAGCTCCCCGAGATTGTTGGGAAGTGGAAATGGGAGCCACCGTATTCAAGCTCTGTGCCAGGGCTGCAGAAGCAGGGAATTCCAAGGGGTTAGCAAAAAAACAAAACAAAACAAAAAACAAAACAAACAAAAAAAAAACCCCAAACACCACAAACAAACAAAAACCACACCACCAAAACACACACCCACACACCTTGGTGGATGATGCCACTTTTATACCACATAGTTTTGTAATTCAGTATGTGATAGCAGTGCTCACAATCCCTGCCCATTTGACAAAGTTCCTTCCATTACTTCGCACCATTCCATCAATCTTGCTCGCCCAACAAATAGGAATGGTTGTTAAGTGTAAAAGTTGTGATTATCACAGGAATCACCACACCAAAAAGAAAAGAAGTTTCTCAAGCACTAAAGAAAAAACGATTTAAATTCATTAAAAGTAGGAAAGGAGATACAGTAGCTACAAGATGCATAGTTAAGAGTGACACTAATGTTTCAATTTATGGTAAATGTCATGTAATATATCTCATTGAAACTGTGAAACAAGACAAAAGTTCAAAGGGTTTTTTTCGAAGTTCATGCTCTTAATAAGAATTACTGCAGTGTAACTCAGCAACATATTTCATGTTGTTAAGAAACTATTCAAAGTGTAGATGACAGCAAAAGTTGATAGTTCCATTTTCAGTGATTCCAAAAGCGCTTACATGCATAGCCTATGGAAAAATAAATCAAAGGCACTTTGTGAAAACGTATGTCTGACTGTAGTGGTCAATTGCGGAAGAACTTTGTACGTGTTAGTTTAGGGGTGGTGAGGCCTGCATTCTTTCCCCCCTTTCCCTTTTCCCTATATCTGACGAGCCAGAAGCAAGTCTTTGGGAACATACGCCACTTAAGATAAGTATTGTTGCCAGTATAGCAGGAACAAGCATAAGATAACGGTAAAGGGCAAGAACGCATAAACAATTCTGTTTACCCTAACGTACTGATCAGGTAAACAGGGCCAAAGAACAAGTAGATCCAGATCAGAACCAGATCGATAACTAACAGCTAAGCCCTACATCAGCATGTAATGAGTAAGCCCTGGAAATTTCCAAACTGCCAAACAAGGCAGGGAAAACTATATTTAAGGCTGCCTCAGAGCCTAGCAAATTGAACCTCACCGATGGACTTTGGGTACCGGCGCCTCGGAAGCTGAGACAACCTCCCACTTCGTCCACAGCCTACCCGGAGTCTCAGGCTTGCAGGAAGGGACGTAAGATATGCCGCTTCTTTGTTATATTGTTCTTCCATTTATAGGGCACAGCTGTTAGCTGTCAAGAAATAAACTACTTGTGTTTGACAGATACCTGTGTGGCGTATTTTGTACTTTGGGAACCCAGTGTCGGACCTTAGACTTACTCTGGCCGGCTACACTTACCTTTAAAAGAACAACATTTACTATTCAAAAGCACTTCCAACCAATCTTCCAACAAATATTCTATGAAAGGCTTCCCACGTGTTGAAAGGTCCTCTACAGTGTTACTGCATTCAGTATTGTTTATTAGGTTTTTATGAAGACTGTCATGAAACTTCTCAAGCAAATCACTACCAACATATTGAATAGGATTGATGAGTTTGGACTAAAATTATCAAACACATCAACATATGCAGAAGACAATGTAGGTGTTAACTATTCTAAATTTAAAGATTTTCCCAAAACCAGAGGAAAAAAAGTGACATTGTTACTAATTGTTTTGCTCATTTCATACACAGCAGCACAAGATTTGCAGTGACCAAACTAAACACTGATTTAGAAACCCTATAGCCTTTTTAGAATTCAATCACTGAGAGTTCACCAGCTTTGAAGAGTTTTCCAATTTGCTGGAGTACAATATAATAAACATTCTATGTCTTGTAGTCATACCTTGGCTGTCACTTATATCTGCTCACTGAGGAACTGGCAATGTGTTGGAAAGTGATTATAAGTTACTTTCAATCTGTGGGAAAGATAAAAGTAATATGGCACAGTTTGGGAGATGCTGACTTGTACTATTTCTTCTAGTACAATGCTCTTAAAAAAACAAAAAACAAAAAACACATTCACAGATAGAAGTGAAGCTCTGGAGTCAAACTTACTCACAGCAACTTCATTGTTTCAATTAATGACCAAGCTACATATGAAACTAAAATGTAGAATAAATGAAATTGTATGATTGTTCTGTTTGGAGTTCAAACTTAACCTCAGTGAAAGTGAATGAAGAAAGTATGAAATAGATATTCTGCTTTTAAACAAACAAACAAAAAAATCAGTGAACTAAAAAATATTTATGAATGAGGACTTCACTGAAAATAAAATGCACTTAAAATAACTGTTTTATGGGCAAAAGAGCATTCTTTTGAAGAATTTAGAGAAGCCATCAAAACATGCAAAATTGATAAAGTTATTGATATGGATACATTACATGAAGAATCTTCTAAAATGAAAGAAGTCAGTTTGTTTCTAGAATTTTAAGACTCCATGAGTATTAAAAAAATACCTTAAGATTTTCAAAATTGTAAATTCAAATGGAACCGGAAACTTTGAAAAATAGATCCTTACATAGTTTCCTTTTTATGCAGCAATACATATCCTAAAAGAGTATTTTTGTTCGTGAATTATACATGGTGATATGAAACTAATCAACTGAAAGTGGACACAGTGAAAGCTGAACTGCAGATTTGCTGCAATTTCCAAAAATGATGAGTTCAAGGATCTGCTTCTTCAATTCCTCAAGAAGAAGCTGTTATAAGAAACAGACAATAAGTTAAGGTTTGTGTACGCTTTCTACAAAACATGATTTGTTTGATTTTTGTCCTCATGTTTAGAAGCACTAAAGAGGATTTGTTGTCCTTTTTTAGTTATACATGACAGCCACCTGTGTTATTACTCATCACAAGAAACACATTTAAAATTGTCACAGAGTGTAACATTGTTTAAAGAAAAAGATTTGCATCCTCAAACTCTAAAAGCCAATCAGCAGGACACCAAAGGATGGTGTGATGGATGGGAAGGGTACTGCCCTTTTCTAGACATCCCAGTCATTCAGTTAATTAAATTACTGTACAGGGTTAAACCCAGAAACAGTGGGTATCCAGGAAGTGTTGGCAGCGAGCCGGAAGAGCCAATGCGGTTTTTGAATTGAAAACAGATTCAGCCTGTTTCAGTCCTTTGTATTAGTTCAGAGTAGATGCTGGGAGAAAGATGAAGTAATCCTTGGGAGCCACTTTGGAAAGGATTTTGCTCCAGGGCTACTCTACCTGAGCACAAAGGCATGCACTGGCCTGCTTTCCTGCCCTATTCCAGCCTCGCTATTCAGTAGTCCAAACACTAGAAATAATTGTTTTGTTTAGAAAAAATTGTTTTGTTGCAGATTAAACCTTCTCCGTGCCTTTTTCCCCTCAGGCAACAAAACAAAAGAAAAAAATCCAAAACTTCCAAACAGCCAAAAAGGAGAAAAAAATGTGTCCTTTTAAAATCTGAAGTTCTGTGCTCCTGGTTCAAAATTATCATAGAATCATAGAGCTGGAAGAGACTTTAGAAGGCCATCAAGTCCAGCCCCCTGCCCAAGGCAGGACCAATCCCAATTAAATCAACCTAGCCATGGCTTTGTCAAGCTGGGACTTAAACACCTCTAGCTATGGAGACTCCACTACTTCCCTAGGTAACCCATTCCAGTGTTTCACCACCCTCCTAGTGAAATAGTTTTTCCTAATATCCAACCTGGACCTCTCCCACCTCAACTTGAGACCATTGTTCCTTGTTCTGCCATCTATCACTACCGTGAACAGTCTTTCTCCAGCCTCTTTGGAATCTCCCTTCAAGAAGTTGAAGGCTGCTATCAAATCCCCCCTCACTCTTCTCTTCTGCAGACTAAATAGACCCAACTCCCTCAGCCTCTCCTCGTAGGTCATATGCTCCAGCCCCCTAATCATTTTGGTCACCCTCCGCTGGACCCTCTCCAACGCATCCACATCCTTCCTGTAATTGGGGGCCCAGAACTGGACACAATACTCCAGATGTGGCCTCACCAGAGCCGAGTAAAGAGGAATAATCACAGCTCTGGATTGACTGGCAATGCTCCTCTTAATGCAACCTAGTATGCCATTAGCCTTCTTGGCTACAAGGGCACACTGTTGACTCATGTCCAGCTTCTCAACCACTGTAACCCCCAGGTCCTTTTCTACAGAACTGCTACTTAGCCAGTTGGTCCCCAGCCTGTAACAATGCTTGGGATTCTTCCGTCCCAAGTGCAGGACTCTACACTTGTCCTTGTTGAACCTCATCAGATTTCTTGTGGCCCAATCCTCCAATTTGTCTAAGTCACTCTGGACTCTATCCCTTCCCTCCAGTGTGTCTACCTCTCCCCCAGCTTAGTGTCATCTGCAAACTTGCTGAGGGTGCAATTCATCCCCTCATCCATGTCATTAATAAAGATGTTGAACAAAACCGGTCCCAGAACCAAACCTTGGGGCACTCCACTAGAAACCAACCACCATCCTGACATCAAGCCGTTGATCACTACCCACTGGGCCCAACCTTCCAGCCATCTTTCTATCCATCTTACCATTCATTTAGCCAATCCACATTCCCTTAACTTGCTGGCAAGAATGTTGTGGGAGACCGTATCAAAAGCCTTGCTAAAGTCAAGGTATATCACATCCACTGACTTCCCCATATCCACAGAGCCAGTTCTCTCATCATAGAAGCTAATCAGATTGGTCAGGCACGACTTGCCCTTCATGAATCCATGCTGACTATTCCTGATCACCTTCCCCTCTTCCAAGTGCTTCAAAATGGATTCCTTGAGGATCCCTTCATGATTTTTCCAGGGACTGAGGTAAGACTGACCGGCTTATAGTTCTCTGGATCGTCCTTCTTCCCTTTCTTAAAGATGGGCACTACATTTGCCTTTTTCCAATCATCTGGGATCTCTCCCAATCTCCACAACTTTTCAAAGATAATGGCCAAAGGCTCCTCAATGACATTTGCCAACTCCCTCAGTACCCTCAGACGTATTAAGTCCGGACCCATGGATTTATGTACATTTAGCTTTTCTAAATAGTTCCTAACCTGTTCTTTCCCCACCAAGGGCTGTCCACCTTCGTCCCATATTGCGTCACTTAGCACATTAGTCTGGGAACTGACCTTGTCCGTGAAGACAGAGGCAAAGAAAGCATTAAGTACTTCAGCTTTCCCCACATCATGTGTCACTAGGTTACCACCCTCATCCAGTAGGGGCCCCACACCCTCTCTGATCACCTTCTTCTTGCTAACATGTCTGTAGAAACCTCTCTTGTCATCCTTCACATCCCTTGCGAGTTGCAATTCCAATTGCGCTTTCGCCTTCCTGATAACTCCCCTGCATTCTCGAGCTATACATTTAAATCCCTCCCTGGTCATCTGTCCAAGTTTCCACTTTTTGTAAGCTCCTTTTTTGTGCTTAAGTTCACCAAGGATTTCCCCGGTGAGCCAGTCCGGTCTCCTACCATATTTGCTTCTCTTTGGAATGGTTTCTTTCTGTGCCTTCAATCAGGCTTGTTTAAAATACTGCCAGCTCTCCTGGGCTCCTTTCCCCTTCATATTAGCATCCCAGGGGATTCTGCCCATCAGGTCTCTGAGGGAGTCGAAGTCTGCTTTTCTGAAGTTCAAGGTGTGTATTTTACTACTCTCTTTTCTTCCTTTGGGCAGGATCCTGAAATCTACCATCTCGTGATCACTGCTGCCCAGGTTGTCACCCACCTCTACTTCCCCTATTAGCTCCTCCCTGTTTGTGAGCAGCAGGTCAAGCTGCGCACAGCCTCTGGTCAGATCCTGCAGCACTTGTACCAAGAAGTTATCCCCAACAATCTCCAAAAACTTCCTGGATTGTCTGTGTACTGCCGTATTGGTCTGCCAACAGATGTCACGGTGATTAAAGTCCCCCAGGAGAACCAGGGCCTGCGATCTGGAAACTTCTCTCAGTTGTCCGAAGAAAGCCTCATCTACCTCATCCACCTGATTCGGCGGCCTGTAGTAGACACCAACCACAACATCACTGCTGTTGCTTACATCTCTAAACTTGACCCAGAGACTCTCAACGGGCTTTTCTTCCTCTATATACTGGAGTTCTGAGCAATCATAGTGCTCTCTCACATACAGTGCAACTCCTCCTCCTTTTCTCCCCTGCCTGTTCTTCCTGAACAGTTTATACCCTTCCATGACAGCGCTCCAATCATGCGAGTCATCCCACCAAGTCTCTGTTATCCCAATCAAATCGTAATTCTTGGACTGGGCCAGGGCCTCCAATTCTTCCTGTTTGTTACCCTGGCTTCTCGCATTGGTGTACAAACACCAGTTGATCACCCTACCCTCTACATTCGAATCATGGGTCCTCCTTTGTTGCTCATTCCTCTTTGCATTTCTTCCCGGTATCCGACTTTCCCACTCCCCTCAGGGTTTTGGTCACCATCCCCCAACAAACCTAGTTTAAAGCCCTCCTCACCAGGTTTGCAAGCCTGCCTGCGAATATGCTCCTTCCTCTGTTAGGTGGATCCCATCTCTTCCTAACAATCCTTGTGCCCAGAACAGAGTCCCATGGTCGAAGAAACCAAAGCCCTCTCTGCGACGCCACCTGCACAACCACGCATTTACTGCCTCAATTCCGACGACCCCTACCCAGTCCTTCCCCTTCAACTGAGAGGATGGACGAGAACACCACTTGCGCTCCGAAATCTTTGATCCTTCTTCCCAACTCTATGTAATCCACAGTAACCCGCTCAAGGTCGTTCTTGGCCGTATCGTTAGTTTCCACATGGAGAAGCAGGAAGGAGTAGCGATCCGAAGGTTTGATCAGTTTTGTAAGCCTCTCTCTTATCCCACTCTGCCACCATGTTAATGCTGTTTCTCACTCAGCACTTCAAGTGTAGAAGGTGAGGGGCCCGCAAAAGACCTTAAAAATACCCTGACATTAAAGGCTTCTGCTTTAAAAAAAAAAAAAAAAAAAAAAAAAAGAGCCTGGATAATTTTGGTACACAAACAAGGTAGTGACTTTCACAAAGGAAGTCATAAGAGCCTTACAGTTTTAGTAATTTAGGATGGGATTTTCAAAATAGCATTATGACTTATGAGCACAAATTACTCCTATTTTTAAAGAATTACTAGGGGGCTATGCTCCCTGCTCATTATGCTTGCCAACCCCCCTTCTGCCCACTGCAGCCTGCCCTCCTACCCATACCACAGCAGGAGGGATGCCGCCACCAGCCCTTCCTGTGGCCAAATCGGGGCTGGTCCGCGGGTCCTGCCCCAGGTTCAGCGCTGGAGACAGGAGGACACTGTGTCCAGATGTAGGCTGGACCCCGATTGGGCAGAGTGTCTGGCCGGAGGGGAAGGGGTAGGAGCAGGCTGGGGTCGGGGGGAGGGGGCAGGACTGGGCTGGGGGTGTAGCAGGAGAGGGAGTACGTGAGGTGCTGGGGGTACAGGTTCCGGGCATGAGGGGCTGGGAGGGGGGTCACTTCTTTTTGCACCATGCACCACTCCCAGACACCGAAGGCTTTCCCCGCTGCTCCAATGGGGAAGCCACCCCCGGGCCTGCTTCTACTTCTGGGTCCGGGGTCCTAATACTCCGCAACCCAGCAGGGAACCGCCACCGCTGCCTGCCTCACGCTCCAGCCTCATGGCTCTCCTCGACAAGATTAGAGCACTGGCGCAGGCTGCCTGCGAGGATGGGGGAAGGAGAAAGCTCTGAGACTCTGCGTCGGATCCAGCTTGCAGGGAAGCGTGCGATTCTGGAGCACAGCCTCTGCAATTTCTCCTTCACTCCCCGCAGGCAGCCGGCGCTAGCGCTCTATTCTTGCGGGGCGAGGGGGGGCATAATGCTGGAGCACCAGGCAGGCAATGGCAGTTCCCCGCTGGGTCATGGCACATCGGGACCCTGGACCCAGAAGCAGAAGGGGAGCCAGAGGCAGCTGCCACTACTGACCCTTAGCCCTCCTGTAGGGAAGCCAGGGGACAACAGAGAGCCCAGAGCGCCCACTGGGGAGGGGGCTGGGGGAACCTGGAGCCATGGCCACCACTTCCCCTTCTAACTCTGCAGAGACGGGGAGAGGGAGGGGAGCAGGGCAACACAGAGTGATGTAATTATGTCATTCTGTCATCCCGCAGGAAAAAATGTGTTATATATATATATATATATATATAGAGAGAGAGAGAGAGAGAGAGAGAGAGAGAGAGAGAGAGAGATTATACCACATGTTTTAAGGGTTTGCCAATCTCCAACTATTAGGGATCAGCACACAACCTAACATGGGGACAGTTTACTCCATCACAGGGTTCTGACTCCTTCTGAAATATCTTGCACTAACCACTGTCAGAGACAGATACTGAACTGGGTGGATGGAGGGTTGGCAGGTGTCTATTTTTCAACTAGTACGTCCAGTTGACTAGCCTCCACCACTAGGGGATAGGAAGAGCCACAACTAGAACCACATGGAGGAGCTGCTGATGCATGACAGAGAGCAATGGCTGGTTTCCACACTAGGGATGTAATATCGAGGATAGGGAAACCATGCGGAACTTCAGCCATGGTAGGTACCTGCTGAGGTCTCTCAGGTTGAGGATGGGTCTGAGATTCCCTTTCGCCTTAGAGAATCAGAAAGTACTAGGAGTAGAAACGTTTGTTCCTGAACTCCTTTGGGATGACCTCCACTTCACCAAGAAAAAGAGCTGGCACACTTCCTGTTCGAGATGATGCTAGTGAGACGGGCCGCTGAAGAGGGACAGTGAGCAGGCAGGTGGGAGGGGTGGAGAGTAATTGGAAGGTATAACCTCTGGAGATGAGCCCAGACAAAAGAAGCCATGATGCTCTGCACACGTAAGTCACAGAGGCCATGGTCCAAGCAGCTGTGTCTACAGGGTCCTGAGGCTGCTTGGAGAGCCACTCTGGCTGCTGCCATACCCTCCTCCAGAAGTTTCAGAGGGGTAGCCAAATTACATGTTTTGTTGGTCTTTAAGGTGCTGCAAGACTATTTGCTGTTGTTTTTTTAAGTTTTTCCTCCTCCAGAAGCACTGTAAAGTCTTTTCTATCCACCTCTGGGAGTGAGGTTTCAAAATTGGACTCCCCAAGAGTACTTGGTGACTTGCCACTGTCGGATTAAAACTGGAGGATGAATATGTTTTACAAACAAAGCGGACCAGTCTCCAGAAATCTCTATTTTTAGGGGTCACTGTAGCCTCTCCATGATGCTCCCTGTGGTTCACCATCTCCACCACCAAAGAATTGGGGGCTGGATGGGAGAATAGTTATTCATGCCTTTTGGAGAAGAAAAATATACCTATGCTCTGCTTGCTCAGAGATAGGGATCATGGAGGATGGGGTTTGCCACATTATTTGCAATGTGCACCACCTCATCATGAAGTGGCAGTGCCACTCTGCCTGGTGTTGCAGCCAATAGTACATTGAACAAGGTATTAAGAGGGCTCCTCTAGCACTTCAAGTTGCCCTGTTCAGTAGTTCTTGGTGGCCCTGGTGTCCTCCTGCAGGGGGAGGGGCCATGATAGCCTTTCCAGGGCTGAGAAAGAAGAGGTATGCCTCCCAGCACTGTAGACACTGGTACCACTGCCTCCTGTGGAGCTGAAGGAGACCCTACCACCTAGGACTCCACAGGTGTTGAGAGGTGTGGGCCATGTGCTTGCCAAAACCCCAGCTAATAAGTGGGTCATGTGGCATGTGTGAGCAAGGCTCCAGGGAGGCCAGTGGTATCATGAAGTCAGTCTCTTGGTGACTGAGAGATTGTAGAGGTGCATCAAAACTGGTACCAAGCCAGAGACTGTGAGTCTGGCATCAAGGATCTGGATTCCTTCCAAGCCTGGCTGCTCCTGGAGCGGCTCTAGACAACAATTTGTGGTGGCAATCTACACTTAGCACTTCTTGAGTGGTGCCCAGATCACAATCTGGTCAACAATCCAGAAAAGGGGTGCTCTTGAAGGAGGCCATGCTGCTCATATGGGCAGGCATCCCGATAGTGCTGAGGGCTTATGGATTCTCAGTGCTAATGCTCTTGTTTGATGCGCAGAGCACATGCTTCTGAGAGTCTGTACTCCCACATCAGTGAGCCATGCCATGAGTCCATGTTTTGAAACCTGGCCCAACAATTTAATGGGGTTAGCAGGGGTGGCCTTTCCTGGTTGCCTCCCAGAGATATCATGAGGTGATGAGCAGCGCCTAGACCCTTCCCTCTGCAGACTTTGGTACCAACATGGAGGGGAGCTGCACCAAGTGCAGGTTTACCCCTGGAACACAGAGTCACAGAGGCCTGGTGTGCTGGTACCAGCAGAGACAGTATCCTGCCCCCATTTAATCGGTTAACTAATTAATCAGGATGTTCCATCCTTAATCTGGGTCAAAGTCCAGAAGGGGACCAGCTACTCTATTACTATGGATAAACCAACTATGAAGAAAGATTAATAATGGGGAGAAAACAGCAGCAAAGGCCGGAGCAGAGCTGTTCCAATGCACTGTCACTGGTGACAAGAAGGAACTGAGGGTGACAGGAGTACACAGTGTTCCTTATATTGTACCAGGGAGGCACAACTCCCCTACAAATACTGCTAGGGGAAAAGCTCCCAGCAACAGTGCATGTGGTAAGCACACACCCCTACTGTGGAATGGACATGAGTAAGCACTCAAAGAACGTAAAGCATCTTAAACTAAGTAAAATATAATAAAATAGTAAACAGCCAAACCAGAGGTAACTGGTACATGTATCATACCATTTTAAACTGAGAATTTTATTTAATGAACTGATAAGATTTTATGATGTTGCTAACTAAGCCTATGAAATGCACACAAAATACACAAACATTGCAGAAACAATTTTTAGTTTTCCTGGCACAAGGAATTATGATGGGATGAACTAATTTTTTAAATCAAATTCAATGTATAAGCAGGCTGGAGAAGCCATACCTAAACTACAAGCTTTTCAAGTTTTCAGAAAAGTCTATGAAAAACTGTATTTTTTTCCTCGCTAACTTGTAAACAGCTCTCCCTTGCCTGTTAGCAAAGTAAATTATTTCATTGTTTCCTCGCACCAAGCAATAAAGTTAAACTCTCTTTGCTTGATTTATTTAGAGGTTTTTATTCATTTAAGTCAGATACCCTCCTGTAAACTGAGTTGCACAAAAAAAAAAAAAAAAAAAAAAAAAAAAAGACCCCCAATTTTAATAGGATCGTTAATGTAGGTCTCCTGGGCTCCATTGCCACCAAGGCCAACACAGATACTTCTGATTAGAAAACAATTCAAGTAAAAAATAGCACTGTCCTTTGGTAAGCTGCCATTCATCATAGTGTACAATTTATTAGTCACAATGTTATGAGAGCTTCCCACTAGGGACTTAAATTGTGATTATGTATAGGGTAAGAGAATTCTACTTGTATAGGGTAAGAGAACAAGAAAATTCTACTTTCAGGAACTGCTTGATGAGAAAGGAAACTATATGTATAGAAAGGAACAAAGCCTGAATATAGCACTGTCTCGGGGCTCATTCCCAAACTTCATTCCCATGAGTCAGAATAATTGCTGAAGATACACAACATTTTAAAACAAGAGAACTGTTTTAAACTTTGCATGTCTGGAGGTCGGAAGACTTTATGTTAGGGTTTTGTTCTAGCTCCCGTTGTAGTAGTATCCAAGCCCCTTGTAGATTAGTGGATTGGCATAGGGCACTCCCCAGTGATCACAGAAAATTCTGTTAGGAGTGGGGTTGGATGTGAGGTGTAGACCTCAGTTACCGTGAATCTGAACCAAGAGCCTCATAATACCAACTAGCAAGAGAGCGCAGAGTGGTTGCAGGGGCTGCCTGAGTCTGGAATTTATATTCTAGTTCACCAACATGTGTCATGTGAGCTTTTAAATAAAAGCCAGTGCCACAACTGGTCATCACTGTAATTGTAAAACACATATATGGATATTGTATAAGGAAACATGTATATGCACTGAAAATTATATTCTTAAGAAACAGTGGCTAGACACACCCACCAAAAAGAAATGAAAAAATAGGTTCTGTCAGACAAGAAATGTTTGTCTATTTACGTAAGTATCTTATGTTTCACAGAAGGTGCCCTCCCACTGGTCCAAATCAAATGGTGATGAAGGACTGTGAAAATCTTCAGAGAGAAAAATGACACAAAGAAGCAAATGGGAAGGCGAAACCTATTTTGAGGTGCATCCCAAAAAGTTTACTTTACTATATTTGGGAGACAAGACAGCCTGCCACTCTTCATCTAGGAAGTAATTGGACAGCAAATTTGCTCCACAGAAGTAGTATCTCAACCAGGCATGGCTGAAACACTCTAGAGAACTTGGGGTAAGATAAGCTTCTTCAGACAATACAAATTGTTTGTTTGGTCTCTTTTTTTGGTCTGAGGACCACATCAACGCGATTCATGGAACCTGTACGATAGGCCATGAATGCTTATGAAATTGGGGTTTGGATATGAAAAGGGCAAGGACTCTAGACCAGAGCATGGGCTTTTGGGTTGGGGGCGAGGAATCTGGAGTGCAAGAGGGGGCTCTAGACTGGGACTAAGGGGTTTGGAGGGCAGGAGGGTTAATCAGGACTGGGACAGGGAGTTGGAGTGTGGAGGCTGGAGTGAGGGCTCCAGCTGGGGGTGCAGACTCTGCTATGGGGCTATAGATTAGGGGTTTGGGGTATAGGAGAGTACTCCAGCTGGGACTGAGGATAGGAGTGGAATGAAGACTCGGGCAGGGTATTCGGGTGTGGAAGGAGATCGGGGTGCAGGCTCTGGGCGGGGCTTACCTCAAGCAACTCCCGGAAACAGCAGCACGCTCCCCCTCCAGCTCCAATGTGGAGGCACAGCCAAGTGACTCTGCACACTTCCCCCAGGCACTGACGCACAGCTCCCATTGGTTTCCAGGTAACAGGAACTGCAGAGGTGGCACCTGGGACAGGGGGACAGTGCTCAGAGCTGTCTGGATGCCCCTATGAGTAGGACTCAAAGGGGGGACATGCTGCTACTTCTCGGAGCTGTGGGGAACAGAGCAAGTCCCCAACCCCACTCCGAAGCAGGAGCTCGAGAGCCGGATTAAAATGTCTGATGGCCTATAGTTTGCCCATCCCTGCTCTTGAAAGCGTGTCATAATTTTGTTTTATAATGTAACCCATTTGTTTCCAATGTTCGTATTTCTCACTGTCACCTTAATCTCTGTTCTTTGGCAATGAACTTATTCTTGTTTTCATTAAACATATTTATAAGTGCTGTGGTATTAATCACAATGGTGTTCCTGAGTTGAATCTTACAAACTGGAGTATATTGTTCCTTTGGGTACAGAAGGCCTGGTAATTCTGTGAATGTGCAGTGCAGAAGGGGCTGAACATGACTGGAAAGCTCCAAGGGACTCATGGTTGATGTATGCCTTTTGCTACCTGTGCAGAGAGCTGAAGGCCTGAGGAGGCTTGGAAAGCAGAGCTTGCATTGCCAGAGGCTAGTAGTTTCAGGAAGCTGCCATATAGCAGGCACAGCCAAGACCTCCTCATACTAAGGGGAGGTGATGCTGAGTTGGAATACTTTACAGTATCTACCAAAGTAACAGGAAAAGACATGCCTATATGACTCTGGCAAGTCAAAATCAAATAGCTTTGGAAATAATTCTGCTGTAATATGTATGGAAACATTTCCAAATGAAGTTTTGAATTAATCAACAGTTTTCAATAGTACAACTATTCCAAACTCTTCAAATGTTTTCCACCTTCACCAGCCCCCTTTTTTAAAGGCTTTAGCTTCTTGAAGTAATTGTCTCAGCAAACAACCCTCATGCAATTGTATATAACCAGAACAAAATTCAATGAACCTAAAATTAAAAGCACAGTAGAGAAGGATATTTTTATCAGTGACTACAGTGCAGTGGTCAGCATTTTGTTTTCATTTTGGTTAGGCAAGTTAATGTAAAGCAGTAGCATCTGTCAGGAACTGAACCTTGGCTACATACAAGACTGCTATGTATTACCCAGTGATTTTGATTACTCAGTTTTAATTCTGATTTTTTTTTTATGCTGTGAGGTGAAAAGGCCATGCAGACGGGATGATTTTCAACATCCACTACTAGTTTCTCCCCTCACCACACACACACACACACTCCACAGTCTGCACCACCCTCTCCTCTGCCCCTACAAGAAATAGTGGGGAAGGATAGAAAACCAGAGTGGAGCAGGAGCTGTGAAAAGCTATGAGGCAGGTTCCCCTCTGAGGGCAGCTGACTTCCAGTGCAAACTATGACAGTAATATCATAAATGCAACAAGGGCATGACGAAGGTTAGGGAACTGCAGCAAGCAATAAGGCAGGGAAAGCAGATCCAAGGAACAAAAGTTGGATGAGATTTGAGAGATCTGTCCCCATTCCTCCTGCAGAACTGCTGACCACACACACAGCCTTTCAAGTTCTTCTACCTGCCTGACCTCCAAGAGAGGAGGATGTGGTGCAAGTTTAGAACACAAGCCTGTGATCTTACTCATTGATAACTCCCCTTTGGTGGTGTTTCTGCTTGGGAAGCAGAGAGCTGTGAAGAGACATGGTTTGGAACTAGATTTTTGCCACAACATAAGTGATCCATTCCCTGTCATCAAGTACCATCTTATAGCAACTGGAGTTTTATCGATTCAGGAGGCCCCCAACTTGTGACCGCCCGCGTTCTGACCCCCCGCACTTACAACCATTTTTGTAAGTGCGGAAGGGGCCAAAAAGCCCTGAATTACATCCTCGGCCCACATTTACAACGGCACACGACACCTATCGTAAATGAGGGTTTGAGTTACGATGCCCCTGACCTGCGACGCTTCCCCCGGAACCAATCACATCACAAGTCAGGGGCCTCCTGTACCCAGAACATGGGGTTGCCTTCCTGACCACCTGAGTTAATAGCCATTGAAGGACATGCATGTATCAAATTCTTTTTTGAAGCCAGATCCACTTTTGGCCTTCACAACATCCCTTGGCAATTACAGCCATGACAGCAATCACAACTTGGGAACAATCCACATAAATATGTAAACATTTTATACCACTTACTAATTATTTATAATTTATATTGGGTATAATCATTAATCATTTAGATATGCAAATGTTATTTTGCTTCTCGAGCATCTTCAAATAGCCTCAATTAACTTCTACTGTAAGTTATTATTCAAGAAGTTATTCAAAATGTCTAGCAGCAATTACCTAACTTGGTATTTAATATCATAAATGATGTACACATTCAAAGATAAAATTTCAAAAACAGGTATCAATAATATTTTTTTCTTTCTAGAAGTATACCCTTAGAAAACAAGCCTGAGATTGTCTTGATATCAAAAGATTTGGGGTTTTTTTCAAAGCTATTTATTGTAGCCGTATTAGATTGTGTCTCAAGACTGTGACTAATGACAAAGCCAATTAACATCAAGTCAGATAATACATTAAAGGAGAGCCCTAAGAAGTCTTTAGGAGCTTCATGTGTGCATTTATGTTTCTGAGCTGGTTAACTAGTTAACACCATTTATTTAGCATAACACAACAAGAACACATGCTAAATAATACAAGTCCAACAAGAAGCCCTAAAATACAGCTTTTTAGTAAATCAATTTATTTTAGTCAATCCAGGAAGCATATCTATATTCATATGGCTTTTTTATTCCTAACATAAGAAGAGAGGGAAAGGGAATGTTTTAATTCTTATATGATTTATGTTGCATAAGGAAGTCAAACCATATAATGTCCTCATCTATGAGATGTTTAAGGCTGCTGTTATTTCAGAAATCTGAGATAAGCACGTCACCCTTAGTCCATTTTTTGTGTAACTGACATACCGAAAAAGAATTCTACTTTACAAGTTTTCACATGGTATGGCGATGAAGGCTATGGTGATGAAGCACCTCTATAGTTAATACACAGGTCACCAGTTGTAGCTGTTTACAAACTGTCAGATTATGAATCTGTTAACTTGCAATCCTGAAAGCTCCTTTCAAAGTAAGATTAACACGAGTTTCTACTTATTTTACTGTAGTTAAAGAGCCTCATGTGCACAAATAGTAAAACTGGCTCTCCTGTTTTCACCAATGAAAAGTTATTCAACAGCTCACTGTGTAGTTCACGGTTCTACAATTAAAAATAATGTGTAAGGACAGCAGTCAGCTGGCAACTCAGGAGACTACTGCAACTGTAAATGTGAAACATATATGTAACATTTAAGATTTAGTTTAATAAAATATAAGTGCTATTGTGTTTGTGTGTTTTAGTTCTTACTATTCCTAAAGTACTGGTGCTACATCTGCAGCTTGACACACAAGTATTTTGTACTATTTCCTAAATTAATAAAAATCAAGTTTTTTTAATATATATACACACACACACACACACACACACACACTATACCCTCTTAGATGATGTATAATGCTTGTACTGAGCTGTAAATTAACATGTTTTAGTGATCAGATTTGCACCATTGTTTGAAGAAATGTGAAGAAAAATCAGTGGGAAACTTGATTTAAAATCTTTTTTTTTTGGCAATTTAAATCACTTTGATTTAAATCAATCAATCTACCCTGCATAGAAGAAAGGCCGTAGTGAAAAAATGGACCCCCCAGCAGATACCAGGCAATCTCCTGTATATCACAAAAGGCTCAGATAGCAGCCTATGTTTAAACTGAAAATGTTTGCACATTTTTATGCAGTTGTGGTGAATATAGCTCAATAAATATTATCTCCACTTTTCAAATGGCTAACCAAGGTAAGAAAAAGGTAACTATATTGCCCCAACTTCAGATTTCAGCCTTAGCTGAGAGCCATCTGACTTTTAGCTTAAGTGATAGGGGCTCATGCACTATGTTCCATAGGTTGAAGGTTCAGTTTCACCTGTTGGTGTTACACTTATAGTGCCTTATGGAAGAATTTTGTTTGTTTCCCTAACCACTGGTTCATATTCTGATGCCTTTAACACTAGTGTAAATCTAGATTAATTCGGAGTTATTCAGATTTTTATTGGTGTGAATCTCCTTCATTTAGCTTGGTTCCTCCTATTATTGTTACAAGTCTACAAGCTCAGCTACATATACAGCTAACATTTATTTTAGCATTACATCCCAAAGCAGGGAGAAAATCATTTCTGAAAACTAATCTTACTTTCTTTTCTCTTTCACATATAAAGGGAAATACAAAATTAAAAAATTATACACATCTGAGGCAGGGTAGAACTCAAGTTCTTGAAGGGACTTTTTAAATAGCAGACTTTTTAAATTAGTAGTTTGAGATTTTTTTTCACCTTGCTCAAATTAAGAAAAATATGCTTGAGGACTCTTTATTTAATTAGAAAGTAAGGCATCAGAAGTAATCATAACTAGCAGAAGAAACTATTTGTACAAAACCGTTTATGTTGATTCTTCACTGAATGATATGAATACTAAATTGGAGCAGTTTCCTCGGAAATAGAGAAGACTCATACGTGGATTTTAAAACACCATTTACCTTCAAGGTCCACATAAGGAAGTGAAAAATAAAGAGAATGGATTTTATTAAGTGCCAAATGAACTGAAGTTCCAAAACAAAAATCCAAAGACTTCTCATTCATAATAAGCAATAATTTGCAAGTAGCATAAACAGCAGAAACCACCTAAATAGCATCCCAGGAATCAGCAAGGTGTCTAGGCCAAAGCAATCTTTGAGTTTGACCTCGAGAAAAAAATAGAAATTAAGAGCTCCAATGAATTGGACTGAAGATGAACAAAGTTGAAAAAGTACCTGAAATGTCAGACAGGACTCAAGATACAACATATAATCGAAAACATCATGAAATACGCTGAAAGAACAAACCACTACCAAAAAGGTCACTTTTTATTTTACAATAGATCAAATTCAGTGCTGGTATAAGACAAATTGCTTCAAAAAGAAGTTGTACCAGGAATGAGGGAAATAAAACTTTAGTACATAATTAAAAGAGAGTCAACATTATAGCAAGACAGTGGAAATTACATGCATGGTTAAGATCCTCACTTTGCTCAAAGGTGAGACAGTAAGAAAAGATGGACCACTTGAGGAAAGAGAGAGAGAGAGACTTGAATAAGGAATGGGATTCCACCTCAAGTACATGCATGTAAGGTTCAGAATTGGAAGATTTAAACTTAACTCAAGACCACAATGAAGTTAACAAATCTCCCACTGTCTTCCTTAGGGCCAACGTTCCTTCTAACACAACCAAACATCAGTACAACTAAAGTAGATAATATCTGGAGTGACTAGAACACCTGTCTCAAACAAAGTCAAAAACATGAGTTAAAAAGTTGCTGAAAGTTTAGTAGTCCATGGAATCAAACAGTTAACAGTAATTTAGATAATTCTGTAGATGTTTGGTTATACTTTACTACATTATAGTAACACTACTTATCTTGTTCAAATCAAGGATCAAACAACATTTCAATTACGCAGCACAAAATATACTTAACTTTGACATGCATATCAACAAATCTCTATCAAAATATTTAGGAGTCTTTTTTTAATGTTGGTGGATATGTTTTAATGAGAGTGTCCAAGAACTGTAATTGAAATTCAGGCAAAACAGGAAAATCTGGTGTTGATTTTGTTTTCTCCTTTAAATCCCATTTCTGGAATTTAAAGTAATGCCAACTCTTCTGTTTCCATTTCACCCTATTTTCTTTGTAACATTTAGGATAAAAAAAATATTTATTTCAGGTGTGTCTGAAAATTGCCAGTGGTACTAGTGATCAATGTCATGTGTCCCAAAAGGAGACAAGCTAAAGCTATGTTAGCCAAACACAGGGGAAGTGTAAAAGGATGCTTTCTGCTGAAGCATCTGATATTGGCTCACAACCAGGCTGCATGGATCCAGTACAAACCAGCCTAGTTTACAGTGGTCAGACATCTCTTTTGGCAGATGTATACCCAGCTAAATACCTCATTCACTCTTGCTTTCAGCTACATTTGACCATAAGGGCAGAGAATCTGGTTTTTATTGTCTTGTATAAAGCACACAAATGGGAAAAATATTTTTCCAGTGGTGATATAATTGTATAAATGAGCCAAACTTTACAAACATAGGAGCCTAAGATTAGACCTAGGGTCCATATTTATGCACCTTCATTTTATCTGAATTTTCAAAGGGACCAAGTACCTACAGCTCCCATTCACTTCAATTAACAGTGGATGCTCACAACTTTTAAAATGCAGGCCTCTTGATTATGTGCCCAAGTGTGAATTTAGCCACCTAATTCCAGTGGCAAAGTCTGATAATTATTGGTCTTGACATATTAACAATCACACCTAAGCAAGTCAGAAGCACAAGCTCCAGGTCCAGCAAAAATAAATCAGCTTTCTACTCTTAACTCACTGAGGGGTTACTGAAAATCTGAAATTAATATTTTTAAGGGGGTAATACAAGTATTAGAGAGAGCCATAATATCAAGCGGACAGCTAAAGGCATGAAGCTTTATTGACCTTGTTTCTTCACTTGAGTTTGATTCTGAATTCTTTTCATAGCAGCATGAGTAATTGGTTAGATAATGAAAGGAAACATGCTCAAAGTGCTGTATTAGCCTACATATCTGGTGTTATTTTGTTATGTCTATCTTTGCTACAGAGCAGACATTAAGGCCATGTCTACACTACAGATAAGATTGAAGCAGTTGCAGTCGAGCTGCTGGGGTTCAAATGAGCAGGTCTGGTGAAGACGTACTAATTCGAACTCAGAGGGCAGTCCCGTCGATGCCAGTAGTCCTGCTTCTACAAGGAGCAAGGGAAGTCCAATTGAGAGTGTGCTCCCTTCGACTTCCTGAAACGGGCGGTGCCAAAATCCAAGTTAAGATACTTCGACAAACAATTAACATATCTAAAGTTGTGTATTTTATCTTAATTCGAACTTATACCCTAGTATAGCCCGGGGTAATGAAATATGCTTCTTTGGGAGCTTTATGATAGCTCTATAAAGTCAGGGAGAATTCATCAAGCCACAGCACAGTTTCCACAAACTGTACCATCATTCAGAATGGTTGGTGCATGATAGATAAACATTAGTACTTTAGTTTTACATGGGTTCACAGACTTGTGGTAGACAACAAAGTATTTCCATAAGTGCTGGAAGACTCACCACTTTATTTTTACTTCCATACATTCCCTCTCAATGAAGGGCTCCCCTGTATTTAAAATAACTGATGTAATACTAAAATAAATGTTAGCCTTTAAAGAATATCCAGGTTCCCACTCTGATGGAACACACTGAAAATTATCACCAAAATAAAATCTCCAAAAAGACAGAGCAGAATTGAGAATGATGAAGTCCACAAAAGAAAATGAGGTCACAAAGCCCTGGTCTACACCAGGGCGTTATTTCGAAACAACAAGCAGAGGTTCCACACTACCAAGCCTGTTATTTCAAAATAATGGGCTGGTATTTTGAAAAATAACTCCTGCTTTCCACGAAGAATAATGCTTATTTTGAAATAGTTATTTCAAAACAGTGGCAGTGTGGGTGCTCCACTGCTGCTATTTCAAAATAACTACTCCACAGAACCATTCAAAGTATTTACTCCCCAGTGCTTCCTGGGGCTCTAAGTCAAGATAGCAGATCCACATTAAAGGAGCCTGCCTTTGACTAATTTCAAGGCTTCCCCATAGTGTGGACATACTATTTCAAAATAACTTATTTTGAAATAACTACTCCTAAAATAACTATTTTGAAATAATTTCCTAGTATAGACATGCCCAGAGAAAGGAAAAGGCTGTAGACACAATGCTGTCATCACTCACAATATTTGAATATTTCCCTAAAGACTCAATTTCATAGAGTCATGTTAAGTGAGAATCAGATTCTATTTAAAAGATGCGCATAGATCTTGTGATTGTAAAATGAGCCCTGAAGGCATAAAATACAGAATGCAAATAAGAACATTTATTATTTTTGAAATCTCATGATCGATAAGCCAATCTTATGATTCTTGAGGGCCTGACTCATCAATTTTGAAAGGCTGGTGTTGGCAATACTGTGAAAGTAGCAGAGGAAATGGAATATTTTATAGGCTGGAGTCTGTTAAATAAATGTGTTATGAAGTGAGGGTGAGATGCTGACAGAGAGCAAGTGGTTGTCAGAGAGACTAAGTCAGGAAAATGATGAGTCATTCAGGTCTAGGAAAGTTCAAGAATCACATCTGAATATGTTTTGATAACGCCTTGAATAAAAAAAGGCACAAGTACACTATGTAAAATTGCAAACTGTCAGAGCTATAGCATTTCCCCTTCCCCCCCCCCCAGCCACATACACTTGGGAAATATGAACAGGTGAGACCAGAGGATCAAATCTGTTCTAATTATGCCTCTGTTAACATCTCCATTTATATGGTTAGTCTTTTTCTAATTAAAAAAAATTATTGACATTGCATCACTTCATTGACAAAAAAAAAAAAGAGAGAGTAAGGAAGAATGGCATTTATGTATATTTTGGCTGCACATTTCTCCATAAACAGGGCACTATTAAAATAAGTAGTATCTGTATAATAATTAGGTGGCTACAAAAACACTGAATACAATATTATACTCAAAGCAATAGCCCATGTTTTCCCATCAAGTTCTGTACAGATAGTAAATAATAAACTTAAGTTCAAGCAGTATCGTTAAGACACAATGCTTACACCATCTTTAAGACATGTCAGCAAGAAGCCTGACACTATAATTCAATCATATTTCTTACCTCTTCTAAAGTCCCTTTCTGGTTCGATAGCTTATTTAAGCATAAATTCTTGAATATTAAAGACTTGTCTCGTCCTCTTGGCACCAAAGAGAGACTGAAAACTCAGCACACTATTGCAGGAAACACAGCACTTTGCCTCGCTTTGCTGTGAATGTACACTCTATAAGGTAGTTCCTTGCATCTCTTAGGGTTACCAGGCATCCAGTATTGGCCCAGACAGTCCAGTATTTGCAGCCTGTGTCTGGTAAAAATCAGAAAATACCGGACATATAAAATGTCCGGTATTTTCTGTTTTTCTCGGATGGAAGGCCGCTTGGGACATTCTTTCCCTGGCGAGGGCTGGGGGAAGCGGGGATTTAAAGGCACAGTGACTTTTTTTTTTTTGCAGTTGGTTGGTTGTTTTTTTGCTCAACAACTTTGGTCCTCCTTTTTTTGCTCAACATTTTTTTTCCCCGCCACTTTCAATATTTTTTGTGAAAGTATCTGGCAACCCTAGCATCTCTGGAAGCACAAAGGCATCAGGTGCTCCATTACTGGCTATGTCTAGATCTCATGAACTGAGCAAGGGAACAGAAAACCATGAACCTTCCTTACTGATAGAACTATGTGGCAATTCAAAGACAGGCCTACATGCCTCATTCTGAAGCTAAGCAGGGATCTTTTTTTAGCCGATAGGGGTTTATCTTATAGCCCTTCTTAGCCGTGATCCCTGCACATGTACTAGAGAAAAACTGCAGCCAAAAAAGGGTACATACATTACTTAGTAATCACAGATAAACAAATACACTACTATCTATATGCTCTTACCTAAACCAAATACAGCCTGTATTTCTTAAATATTTAATAGGATTCTGCTATTTGTTTTTGTATTTTGCTAATCTGCTCTTTCTCCATTAAAGACAACATGATGTAATAATTATGTCAAATGCATTTTTTAATCCAAATATTATGGTGCTACTGTCTGAGTATACGTCTAACATCACTTAAGTTTCTCTATCTGGCTGGACCTACAAGCTTGTTCTATCATCTGCTAAAAAACTTCAGTCCCTGTGTATTTGTGCATGATACTCATTTGTTTTTTTCTTTTTTCCTGATATGTTAGACCATGGCCATTACAGAAGACTCTCCCATAATCTCAGATTGTAGAGATGCATTTTTCAGTGTAAATGTTTGTTTATTGTCCCAAATTACTTTTGCAGGTAGATGAGGAGTAGTGAAAGCGTCAATGTTCTTTTCAAAATGACCGACACTAACTTTGCAGCTATCCAAATGTAATCCATAAGGGGATAAACCGATTTTGCTATTGAGAGTAAAGAGAACAATGACAAAAAATGGAAAAATACACAAAATAAAACACAGAAATAAAATACACAATTCAAGGCCAAGGCTTCCATTTTACATTTGGTTTGTTCACAACAGACGATCATTATTGCTGTTACGATTTAATAGGAAACTTCTCTCAATTACACCAAGCTAACCTCAAGTAAGTTGCAGTCTATAGGGCTACAGTGGTGCAACAAAGGAGGATTTGGTCCATACTTATATACTTCCCATATACTTTGAAACAGAGGTCTATGCTGATGAGAAGAAAAAAAAGGTATAAGGAATTGAGGATTAGGTTACTGACTCACTAATATTAAATCAACTACGCTTTGCATGTTCTTGCTATTTTTCTGTAATATATGTACATCTCAAGTAGGCATAGTATAAATACCTAAAATTTGCAAAATAGATGAAAAAACAACAACACTGTGTTAGGTAAGTTAATTGATTTTGCATAGGTTATTTTTAACCTAGCAAAAAAATTAGAGAAAGACTTAAATCCTTTGTTTATTTTCGCTCATTTAAATTATTAGAGAAGTGCATTGTACTACAGGACAAACATTTTAATCGGTGTCTTTAACACCTGAGAGGCGCAATCAAATCTGGGACCTTCAGAGCTTAGTGAATGAATTACCCCTTGAGCTAAAAGCCAGGTAGCTCTCAGCTAAGGCTGTAGTACATAGGGTTGCCAGGTGTCCGGTATCATACCGGACAGTCCGGTATTTGAGCCTTCTGCCCGGTTTAAAAAAAAAAAAAAAAAAAATCAGACAATTCTGAGTTTTCCAGTTGGGCACCAGACGGAAGCCTGACATGGGCGGGGCGGCCCCGCTCCCGCCAGGTTTCTGCGCAATCACAGGCTCCCAGCAGCGTTCATGGCCCCGCCTCCCAGCTGGAAGTCCCAGCTGGGAGGTGGGGCCGCTATCGTCGCTGGGTGCCTCTGGTTGCATCAGAAGCCTGGCGGGGGCGGGGGGAGTGGCTGGGAGTCCCAGCCACTCCCCTCGCCAGGCTTCTGCGCAATCACAGGCTCCCAGCGGCATTTGTGGCCCCACCTCCCAGCTAGGAGTCCCAGCGGGGAGGCAGGGCCGCAATCGCCGCTGGGGGCGGGTGGAGTAGCTGGAAGGCAGGGCACGATAGGGGGCTGGGAGCCTTCAGTTGGTTGCTTCTGGCGTAGGAGTGACGCCTTGGGGGGGGGGGGGAAGGAGGAGGAGGAGGAGGAGAAGCCCTGTCCCTGAGTGCTGTTCAAGCACGGTGTGGAGCCGTAGTCCAGGACAAAAGCCCACAGGTGCCTTGTGGTTGTTTAGGCACTTTCCATGGGCTCTCAGCCAAAACTGAGTGGGGTGGAATTCCCGCTTCTTTCCACTGGGACACCCAAAGACTTGGCTATGGGGAAGTCACCTTCCTACCCACGGTCGCCCCACCCTCCGCCCTGCCATTGTGTTGCCCTGGGGTCTGCCTCTCTGCTTTGGGTAGCAGGCAGCTGCTTTGCAGAGCAGGCTCTGCTGCCTCCCCCTTCATTCCCAGCTTGGTGACTCTTGGTAATAGCCACACATGGCCTGACTCCCGCCCACTCTGAGTTGTGTAATCCGGCCGTGGGGAGTGGAGCTGGGCTGGACTCAGGCGCTTTGTGACCCCACCGCTGCCTCTGCGTTAGCAGTTACACACCTAAGTAAACACATTTTAACATCTTTAGTCTATACCTAGTCAGTATCACCGTGCGGGCTAAGTGATGTGGATTTTTCACAAGCCTGAGGAACACGTGTACCATGTCAATGTAACTCACAGGGGCAAAGAAAGGGAATGGGAGGGGGAAAAGTTGTTTGTGGGTGGTAGTTTGCAATAAGTCATAAATTATTCACACACACACACACACACACACACACACACACACAAACCCCGATGTCAAAGTATTTTACAAAGGACAGAAAGTATCTTTTCCTATTCTCATTTTACAGATAAGGAAACCAAGATATAGTGACTTGCTCAAGGTCATTCAGAAGGTAATCAGTGGTCTCATGACAGGTGCTTAGCAGGACTAAACAATATAGCAGTGTCAGTATATAGGGAGCCTTAGTGGTGACTCTCTTCCCACCTCCAAGGGCCCTCTAGGAAACCTGGAGAACCAGCTCACCCTACTGAACCCTGAATCCTGAGGGGGAGTTTTGAAAGAGGATGAGGCAAGCCTGATGCAGGGGAAGGAACCTCTGAGAGGTATGAAGCTTGCTGTGATAGTTCAGGGATGCAGCTGCTTACTTACTCTTTATATCTGCATACACACATACTCATGCTATCACAGGTAGTGAAATAACCAATAGTAGAATTGCTGTCTGCTTGCCAACAGTTAGGCAGAAGGGGTTCTGCAGAACAGATTGTTTATGTGCACCAGGAGGGCCCATGAAGTCATCACAGAGAACTCAAAGATTTCCTTGAGAGAGTCTGCAAAGCCTCTCACAAAAGTCTGCCTTATTTTTTCAGTGGGCATCATTGTAGCATTTAGGCTATCAGCACACAGACCCAATCTACAGGTAGATGCCTGCAGGAGCAGTTCCCTCTCAGCCTCTCCTGTTTTCAGGAGTGAGACATCAACTGAAATCACTATTATTTTTGGAAAACGTTGTGGAAAGTGTTGTCCTTTGTCTAGCTTTCATCTCTCTCATATCTCACAGCGCTCTTAAGGTAAGGAATATTTGGCAGCTTTATCCAAAAAGGCTGGCCGCCTAAATCAAGAATTTTTAAATTTAATTTAGGATCTTGATATCCATAATGAGCGATGAAGAAAATGAAGATAAAACTTACCAACAGGAAAATAAACAAGAGACACCAACACCTTCAACCTCAAGTGAAACACCTCCTAAGAAAAGAAGAAGAATATGCCGGTACAATTCAAACTGGGAAAACCACTTTTCTTGGGTTGCCATGGATCATAATGACAAATGTAAAGCCAGATGTAAAATGTGCAATATATCGTTTAATGTAGCATATGATGGCATTAAGGCATTAACACAACATGCTGACACTTGTAAACATGTGAAAACTGTGCAAGCTGCTGCTGCTTCCCAGAGAATAAGCTCTTTCTTTGTCATCAAAGACAGTTCACAAAGTGACCAAGTAACTGTTGCTGAGTTGACTCACATTTACCATGGAGTGAAGCATCACATCTCTTTTCTTGCTCAAGACTGTAGCGTCAAAGTTATGAAACAAGTACTTCAAGATTCTGAAATTGTTAAGAAAATGACAGGTGGACACACAAAAGCTTCTGCTATTGTTAACAATGTTTTATATCCTCTCAATAGAGCTGCTTTTAAATGATTTAAAGAATTGCACGCCATTTTCGGTTGCCACCGATGCATCTAACAAAGGAAACCGCAAATTCTTTCCTGTGGCTGTACAGTATTTCACACCTCAAGAAGGACTATGCTTCAAAATCTTAGATTTTTACGAAAATGCATCTGAAGATTCACAGTCCATAAAAGATCAATTGTGTCATGTGCTGAATGAAAAAGGACTATCATGGAGAAATGTTTCAGCATATGGAGCAGACAACGCTTCAGTGAATTATGGCGTAAACAATTCAGTTTTTCAAAAGTTAGCTAAGGAAGAGAATGAAAATATTATTGCAGCTCACTGTATTAATCACATTTTGCATAACTGTGCCAAATATGCTTTCAGAGTTCTATCTTTTGATAATGAAAACTTAGTTTTAAAAGTGTTTGAAGAATTTTCAAACAGCTAAAAAACGAGAAGAGTTGAAAGAATTTTTTGAATTTTGCGAGGTTGAGTTCCACGAAGTCTTGAGGCACATTCCAACTCGATGGCTTAGTTTGTTTAATGCAGTTGAGCGATTGCTGTTGAATTGGTGACCACTAAAAGCTTATTTTCTGTCACTTGGCTCTGATGACTGCCCTGTTGCAATACGGAATATTATTTCTGACCAGGAAGACGAAATGGCAAGTGATGAACAACCAACTCTTTCTGAGCTGTATCTTTATTTCACTCACTTTTTCATGTCACAATTCCAAGATACATTGCTCAAACTGGAAAACCAATCAACAATTTCTTGTGACCTTTATTTCATCATGGAAAAGTTCCGAAATTCCTTGAGGAAAAAAAAAATTGATGATAAGGTTTTTCGGTAGGAAAGTGATATTTGCATTGCGGAAGAAGTATTTACCAGTTCATGTAGTCAATACATTAACCTCTGAAGCACTGAATGCATACACAAGAGCCCTAAAATATCTGGAGAAGTGGTTTCCTTTTGAAAATTCACTATATCGTGCTCTGAGTGCTTTGAGTTTGGCTAATCATGAGAAATCTCCTTCTTTTGATGAAGTAATTCAAATCTGGATGTTGTCACCCTGGAAAAAAGAGCCCCCTCCAAATTCTCTTTGGCTACGTCTACACTGGCATGATTTTCCGAAAATGCTTAAAACGGAACAGTTTTCCGTTTTAAGTATTTCCGGAAAAGGAGCGTCTACATTGGCCCGGAGTTACCGTTATAACGATGCGCTTTTCCAGAAAAGCGCATCTACATTGGTGGCGCGCTTTTCCGGAAAAGCGGAAGCCCGGAGCCATTCTGAAGAGGGCAAAGGCCACCAGACCTTTCCGGGGGCGGGGCCAGAGTGCCATTCAGACACATGCTTAAAGGGGTCTCTCCGGACAGCCGTTGGTCTCCTGCTCCCGTGCCTTGGGACCTCTGCCAGGGACTGGCACCCTTAGCAGGTTCGCTGGTTGCCCTCTGAGTTTTGGGGACACCACCCTTTGGCAACTGCTTTTCCCTGAGTTTTGGTTTTCTGCCCTGCTCTGTCTGCCATGGAGCCGTGGGTGGCCTTGTGCCTGCTCGGGCCCCTGTTGGAGCTGTCAGTGCCTGCAGCTCGTGCTGCAGGCCGGTGCCCTGCTGTTCATGGACCAGGAGGTAGAGATCGCATTGGACTCCTGACCAGGAGGCCCTGGCAAACCCTGTGGCATCAGCACCCCACCGTAGAGAGGCCCGTCTGGAGTTTGAGAGCAGCACCGACTGGTGGGAGCGGCTGGTCCTCGGGGTCTGGGGCGACCACCAATGGATCAGGAATTTCCGCATGAAAGCGGACCTTCCTGCAGCTGTGCACCTGGCTCACCCCCGCGCTGCAGAGAGCCACCACCCGGCTGCGGGCACCCATCCCCGTAAAGAAGAGGGTCGCCATCGCACTCTGGAAGCTGGCCACACCGGACAGCTACCGCTCGGTGGCACAGCAGTTCGGGGTGGGAAGATCAACCGTCGGAGTGATCGTCATGGAGGTAAGTCCCAGGGGGAGTGGGGTAGGGGGAGGGTGCTGCACTCCAGGCCCAGGGACAGCCAAGACCCCAGGCTGGGTCGCCCAGGGGTTTGGGCCGTCCCTCCCTTGCACAGGCCCGCTGGTGGGGGGGCGCCGTGGGGCGAGGGGGCCCTGGTGTGTGTGTGTGTGTGCGCGTGTGTGAGGACAGAGGGAATCAAGGGGGGGGCCCCAAGGGAGCGCACACTCACCCCTGCCATATGTGATGTGTTCCCTTGTGTTTCTCTGCACCCTTCTGCAGGTCGTCACGCCATCAACAACATCCTGCTCCCGCGAATCATCCGCCTGCGCGGCGTGGATGATACCATGGCCGGCCGCTGCCCTCGGGTTCCCCCAACTGCGGGGAGCCCTGGGCGCCACCCACATCCCCATCCGGGCCCCGGAGCATCGAGCGGCCCATTTCATGAACCGCAAGTACTGCTCCATTGTTCTGCAGGCCCTCGTGGACCACCGGGCCGCTTCCTGGACATTTACGGGGCTGGTCCGGCCGGGCACACGACGCCCGCATCCTCCGAACTCTGGACTGTTTCGCAGGTTGAAGGCGGGCACCTACTTCCCCGGCGAGACTTGACTGTCGGGGATGTGCCTATGCCCATCTGCGTCGTCGCGGGCGCGCCTACCCCTGATGCCCTGGCTAATGCGGCCCTGCACGGGCAGCCGGACCAGAACGGGCCGGTTCAGCGACCGCCTCAACCGGGCCCGAAACCCAGTGGAGCTGGCCTTTGGGCGTTTAAAGCCCGATTCCGTTGTTTGCTCACCCGTCTCGAGATGGGTGAGCAGAATGCAACGGGTACTGGCCGCTCCACAACATTGTGGAGCGCGGCGAGGCCTTCCTCCTGCATGGATGGCAGCCGAGGCACAGACCTTGGAACAGCCCGACACAGCTGCCGTCCGCCCGGCACGCCAGGATGCGGTGCGCATCAGAGAGGCCCTGGTGGACATGTTTGCCCAAGCCCCGTAGTAGGGTCGCCTGGGTCTCCCCAGACTACTCCCGCCCGTCCCCTACCCTTCCCCACCCCCTCCCCTTACCTCCCCCCCCAATTGTAAAGCGTCGGGTCAAAGCACATCGGCCGTCATCGTGACTGTTCGTCGGGTGCGTCGGGCTTAGTTAGGGTTTTTCTTTTTAGTTTAGGCTAGGGTTTAGGCCACCATCGCCTGTCCCGAAGAACAGCCACGAGGATTCGGGGTTCATGCAGAAGGCTCAAGTCAGCGTACCTGATTCCAGTCGTCTTCCGTCGAGGGATCTCCTGGCTGTTCCTCTCCTGAGGCCCGGAAGGACCAAAGGATTGAGGTGGCCAGCTTCGCCATCATCTTCCGTCGAGGGATCTCCTGGCTGTTCCTCTCCTGAGGCCCGGAAGGACCAAAGGATTGAGGTGGCCAGCAACACTACCCAATTGTCCTCCCTGCGCCTAGACTATGTTTAATTATCTGTAGTGTGCATCATTTAACCGTTCTTGCTTGTTTGTGAGCTATGTAAATATAGTTTGTGGTTTACATTTTACTGAAAAGTCTCAGTATTTATTTATGCGCCACAAACCAATGAGCACTTAAAAAGGGCCCCAGTGATAGAGTACAGATTTTGTTGTCTGCAGTTTGTAACCCTGTTAAATTTAAGTGGCTAATTGGCATCTCACATCATTTCCTACAGTTACTAGAGTAACACGATAACCAACACAGGAATGAACAGAAAAATAGAAAACTGTTTATTTACAAGGGGGAGGGACCTTCAACTGGGACGGGGGGGCAGTTACTGGGATGGATGGCCCCTGTGACTGCTCCTCCGGGGGGGGCCTGCACACGCTGGGCAGACCGCGTCGGGGCAGGCTGCACGGGGAGGTGGGCACGAGCACGGGCACAAGCAGGGGCAGGAGCAGGAGCAGGGGCAGGGGCAGGAGGGGGCATGGGCTGTGCTCCGGGAGGGATGGCGGGGGCATGGGGTCCGGCCATGCCATAATGAATGGCATGGACTAAATGTGCCGTGAGCATGTCCATGGTCGTGCGCATCCCTCTGCACTCGCTGAGGAAGGCAGCCCAGCCCTCCTGCCGCCACTGCAGGTCCCCCTGCACCCGCTCAGCGATGGAGGCCTGGATTGCCTCCACGGCGCGCACATGGCGGCGCAGAAGCTGGTCTCTCTGACGCTGCCTGTGCCTCCGGGGTTGGCCAGCTGGGGGTGCCGCTGCTGCCGCAGTGTCGGGTCTGGTGCTGGGTCCCGCTGCAGGGAAGAGAAGAAAGGATGGGTCAGTCGGGCAGGCCGTCCACTGTCCCCACATCTCATGCCCTCCACCCCTGAGCCCAGGTGACCCCACAGTTGTGTGGCTTGGGCCCACTCGGTTTCCTCCTGCCCCGTGTTGTATGTTGGCAAGGAGGACCGCCCCTGGAGTAGGGTCCCCTCCAGTACTTGTAAGCACCGGTCTGTATCCTGGCCCCGTGGAGGGCGGGAGGGTGCTTGTGCTGCGCTCACCTGTGGAACTCCCTGCCGGTGGAGACTGTGAAAAGCTTTGGGCTAATCGCTGGTGTTTGACAGGAGCGAGATGCATCCCCACGCAGTGCCTGGGAGCATATCTGGCAGAGGCGGTCTGGGCTCTCAGATCCTCGCGTGGGATATCTCCTGGACATAACCAGAAGCGTGACTGGGTGGGGGGGTATCCCATCCTTGCAGCAAAACTCAGGGGCCCTTGTCCCTCCCACTATCCCTCCCGCAAGGCCGGTAGCCCAGGGACATGTGCGGCCACAGTGGGGACTTCCTCGGGAACCAGCCAAGGCACCGGGAGCAGGCGAGGGACTGTGACGCTGCGGTTTTCCCAGGAGCAGCTGGCTGTGCCTCACAGCCAGGCATGGGACAGTGTGCTGTTCTCCGTGCTGCACCCTTGGCGGAGGTGAGGGGCTCTGGGCTGAGTCCCTGGGGCCCTGGCCGGTTCCAGCCGGCATCCACCCTTCCCCCTGGTCCCGCCGAATGTGTGTGAACAGCACGGTCCCAGGCGTGCCCTGCAGCTGCCTGCCGCGGCCACGTGCCGCTCGGTCGCCAGGCTGCACGAGGTTGCACGTGCTGCTTGCTGCCTCATGCGACGCAGCGTGCAGCTCACGTGGCCTAAGTGACACGCTCTCCCCCCTCCTCCCTCTGGGCACCTGGCTCCCCGGCCCTCTGCCCCCCCGCCCTTTGGGAGTGCAAACTGCAAAGACTCACCAGTGGGTTCCTCCCCGGCCTCGGCCTCGGAGGAGCTGCTGGAGGACGCGCTGCTGCTGTCCTCTCCTTCCCCCTGCTCGGTGGGTCGACTGATGGGGGGGCGCTGGCAGGTGTCCACCGGGACGTCCGGGGCTTGCGGGGCTGGCTGGCCCAGAAAGGCGTTCAGCCAGTCGTAATACGGGCAGCTGTCTGGGCCTGCCCCCCTGCCCTCGCTGGCCCGGACGTACCCCAGCCGCAGCTCCTTAACTTTGGAGCGGACCTGCTCACAATTCCGGGTGGTCCCTGCTGCGCCAGGTTGTCGGCCATCCTCGTAGACGCCGACATTCCGGCGCCTTGGAGTGCAGGTCGAGACCTCCTCCTCCTGCCGTAAGTCCAGGAGGGTCTCCAGCTCCCTGGGGTCCAGGATGGGGCCCGCCGCTTATGCGGCCCCTGGGGGCCTCCTGTGCTGGGGTGCAGGGGCTCACCACCTGGAGCTGCCATGGTAAGGTGAGATGGGTTGGCTGGGCAGCACAGCGCACGTGGCAGAGCTCAGGCTGCAGGGTCTGCGACGCGCTCCTGCCACGTGCGCCCAGCAGCCTCCCTACCAGGAAGTCCAGGGCTCCTACGGGTCTCGTGGCGACCAAACCGCTTTTTCCGCTTTCTTCTGCTTTTCCGAAAAGCTGTCTACACTGGCCCTTTTCCGGAAAAGCTTTTCCGAAAAAGGACTTTTGCCCGAGCGGAATGGCATAGCTTTTCCGGAAAAGCGGCTGATTTCATACAGTAGATCGTCATTGCTTTTCCGAAAAGCAAGCGCCAGTGTAGACAGCTCGCAGCTTATTCCGGAAAAGCGGCTGATTTTCCGGAATAAGTGGCCCAGTGTAGACACAGCCTTTATGAGGAACTTGGTGCTTTGGACATGATGTTCACTTCTCTTGAGGGCACAACATCTCTTGATAAGTGGAAATATTTTTTCAGCAAAGAACCTGCTGTTCCAAATTTGTTAAAACTGGTTCAATATTCTGTTTCAATTCCTGTGTCAAATGCCAGTGTGGAAAGGATTTTTAGTGTCATGGGTAGTCTATGGACTGATGAATGGAATCGATTGAGTGCTGATTCAGTAAGAAGTGAAGTTTGTGTTTTTTTTAAATATACCTTTTTCTTGTCTGGAAGTCAAAGAAGAATTTTTGAAAAATAAAAAATTGATAAAAGCTGCACAATCCAAAGCAAAATATATGGTGTAGGATGTAGACTGTTTATAATAAAGTTAAGTATTAAACATAGCATGTGTGGTCATGGTTTTTTTTGGCTCGACAAATTTTTAGCCCGCATGTGTTCGGTATTTTTGGGAGACTCTCTGGCAACACTAGTAGTACGACCGACCGACCGACCCTCTCACTCTCACTCTCACTCTCACTCTCACTCTCACTCTCACTCTCACTCTCACTCTCACTCTCACTCTCACTCTCACTCTCACTCTCACTCTAGTAGTACAACAAACTCACTCTCGCTCTCACTCTCTGCAACACTAGTAGTAAACAAACTCACTCTCGCTCTCTGCAACACTAGTAGTACAACAATCTCTCTCTCACTCTCGCTCTCTGCAACACTAGTAGTACAACAATCTCTCTCTCACTCTCGCTCTCTGCAACACTAGTAGTACAACAATCTCTCTCTCACTCTCGCTCTCTGCAACACTAGTAGTACAACAATCTCTCTCTCACTCTCGCTCTCCAGCACTAGTAGTACAACAATCTCCCTCTCCCTCTCCCTCAATGGTTTAAGTGCAACTGCATGGGACAATGAACTACACCCAGTAGATATGTGGGTTGCATCTTCACATTAAGACTTCACCAGCACAGAAGCACATAGCCTTGACTCCTGTGCAGCATTTCAGTGATAGGATTTAGTAGTTTGGCACATGTAAGAATGTGTAGTAGTCAGCAATGCAGCAGCTGTGAAAGGAATACTTCCAAGTACAAAAGAAAATATGTTTAGTAGTCTGTAAAGCAAAGATGCTTAACCCCATTGCAGCTCAAAGCCATGTTAACAATTTCCAGGAAGCAATGGACAGCATATACATTTATATATTCTATAAAATTAAATCCACAGGGCCACCCTGTGTCTTCTCTGACAAAGAGAAATTGTTAAGATTCTGCACAAATAGTTCAGAACTGTTTTGGTTGAATTCTGTTTTTAGTTGACCGTTCAGTTACACAGGGAAGGAACCTCTTTTCACATGTTGGTTTCTAGAGTTGATACGAGAATGGCAATTTCATTTTACAGCAAACTTTTAAAATTTCATTTTATTCTGATTTGAGAATGAAATCACTCAAGGTAGGTGTCACTCTCTCCTCCCTTCCCTGGACCTTTAAAAAAAAAAAAAAAAAAGTGTATTGAAAATAGATAAGTTTCCACAAAACACTTCAACTTTCTCCGGATCACAAATATTGGTTTTACATCATCTACCCCTCTGTAAAGTTGTTAGTGCTATTGTCTATAATTACAAGTGGGTTGGAACAAGAACTCCCACTTTGATCCCCCCTCACGTACTTTGCAGAGAAGAGTCAAAGTTCAATCACAAAACCAGGTATGAAATTCAATATTAAGGCTTCCCTATAATAGATCAAATGAGCTTTAAAACTGAACTCTCCCGTCCCAAGATCTTTTGGTTTAAAAATCTGGACTCATACTAAGGATGTTAAGGACTAGTCGACTAGTCAATTCCCCCCTTGCTGCCTCTATTAGATAGGGGCAGCAAGGGGGGGGGGGGGAAGAAAGGGTACTTCAAAGCAGCAGAGACACACAAAGCGGCACTGCCCCTTTGAACATCGCCTCGGCATTTCAAAGGGCAGTGCATATGGAGCTGATCCCAGGCTCCAAGCAGCATTTCCGTTGAACCCAAGCTGATCTTGGGTTCCTCTGAAATGTCACGCAGAGCCAGGGATCAGCTGAGAAGTCCCTAGCTAGCCCTGGGCTCCGCGTGGCATTTAAAAGTGGTAGCACAGCATGGATCCTGGGGTCAGCAGGAGATTCTGAGTCCCCCGCTGACCCCGGGCTCCATGAGGGCGCTTCCGCTCTGAAATGCGCAAGAGTCCCCACTGGGGCTCTTTTACATTTCAAAGCTGGCACGCCTGCATGCAACCTGGAGTCAGGCTGCATGTGGCGTCCGGCATTCCTCCTTTGAAATGTACAAGAGCCCCCAGTGGAATGCAGAAGTGCCTATCGACTAGTCAAAATTCCATCAACTACTCGACTAGTAAATGAACCGATATTTAACATCTTTAACTCCTACTCAGATTTATTTTTGCCCTTTGAGCCTCTCTCTAACTGCTCTTTCTACTAAGTTGTCCAGAGACAAATAAAATGGCAGTAACTGTGAGATCACTGACATGTAGTCAGGCCCATCCCGAGGGGAACGCAGGACAGCTCCTTCCAAGCCCCAGGAGCTGGGCCATGGGAAACCCATCTGCCACAGTCTCCACCTCACCCCCTTTGCCCCTCCTCCAAGCAACACAGCCCAGGGTACTATCGGGAGACTGGGTCCCTCCTGTCCATAGTATTAGTTAAAATGTTTAAAACATTGACATTCGTTTCCAGTGCCTGTACCTAAAATTTTGCATTGCTGTTAATGTTTTGAATGTAGAAGTATCAGCTAGCTTCAACCTGGTGTTTAATATTGCTCAAGAACGACTTTTCTGTGGACATACATTTTCATAGGCAGATAGGCACCTGCATATACAAAGTATCAACTGATTTTCTAAATGAAAATGCAGATACATTCCTATAAATGTGGTTGATGGGCATGCAAACAATGGATTATACAATGATGGGCACACAAAATTAAGTGCCTCTTCACAGAAACCTTTCCCCCCTAAAATACTAATGGGAACAAAACAGCAACACAGATAGTAAAAAGAGTGTTTTATCAAAGTACTTTTGAAGTGTTTATATTATTATAATACTGCTAAAATAAAGCATAACTATAGACTAAGAAAAGGTCAGTAAGAAATATCTTTTATCAGACCAATTTTACTCCAACTCCGTGTAAGCCTGAAAGCTTGTGTTTCTCACAAACAAATGTAGGTCCAATAAAACTTATTACCGCATGCTCCTTTTTTACAATATCCTAAGACCAATGTGTGTACAGCAAACATTGCATGCAACCTGGTAGAAAGGTTTTCATATGTTTGATGACATACAGTAAGGAGGTAATAAGAGCTATCATTCAAGTTAATCCAGTACACAACCATGCAAACAAATATTCAGACTTTGTTAAAAACACTGAAGTTGAAATAACTAATCATTAAAAAAATGGATGTTTCTAAACTAATGTTTTTTAGTGAAATTAAAATGGCATGGATATTTTAGAGTGGCAATAGATAAAAAAGCTAGTGGTTTAAAATTCCCACAGCCCAGACCTACAAAAGAAACTTAAGTAACTTAATCCTGGCATGGAAACTGAATGCTCTATGCAATGAATTTGGTCTCACTGTAAAGTATCTGCAAAACTACAAGCCACTTACACCATATTTTAGTGCTTTTTACCCTCCTAGTTTTAATATCTTTGAATTCCAGGGGGCTAGTTTGATTTAAATTAACTTGCCTGTTTTAAAAAATGACTTCTGATGACAAGTGTACAGCAGACTATTCTGTTAACAGCATGCAAATAGGAGTGAGGAAAAATAAAGAACTAAAAAATTTTTAAATCAATTCTTATATCTTAGCTCAAGTTCTCATTTTATTGACCTTAGAAAGGACAGAATGTATAAAAAGGAGGGTCTTAAAAAGGACAGAATCTATACAACAAACATGAAGAGATATACTGTACATAAGAGTAAGTAACCTGAGTTTTTAAAAAAAAAAAGTGTTGATTTGTTGCGGGAAACATTAGCCTATTCAATTCTGTCTGGCAGTTTCCTAAAACATGCTTTGTCATCCACTTATTCTAAAGATCATAGGAAAGAGCATTTTTCTCAAGGAAACAAAATGTATAACACATAACATTTCACAAAAAATAAGGGAAAAGGAATGGAAAATTTGAGAGAAAAAGTTGATTGACAAAACCTATAGCTTCAAACAGATGATGTATTACATCATTAATAATAAAGCGCATCTGGGGAGAGTCATAGTGATACATAGTGAAGAGGCCAAAACTGGATGAAAGGCATTAACATGGCAAGGAGTGTAAGAGCAGAGAGAACGAGTGAAGAAATTCAAAATACACTGGGCCAGATCCTCAGCTAATTTCAATAAGTCTATGAAAATTTACATCAGCTACAAATCTGACCAAAGTGTTTTGAAAGCCAAATGGGCAATTCTCAATTGGTCCTGAAAAGGTCTGTTACCAACAGCTCTTAAGTAAAGTAAATTGTCATGGGATAAGAGGGAAGGTCCTTTCATGGACTGATAACTGGTTAAAAGTCAGGAAACAAAGAGTAGGAATAAATGGTAAGTTTTCAGAATGAAGAGAGGTAGTGATGCCCCCTAAGGGTCTGCCCTGGGACCAATCCTATTCAATTTATTTATAAATGATCTGGAGAAAGAGGTAAACTGTGAAGTGGCAACATTTGCAGATGATACTAAGCTGCTCAAGACAGTTAAGACCAAAGCAGACAATGCAGAGTTTCAAAAAAGATCTCACCAAACTAAGTGATTGGGCAACAAAATGACAAATGAAATGTAATGTTGGGAAATATAAAGTAAGGCACGCTAGAAAAAATAATCCCAACTATACAAACAATATGACAGGGATTCCTTAAGGAATCCATTTTGAGGCACTTGGAAGAGAGGAAAGTGATTAGGAATAGTCATCATGGATTCACAAAGGGAAAGTCGTGCCTGACCAATCTGATTAGCTTCTATGATGAGGTAACTGGCTCTGTGGACGTGGGAAAGTCAGTGGATGTGATATACCTTGACTTTAGCAAGGCTTTTGATACGGTCTCCCACAATATTCTTGCCAGCAAGTTAAGGGAATGCGGATTGGATAAATGGACGGTAAGATGGATAGAAAGATGGCTAGAAGGCCGGGCCCAGCGGGTAGTGATCAACGGCTCGATGTCAGGATGGCGGTCAGTTTCTAGCGGAGTGCCCCAAGGTTCGGTTCTAGGACCGGTTTTGTTCAATATCTTTATTAATGACCTGGATGAGGGGATGGATTGCACCCTCAGCAAGTTTGCGGATGACACTAAGCTAGGGGGGAGAGGTAGATACGCTTGAGGGCAGAGATAGGGTCCAGAGTGACAGACAAATTGGAGGATTGGGCCACAAGAAACCTGATGACGTTCAACAAGGACAAGTGCAGAGTCCTGCACTTGGGACAGAAGAATCCCAAGCATAGTTACAAGCTGGGGACCAACCAGTTAAGTAGTAGTTCTGCAGAAAAGGACCTGGGGGTTACAGTGGATGAGAAGCTGGATATGAGTCAACAGTGTGCCCTTGTAGCTAAGAAGGCTAATGGCATATTAGGTTGCATTAAGAGGAGCACTGCCAGCAGACCCAGAGATGTCATTATTCCCCTTTATTCGGCTTTGGTGAGGCCACATCTGGAGTATTGTGTCCAGTTCTGGGCCCCCCACTACAAAAAGGATGTGGACACATTGGAGAGGGTCCAGCAGAGGGCAACCAAAATGATTAGGGGGCTGGAGCATATGACCTACGAGGAGAGGCTGATGGAGTTGGGTCTGTTTAGTCTGCAGAAGCGAAGAGTGAGGGGGGATTTGATAGCAGCCTTCAACTTCCTGAAGGGAGGTTCCAAAGAAGATGGAGAGAGGCTGTTCTCAGTAGTGACAGATGGCAGAACAAGGAGCAATGGTCTCAAGTTGTGGGGGGAGAGGTCCAGGTTGGATATTAGGAAAAACTATTTCACTAGGAGGATAGTGAAGCACTGGAATGGGTTACCTAGGGAAGTAGTGGAGTCTCCATCCCTAGAGGTGTTTAAGTCTCGGCTTGACAAAGCCCTGGCCGGGTTGATTTAGTTGGGATTGGTCCTGCCTAGAGCAGGGGGCTGGACTTGATGACCTTCTGAGGTCTCTTCCAGCTCTATGGTTCTATGATTAATTTAGCCACAACTACGCAAGAGAGAGATTGTGGAGTCATTGTGGATAGTTCTCTGAAAACATCCACTCAGTGTGCAGTGGCAGTCAAAAAAGCAAATAGAATGTTAGGAATCATTAAAAAAGGGATAGAGAGTAAGACCGAGAAGATCTTATTGTCCCTATATAAAACCATGATACGCCCATATCTTGAATACTGCATACAGATGTGGTCGCCTCAACTCAAAAAAAAAAAATTGGCATTGGAAAAGGTTCTGAAAAGTGATTAGGGGTTTAGAACAGGTCCCATATGAAGAGAGATTAAAAAGACTGGGACTTTTCATCTTAGAAAAGAGGAGACTAAGGGGGATATGATAGAGGTCTATAAAATCATGACTGGTGTGGAAAAAGTGAATGAGGAAAAGTTATTTACTTATTCCCTCAATATAAGAACTATGGGTCACCAAATGAAATGAATAGGCAGCAGATTTAAAACAAACAAAAGGAAGTCTTTCTTCACACAGCGCAGTCAACCTGTGGAACTCCTTGTCAGAGGATGTTGTGAAGACTAGGACTATATCAGGGTTCAAAAAAGAACTAGATAGATTCATGGAGGTTAGGTCCATCTATGGCTATTAGCCAGGATGGGTAGGAACGGTGCCCCTAACCTCTGTCTGGAAATGGATGACAGGAGAGGGATCGCCTGATCATCAGCTATTGTGTTCACTCCCTCTGGGGCATCTGACATTGGCTACTGTCAGCAGACAGGATACTGGGCTAGATGGACGTTTGGTCTGACCCAGTATGGCATATGGACTAGATTGTAAAGCCAGCTAGAGCCAATCCGCCAGAATGATGCAAAATGACTTAAAAGCTGCTCTTAATAAGGAGGTGATAATTCCCTTGATATGGGGAAATTCTGGGTTTTCTTACATGCCTCTTCTGGATCCCAGCGGTTTCTGCATAATGCAGCCAACTAACTGGGAATGTTCAAAAGCCCCTAGAGGACCATTCCAGTTGGCTGTCCTGTGACCAACTTCTGTTTCCTCATACTCAGCATAAGTGTGGCTCGTTCTGGATAATTTGTGAAGATTATTCTAAATTTCTATCTCCTCTTCCAGGGTTTCTACAATATGTGACAAAGGAAGTCACTGAAAGCCATATCCTGCCATTAATAAACAGGACTGAGGATTACAATGGATATAGTTCAGGGGCAGGCAAGATACAGCCCGCTGACAGGATACAGCCCATCAAGCCTTTTGATCCAGCCCATGGCCCACTCCACCAGGACCCTGAGGCATGCTTTCTGCCTGTTGCAGCCCAAGGATGCTCCATACAGCTGGTGGCTTTCTTTAGGTGCTGCATGCCCCTTGGGGAGGGGAGGGGGGAGACTTCACCTGCTTCCCCGCCCAACCATCACAGCTCCCATTGACTGAAAACTGTCCAATGGGAGCTCTGATTATTGGGTGGGGCAGCGCACAAAGACCACCCTCCACAGGGGGTGTGTGGCGCAGAGAAGCACATGGACGGAGCCTTATGGGGCCACATGGGGCTTTGGTAGGCAGGGAGCCTGCCTTATGGCCAGTGTTCCCTCTAAGATTTTCCATCCGTGAGTGGAGTGAGTTTTGCCTTGTGCACCAATATGGATGCCATGTGCGCCTGTTCGGATGTGTGCCTCTGTAGCACCCAGCAGTTACTAACAAAAAATATATAATTTAAATTGTTATGGAAGAAAAAAATATTACTACAAGGGATAATTAACAAGGTACATGACACTGCACCCACTCACCCTGAAAACCACCCAGCCTGGCACCCAGTCTCACTTCCACCCAGCCTTACTCCCACAGTTCTTGCACCCACGTGCTCCCCAACCCCTACAGCCCCACCCTGTGCATGTGCACCCTTTACCACTAACCCTGCATTGTGCCCCCTTTGCCCCTAACTTCTGCACAGTGTCCCTTCATTCCAACCTCTGCACTTTCCTCCCAGTTGTGTCCGCAACCCCCACCCTGTGCTTCCAGCATGTCCTGCCACACTGACCCCCTACCCAGTACCCTCTACCCACATGGCCCAGCAACACCCATATTTGGTTGCCCCTCACTCTCTGGCTAGGGATGTTACCGAGCAGTTGAGTGGAGTACTTGACTACTTGCTTCCCCGCCAGTGGACTCTTACTACATTTAAAATGCAGAGTCTCAGCGTGGGTGGCTCCCAGAGCCAGCACAAGCCAGGACTGCTCAGTCCCAGCTCCAGCCGGCTCTGGGAGCTACCCCCACTGTGGCTCTGCAGCGGGGTCCCTTATCGACTACACAATTAGCCAGATAACCGCAATTTAACATTCTTACCTCTGGCCATGGTGCCCTGAGTACAGGCCCCATTTGCCCAGTCCTGAGGCCGGCCCTGCCCCTGGTCACTGCAGGGCTACTGCAGAGCGGTAGCCCTGAAAAAGCTCACACTGGCATTGAGCTCAGGGGCTGGGGCTTCCCTTTTTACAGAGCATATGGGCACTGCAACAGGAAACTGACTTGGATGTCACTGAACCCTAAAAACTGGCAGGGTAGGTGGGACTCAGAGCCCTGGGAATGAAATGGGTTTGGCTCACAAATGGAGAGTGACCGTTTCAAGTTTAGAGTGGGCAATTCAGTATGCGAGAGGTGACGGCTTTTTCTTCCTGAACCAAGAAAATAATCCAAAATAAACCTTCAATAAAACAAAATAAGTATGTGGTTGAATCAACAAATTAAAGAAAATAAAAATAGCAGAAGCAGTAAATGCAGTGTGGCAGAGAAAACGAGATGCAGCAGCATGTTACCATCAGCTCATTATTAGTTCAATACCTCCCCCTCCCAAATCAGGCACCAGCTCATTGTGAAGTGTCAGGACTCCCATTATGACCAATCCTGCTTGAGTTTCCTCTTGAACGCAGAGTCACATATGCACCGCCCAGTTCTCCTGCTAAAGACTCCTTCCTCCAGCCCTCTGATCTCAAGGCTATGGAGAGCCAAGAGGGCCTTTCTCTGAATGAGCCCCCAAAACAAACTCCACTGGGCCACGGAATGGTCTTCAGGGACGTGAGGTCACCTCATTCTTCCTGTCAGAGTATACTCAGGAGCCCACCGCCCAGGTGCTGCACAGCCCATGGGGAGGAACCGTCTGATACTGCTCCTTAAGACCAAGTGCAAAACACAGAGCACAAGGTTGTTTCTTATAACGGACGGGCTATGCAAATGGGGAAAGAGGTTCCTGATTAACTCTGTCCCTCTGTCTGCCCAGGCTGCACACACAGAGACAATCTGCAGACCCCTGAGTTCAGGCAGTGACCAGCCAGTCCCCTGAGAACTTTCTCCACTGTGGCCCGCCACATGGCCCCACCCCAGAAGCAGCTGGGGCTGAGGCTGCATGGCAGCTGTTGGGGCTGGGGCCAAGGTAATAAAAACAGCACTGCAGCCCCGCTCCAGTCCCAGCACATGGGGCATGGCCACATGGCAGGCGGCTGCTCCATATGCCGGGACCAGAGCTGGGGCCGTGGTGCAGCTGACTCTGGGCCGGGGCCACAGTGCTATTTTTAGTACCGCAGCCCAGACTCCAACTCAAGCAGCCAGCCCCCACACAGCCCACCCTGGCCACAGCTCCAGCCCAGGGAAAGGGCTGAAACTAGGGCCAGGGCTGCGTGGTGGCTGCCCAGCCGCTTCTGGGGCGGGGTAGCCACCCACCACACGGCCTCACCTCAGAGCAGATGAACAGCCCCTATACAACTCTGCTAAGGAGGTGGGCGGGAGTCAAATTCTTGGTGCATGCCCACAAAGGCACACACCTTAGAGGGAACTTAGCTCATGGCCCCGCTGGGTGCTGGCTGGGAGCCGCCGAGGTATGTACCTCCCAGCCAGAGCCTGCCCTCTGGCACACCAGCCACTATCACACCCCAACTCCTGATGCCAGGTCACCACCTCCTCCTGCCCCAGGTCACCACCCTATCCCTCTGCATCCTCTCTCCCCCAGGTCACAACTCCCTCCCAGAGCCTGCATCCCATCCCCTAAGCCAGAATCCTCTCCTTCACCCATACCCTCTCCCAGATCCTGAACTCCAATCCCCTGCCTCAGGTCACAACCTCCTCCACCCAAACTCCCTCTCAGACCCCACACTTTCTCCCGCACCCCAGTACTCTTCCCTGAGCTCCCTTCTGCACCCAACTTCCATCCTAGACCCTGCACCCTCTCCATAGAAAAGTGTGGTCCTTGACCACTTAATACAATCTTGGCGCACAGCCCCCATCAAAAATTATTGCCCATCCCTAATGTCATGTCACAATTAATAAATATGGATAAACTGATTTACAAAACAATGGAGACAAGGCAAGAAGAGGAGAGTACATTGTCAATGAAACCTCCAGTATTTCTGGTCTTGGAATAAAAATGTATGTTTGAGTTCATTATATTATTATCAGTTACTTATTAAGCTAACAAATATACATGTAATATACAAATAATGCATTTCTCCATGTTTGAGATATTTTATGAATTGAAAAAGTATTTTTATAAAGAGTTTAGACCAGTGGTAAGCAACCTGAGGCAAATGAGAGCTGCAGGAAGCAGCAGCCAGTCTGTCCCAGGGAGAGCCGTGCCTGCGGACATTCAACGTAAACAAACCATCCCGCAGCTTGCCAGTGAATTATCCTAACTGGCCGCATGCAGCCCATGAGCCACAGGTTGCCCACCACAGGGTTAGACAGCCCTTGGCAAACAAAAGGACTTTTGGAGAATCTTTGAGAAAGAGGTCTTAGTGACTACCATCACAACATATCTCACATACTTCTACAGTTCAGCCAGTACCTAGCCATTAGTGCCACAGACAAACAAAACGGTCTGTCAATGATAAAAAAAAAATAAACGTCACACATTGGCTTTGGTCAAGTCTGTGCCTTTGAGTAGGGTATAAAATAAGGAATGGTAAGTGGATACACTGCCTCAGAGAAGACTATGGAAACCCTGTGACTCTGTCACAATTCCCATCTATGGTTCCCTACTTGTGCTGGAGGTGGAAAGGTCTCTACTGGCCAAGAGCAAATTTACTTGCTTCTCAGTGCTGGCTCAGCCAAGGCTCCCCCTATTCTTCGCACACTCTCCACCCATTTAGTCAAGGGGAGAAGCAGGGGCCACAAGGAATCTGTTCTCTCCCTGCACTGATTGGCACTACAGGGAGCACCTAACCTTTAAAGGCAATAATCACCGAGTACAAATTCTGACTTGTGGGTATTGGGCTTGCATTAGGAGCTCTGAGCACTGATGGAGCCCAGGGGGAAATTTCTCCTACTGATCTCTGGTCCCTCTTTTTACTCTGTTTCCACATATTTAATGGCCCAACATTGTTTACAAACAACACACATACAAGATGTTAAAAAAGGATGTTAAGGTTGCAAATCAACACTCAAATTAACAAATGCCAGAATTAAGATTTCCTGTGAAATCTTAATTCATCCTTCCCCCTTCATGGATATGCATTATGCTACAGTCTTTAATAACACATTCACACACTTGCCCCTACCCCCAACGAGACCTTGCCCCCATTCAGAGCATAGGCTATGCAGTTCTTAATGTACTACATGAATTTTTTTTCACGGTTCCCCTGTGAAGCGAGGGGACTGGCATTACCCCCATTTCACAGATAGGGAATAGGCATAGAAGGAATTATGGTTAAGCACTGGCAGGAAATCTTTGTTCTGTCACTTAACTTTTGGGTGCTCACTCTACAACCTTACCATGCTTTTAAACATATTTGTGGGTGTAAATTCTCTATATATATTTTTTAAATTTACTGCAAGAACAGAAATCCTACCATGTATGACCATCTTAACTCTTATTAGGGTTATCAACAGAGGTGGAACACAGAACACCCTCTGCCACTTGAGTTAAGGGATTACCTGATAGCAGCAGAAGGTTGCCATGTTCTAGGTGGACCACAGTTAAAAGAGAAGAACACACACTGTGCCAGAAGATTTCACGGACCCTTGGTGACAGCAGAGGTATAATGAGACTCAGGAATCTTGGTTTCACTCTAGGCTCTGGAAGGAGGTGTGTCAGAGGAGGAAAGGGAAGATACAGACTCTGCTTTCACACACACACACACCCCAACATGAGACAGGAATGGTACAGGCACGTCTCCCCCACCCAAATCCTCAACCCAGTTTCCCTCCCCACTCTCCCCTTCCTACTTCCAGTCTCCTTCCCAGTATCCCCCTCAAAGGTTCCTTGCCCAGCTAGTCCCATGCTGCAGGACCCTTAGTTCTTCACCTGACCTCAGCCCCCCTCCAATCACCACTCCATCCTACTTTCCCTGCTTAACTCCCACTTTCTATGTCCACCAGTTTCAGTACCCCCTCACCACCAGCTCCTGATCGCCTTTGTTTTGGTCTCCATGAAGCCTGGATGCCAACGAGGGCCAACGTGGGGGAAAACATACTGAGCACAGGATACCCACTCTTCCTGCTCTCAGTTTCTTTGCCACAACAGACTCTGGCAGAAAGGAGAAACAGCTGCAGGAAAAGTCCAGCTCAGCCTCTGTATTCCTGGGCTACAGCACGATCAGTACAGACAGCATCTTTGGCTGTCAACATGTAACAAATCTCCACAGATCATATTAAAACTGAAGTTTTTCCAAGACTTCTAAGTTGACAAAAATTGGACAAATTTTCACAGAGGTATCAAAAGACACATCCCTGACACCAGGGAGACATTCCTGCTAAGTCTCAAGTCAGTATTCTAGAACAGTTGTAAGATTTTTGTTATATGGCAAACTCCTACTTTTTCCCTAGCCTTGTTCTCAGAAACAGCTAAAGTGCTTTAGTTGAGCCTGTCTCTCCTCCCTGCAAAAGACCCCCACAAAGATAGCCTGAAACAGACCCTCAACATGGAAAATTTCAACAAGAACAGTTACAATTTGGCAAAGATATAAACAACTGAAGACAGGGTCTCAGAATAAGAAGCAACAGGCAACTTTAACTTACCAGTGCTACAATCTCTATCTTCACTCTTTGAAGTGGCCTGGGCAGGTGTTACAAGATTCTCATAGTGAAAAGGAGGTCGCTCCATGGTCAAAATTCATGCAGGTTTTATTCTTTTGCAAACAGGACTTTAAATAAATGGCTCCACTAATCAATGCCATGTGATGGCCCCACCAGTTCAAAAAGGAGGTACATCTTATGGATTAGGCTACCAGGGAACTCCCTTTACATAAAGAGAATTCTCCTACAACACAGCACCTCAGTAATGCTATTCAAATAGCCTCAATGTTTCCTCTCAAAACACACTCAAAATCAGGGTGGCAACTGCTTCTTAGACTTCAGTATGCTCACCTAAGAGGCTCTCTAGGGACCTAGCCTCTCTTCCAACTTATTTAACGTGAGAATACTAAGGGAGACAGATAGAATTGCCTCAACAGGTAAACATATGGAGGCAATTGTTTCTTCCCTAGTGGGATGGCTGAGCAGAAACAAATCACAACTACAGGCAGTGAGGACTTTGCAGCAGGAAAGAATATTAGTTATACGTAAGCCAGATGACATAACATAAGCAAAAAGGGGGGAAACAAACACGTTTTCTGTGCTAGGAGGATCCTCAGAGCCAGAATAAGGAGCCCTACCTTTCCTTAGGCACTCTCATCTTTCTGTCAGTCCAGCAGAACCTGACAAAAAGGAAGGGAGTTTGAATTAACCCCTAGTTTACTGGGAACCAGATAATGCTTCTGCACTTTGTCACAGGGTTAAACATGAAGACCTCTTGGAAACTACTATTAATAGATAATTTGGCAGTTGGTTCAGTTAGTCTTGCCAGATGCACATTATACCCAGTTTAAGGTTCTAACCACTGGACATCATTCTTCTCTTGGTCCTATTAGACCGAGGGGACAAAGAGGACAACACAAATTCAGCCTTCCCTAAAAGTGCCCTACCAGAATGTTTGTTCATGTCACTACAGCATATATCAGGGACTTTTTAAATAAGCCAACAACAAATGTGTCTATAACATCACTTTACAACATTTCTTATGCAGAAATGTAACTAGACTTGGAGGTTTTAAATAAATAATACCATTGTTAACTAGTTTTCTCTGAGTACTAAGTGAATGTCTTGGCTCCTCTCACAATAGTCAGAATCGGAAATACCTTCACTGGAATCAACAGTGTTTCATCGGTGCAAGACTGGTCTGAGAATTCAGTCAGACCCAAAATGCTTACAAGAGCATTTCTTAGCTCCAAGAACACTATGTAATTTACATTTAACATGAAAATCACCACAGAGTTTCACCAACTGTGATTTATATTTTAAATGCAGATGGGTGACTAACCCTTAACATTACAATATTACACAGGAGACCCTCGCAAATAGGAATTCCATGAATTGTGGTTTCATGTATTCACAGAGGTCTCCTGTCCCGGCCCCCGCAGTGAGTGTGAGAGCAATGGAGAGCTCACTGGGTCAGGAGTCGTGGCTCCCACTATTCCTGTATTACACTATGCCACCAAACAATAATATGAGGTTTATTTTGAAATGTAATACATTTTGAATCAGCATATATTCTCCAACTAATAAACTGCTATTAACCAAGGTATCCACATTCTGCCCCTCTTATTCACACTGAAATAAGGGCACTACTCAGAATAAGGAGCAAATCATAGAATACTAGAACTGGAAGGGACCTCAAGAGTTCATCAAGTCCAGTCCCCTGCCCTCACGGCAGGACCCAGTACTGTCTAGACCATCCCTGATAGAAGTCTGTCTAACCTGCTTTTAAATATCTCCAGAGATGGAGATTCCACAACCTCCCTAGGCAACTTATTCCAGTGTTTAAACACCCTGACAGGAAGTTTTTCTAATGTCCAACCTAAACCTCCCTTGCTGCAGTTTAGGCCCATTGCTTTTTGTCATCATCAGAGGCCAAGGAGAACCATTTTTCTCACTCCTCCTTGACACCTTTTTAAGATACCTGAAAACGGCTATCATGACCCCTCTCAGTCTTCTCCTTTCCAAACTAAACAAGTCCAATTCTTTCAGTCTTCCTTCACAGGTCAGGTTTTCTAAACCTTTAATCATTTTTGTAGCTCTTCTCTGGACCTTTTCCAATTTCTCTTTCTTGAAATGTGGTGCCGAGAACTGGACACAATACTCCAATTGCGGCCTACTCAGTGCAGAGTAGAGCAGAAGGATGACTTTTCGTGTCTTGCTCATAACACTCCAGTTAATGCATCCCAGAATCATGTTTGCTTTTTTTTTTGCAACAGCGTCACACTGTTGACTCATATTTAGCTTGTGGTCCACTATGACCCCTAGATCCCTTTTTGCCGTACTCCTTCCTAGACAGTCGCTTCCCATTCTGAATGTGTGAAACTGATTGTTCCTTCCTAAGTGGAGTACTTTGCATTTGTCCTTATTAAACTTCATCCTATTTACCTCAAACCATTTATCCAGATCATTTTGAATTATGACTCTAACCTCCAAAGCAGTTGCAACCCCTCCCAGGTTGGTATCATCTGCAAACATAATAAGCGTACTCTCTATGCCCATATGTAAATTATTGATGAAGATATTGAACAGAACTGGTCCTAAAACTGACTCCTGCTGAACCCCACTTGTGCAGCAGGATTGTGAACGGTTAACAACTACTCTCTAAGAATGGTTATCCAGCCAGTTATGCACCCACCTTATAGTAGCCCCATCTAAGTTGTATTTGCCTAATTTATTAATAAGAAGATCATGCTAGACCATATCAAAGGCCTTACTAAAGTCTAGGTATACCATATCCACCACTTCTCCCTTATCCACAAGACTTGTTATCCTATCAAAGAAGGATATCAGATTGGTTTGACATGATTTGTTCTTTACAAATCCATGCTGGCTGTTACTTACCACTTTATTTTCTTCCAGATGTTTGCAGATGAATCAAGGAAGACTACTTGTGAACTAAGTTACTACTTACAGTGAGTAAGGGTGGCAGAATCCAGCCCCAATGGTTAGTCAAACAATTTCTAAAAAAAACAGAGCAGTGATTTAAAGGAATGGATAGTAAACATGTATTCTGTCTTTCATATTTTGGACCCAAATATGCAAACACTTATCCCGAGGAGTAAAGTTACTTGCAATTGAAATAACATACGAGCAGTTTTGCTCACATGTGCTTCAGGCTCATCAACAGATTTTTTTTTTCAAAAGAAATTTAGAAATTAGTAACCTATATAACTTGTTAGTATGAAGATGTAAAAATAAAATTCATGTAAAGTGAGATCTGATAGAAGGAATCTACATATGGATACACTATTAATTTCCTTTCATTCCAACATGAAATGATCAGATAAGTATGACTGCTTCTCCAATAACTTATTCAGACAGTTTTTTTCTTTCAATGTTTTCCCCAGATCTTACACTAAGACTGAGGGGGCTAGATTCTTGTTTATTGTAAAATGGCACAACAACAATTTACAGCAGGTGAAGATCTTATCTACTGTACTCAGGAGTTTGGAATTCAATAAGCAGTCCTTTCAAATTGCAAGATAAGTGTATCAATGAGTGTTTTCAGTTATGGAAAGCAGACTCCATATTTATGGAACAAACAGTTTCTATACTGCCAATTAAGTATGGTAGGTACTTTGCAGACCTGTAAGAAAATAAAATTGTAACTTCAAAATGCTTATAATTTAAGTATACAACACATACAAAAAGGGTGGGATGCAATATATAGTAAAATGATTGAGCAATGAAGAGTTACCTATGTGATGTTACTTCTGTGATCTTGAGTGGAGGGGTTGCATTTCTTATTATTTCATTTAATTGCATAGTTAGTGTCTTATACTGTCTCCATTATTGTGCTCGCAAAGCACATCATCAGTCTTGTTAAAACCTCTCAGAGATGTGGGAATTCAGGTTTATAGGGCTTTAGGAAAAAGTATTTTAGTAAGCAGCCTGGAGGATGAGAAATTGGAGACATAGTGGGCTGGATTAGGGAGAACGATTCAGGGCACAGTAGCAGAATATGGACATAAAATCCTAGAGGAGAAAATTAAAATAAAAAAAAAAAAATCAAACACACAGACCTATTAAGCATTCCTAAGGTGGGAAAAAAAAGAAATGAACAGGAAAAAATGTATTTCTCGGCCCGCCCCCCCCGACTCTTCTTTTAACCTAGACAGCTATTACCACTTGTGATCCCTAACGAAAATAAACTTTGTTTCCTCCACAACTGGGGATCTGAAATCTGCTTTAGTTTGTCTTTTCAGTAACTGCAGCAGCTTTAATATATCAATCATCTATTAATCATCTGGGAATGTGTTTAGATCAGCATCACAGATCTTGTCTTTTCATCACAAGTTAATGCATACGATAGCTTGGAACTCGGCTATCACAAAGCTCTGAATGGTTTAGGTTTACATCAGCAATATCTATACAATGGGTTCTGTAAATAAACAGTGATAATTTATACAATGAAGGAAATACTATCAAGGAAAAGACAACCTAATCTAAAACACATATTTAGTACATGATAATGACCCTCAGCAGTTTTTTTCATATGTGAAATATATATATTTTTAACTACTCTTGATTTCAAAACTATAAACAATGTATGATTATGGAATACAATAGTTACATATTTAACATTGTTTTAGAGGATGCACTCATGATGACAAAAGATACATCTGGTCACACTTTCTGTACCTGTAGTATTTTTCAGACCTTTTTAAATTACCATTCTAATGACTAATTCAATGCATATTTTACTTGTGAAATGGTTTCATACCAGTGCAACCTTAAGGGTTTTATAAAAATAAGACTAGATCCCAGAACTGCTCTGCACACAGAGCTTCTTTTGATTTCAATGGCACTTCCACATGCAGAGCAGCCACACAAAAACAGCATTTAATTTATGTATTACATTAACAAACATTTACGCATGCACACATATACACACAGTATAGCTTCCTTAATAGACTGCTAAAAGGACTGAATCTAAATCATTTGTTTAATGGAGTTGGTATTCTAACCATGGAGTAGCAAAACTGTACTCATTTTGTTTGGGGATACTCTGGAATGATGTCTTGCCTAATAAGGAGGGCCATATGGTTACCTTTTCACTGCATATATCTTCACAAACAGCATCACTGAGCAAATAGCAGCCCAGGACACCAGAGAAAATACTTATTCTTCTAATAAGTGTCATGGGATCTTAAATATCTACTCATTGTAGCAACAGCTGTGGCTTACAAACCACTGTAGAAAGGCTCCAAACCACAGGAAATTGCACAGAATTCATGTTTATCTCCTTCAAGGGCTATTTTCTATGCCCCCCTCCAAAACTGTTTACTCTCCTGCTGTCATGCTATTGCATAGCTCACTCTTCCAAATCAAGTCCCATGAATGGCCCCTCTGATGCACTGCCTCCTATAGAATCTGATCTTGCACTCAATGACAAAGCTCTTGTTGACTTCTGTATCTCTAGGGAAAGCATGACTTGGCCAATAATCAATCATAACATAAGAACATGGTACACCAAAGATTTGGGATATAGTGAACTAGAGACAATTCTGAAAATGCCCCAATTCTTTAAAATATCCTTTTTTTTTTGCTAACCACTTCATATAGGATGTTCAATTTTGTGAGTTTTCTGGAATGTCTTGATTAGCACTAGTTCAAGGTGATTTAGGGTTACATTATTTTTAAGGATTATTCTTTAATCTGAATAGTTTGTTGATTCTCTGGAAAGCATGAAGCGTAATTTATTAAAAATTCTGGAACATATCTGGCTCTAGATACATGAAGGGCAGCCTTCTAGTACTTCTGCTTTTCAGAAGCACATTATTTTGAATAAACACATTGGAACAAAAATTTACAGGCCTGATTATGCAACACTTACTCATAACAAACAGTACTTAAGGATGTAGATTGTCAAAGCAATGTTTTGTTTCCATACTGAATTATTCAAATTTCACTTATATTTCCTAGCCAAATAATGAACTCTGTCAAGCTGCAAATTTTAACATGAGTGTCAACAATTTACAAAGTGTTGTGGTGAACTCTCCAAACCTAGAACTTTTAAAATTAAGATCAGATGTTTTCCTTAAGCATATTCACTAGTTCAAACAGGATTAATTCAGGGAAGTCCTCTACCCTGCATTATCCAGGAGGTCAGACTATATTACAATGGTCCATTCTGGCCTTAGAATCTATGAATCTATAAATGAATACCGAGCATGAATCAAATTATTCCTCTAAAATTACTAATTTTAATTTCCCCCTCATATGTTAATTTTCTAAATTTGTTTTGACAAGTTTGTAAACTAGTATGCAATATTCTGTTTTGTTGCCCTGTCTATACATTTTAAAGAAATATATGGAACCTTGAAGTACTTATCCATAAAAGGCAAGAAACTCTCATAGAAATGCATAAACTTACTGTGGATCCGTCTGATTGTATCTAATGACAGGTGGACCCTATCTCTATGGGGAAAAGAAGAAATCTGTTCCACTTTCATCAGCTAGAAGCCATGGAGCTGTCCAGAGAAGAAGCAACTCATTCTTCCATCAAAGCATATCATGGGGGAACATGGATCAACATTCACATCATACTCCCTTGTCAATACCCAACCTGGACAATTAATGATCCACTCCTCAGATCAAGTTCAGAGATTAATCCTGGTCAAATGCCACCTGAGGCACATTGTACATATGGTAACTAGCAGCAGCATACCATGCACATATTCCTGATACCATCTCTTTCTCCCTCCTGCTGAGTATCTGGATCTCAGATAAGGTCAGGCCATTTTGCCACGTGAGGAGGAAGGTTGGTAAGCTTTTCTTATTAACTTCATTGTGAATAAGGAGCTTTCAACCACTTGGCCCTTGTCTACTTACCTTGGCTCCAAGCTTGTTTTGGGGTACATGGTCCCTTTAAGGTTCTTATAGTTGCCTATCAGTCAAAAGGTGAGAACCCATCTTCAGCCCCACTTCTGTCTAGACACCAACAAAGGGCCTTCCTCAACAATAGTCGTTCTCAAGTATCTAAAGGATGTCACAAGGAGAAGGAAGAAAAAATGTTCTCCTTGGCCTCTGAGGATAGAACAAGAAGCAATGGGCTTAAACTGCAGCAAGGGAGGTTTAGATTGAACATTAGGAAAAGCTTCCTGTCAGGGTGTTTAAACACTGGAATAAGTTGCCTAGGGAGGTTGTGGAATCTCCATCTCCGGAAATATTTAAGAGCAGGTTAGACAGACATCTATCAGGGATGATCTAGATGGTACTGGGTCCTGCTATGAGGGCAGGGGACTGGACTTGAGGACCTCTTCAGGTCCCTTCCAGTTCTAGTGTGCTATGATTCTATTAATATTACCAGAATGGCCTGAAGACAAGTTCTGTGTAGCTCAAAACCTTGACTCTTTCACCACCAGATGTTTTACCTCCCACTGCCTTCTTTCTAACATCCAGGGACCAGCATGGCCACAACAATGCTGTAAACACAAATCATCTGACATTTCTGTCTGACTGCAATAATGAAGAGGAGAAAGAGTTAACAGCAAGGGACCCTTTTGCTGCTTAGGAAGCACTGGCTCCTAAGAGGAGTCACAGGGCTCCTTAGAAAGCATGTCACACAAGCAGCTTAGCTAAGGATTTGGGCCATGATTCTCTGTACAAAAATGACTGTAAAATAATGTTAAAATTAACAATGTCCTCTATTTGTTTCTCTGCACATCTCTATCTTTACTCTATTTTTCTTCCTTCCTCTGCTTTTACGAGTGGCAGATTAAAACTAGCTAACAATCCACATAGCAATTTTGTGTTTGTCAACATTAACAAAAAAAGGATAAGTAACAGAAGTCATTCCATGATTATTTTGCTTGTGAGGGTAACAGGGAAGTACACAAGGGATATTTATAGGTAACAGGAAACTTACTAATCTTCTGCTGCCACCACATATAAGCACTTATAACCTTCATGGTTTCTAGACTCTGCTCAATCAGTAAGATCTGAATATAATCTAGTTTGTATTTCCTGTTTGGGAGAGAAAGCAGTTGACATTCACAGGATACTGTATCCTCTCTTTATTTATGTCTGTTCTTGAATAAGGTTGGTAGATGCAAAAGAAAAATAAATTTTAAACTGAACGTGGAGGAAGGCATATTTTCAGCTGCCATGAAGTCATTCTTCCATTGAAATTAGTGTAATAATGACAATTTACTCCATCTGAAGATGTGTCCCAAGAACTTCAACAATGTGTCTGCTTCTTTTTGTTTCTCAAGTACGCTTTCATCCACTCTCTAATTGCAATAGCTTTCAGTCCTACTAAAAGCACCTCCATGACACAGACCTTGCTGTGCTGCAACACAAAAGGAAGTCCTCTCAATTTAGATATCAGTGTCTCTAATAAACACAAAAGTTCAAGTTTCCACTTTTAACAGCCTAAGAAGTTCAAATGCATCTAGTGCCCTCCTCAGTTAACTCACCTCACCACTAAGCTGTATTGACTGCAATGGCAGTAACTATCACTGCAAATTGCCAGCTCTGGTATTTATTTCAACTATTAATTTAATATTTTTGCTACACTAGACTGAAGAAAATAGCAGGCTCACTGAGAGACAAGAAATAAAGAAATCCCATAAGGTATTTAAAAATAACAAAGAATGCTAAGAGACTTTATTGTGACTTAATAGTTCACTGGAAATGTTGATAACCTTACAATTTTGCTTCTGACTGTTAACCTCCAGGAATCATTATTTCCCTAGGAAATGTCTCGGGGCATTATTAATACAACCTTTAGTTTTAAAATGAATTTAACTACAATAATTATTTTAACATCTCTTTACACAGCACTATTATTCTCCAAAGAGCTGGTGATATGAATTGTGATATAAGTGTTTCATTTCCTATTACACATGGAGGCAGAAAATTTGCACCTTTCACTACCTGAGTAGAGGCGGAAAATAACTATGTGCTGCTAAACTAGACTTTTACAGACAATGTGACCCAACACTAATATTTCTGCTAACTGGGCTGAGTTCTGGACATCAAAGAGTGTCTTCTCTGAGTATGGATTAGTCTCACTATGCAAATTAAAATAAAAAAAGAGTCATCTACACATATATAGACATTCTTACAGTAATCACTAATTCAGCTTTAAATTTATATAGCTTGAGCCTGACCCACAGTCCACTGCAGTCTTTCCATTAAACTACCTGGGTTTTGGGTCAGGCTCCTTATTAATAAAATACATTCATTAGCAGTCGAGAGGTACTTATGTACTGATGTACTCACCAATGTAGAAGTGCCTCCAATTAAATATATTTAGCCTTGACTGTTAGTTGTATAAACTGAAGCATTTTTAATGTTTTGATAATTCCCTGGATTTAAATAAGATTTGTGACCTCAGCTCAAAGAAAATCAAATGCTGGGTCCAACTCAAAGTTGAAATGCTCAAACATTTTCACTATGTTGTCAGCACAAGTAATCCAAGTTCTTCTTTCCTTCTCTTCCTTTTTTCTTTTGATGCGTGAACATGGAAGATGGGTGAGAGGGATAAATACACTACAGTCTTCAGTTCCCACCTTCAACTCACACCATATCCAGAATAACACTAATTACTGGAGTCAAGTACATATCACAAAGCTAGCAAAATTTGGGACCTCAACTTTTACAGGCTACTAGCTAAATGAATTAGGCCTGACCTGCAAACATTTAAACATGTGTGCACATTTATTTTCCATGAGTCCCACTACAATTCATTCAATGTGCACAGTCATATATGTGTTTTCAGAATCAAACAATGTGAATGGGTAAGTCCCCATCATACTATCAAATGGAAAAATACCAGAAACTGTCCACCAATAAATTGGCATTACAAAACAGCTCCGTCAGATACCTTCACAAATCAGTAGCCTAACAAACATTTCATAAACAACAGTTTTTCTGCAATTTCACAGAAGTATCCCAAAGTATTATTTTCTCCATTATTAAATCACTTCAGTAAGATGGGTAACTGATCTAAAATCTGCAAATAACTTCCCACCTCTATATGAAAGGAGAAGGAGGTCCTGAAATTCTTCTGATTTTTGGCAATCTAGGGCCTAGATAAGAAAGGTGAACTAAAATGGCTAGTTCATAGATTAATAAAATAAAGTTGGTTTCACCCAAAATGTTTTGATGCACATAACTAACAAGCATCACTTAAAATAACTGTATACACATATTTAAAATGGGTCTCATCATCCTTATTAGGTTAAATATCACTAGCCATTCTTTGAGATTAAAAATGTATTTTAGTTTAACACTTAGCAAGATACTCCACAATGTCAGACATTTAATGAAGAAAACACTTTATCAGTACCAATCACACTATATTTCTTTCATAGTAAAAATGACAAAGAATTAATGTAATGTTTAATGCAGAAAATAAATTTTAATCCAGAAAGATTTTATTTCCCATTGTAGCATTGTTGTTTTATCAGAATGCCTGTAAGATTCCAATATCTTAATAATTATTTGTTTACTGCATTATAACAATTTTTAACGTAATTTGATTTTTTTTAATTACAAAAACAACTTAGTTTTTGCATTTGCTTCTCATTCTTCATTTTTAACTGTTTGGTTGCAGTTTATCTTTGGTAAAGCATTTGCACATCAATATACTTAAACTCTCCCTTTAATAATAATAGAGAACAATAGCACCACTGATATAATCATCTTGCCAGATATGCATATTTCAGGAGGCTGCTCTACCAAGAATAAATAAGCACAGTGCAAAAGTGCATCTCCATTGGAACATGCCAGCAAAGAAATGCAGAGTCTTCTGATCAGATCAGTAAACAGCCTCTCATTAAGGAATGTGAAAAGACCAGGGGACTTCTTAAGATAGCAAACAACTGATGATGTGAAAGTCTTGCTGACAGCAAGGGCATGTCAATTTCCTCTAAAGGGAAATGGGCTAATCTGAATAATAACTCATCGACTGAAATTAAGTTGTGAAAATTGCAAGGACAGACAGACTGCATGTTCTCCAGCAGGCAACAATCCGATGGATTCCCCAACGAGAGAGAAGGAAATCCGTGACATGACGATAGAGAATCACATGCAGCTTCTGCTATATCATCTCCCCAGAGCTTCCTAAGCATCAGAGATGCTACTCGCTGTTCTCAGATTCTCAGTAAATATAGCAACGATCACCCAACTTTAAAGTTACACGATGTAACATACCTACTGCTGTACTGCCAAGGCTGAACTTGGACATATTCTACCTGGGTTCTCTCACTCACTTCTCTCACACACCCCGCTGCAAGGAAGGAGGACGGACACAGCCAGACACCCCTCGAAGCTGCACCTAACACCGCCACCTCTCTGGCCGCCCCAGCATCGGGGTGCGCGGAGGTAGGGCTGGGTTGGGCTGTGTGTGGCTATACTGCTGCCTCAGGAGCTGCGGTCCATCTCCGTCAGCTCTGATGCAAAGTAATCATCCTCCCCCCACACACACACAAAATTCCCGCTGCGGTTTAGCGAGGCTTATTAAAGAGCCGGCTGCTGCCAGGGGCATTGCTCAGTCCCAGCACAGTCCGGCCAAATGCCCGGAGCGCCCACTCCTCCCAGCCCGCCCGGCACCCGCTCCCCCGGGCACCCTTGCCTCTGTGCAGCAGCGGCGACGGCGGCGGCGGCAAGTCAAGGGCACCTGGAGCGGCGCGCCCCGGCGGCGGAGGCAGGCGGCTTGGGCACAGCCGCGGGGCCGGGCGCTGGCAGAGGCTCTCGCGCAGCCACTCACCGACCCACCCACCCAAACTTACTTGGCGGCCGGGGAGCGCTGCGCCTGCTGCCGGCCGGGTCGCGCGCTGCGTGGAGCGCGCGCACGCGCGCGCGTTCGCCAGGCTCAGCCGGCGCCTCTGGGCTGTGGGACTCCCGGCGCCTGGCCAGGCATGCTCAGTTCTCTGACCCCCCTCGGTGGGCCCTACCATTGCGACGGGAGGGGGGATGGAAGAACCATCTGGACGATACCAATGAGACGAGCTAAAAAATAGACCCTGCGCGCCCTCCGCAACGAGCCCCAGCCTGCGGGAGCGGAACAAGCCGGCGGGGTTGGGTGGGGGTGTCGCTCCTCGGCTGCCAGGGTCGTGCCGGGCACGGGCCGCGCTGCTGCTGCCCCGAGTGACGTGCGCGCGCGGGCCGGGCTGCCCGAGCCAGGAGGGCGCCTGTGCGTGTGTAGGCCGGGGTGCCCCACCGGCCGCGGCCGAGTGTCCCGGCTGAGGAGCCGCCCCCGGCTGAATGCGCGGCGGGAGGGGGCCTTGCGGGTGTCACACCGCCCGCCCCCATCGGGGCGCCCTCGCACGCCCTCTGCTTTACTCCGGGGCGACAAGGCCCGGGCCCTTCCATGTGGAGCGCTGCTTGGCAGACAGCCATCCCCACAGAGAGCCACCCCAGCACCCGGCGTCCTTCAGCATGGCCCCCCTCCCTGCTGGGACTAGCCCGAAGCGCGGAGTGGCAGCTCCCGGGAAGGCGTTTGCAAGGCGTTCCCCAGTGCCACAGCCCTGTTGGCTCACATGCCACCATCCCAGGATGGAAGATACCAGAAATCGGATGCGGTCTCTCTTTCCCCTCCCCTCCCCGGTTGCCAGTCAAGGTGCTTTAGGAAACTTAAAAAAAAAAAATAGATGCAACCTGAGTGTGAATATACAAGGTAGGGATCAGGAATAAGCTGAAAGATTGAGTAGTGATGAGTGATGGCTTCTACCTGTAATGGTATGATACATTATGTCATACTGTTCAACCACTAAGTGGTGCTGCCTATGCAATACCTGGTTTAAAGGAACTTCGGCTATATGTAGCAAAGCACTAAAAGCTCCTATAATGAACGCATCTGGTGTGAATATGCAAGTTTTGCAGGCAGGCCATAGCTGGAAAAAAATGCAGGACATGGTGTCAAGAGTAAACTAAGAATAGAGACAAAAGGAACAAACAAAATTTGCAAGATTTCATCAACCTCCCCACTCATTTGCCATTGACAAGACTTCACCATGGACTGACTAAACAGTTATTTTGCAATGCTTTGAATTAACAACAAACATCACAAAGAAATTGGAGATGTTCCAGTATCATCTCTAAATTTTGTTGTGGGAAAACAAGAACATATATTTAAACCCTTTGACATTACTGAAAACAATAAAAAAGATGACCATGAAAGAGTTTTAGTTATTGTGGATGCAAACTTTCTACTGCAGAGAAATGCTGTGTATGAAAGAGCATGTTTTCATCAGAGAATTCAAGAACTGGCGAAAATGCTGAATCTTTATAATTGCTCTGCATGCATTGGCTGAAAACTGATTTTGGAACTGTAAAACCTGAAAATATCAGAGAGAAGCTGTTTATTTGGTTAATAGGCTAAACCTTTCTCAGGAGCTGCACATGTAGAGAAATGTAGACAAGGTCAGATCCCAAGACATGATGCACATCTAGCCAAAGGTGCACAGTGTAATAAATGCATGAAATGTGGACATTTTGCAGCTGTTGTCTGCACTGAAGCAGTATGGTGTTGATCCTATGATCAATCAAGAGTCAGTATTTCTTGGATCTATCACTTGTGATGATACAGGGTCTGCCTGGAGAGTGAAATTGGATCGTTATGGCAAGACTGTTGACTTCAAAATTGGTTCAAGAGCTGATATCACAGTCATTTCAGAAACGACTTACATTCATACTCAACCCCTTTCAGAGCTGAAGTCACCTGACACAGTTCTGACTAGCCCTGGAAGTATTCTGAACTGCATAGGGCAGTTCACCAGAAACAACTTACCAAGACAAAAACTATGCATTCAGAGTATATGTGATCAAAGGACCACGCTCACAGCCTTTTCAGCTGCAATTTGGCAATATTGTAGTAGCAGAGAAACTATCATGAAGCCTAGCCTCGCACTCAGCTGTCAAAAAGAAAAACAATTCATTGCCCAGATCATTTGTAATGAAGATCAACAGTTGAGAAAACAACAAAAACCATCATCTATAGTTTGTTCCTCAGAAAAACAAGAGGGGAAACTGTACCGAGGGCAGATGCAGAACAAGAAGATGGTGACTTAAGGATTTTAAACCAACCACAACCAGTTGTTGCAACTAATAAATAGCCAAGTGACCAAACTGTTACATGTTTGGGTTGTATAATTTAAAAAAGTAAGATTTAGAGATACTTATTCAACAGTTTATGTACTGAACTTCAAAGATAATGGGATAGTATAAATATTGTAAATGAGAGGAATGTAGAACTTAAAGGGGCAGAGGTAATGAAATGCTAAACTGTATTATTCTGTTCAACCACTAGGTGGCACTGTGTGTAAAATAGGCTATTTAAATGAACCTCAGGCATACCTGGCAGAGCATTAAAGGATCTTATGATGAACACATTTGCTGTGAATAAGCAAACTCTGTAGCCAGACCACAGCTCAGTGGTCTCTAAACTATGAGGTGCACCTCCGTAGGGGTGTCATGGAGGAATGTCCAGGGGAGCAGTGGGGCCAAGGTGAACTCCCACAATGGGGTAGGAAAGTAGCACCACCCAGCTCCACTGTGCCCCAACTCTGCTCTGACCCCATTTACCAGCCACAGCTCTGGCCCTGGCTCTTCCCCACAGCCAATGCCCTGTTCCTGGGCACAGCTAAGCCCCTACTTTCTGGCCCAGGCCCCACCTTTGAACTCCTGGCCCATGCTCCCAGCTGTGACCTCTGACCGAGCTGTGGCACCACTCCTGGCCGGGATGTCATGGACATATGCTATCACTAGGGAGGGCGTGATAGGAAATGTTTGGGGACCACTTCCATATAGGAATGTTAAGGACTAGTCGACTATCCGATAAGCAAATGCGTCGATTCCCCAACTAGGGGGGTACTTCACAGGGGCAGCACTGCACAGCTGAGCCCGCGATCAGCTGTGCGGCACTGTCGTGCGTGGAGCCCGGGATCAACTGGGGACTCCCCAACTGATGGTGGGCTCCAGCGTGGGATTTCCGCAAAACTCAGGATCAGTTGGGGAATCCCCAGCCTGCCCCCGGGTTCTGGGGAAATGCTGCCCAGGCTGATCTTGGGTTCTGCTGAAATGTTGCACGGAGCCAGGGATCATCAGGGAAGTCCCCAGCTGACCCCGGCTTCATGTGGCATTTCAAACTGACAGTGCAGCATGGAGCCCGGGATCACAAGGGGGTTTTGAGTTCCCCGCTGACTCCAGGCTCCATGCTGCGCTGCTGCTTTGAAATGCTCAAGAGCCCCCGCTGGCATGCTGTGTGCAGCCCGGAGTCAGACTTCCCACTGGCCCCGGGCTGCACGTGGAGTTCCGCATTCCCCCCTTGAAAATTACAAGAGCCTGTCAAGTAGTCGATGGAAATTCCATCGACTACTTGACTAGTAAAATAACCAGTAGTTAACATCCCTACTGCCATAGCTGGTAGAGAGACATGACACTTTCCTCCTAAAAGAACAGTAAGAATAAATAGGTTATCAACACCATATTGTTTTAGATTTCTACCACCCTACAGAGTATAAGCAAATGTTAGTGTTCTTATGTACTATCAGGCTATGTCTAGACAGTGGGGCTATTTTGGGATACCAGAAGTATCCCAAAATAACAATTGGGTGTCTTTAAACGTGTCCATTATTTTGAAATATATTTTGAAATAACTGGCGTGCTATTCTGGTGTCCATGTAACCCTCATTCCACAAGGGTTAAGGGACTTGTCAGAATAGCACTTTAATTTTCAAATAAGCTATTTCAAAATTACTTCAAAATAAGCTATGCAATTTACGTAGCACAAATTGTGTAGCTTATTTTGAGGTAAGGGTTCTGTGTTGATGTACCCTCAGTGTTTTTACTGACTTCTGCTATTGCAACACGTTGCTTTTACAATATGGATAATATAGTGTACAAAACCCCACTTCCATACAGAAAAGAGTATACTAAGAAGTATAACATAAAGTAATTCAATCTTCTGATATGACCTCACTTGGAATAATATATAAATTATTGTCATATTATTTTTAAAACTCCCATTATTTATGCAAAAGGGGAAAAGTTGTGTCAACAGAAAGCTTATCCTGTGACTGTAAGGAGGTACAAAACCCAGTGCAGTCTTGCCCAAAATGTTATTGAAGAGAAGCAGCTTTTTTACAGCAGTTTTACCCAGGTGAGCATAAGCAGAAAAGGAAACATTAAACTGCAGTGATATCAAATAAAGTAGGAAGAAGGAAGTAATTTTCATAAAGAGGCTGACATACAGAAAGATGGGTTATTAAACAAGATTATGTGGCAACCCTGCTGCAGTATTTTGAGAAACAATAAGGTGACATCATGAAGATTATAGTACTAAAAAACGGGAATGAATCATGATGACTAATTGTCTCTCCGTTCTTCAATACTTTTACTGCATGCTCATGTTGGTAATGAGATTCTCAGATGTAATATATTCTACAAGGAACGTCAGGAAATAGTTGCAGCCTTAATGGTATATAAAAACATAGCTGCATATTTTGCTGCATGTCCCTAACATACTTAGAAAAAACATTTTAAAAGACCACTGGACTTCTTTAGCATGGAGTTATAGCTCCTGATGAGGGTGTCAAAGAGAATAAAGGATGCAGGTTTCTGGATGCAGCCTCTTGGGTGAAAAATGAGGCATGTGTGAGAGGGACAGACTGGCAGTGAGTGCAATTGGAAGAAAAAAAAATTGACACTTTGAAAACTGCCTGCTGCTCTAACTGTGGGTTGCAACCACATTTTAATGGGGTTGCCAGGGCTGGCATTAGACTTGCTGGATCCCAGGCTAAAGCCTGAGCCCTGCCACCTGGGGCCAAAGTCTGAGTCCAAGGGCAGAGTGGCAGGGTTCAAAATCTGAGTCTAAGGGCTTCAGCCTTGGGTGGCAGGGTTCATGTACAGTGCCTCTCTTCTAGCGCTGAAGCCCTTGAGCTATAACTTTGCCTCTTCCCCCTGACCTGGGGCAGCAGGGCTCAGGTGAGTTCAGGCTTCAGCCCCTGCCTGGGGTTGTGCATTAATTTTTGTTGTCAGAAGATGGTCACTGTGCAATTCAGTTTGAGAACTCCTGCTCTGGAGTATAGTTTAAAATAACATGGAAAACTGCACAGTGATATTATCTTGGACAGATCAGAAATTCCAAATGTTGTCATGACTCTCAGGAGAATACAGTCCAAGTATGGACTTCAGTGTTATCTAGGAAGGCCAGTCAGTGTCTGTCATAGGAACAATGCCGCTGGTGCAGCCAGCAATGAGAGAAGAGAATTACTTTTGATTAAAATGTTGTTTTATTGTTTTCTGTTGTGTATGAAGCTATATAATGATGCAGCCATTTTCTATGTTCTATAAGTTAAGACTCTGAGGGAGCGTATACACAGCACCCGAAACTTGAAATAAGATACGCAATTTGCACTATGCAAACTGCATAGCTTATTTTGAGGCTATTTCAAAATAGCTTATTTTGTCATTTGGCTCTGTCTGCGAAGTGTCAAATTCCAAAAGAAAGCGCTATTTCAAGCCATCTCTTACTCCTATTAGAATGAGGTTTACAAGGATGGTGAAATAATGCATCCACTATATTTCAAAATAGTGGACGCATTCAAAAGACGCGGGGTAGCTATTTCAAGATACCTCTGGTATCCCGAAATAACTTTGCTGTGTAGATGTACCCTTAGTTTGTCTGCAGAATTGGTCTAAGGCAACTGCTGCAACAGAGGAGATACACATACACTGATCTCTTTTTCTGATGAGCTGCTGGGTGCTCAGTACTTTTGAAGATTAGGTCAGCTATACAGATGTCAAAACATTAAATAATGCTTTTAGATTTTGAAAATCTTTGGCTAAGGTGACTGGATTTCTTAATTGAAACCAAAGAGTTAGCTGTATCCACACAGGGTGTCAAGCTAAACATTGAGTAGGTTTTCAACAAACGAAGCCTGAGTTGGATTTATGTCCTCTTCATCAGGTAAATTATATATTGTACCCTATTACTTACTTTGGAAAGAGCTATGGAGAATTTAATAGGGTATAACAAATAAGATTCTCCAGAAATTATTCAAAACATTTTTAGAATTTAAAAGATCTTTTCTAGAAAAAAATTTGAACCCTCTTTAAGGAGGAGAGTATTCTCTATGGATACGTCTACACAGCATGGTTAAAGCCAAATTAAGCTATGCAACTTTAGCTATGTTAATTGCATAGCTAAAGTCAAAATAGCTTAATGCGGTTTTTGGCACGGTCTACACAGCAGGACCTTGAAGGAAGAACACTCTTCCTTTGACTTCCCTTACACCTCGTAAAATGAGGATTACCATGAGTTGGAGTAAGAAGTCCTATCCTCCAGCTCGATATTATTTCAAAATAAAGGCTGGTAGTATGGACACACGCTTTGTTATTTTAGAATAACTGACATTATTTTGGAATAACGCTGCTGTGTAGACATATCCTATATGATTAACATAGGCTTTAGAAAGTTTAGCTGTTTTAGTCAATTCTATAGGAATTTTCCATAATGCCATGTTTCCCAGAAATATTAGAGAGCAGAATGCCACTAGCTCAGCAAAATCTTGCCAGAGTGGCAACTAACAAATTAGAGGTAGCAGTAACAGCAAATGGGTGACATGGACAGATCCTCGGCTGGTGTAAATTTTCATAACTCCTCTGAAGTCAGATCTGCCCACAAAATATTGTGTATTGGAGGAGGCATTACATTCAGTGTAGGTGACAATGTATGGAAGATACTGAACATGGAAAGAGAAATGAAAAGGAAACTGAAACTGAAAAACAATGGAAGGATAAGAGAAGTGAAAGAAGGGAAGGAACAGGTGGGGAACAATTAAGCATTCAATCTGCTTTCCATTGAAGTTAGCAGCAACACTCCCATTGACTTCTGTGGAAGCAAGCTTTGGACCCAAGAGAAGAGAATGGCAAGACAAGAGGCCCTCTCTCCTTTCTGGTTTCCATTTTCCATCTTTCACTCCTGCCTTCTCCTACTTTTCCCTTCACTACTTATTTTGCCTTCTTTCTTTTTTCAGAGGCAGCCTCCTGAGTGGATAATGGAGACAGTTCCTCTCTCCTCCTTCCCATTTTGCTCAACAGAAATACCAATAGGATTGTGGGTTTTTTTATGAAAAGAAAGATGGCAGTTTAAATATCAGATGGGCTGCTGTGTCCCCTTGAGATGACAGAAGAGGAATGATTCTTCAGGATGTCGAGTCCACAGAGCTTCCATTTTCAACAAAAGCACACTACATTACAAATCTCACTTCAATAATATTTACAGATTGTCCTAGGCTTTCAGTAAATCTCTGATAATTCCATTTCACTCATAAATTGAGGCAGCAGCATATGACCAACTGACTGCAGTCTCTCCCTCTTACTTTCCTTCCCTTTCTCCTGAAAACCTTTGAAATTGTCACAAAATGTTGCAATCTCTGCTGCAGTCTCTTCACTGTTATATTAAATAGAAAGGTGAAAGACTGATTGGTTTTTTTATTTATTCTTTCCTCAGAAATTCAAACACCTCAGGAGGAGAAGCAGCTATTACTAACTGAACGCCCTGACCACATCTCATATACTCTTGGCACTAGGGTTTAGCAAAAACAAAAACAAAAAACCTATACATTACTGCTCACCAAATCAATCCTCTTGGAAGGATTGAAGAGTTTTTCACTTTTTGTGAAATTTACAAGCATAAGGTCTCTGCATTAAGTAAGTACAATTTAGGGTATGTCTACACTAGAAACACACACAATTCTTCCATCAACCTGTCTACATTGGGACACAGGTGGAGTGATTTTTTTCACACTCCTGAGCAACATATCTAGGTTGACCTAATGTGGCATATAGAGAAGTCCTTATACCCAATCTGAGGACTTAAGTGGGATTTTAATTAATAGAACTTGTTTCATCCCAAGTCTTTACTAGACTTTACGATTTATAGGTCAAATGTATAGATCATATTAACTGCAAAAAAATAATAGGACATGTTGAGATGTTTTCTGAAAGATAAAAATACAGAAAAGTTATAGTTAATACTCAAATATTTACATTTAATCTGATTATGACAACAGTATCTAAACATGTAAAATCTGTTATGAATTGGATAGTAATCAATTGTTCTACACTGATTTTTTCAGTGTTGTAATGTTCATGACAGGATATTAGGGAGACATGCATTTGAAATGCACAGAGATCAGACCTGAAGAAGAGCTGGTTTCACCAACAGAAGTTGGTCCAATAAAAGATATCCTGTACCTACCTTGTCTTTCTAATTATCCTACTGCTGAAGAGAAGACAAGAAGTAATTTGATTAATTTGCAGAAAGGGACATTTTGGTTGAGTGTTAGGGAGAAAAATCTTAACTGTAATGATAGCCAAGTAATGGAATAGATTATTAAGAGAATTTGTGGAATCCCCTTAACTTTGAGGCTCCTAGTGTGATGTGACAATAGTTAGAAATTAAGAGTAATAAAACAAGAGTCCCCCTTAAATATGATAAAACAAAATGTTATATAATATTCCCAGTTTCAATATCAATATTCATCAGTATGGCTGACAGTGGCCTTTGGGTTTATGTTAAAAATAGCAGCCTTCCAGCCACTGTAACTCTAGGCCAAATCCCATTTCCAGTGTTAACCCTGACCACAGAGCTTGTTGCAGGGGATGTTCGTAGAGGTCATGAAGAGGAATTTATCCTGTATGCTGCTTTATAGTTGTTACTGCAGCAAAGATAGCCTCTGTTGCTGACATACTCCTTTCAGCAGGAATGGTCAGTGGATATGAGCAGCCTCATATCCATGGGTATCCATCAATCCCACACAAACAGAAAACCTTTCTGATATTCCACTTTCCCCCCAACACAGCAGAATCACAACAGTTCTGCTACCGCCAGGGCTTTCCATGCCTGTAACAGACTAAGGAGGGTTTGCTCCTTTATGAAGTTATGGAAAAAGTGCTATTTCTACTGACTCCTACATCCTCATTCTGTAGAAGTTTGAACAGAATAAAGAAAATAGGGTCCTTCCTGCCACTCTGACATGGAAGAACCCCATTAACAACAATGGGAGTTTTTCCTGGCCAAAGATTGCAGATTCAAGCTTTTAAAAGATTATGTAAAGAAATAGATCTGTCACAAGGATCCTTTCCTTCCTTGTGCACCAAAATGTAACATTCAAAAAACAGCTGAATAATTTTCAAGTGAATGCCTTATATAATGTAAAGAGGGGATTTTATTTTTATAGCCATGCATGCCAACCCAAGTATATTTCACATTAGGATTTTCTTCAGAAGAAATTCAGATGTGCTTCTAATATTTCAGCTTTTTCTGGCCATATTCCTCTCACAGTTTCATTTCACTGTAATCAATACCCTTTCTCAGTCTCCAGCAATCTGCTTTTTACCACCCCTCTATGGGCTTTGGATTTTGATTATAGACTGTGGAATTTAAATATTCATCTCTCATATCTTCGACTCAAAGTTCTTGGTAGGCACATTGGGGCTTGGAGACAAATATTATACTCTTGGATTGTATGTGTTCTATTTTCAGAAGTGTATGGATAGGTCATTCTGTTTGTGCATTAGGCTCACATATTACACTGCTGTGTGTATATGAGATTAATTTGCTTCATTTTTAAAGACTATAGTAGCTGAGCAATATATTATGAATATAGTAATATATGTCTGTGCCTGCTCACATGTATAACACTTCTAAATGTTTCATAAAGGGATTCTTATTAGTTACTGTCACTTTAATAATAAATCATTTCCAACCTTCTTTAAAAAGTAATGAATTAAGCCACACAACACTCCAGTGAGGAATGAAAATATTTGTCTTCTTTTTTCAGTTTTAATTAAATTGCTTCAGAGCATAAAGATTTCAGCAGATGGTATGTGAATCCAGATAAATTGATAAATACATTGACAAAACTAGGAGATCTCTACCATCAGAGTAGATGTAGCATCCTGAAACAGGAAGTTCTGAGAAGTTTCTAGCTCACTAACAAAGACAGCAACACTAGCAGCCATCTACTTTTTTTTAAAAAAAAAAAGCAGTGTGCCTATTTCAGATCAATATTTAATCTAACACAGCACCTTGATTTCTGTCACTGCTCCCAAACAGGCCACATGGTTGTATGCAAAAGGCACTATCAAATGTCTCTGTTAATCAACGGAACTATACCAGCAGCAGGAATTAGTGCTTGTATTAACCTTAGATGCCAGTTGAAATCAATAGAACCAAGAAACTTAATATTTTTTTAAATTACCCACTCGGAAGGTAAATGGTGCTGTTGCAAAGGACCATTTGGGATCAACTGTGTCTTGTTACAAGACTGTTAGAATGACCAGTAGGCAATATTTCATGGGAATAAGTATATACATAGGAGAAAATATGTATATAAGAGTAGCAGCATGTATTTTTGAACCTTATACAAGGACAAGGTTTAGATATATCTCTTTCGTTAAGGGGATTTGTGAATCTGAAAACAGTCCATTGTGCTATGTCTGCAGTAGTAAAGATTATAGTCTACCAACTCTCTCTCACAAAACTCTTAAGAGATACTAACAATAACTAACAAATGTTGTTTTAAGGATAATTGGCCACACAGCAAGCAAGACATTCATGAATTTAATAAAAACCTTATGACATTTACATAAGTTCTGGGAAATGTAGATTTTATCCACACAGAAAATTGTCTCCACTCTTACAAAAAATAATTAAAAAGAAAAAGTAATTCCACTTACAATTCAATTAAAATTCCCTATATTAAATGTGAAATCCAGGAATCGGTCAGCCAAAAGGTAACTTACTAAAAAGTTGGTTTAACAAAGAGTAAAGAATCTAAATTCAAACAAGCCCCAAATTCAAAGCACTATAGAATAATTTATGATAATATGAACTCTCTGAAATCTCTGGTCAAGGTATGCAATTTTTGTCATAATATATTGTTTGTATTCAATAACACACAGGCTTAGCACACAGCAAATGGAATAGTTTAGGTGGATGGCAAGGAAGCAGTAATAGAATGGTTAAAACCACTAGCTAAGCACATAGAGTGCAGATTTTGATTATGTATGATGTGTGAAAAAGGAATAAATCTGGCAGGCCACAGGGTCAGGTGCTGTCATTAACTACTTTACCATCAGAATCACTGTGATGGTGTCAGAGACATCTTTGTAAAATTAATTTGGGGAGATACAGGGCAGCATGAAAGAAGGCATGAAAAAACAAAACTCTGTGATCTGTGTGTATGATGCTCTATCACTTTTAAGAAGAGCTGCCAAGGACCTGAAATTGTCACCTGCCAGATGCTTCTATGCTAGGATGCTACTAGTTTTGCTTTTACTGCAACAACTGCACAACCTGTTTGGGATCAGCGACTTTGGTGTAATCTACTTGCCTGATGTACATAGGGTAAATGCATAGTAGTACAATGTAATACATGCCAATGTTTGGGGGGGAAAAGAGGTATTGAATTTACAAACACTGATGTAGCTACTGTCTTGCAATGCAGATACATCTCAGCTGCTTATCTTCCCAAGCCAAAAGTGTAATGAATTGTTCATCTGGTTCTGCTATAGTGGCCAAGTCTGTAAATACAGGTATAATGCTCACTATAGGTCAAAATCCCATTAATCGATAGGGTGACCGTTGCTGGTGCACCTACAACACATGTCCTGTTTTGGACCAATATTTAATCTCAACCCACTTGATTTCTCTCACTGGATTCTAAACAGGATGTGTAATGTTTATGTGCTGCATCAAAACAAACAGGTACCTTCTGGTTCCGCTAGATGGGCTAGAAACTTCTGGTAGCTTCCAACTTCAGGCTCCAGCTCCTCATAAAATGAACACGGCAGCTAAAAGTGTCCACTGTGAGTCAGTCTTTGAAAACCCCCAATTAAAGCAGGTTAATAATGAGTACTGGGACACTTTTGTTCATTTTGCTAAATGCCCTCAGCATTTAGCAAAATGAGCAAAAGGGTCCCAGTACACATTATTTACCTGCTTTAATTGGGGGTTTTCAAAGGCTGACTCACAACACATACTTTTAGCTGTGTGTTTACCAAGATTTTAAGGGATATTGCCTACTTGCATATTTTTTCTCAATAATGGCTTGAGCATAGTGCTTATTTGAATTTAGATGTTTTTGCCAAGTAAATAACTCTTTCAAATAGCTTTTAAATAAATATACCTTTCTTAGACTGATTCTTGGAATGTTGCTCTCATAGTCTGAATTGCACATGATTTGCATATTTAAGGAGCAAAATCTCTTTAACAATGTTTGTGGATGTATATATGCACATGTAGAACCATTACGTATGTGGAAAATCTAGCATTTCCAGAAGCAATAGAAAATTCATAAGGCTGTATGCAATTTATGCATGTCTCTCACCATTGCAGCTGTATGTTCCCTCAGAACTGCATCTGTTAGCTATTGTCATTTCAAATAAGTTTTTATACAAAAAGCTGGGGAGGCTGTAATTTTTGCTGTTACAGGCAAAGCACGTCTCTTTTGTATTTGACATTATCAGTGCCTTTAAAAAGACCTATAAATGTTGGATATTTATCTCAAGTTGCATGAGGTCCAGATGTGGTTGTTATTCCCATTTAGTCCATGGAATGTAGCCTATTGATCATTGTTAAGGTCGTCTTCTAAGAAGTCCCATACTTCTTAGAAACATTTATATATAATATGTCTTCTTAGAGATATTTAAAGGTAAACTGAGCAGATCACTGGAAAACATACCATATGGAACAAGCCTGCACTGGTAATGTGATGGATTAGACAACATAATAGATCTTTTTCATCTCCAGTTTGTATGAATTTTCTCATCTAAATCATAAGAAGTGACCCCTGGCCAAAAGATTTTATTCTGCACCTTTGACATTCAGAGGAGTTTTGCCCATTACATCAATGGGAATAGAACTAGACCCTAAATTCTTTCCTGATTTAACTTACACACATAACAGCAACAAACTTTTTCATATTTTAAAGTAATCAGCTATACCAAAGCTATCTGTGTATTTCCTCCCAATAAAATAATCAACTTGCTTATGTTATTCTGTCTCCATTCATTTTTATTTATTTTTGATCATGTGAAAAATGCATGCCCTCAAAGTATCTAAACATTTGTAAAAACCTTGTGTGACCGAGCAACAATTCATGGAGTCTTGTTCTTTATCATGTTAAAGTTTAGAAAATGTTGTGCCCTAGGTCTATCCTTTTTAATAATTTGGGCAAAAGTTATAATAATTCCAAAAAATAGATTTCAAATGTAACTTTCTGATATTTCATTTTATTCATTCTGGTGAGCCAGGATTTTTTAAATATTTTATATTAAAACATCAATTGCTTATATCATTCAGCTTTCTTCCCACCTAAGACAAAAGGTTTTCATTTTGATTGTCTGGTTTCCAGGTGAATTGGAGTACTGCTAAAAGAGCATGGATTATAGATCAAAAGACTTTCACAGAGACGCTACAACATGAGAAATGATAGGGGAATATTCCCAACACAATCTTTTTAAAGACTTCTGTGGATGGGAGATGTGGCAGAAAGATAAGAATGGGAAAGCAGCTGGAGAAGTGTTTGATTGCTTGGGAAAAGCTGCTTAGGATCTAGGCCCAAAATCAAGAAAACTCTTAAGTGTATCCATTGAACAGGACTTAGCACATGCTTAAACTTAAGTGTGGATTAAAATGCTGTTCTATGAAAGGATGGACTTGACCATTTGTTTATGTGCTCCTTTTAAGCATGACAGCAGCCAACAACGGCACGGAGTAGAAAGGTCCCATTTTATTATCTAATAGCCGAGTACTGTACTATAAAAGATACTTGAGATCTCACTAGAACTTTTTAGTGGCTGTGACAAAGTTTCAGTAATTGTATAGTAAGAGTCACAGCATGGTCTACTAGTTAAAGCATGGCACTCAAGCTTTGAGATCTGGGTTCTACTTCCAGCTCTGCTATTGATTTCTATGATTTGAGAAGTCCAAACTACAGTCTCCATAGGCATCCCAAGCATTGTTTCATCCCCAGACACTAGGCTTTATGATGACTGATTATTGAAAACCAACTTCCTCAAACAAAGAGTTCTTCTGATCTCAAAAGATCACCCACATACCCACATCATATTTTAAGAAACAATCACATTGTTGCTAATCCTTTAGTAGCTAATATCTGAAGATTTATTTATAAGAGAAAAGAATAGAGTTAAAATGGTCAAAAATATCATATACACACAATCATTGCAAACTTTTTGGGTAAAGTTTTTAACAGTGATGTCACAGATTGCTGGCTCATGAAATCTCTGGTAACTTCCAAAAGATCAGTCCATAGCTAAATGCTCCTTTTAGTGTAAGTTCATAATCCAGACATTGGAAAAGGAAAAATGGAGATGCTTTCAGGGATGCTTTCAGGGATTTTATACCTTCTCACATGTAGAGGGAATGCTCTCAGACTTTTAGGCACAAGACCCCAAAATCCAGGGTTACATGAGCAAATCACATGCCCATATTCTGGCTAAACTATCCATTGGAAGAGCAATGAAGAGTCCTGTGGCGCCTTAGAGACTAACATTTATTAGGGCATAAACTTTTGTAAGTAAAACCCACTTCATCAGATGAATTGGAGTGGAAGTAACTGACGCAGGGGTGTATATAAGGAAGAAGTTGGTTGTGTTAACAAGGCTAATCAAATCAGAGTGGAAGTGGCTTGTTCACAGCACTTGATGTGGAAATATGAATATTCAGAGAAGAGAAATTGCCTTTGTAGTGTGTTAACCGGTTGAGATCCTTATTCAATCCTAAATTGATAATGTTGAATTTGCAAATTAACTGGGGGAGGGGATAGAACAGGCCTCTGCCAGGCAGGGGGGAGCCTGGGAGGGGAGAGAACACACGCTGGTCCCTCAAGGCTCCTGCCTGTTCCCTCACGTCCCAAAGGCCCCACCCTGAAGGACCTGGGCAATGCCAGGTAAGTCTGCTACTCAATACATATGATATACTTTGTACAAGTTTTGTTACAATTAACCAACAGTGGCAATATTAATAATATAAATGGTCACATTGCAATCATGCAGCAGCTGTTTTGTACTTTAGTATTATTTACATCTAAATAATATTTAAAATATTTAAAAATGTTTAATATTTAAAAAATCTCCTTTAACATAAGCAGTAGAAGCTAATGGGAAAGACTAATAATCATACCTGTATTTCTGAATGGTCATTAGTTTTGGATGACATTTTCTAACTGAAGTTTCAAGTTTTGATTAAAAAAGAACAGATACTTTATGAAAAATTTCTTGAGAAATGTCTCCATTTTTTGACCAGCTCCAATCCCAATTATATTCCAATATGATATAATTGGGAAATATTAGAAAGAAGCAGCTGATCATTTTCAAATCTTGCTATTTTATCATGATTTCCTGCAATAAGATTGGGCCTGATTTCAGTCTCAGTGGTGTGCAGGGCCGGCCTTAGGCCGATTCGAGCAATTTGGTCGAATCGGGCCCCACGCCTAAGGGGGCCCCGCACCCCTGAACCCGGAAGTGCCGGCCAGCGAGTTACAGAGTCAGGGGCCCTGCTCCACCACTATGTGGAGCTGGGTCTCTCCCCCGGCTCTGCCCAGAGCGGGCCCCGGACCCCCCCTACCAGACCCCCCACGCGTCCTCCCACCCCGCCCCCAGAGCGACCCCCTTGGCCCCTGCCATGCACGGCTCCTTCTCACCGCCTGCTGCTGCCCATGTGTGGCGCTGCACGTGGGCGGGGAGGACGCCCGGGCCGTGATGTCACGTCACGGCCCGGGATTTTAAAAGTCCTGGGAGGCCACGTTGAGGGGCCTCGCTGGCTCTGGCTTTGGCCTCTGGGGCCTGAGCCTTGGCCCCGGCCCTGGCCCCGACCGCAACCACAACCGCAACATGGAAGGCAGAAGGTAGGGAATGGCCTTGGGCGGTGGCGGGGCGGGGCAAAGGGGAAGGGAAGGGGCTTGGGCTTAGGGGTGGGGTGAGGGTGTGGGGAAGGGGCTTGGGCGGTGGCAGAGGGGCGGAGGGGAGGGTGGAAAGAGAAGGGGCTTGGGCGGGAAGGGTAGGCACCAAGAGACGGGTGCAGGAGAGACAAATGCCAAGGGGCCAAGGGCAGGAGGGGAGGTCTCAGTGGGAGAGGACAGGGTGATGCTGGGAGAGGAGAGAGAGGGGAAGGGCATTGGGGGCTAGAGGGGAGGTGCTGGGAGAAGGCTTGAAAGAAGGGGTGGGCATGAGAAAGGTGGGGATGGAGCAAGGCATGTGTGAGGGCACAGAGGGGCAGGAGGGAATGGGGGCAGAGGGTGGTGAGGGGTGGGCATCAGGAAAAAGAGGGCAAAGGGGCAGGGCAGTAAGGGAAGGGAGGCACCAGGAGGGTGCAGGACTAAGGAAGGTGCAGGTGCCAGGGGATTTTGGGGTGAAGCAGAAGGGCAGACACCTGCAGGGGAGGGACCAGCACCAGAGGAGAGAGGCAAGGGAGGTGTTAGAAGAGGGGATGAGGAGGGGTAGCTCACATGAGCAGAGTGGGGCTACTGGAGGAGTGGGCACAGGGGGGAGAGAACGGCTGGTGGAGGGGGCAGGTCGCAGGAGGGCTGAGGGCAGTGAGAAGGGCAGGAGTCAGGACAGCAGAGGAGGGTGAGAGTTGGGGGCAGCAGGCACCAGGGAGATGATGGAGCAAGGAGGAGACATGGCAGCAGAGAGAAAAGGTAAAGGTTTAAAAATATTTATTAATAACTTGGTATGCTGCCCACGGCCAGTTTGTTTGCGACCACGGTGCAGTTTGGGTTTATGTGAGGATCAACACGTGGCGCAGTGGGAGCCAAAACAAAAAGTAGTCAGTGTAATGATCTTCTGTTGATGTGTTTTAGTAGTTAAATTCTTGGACTGTCATTGCTCATGAAAAGTGCTGTCACATGGGTAGAAATCGGGTAAATATTGCATTTTATTAATATCAGCAGAACTGACTTAAATGGGGCCTGTGTGTTGTGTAGTCTTGCCTTAATCTTTGTATTCATGCCTGTCAGTGTGAGAGAAGCTATTTGTATATATTTGCTTGCATATGCAACCACACTTAAGTTGAGGCCCTCAGCATGTTCTGTAAGTATCAGTGTGGCCCCTGGGGCTTCCAAAGTTGAGTTGCCCTAGCTCATCCTGACAGGTGTCTGTCTAACCTGGTCTTAAATATCTCCAGTGATGGAGATTCCACAATCTCACTAGGCAATTTATTCCAGTGTTTAACCACCCTGACAGGCAGGAAGTTTTTCCTAATGTCCAACCTAAACCTCCCTTGCTGCAATTTAATCCCATTGCTTCTCATCCTAACCTCAGAGGCCAAGCGGAACAATTTTTTTTCCTCTTCCTTATGATACTCTTTTAGATACTTGAAAGCTGCTCTCATGTCCCTTTTCAGTCTTCTCTTTTCCAAGGTAAACAAGGCCAATTTCTTCAGCCTTGCCTCATATCTCATGTTCTCTAGACCTTTCATCATTTGTGTTGATCTTCTCTGGACTTTCTCCAGTTTCTCCACATTTCCTGAAATGTGGCGCCCAGAACTGGACATGATACTCCAGCTGGGGCCTAATGTAGGCTCATTCCCTGCCTAGGGGACGTGAGACTGGGTGGGTTAATTTCCAATCCTCCTGTTTATTCTTTTCCTAAGCCAGGACGGCACAGTAGTTCTGATGGGGGTGGAGAAAGTTTGGAAGCCAGATCCAAGATCAATGAGCCCTGGAAAGTGGGCCCATTGAAAGGAGACTGGACCTGTGGATGCCTTGGGGGTCAGCAGCAAGGGCCTGCTTTGGGAAGCCCCCTCTTTGGAGGTGAATGTGGCAGCATTGAGACTCTACCCAGAAGCAGGCACCACAGACACTAACTGCAGATTCATGGGATGGCTCTCATAGATCTTGCACGTGCATAAGATGATAGATCTGCAGGAGGGGGGGCAATGGCGTAGTGACGGGGCCAGAGGGGTCAGTTGCCCCGGGAGAAAAATAATATAAAATGGATCAAAATTATAGGTGCTTTGTGAATATGCTGACTTGAGAGTGGAAAGATTTCATATTATCATATATGATTCCTGGTAACCCATCTCAAATATGAAAAACTAGGTTGATACCTGTTCATATCAGGAGCTGTTGAATTCAGTTCACCATTTGCAGTATCTCATTAGGATGTTTAGTGGAGAAGCTATTGTTGTTGTTGTTTTTATTTATACTGTGGGCAAAGCATGGGCTCACAAGAATTCCTCCATTGTTTTACCATGAGTCTCAAAACATTTGGTGTTTTTCTAAAGGCCTGGAGTCAGTTGATTATGTAGGAATCTCAGCTTTCATTTAAAAAAAGTTCTCTATACTTCTGGGCCTTACAGCTAAGGAGGAAAGCTTTAAAACATGAACCCTAAATACTCAAACAAAAGGCCAATAAAAATCCAACATGTTTTATTTTTAAAATATCTTATGATTTGTAGACCATTCTCATAACTTTGTGTAGGCGTTTCTTGTGATTTTTGGTTTGGCAATACTGCTCTTTGATTGGTGAATTTAGAGAGGTCTCTCCCTTCAGTTTCCCTTTCCACCCTCCTTTTTTGTCACAGGTCATCAGAGAATCATAGAGACAATGGAGAGTAGGGTGAGTCCATGACTATGGTTAATGTCTGGTCAGGGTGACTAACTATTATCAGCCAGTGGTCTGAATAAGCTATCTACTGCCATCTGTTAATCAACTGTAGGAAAAGGCTTCAGGAGCAGACCTTATTTATATAGACAACTTACTTTGCCACAGAGATCAGTAGACACACTTGCTGTGTCAAGGTGATCAATTTTGGCTCCTTTGGGTTGAAATTCACTTAAGACTTGGAGCTGGGAGAATGAAATGTTGTTATCCATATTGTATGATTAAAAGACCTGAACTTAATATGACCTGGCTTAGGGTCTACCATAACTTGAACACTAAGCAGAGGATAGTGAGTCACATCTAACTGAAAGTCACAAAAGATGGAAACAGGTTTTATTTCTGGTGGCGTAGAGTCTATTTGGGAGTCCTCAATTATATCTGACACTTTACATCCAGTGTTTAAAGGCAGAGCTGACTAGAATCAATTGAGAGTCCTTGTCTTGTCTCAGTGATCGCTTGAGCAAAAATCATTGATAAAATCTTGTCTAGACTTACCTTGGACTCAACATGCAGGCAATGTGTTGAAGAGCAGTGCAAAGGAGGCAATGGTGGTGAGGTACCATATTACCTAGTGAAATCATTGGTGCTGAAATCACTAAGGCCTGGAATTTGACCACAGAAAAGAACGGTTACTTACCTGTAACTGTTGTTCTTCGAGATGTGCTGCTCATGTCCATTCGAATCAGGTGTGCGCACCGCGTGCACCGCATCTTCCGGAGCGTTTTCCCTAGCGGTACCCGTAGCGCCGGCAGGGCGCCCCCTGGCGTGGCGCCGCCATGGTGGGGCATAAGTACCCCTGCTGGCGCTCCCCCACCTCAGTTCCTTCTTGCCGGACGCTCCAACAAAGGAGAGGTAGGGGGGGAATGAATGGACATGAGCAACACATCTCGAAGAACAACAGTTACAGGTAATTAACCGTTCTTTTCTTCTTCGAGTGGTTGCTCATGTCCATTCGAATCAGGTGACTTCCAAGCCAACCCCACTTCAAGGAGGAGGGGTCAGAGCACTCAGAAACAGAAGTCCACGAAAGTTGAACAATTCAAAGATATTTATTCAACTAACCGAACACAGAAAAAACTGTAGAAAAGTGCAATGTGTACAAATAAACCAACATATTTACAATACAGAGCTGAGGACCGCAGATCCCACCCCTGCATCCTCCCTAGCCTGCTGTGCCAGCGCGCAGTGTGCCATAAAGGTATGGAGCGACGACCACGTAGCCGCCCTGCAGATTTCAGTGATTGGAACCTGTGCCCCAAAAGCTACAGAGGACGTCTGCGCCCTGGTGGAATGTGCTGTAACCCGGGGCGGGACCTTCCCGGCCAAGGCATAACACTCCCTGATACACCCTGCGACCCAATTGGACAACCTTTGGGTCGATATGGGAAGCCCTTTCATTTTGTCAGCGACAGCAATAAACAATTGTGTGGATTTACGAAAGGGCTTAGTCCTATCAATATAAAAGGCTAGCGCATGTCTAGCATCCAGGGAATGGAGCACTTGCTCCTTAGGGGAGGCATGGGGCTTTGGAAAGAAAACCGGGAGGTAAATTTCTTGGGACAAATGGAACAGTGACACCACCTTGGGGAGAAAAGCCGGGTGAGGGCGGAGCCTCACATTATTGTCAGAAAACACTAGGTAGTGCGGGTTCACAGTTAACGCCCTCAGCTCGGAGACCCTGCGAGCCAACGTAATGGCCACAGTGAACGCAACCTTCATAGAAAGGTGCTTCAAAGAACACGTGGCCAGCGGCTCAAAGGGGGGTGACACGAGTCTAGACAACACGAGTTTAAGGTCCCAAGCAGGGAGAGGGGGTCTAACCGAGGGATACAACTTATCCAAACCCTTAAGGAACCTTTTGACCACAGGGTCAGAAAACAGAGAAACACCTGCCGAACCAACATGGAAGGCGGAGATTAACTGATCTAAGAGAGAGACACGCTCCAACGACCATCACGGGCGGTAAGAAGGAACTGAGGTGGGGGAGCGCCGGCAGGGGTACTTATGCCCCGCCATGGCGGCGCCACTCCAGGCGCCCTGCTGGCGCTACGGGTACCGCTAGGGAAAACGCTCCGGAAGACACGGTGCGCACTCCTGATTCGAATGGACATGAGCAACCACTCAAAGAAGAACTGACTTTCTTAACAAAGACTCAATTTTTGCTATTTAAAAAGTAAATCAATGTAACAGAAGACTGCAACGCCCTCTGATAACTTTTTAAAAATCAAACTTTAAACTTTATTGAAAAAATTGGATAGTTTGCAATTGAAAATATTTGACCTACACTTAAGGCAACTGATTTAATTTTGTGTAAAATTTTGCATAATAAAGGATGGCATATTTTTTGGAAAATGTTCAACTACATTTTGATCAGATCTACTTCTGATGTGATATTTGTGTGTGGTTGTGGTTTGTTGTGTGGGTGCATGTGTGTTTTTCTCAACAAAAAATCCTGGTTGGGGGGGCCCCGCCAAAGTGGTTCGAATTGGGCCCCGCACTTTCTAAAGCCGGCCCTGCCTCCCACCCAGACCTTGTACCCTCATCCCCCTCCTATTCCAACCTCCTGTGTAGATCCTGCACCCCCATCCCTATCCCACTCACTGGCAGCCCTGTCCCTCACACTGAACCCTTCATTTTCCCCACCCCAGAGCCTAGGGGTGTCCACAAAATCCTCTAACCCCAGAAATCCAGAAGAGTAAATCTGACAATCTGGCCCATGGGAAGCCCTGAACCTCAGTCCTCCCTGTCCCTTCCCCTCCCATGGTGGGATTGGAGTTCCAGAGGAGTGTGGTGTCTCAGTTGGGGGTCACATCAGTGAGGGTTGGGGGATTTTTGGAAGGTTTCTTTTGTTGCTTCTCACCTGTGTGGTCCCCAACTGATTTTTCTGTGGGTCTGTTGCTCCTGACCCATAAAAGGTTCCCCATCCCTGCCATAAATAAAGAAAACATTGAAACTTTTTGTGTTGGACATACATTAATATTTTACTTTAGTTAAAATGAAGTTTGATAAACTAACATGAGACAGTTAAAATGCATAATCTGTTCAATAATTTAAATTAATATTTCCTTTCTTAATGCTTAAATTAAACTGTTCTCCCTAGCTGCAGCACTAGCAAAATAGCTTGGGTGTAATTATATAATTAACGGTGAGTTTTCATTAGCAACTGGTGGTCCATGGAAAGGTTTTCATTGAGCCAGGTGGGCCATGGACCAAAAAGCTTGAGAACCATTGATTTAGAAGAAATATCCTGCAGGAATCAAGTATTTGTGCTCCACAATTTCAGACAACATATAATCTTTGCTCTACTGATTAGGTAATCTTATTGTAAACCTGAATAGAAACGTGCAGGAAGATGAAACTCAGCAAGATACCCTAAATTAAGGCAGATAATACTAGCCATGGGCTATGTGGATTTGTGTGATTGATGCTGCTGCAGGAAAACTGAATAACATTATACTTGAGCAAGCTGTCACACTTATATGCAGTACTTGAGAAGTGCTGTTTTGGTGAGAGGTGGGTCAGATAATTCAGAATTAATGCAGAAGCCCTCAGATTGTGTTGTAAGATTTGGTCTCAACATGTTATAGTGAAAGACAGCACATGTAGCACAGACAGAGCTATCTACCTATTTATCTAAAAGGCTCATGGACATTCTGTAGTTTATTTCAGCAAACACATTGAACGTGAATCCCTTCCTCCACCTGTGCTTCCTTGAGTGAATGGATTTTAAGAATAGTAGCTCGCAGCACTGCAAAATAAAGAGGAATTGATCATAGAACTAAAAGTTAGCAGTTGCTTGGATGCATGTAATCATGACTCAATTATTCTGTTTGCACACAACAAATGTTAAGTCCAAACCAACACATATACACACCCAGTGGTTTAAAAAGGTCAGTTTCACAAACCTGAAAATAATTAAGCCAAATCAGTGGTGAGAACACATTTAAACAGAAAAATATGTGGATGGTATTTGGAATTTTTTAAGAATAGTTTACTAGATATTCATTAAGTCACAAAGGCTATACTGGGTTTTTTAAAAGCTACCTGACGGGGCAGTGAAGGCACCTATAAAACATTATACAAAATAATGTTGACCATTCCTATGCATCCTGGCTAATAGCTATTGATGGTCCTTTCTTCCATGTATTTATCTAGTTCTTTTTTGAACCCTGTTAAAATTCTGGTCTTCACAACATCCTCTGGCAAGGAGTTCTACAAGTTGACTGTGTATTGTGTGAAGAAATACTTCCTTTTGTTTGGTCCAAAGCTGCTACCTATTGATTTAATTTGATGAACCCTAGTTCTTTATTTCTGGGAGCTAGTAAATAACTTTTTCTTATTTACTTCCTCAACACCAGTGATGATTTTATAGATCTCTATCATATCTCCCCTTAGTGTCCTCTTTTCTAAGCTGAAAGGTTCCAGTCTTTTTAATCTCTCCTCATATGGTAGCTGTTCCAAACCCCTAATCATTTGTTGACCTTTTCTGAACTTTTTCCAATGCCAAGATATCTTTTTTTGAGATGAGGTGATCAGATCTTCATGCACATTGTTGACTGGTATTCAACTTGTGATTTGCTATAGCCTCCAGATTTTTTTCAGCAGTACATCTGCCTAGTTATTCCCCATAATATAATTGTGCATTTGATTTTTCCTTCTGAAGTGAAGTACTTTGCACTTGTCTGAAATCAAAGAGAATAAATTCAATAAAGACAAATTCCCTATTTAGTCAAGATTGTTTTGAATTACAATTCTGTCCTCCTGCAACCCCCCCATCTTAATATCATTTGCACAAGCCATTAATGAAAATGCTCTTTAGTACCAGACTCAGGACTGACCCCTGCAAGACTCCAGTAGATACACCCTCACAGCAGTGGCATAGTCAGAAGAGCCCACTTAGGGCTCATCTTAGACTACACGGAAAATTCGAAAGAGGATATGCAAATTCCATGGGAATATCTTCTTCTGATCTCACTTTTGAAAGCAGAGCTTTCGAAAGTGAAAGTAATCAAGACACGGGTTTTCGGCAACCCCTTCCCCCTTTTCCGAAAGCCGCATAAACCTCATTTTTTGAGGAAAAGAGGCTTTTTGAAAAAGGGGGGGGGTTGCCGAAAAACCCCATGTCTTGATTACTTTCACTTTCGAAAGCTCTGCTTTCGAATGTGAGATTGGAAGAAGATATGCAAATTCCACGGAATTTGCATATCCTCTTTCGAATCTTCCGCATAGTCTAGATGAGCCCTTAGGTGGGCCCTGACTTTGGGTGGGTGGCAAAAATGTAGGGTGGGGTTAAGCCCCAGTGCCCTGGTCCTGTTTCCCAGCAGCAGCGCTGGGTGGAGGGGGATAAGCCCCGGCACTCCATCCCTATTCCCCAGTTGCAGAACTGGGCGGAGTGGGGAAAGACATGGTGGCCTGGCCCTGCTCTCTGGGTAGCCCTGGCTGGACTGGCAGGGGGTGAATGGGCCTGAATGCAGAGTAGTTGGGCCATGGCCCACTCAATCCCATCATGGCTACATCCCTGCCTCATAGTTAGACAGCAAACTATTGATAACTACTCTGAGTATTGTCTTGCCACAAGCTGTGCACCCACCTTATAGGAATTTTATCTAGACCACATTTCCCTAGTTTGCTTATGAGAATGTTATGTGGGACATTGCCAAAAGCCTTATTAAAAATCAAGATATTTTACATCTGATTTTCCCCCTCCATCCATTATGCCAGTAATGATGTCAAAAAAGGAAATTAGGTGGGTTTGCCATGATTTGTTCTTCACAAATCAATGCTAGCCATTCCTTATAGCCCTATTATCTTCTAAATGGCTCCAAATAGATTGTTTAATAATTTGTTCCTGCTGGTCAATAGTTAGTCTTTGTTCCTGTCATAAATAGAAGGAGTGCTGACCAGCACCCAGTGACTAAGGGGTTAACTTGGGTACCTAGCAAAGGTGTCGGCCAGGGGGCCAGGAGAGCCAATTGAGATAGAGGCTTGGAATTTGAATTGGATATAGATTCCCTGCCTGTTTTCTTTGTAGGGGAGAGTAACACCAGAGGTTGAGAGAGACAGAATGATTTAACCCAGACAAGACTGCTATAACCCACCCCCCATGGGATTCAGGACAGGGGAGCGGACTGAACAAAGAGAAAAATTAGAAGTGAGTACTAAGGAAATATGAATCCAATCTCGTTCAGGGTATTTTTTTTATTTTGTGGTTTATTTTGAACTACTCTGTGTGAATCTGTGCCTCCCTCCCCCCCTTAGCATCTAAGCATTGTGCCAAGATTTTTCTCTGTTTTAATTTGTTTTCCTCAGTTGCTCTGTAACATCTGTCAACCAAGTATGCTTTATCAAGTTTATTTTTTGGTTTGCAATAAAAATCACTTCTTTTAAGGTGATGATTTGATTCTTGTGTCCTGGAAAGTTTATCTGTGTGTATCTGCATGCCTCTGACTGAGGGCTCAGGTACCAGAGACTGAAGCTTGTTTTTTTCTTTTCTTTTTTCAAGTTCTTTTGGGGCAAAAGAGCTTAGGGTACCCCTGGGGTTGATTTCAATTGTTCGCCTCTGTTTTTTGTTGTTGTTTTAGTTTTTTTAGGAATCAAAAGCACTTGATGGTGTCAATGAAATCCCTAAAATCTATGTATTAGGATTTGGTTGGGGAGGAGGAAGTTTTTGTAACCAGTGCCTGTAGAGGCAAGGTTTTGGAGCTCTCTTGCAGGCTCCCACCTTCGGCATTCATAGTGCCAGAGTGGAGAACAGCCTTGACAGTTTGTAAAGACTTTGTAAAGACATGGAAGCTTGCATTGCTTTTTAAAGCTTGGGCTGCATCTTCAATCCTGTGACTCCCATGATGCACCACATAGTTCGGTTCATAATGCATCATGGGAGATGTAGTTCTCTAGAAGCCAATTGAAAAGAATGGAGCGCTATCTACAAGTCCAATGCAGCAATGTGGCACAGTGGGAAAAGCAGTTTTATGTTGAATTGATGCAAGACAAAATTGCAAGGGTCAGTTCAACAAAATGAAAAGTTCTGCTGTGGGGAAAACCAGACTAAAACATAGTATTTAGTTTTTCATCATGACAAAATTGAATGTTTTCCACTGAAAACTTAATTTTGTGGAAACGTGGTTTTCTGTCAGAAATGATTTTGACAAAATTCCAAGCCAACTGTAGTTGTTATAGAGTCATGTTATAACCTCATAGTCAGCAGGAGTGCATACTCATTAATAAGAGTTCTATGTAATTTGAGAATATTTCAGTTTACATTTTACTGGCTTTAGGAACCCCATCCTTACCAAATACCCTATAACAATTAAGTTTACTGTGCTTTTGCTCAGTTGAAAATGGGTTTTAAATAAAAATCTCTCTCTTTAAAAAGAAGCACAGTTTGAAAAAATGAAGGTGAATTATCAGTTTATGGCTTATGGTTGATTCTTTAAGCTCACTTCCGGGAGGAGCTGTAGTTTCCATGACAGTGATTCAAGTAAGCATCATCTTGTGTGTTTGGAATTAAAATGCAGTCCTTACTAAGGGTTATTTTCTGAGGCAGAGATGCATATAATAGAATAAAGTCATGCCCTCAGAATAGTTTAAAAATTAAAGCAGACAATCATGAAGAGAACAACTTTTGTTGCTTTCAACAATGGACATTTTGCACTAATAATGACAATTAATTTTTTCCTGGAAACATTCACTAAGAAGAGTATCAGAAAAGTACAAAGGTAAGATCAGCCAATACCACTGTTAGATTAGTTAAACATTCCTAATCCTCTAATGAAGCGCTAATCTTAAAAGGATGCTAGTGTGTCCTCTAGCAATAGTTTATATGGCAGACAAATAAAGGGCTCCTTTTAAAGTTCTGACTATGACCCTAATCTTGCAAACAAACATATATACAATTTTACTCATGAAGTTAATCCCATTGAAGTCAATGGAAGCAAAAACTTTTTGGTATATTAAAGTAGATGCTGTATTTTTTAACACCATAAGAGAGGCCCAACTTAAATGTATGCCCCAAATTAAAAACACAGTAAGAGAACCAAAAAAGTGCCACCATGGCTTAACAATCAAGTAAAAAAAGCAGAGAGAGATAAAAAGGCATTGTTTAAAGAGTAGAAGTTGAATCCTAGTGAGAAAAATAGAAAGGAACATAAACTCTGTCAAATTAAGTGTAAAAATATGATAAGAAAAGCCAAAACAGAGTTTGAAGAACAGCTAGCCAAAAACTCAAAAAGCAATAGCAAGTACATCAGAAGCAGGAAGTACATTTTTTAAGTACATCAGAAGCAGGAAGCCTGCTAAACAAGCGGTGGGGCCCTTGGACAATCGAGATGCTAAAGGAGCACTCAAAGACAATAAAGTCATTGCAGAGAAACTAAATGAATTATTTGCTTCAGTCTTAACAGCTGAGAATGTTAGGGAGATTCCCAAATCTGAGCCATTCTTTTTAAGTGACAAATCTAAGGAATTATCCCAGATTGAGGTATCATTAGAGGATGTTTTGGAACAAATTGATAAACTTAACAGTAACAAGTCACCAGGACCAGATGGCATTCACCCAAGAGTTCTGAAAGAACTCAAATGTGAAATTGCAGAACCATTAACAGTGGTTTGCAACCTATCCTTTAAATCAGCCTTTGTACCTAACAATTGGAAGATAGAGAATGTGACACCAATATTTAAAAAGGGCTCTAGAGGTGATCCTGGCAATTACAGACTGGTAAGTCTAATGTCAGTACCAGGCAAATTACCCTTCATCATCCAACTTCTTGGTGAAGACTGAAACAAAGAAGTCATTAAGGACCTCTGCCATTTCCAAGTTTCCTGTTATTGTTTCTCCCTCTTCATTGAGCAATAGACCTACCCTGTCCTTGGTCTTCCTCTTGCTTCATAAAGCTCTCATTTACCTTTAAAATTAGTTATTGAAAGTCAATGAGACTTAGATTTCTAAGTGCCTCTTTTAATTTAGAAAATGGGGGTCTAGGCTTTTAAGATATTTAAGGGATTCTGAGAATTCTGCAGCCAAATATTTGCAAAATAATGCATGTAGAGAAAAGCATACACTCAGCAGGCATATAAAATTGTGTGTGAACTGTGCAGGCACAGGGAAAATACCACTGAATGATCTAAACAATTAATATGTGAGAATGATTACATGCACTCATAAAAAAACTTGAGTTCTAAAATTATGGGTTCCCTGGACTGATAGGAAAGCTTTTAATGCTTTTTCAGTGTTTTAATAAACATGTGAGAGCCAAACATGATATGTTGTTGAATTCAGCACGGCCATGGAAGAAGAGAAAGCATTAAGAATTATACCAAAAATAACCTGGAAGTGCATGCATCCATCCTCTACTAAGCTTTTAGTCAAAACACTGAAACAGTCAGAATGCTTTTTGTGTACCTACAAACCCCAACTTTTTGTGCTGCTTTAAGGTAACTGTATTCCTAAGTACTCTGTTTTTGTGTGAATCGACTTTAGACACACAAACTGGAGCCATTTGAAAAATTGAACCTTGTTCTGGAATCTGTGCTATTCAGTATAGTGTCCCATTGCACCTCATTACTGAGGTGTGCAGCAAAGGTGAAACTTCTTTAACCTCACAAATATTCTTTGCCAGAGCCAATGATGGGAAGAGAGTGGGGGCAAAGCAGGCATTTGTCCCAGGGCCCGTCATTTAAAAAGGGCTCAGGACTCCAGGCCCTTTTAAATTACCACCAGAGACCCATGCAGCACGGTCCAGGTGGCATGGAGGGCTGGGGAAGGGGAGAGCACAGTTTGGACAGTGCTGATGGCTGGCTGCCTCTTGCCCTGCCCTTCCACCAAAAGCCCCATCTCTTCCCCCACCACATTGCCCAGGGCCCAGCAAACTCTGATGCCTGTTCTTCGCAGCACAGAATATGAAATCAGGAAGAATTTCTTAGACTTTCTTGTAAGCTTTTTCATAGCCTTCTATCACCTCTAAAATGGAAAATCCAACTTTCAAAAATTCCGCTGGTACCTCTGGTGTACAGGATAATTCACATAATCTAAAGGAAGATTATCACAGGCAAAAATAAGAGCCAAATGCCCAATGCTCACTGGCTTTCAAAGTGAGTGAAATGCCTAGTTGCCTTTTAGGCCTTGGAAAATGTCCCCTCTAATGTTCTACAAATATGCCTTGAAATGGGATTTATGTATCAGCAGGCTGGTTTGGCTCAGACTGAGGCCCTGTTCTCACCTTCTCACCTTAGCGACTGTCAGTGATTAAGGAATGGTATCAAAATGGAAAATTCATGACTTAAGTAGGACCCTCTTCCATGGCTGTGCAACTGATGAAGGCAGTGGTCAGGCAGCAGGATTCTTGGAAAAACACAATGGGGATTGGGAAAAAAAATCCCTATGAAGCCCAAAAGCAAAATCCAAGTAGGGTAAAAGTTCATTTCTGATGGGATTACAGTTTGGGGAAGAGGGACAAAGGAACTTGTATGTTGTCTGTCTAGAATCTAGCTTTTTCAATGGATAGGCCCATCTTAACATGCAACTGCAAAGCAGCTAGCACATCTTTGGACAATGGATAATGATCATGAGACAAGAATAAGTTAAATGAATGTGTGTAACACAATACAAGCACTTACACATTTCCTTTAATCATCAGTAACTGCATCAAGTTCACATGCCTTCTTGTTTTAACTGATCTGACCTTCTCCCTCATTCTGCAGCCTGCTCCAGTGTGATTTATACATTTTACACTGTTAAAGCTAGCTGCTGTGATTTATTATATACACTATTTTACCCACTTGCATCAAAGAAAATAAATAGATCCAAAGTCCAGTAGTTCCATCATGCTGGGGGCAATATGTTACATAAACATCTCTATTTGGCTATTACTGGTGATGTTTCTGCTGTATGGATATTATTTGATGTGGTGCTCTCAGAACCATATAGTCCTACCTTGATTCTGGCAAGCTTCAATTTATGAAGCAAAGAACATACATTAATTGGGATTAAGAATATTAAATAGAAATTACAAGCAATTTGCTTCTAACAAGTCTTTGGGAGAAGCTAGCAGATGTTAAAACAGTTCCATACTCAGTATTGATTTGTTTTTCCAGCTGATTCTTTTTCAGCTGTGTATTATGATAAATAATGTATTGATGAGTCATTGATGCATGAAGTCAGGAAGCATTTGAGATATATTTAGAACACAAACTAGCAGTCTAGCATTTAGCAGTTCATGTGCAAGGAATAAGAAGTATCAGAAAAAATATTGCTGATGTGGCTAATTTTCTATTACCTTGCACCATGTATAGTAATTTATACCTCTGTGTAATGAATGCAACAGACTAATTGATCAGAGTAGTGATATGTTACACTCAGTTTGCATTGGTATGCATGCCTAGAGAAGGTAGAAAGCAGTGAAGATTCAGGTAACCTATGGTTAAAAGGGATAGTAATCAAATGAAATCTTTATTGATGATACAAAATAACATTAAAAGAATTATTAGACTTTTGTTAAAAGTCATTAGATTTTCAATGTTGCAGGGAAATCTCAATCAAATTTTAGACAAGCCTTTCCCAAAGGACATTTACAATGGTGACATGCATTAATTACAGCACCTTCACAACATGATGTAATAGCACAGCCTGAAGCTTACACTGCCTCTAGTAATCCTTGATTTATACTGTTGTAGCAAATTGTGAATACTCACAGAAAATTATGCCAGAACAGAAGTATATTAAGACACCATAAGATGTATATTACAACATACAAGACTATAAAATACATAGAATAAAAATGGATGTGAAACTTTGGAAAATATTTTTTACAATATATTGTCAAAGATTTATGGAACCAGTAATGTATAGTTATTGTGACTTTAAAAATAGGAGGCCAGATCCTCGGTAGCAGTGAAGTTGCACTAGCATACAGAATCCAGAGTCTGTTGGAAGAAAGATGGCTCTAAGACATTTTCCTCCCCTGATCCTGGGAATTAAAAATATCCCCTCTCACTTTTGCTGGCAATAGCAGTCCTCTAGGGAATATTCCATTAGATAGGAATTGCTGGAGTGCAAGACCATTCTAAATCGGCAGTGATTGGACAGAAATTGTTATTCCTTAGTGTAGGATAGGTATGCCATTAGAGTGGCTTGAATGGGAAATGAGGATCTGGCCAAGCATTTTTATGTGAGAAGATTAGCCACACTCATTTCTTGTTCTAGTTCTAAGTTTGTCATTTCCTCCTGTTGTAGAGGTCCTTTATCTTTGTGAAATAAGGAGAAGGTTGAAATACCTCTGATCACATATCAGATAGCTTTCACTGCTCTGCTTAGAAATGCTTTGTCATGTGAATCAAAGAATGACGTTGAGGTATTTTTAAAGTTTTAGTTTTAAATCTGATGTGAAACATCTCCTCCCAAAATGACTCTGTGTCAAAGAACTTGTGTGGCAGAAGATAAGTGCTCCAGAAAGTTGGGTTTTGCATGCTGGAATAGCCATGTTATTCTGTGGATATTAGAAAGACAAAGTGGGGTGAAGTCATATCTTTTATTGGACCATCTATTAGTGACAGAGACAAGCTGTTGAGCTACACAAAGCTCTACTGCAGGTCTTTCGCCAACAGAAGTTGATTTCATAAATGAGATTCCCTTACCCATTTTATATTCTAGAAAGCTGTGTGCAGTCTTCAAATTAACAATATTTATCTGAATGTTTAGGTTTTCTGAGTGAATTAAAGTATAAATAACACTTAATATGGATCCTCGCAAGAGAATATTTCTTTAAGTATTCCAGGCTGTGGCTAAGTTAATGGGAGAACCAGGAAGTAAGTGAGTGAAGAATACCCACAGGACCATGTTGTGATGTCAGGGAGGTATTCTGGGATGGTACACTTTCACAAATCCCCTCATTCTTTTGGGGAACATCTTTAAACTCCATTGGCATGGCCTACAATAACGTATGCTGGATTTGATAAGAAAAAGAAATCTGTTGATTTAAGGCTAAGTGAAAGAATGATGGATTGGACAAGATCATAATTCTTGTTTGCCAGGATAGCCTGGGAATGACTTACAATTCTTCTTGCACTAATGGTAATCTCTCCTTGAGGAAGCTAAGCATTATAGTGTAGCTAACCCCCTAACGTCTGCGTCCTTAGAAATGAGGTACTTGTAATTACTTCTGCAGATCTGTAATGCCAATGTAAGGCTTTCAAAAGGAGATTCTAATGCCCAGTGCTTTACTGGATGATATCGATTGCTGCATTTTATTCACTTGACGCATTATTATTATTTTTTTTTTTTTTTTTTTTGAGAAAGAAACTCCTTGGTTCTTTATTTCCTCCACCACTTTCCTCAAAGCTGTATAATAGAGAGTTTATATCAACACACTCAGTGATCCTTCTCTCAGATGGCTAGTTAACGGGAAAAAATGTGAACTATTTAGCATATAGAGTTATTTTTCAAGCTTTGCTGACTTCACATGTAGCACTTTTAAGTTCACTGAGCTTTCCACGGTAAGCTTAAATACAATTTCAGCCAGAACACTATGAAATGCTTGCATCCAGTGACAAACTACTTTGAACCAGCCTGGGAGTCCTGAATCCTCTCAGCACCCATGTACATCTGTGGTAGAGATCATCTTCAAATGCAGGGATTACTGATGATGATGAAGAGGAGGATGGTACAAGTTAGACTTTATGACCTAGTAGTACTTCTTTAGAACTCTTTTATCTGTGACCATGAACTCTGTAGGGGTGTTTTTGTCAACTACTTCTGCTTTGTGTGGATATGCCCTAACTTTTTAAAGACTGCAGTTCATGACACACTTTCTGTTCCATCTAAATTTGTTGGAAAAGAACACATGGAGCAAGTTAAAAGGCCAAAATTACCTGGTATGTTCCTTGTGTTCCTGAAGGCTGAACCTATGTCTGTCTGTCTTTATAAGGTATATATCTAGTGGGGGGGAGGCATTACCATAGTATCTGAGAACAATCATCAAATTCAGGAGGGCAGAAGCTCTCTGCAAATGGTGAATTGAGGGATAGGAGGGGAAGTAGAGAGACTTTGTGGGGAGAGAGAGAAAGAGTCAGCTCCAGATTGGGAAGGAAGGCCCCAGGGTTTCCTACTTGCTCCCAGGCCTATTCCAGGGCCTAGGAGTTCCACTCCCAGAATAGCTTATGAGTCAGCAGTGTGATGCTGTTGCAAAAAAAAAAGCAAACATGATTCCGGGATGCATTAACAGGTGTGTTGTGAGCAAGACACGAGAAGTCATTCTTCCGCTCTATTCTGCACTGGTTAGGCCTCAGTTGGAGTATTGTTCTGAAAGGCTCATATGCTGGAATACATTCTATGTGTATTTACAGTAAGTGAAAATCTGGTAGACTATTTAATATTTTCTCCCCATTGAGATTTTAATTTTCATGGCAATATAAGCTTATAGTTTATAGGCACTGTGTGCATGGGGAAAAAATTAGTGGGTGCTGATCCCTCCACCCCTATTTCTCATCCGCCAGTGGCCCTGCTGACCAACTCATCCCCACTCTCCCAGCATGCTTCGGAAGGAAGCAGAATAGGAGTGGTAAAAGGCAGAGCAGGGGCAGGAGCTTAGAGGAAAGGGGTGGAATGTGGGTAGGAAATTGACACCTAGTGTGTGTCTACACTACTGAGTTCTTTTTTAAAGTGGCCTTTTTTTGAAAAAACTTCACCTGCATCTAGACTGCCGTCGCATTCTTTTGAAATTAAATTGAAAGAATGTGGCATTTTTTTTAAATCAGTAAACCTACTTTTACCAGGAAGAATGTCTTTTTTCGAAAGAGCTCTTTTGAAAAAAGGCATTCTTGAACGCAAACAGGTCTTGTTCGAAAGAGAGCATCCAGATTGCCTGGGTGCTCTCTTTTGAAAAAGTGGATCACTTTTTCAAAACCCTTGTGGCTGTCTAGACAATCTCTTTCAAAAGAGGCTTGTAGTCTAGACATACCCTTTACTGGTACTGATATATTTTGTTGGAATGAACAATATTTATTAGTGTTCATTAAATGTCTCACATCCCTATAAATTATAATTAAATATGAAGTGTTACCATGTAACATAGCCTCTGTGCAACACCTCATAACTTGCTTTTAGAAATGCAAGGTTGTTCCAGAAAATATTCAAATGTAATCTTAGTAATTTGGTTTGACTCTGAAATATGATATGAGACTGGACATTTCAATGGTAATATTTTAGATTTGCTTCATGGAGCTCAATGACCATGTATAAAATGCTGATCTTTTATCTTTGGTTCACTGATTCAAGTCCCAGTGAAGTGCTGAGTTAAATTAGCATTTTTCACATCAGCCCATATTATATATCAAAGAGAAATTGCCCACATGATAATCTCTGTACATGAGCAGCATCTAGTCAGAATACATACACAGGATAAAAAACAATGCCTCTTTCCAAAGTAAATGTATTTCATGGGATATTTCTGCTCTGATTAGTCAGAAATGAAATTAGGTCCCCCTAAACAGGTGACAAACTGCATTGCTCGGGCTATTTTGATCTCTTTTACCAGTGTGAAGTTTGCTAAAGGTAAAACAAAGTGGCTCCTGTGTTGATAAAAATCTGCTCACAGTTCCAAAAGTTTGGGACTCTCACAGTGTCAGGCAGAAGAAAATGTTCATGAAAACTACCCGATTTAGACAAAGATCCTGCAGCTGAGGTGAGGAGACACCCAACACACATGGGCTGCAGATTAATCTTTTGTAAGACTCCCAGAACCAAATAAACAGATGCTACTGTGTAAAAAAAGGTTGCAAGGTACTATGAGAAACGGAGGGTGCTTTATTTAAAGCACAATTGTACAATCAGGAACCAAACTCCAATTTATCCCTATCCCAGTGTCAGCCCAGAGTGAGAGATCAGCACTATTGACATGGACAGCACCTAGTGCTGAACAGCATTTTTAGCACACAGGGAGCAGCTGAAAAAACCTTTGTTTCCAAAAACAGACTTTAAAGGGGGAGATCCAACACTTCCTGTGTCCTCAGTGTCAAGTGCATCTGCAGTGTGTGGCTAGCATAGTCAGCTGGGAAGTGGAGTTCACAATGGTGACCAGAACTCTCAACATGGGCCATTATAGGACAGCTCTTGGAGGCAACTAACTGCTGATGGAAGTGATGCAGAGTCAGCACTGACACTGTCTTGGCCAAAATACATTAGCCTTGACTCTATGTTGCTTAAGGAGGTGGTGTTATTAAGTTGGCATAATGGGGCAGTTATGTGTTATTCTTTGTAAATAAATAGAATTGCAAAGAATGTAATTAACTCATAGCCAGGTTCTTCTCCTAATGAAAATAAACCTGCAACACCTTGACTATTGGCTCACCACTGAGGACAAAGGAAAAAACAACATTCTGGATATGGCCAGAATGGATCCAGTCATGATTAAGACTGTTACATTAATTTATTCAAGAATCAATGGTGATTATATAAAATTTGCCATGAAAATTAAAATCTCAATGGGGTGAAAATATTAAATAGTCTACCAGATTTTCACTTACTGTAAATACACATGGAATGTATTCCAGCATATGAGCCTTTCAGAACAATATCCCTGCAAAAGTACCCCTTTAAATTAATACTTAGTAACTTCAAGAAATCATATCCACTGAGCTTTCAGTTTTAGAAGCTAGTATTTTTTGACATCTCAACTGGTGGAGTGGAATTTTCTTTGTTTGAAAGTCTTGAAAATTGCTATTTGTTCTGTTGTATTTCCATCTGGAAAAGAGAAGACTGAGAGGGGACATTATAACAATTTTCAACTACATAAAAGGCTGTTACAAGAAAAAGAGAGAAAATAGTTCTTATGACAATTGGTAAAATTGGAGTCATGTCAGTGAAGCAGAACGTTAATGTACATGGAGTTTTAAGCAGTCACTGTGAGAGAAAACAAAATAGCAAAAAATCACACCTGTGATTTTAAAATGATTCAGCCAATGGAAAACAGGAAGACTGGGGTGAAACAAAGGTCACTCCAACACCTGAATAGAAGGATTGGTCAGATAGAACACAGGTATTCAAACAGGTCCACATTCTAAAGTCACAGATTTTAATTCAGGGCTTGAAGGTGATTGGTGGGCCAACTATTTATAAGGCAGAGAGCTGATAGGCTTCAGTAAGTGTGTAACAGAATGAGATGAAGGGGTGATAGAGTGAGAAGGAGAGCAGAGGTATTGCCAGAGAAGAAGGATCAAGAAGACCTGAAATCATGAAGAGAGAATAAGGAAAGCTGGAGCAGTAGCAGTGCAGCAGCAGACAGTCTCAACTGATAGAAGGACTACCCAGAGGGAGAGAAGACATCAGGAGAAGTAAGCCTAATGATTTTAATAGACTCCTCCTAAAGTATGTTAGTATGTGCTTGAGTTAATCAAGCTGGATGTATGTGTGTGTATGAGTCTATATGTTCAACTGAAAGTGTTACCCAGAGCTGCTCAGGTCCTTAACTCAAAACATTTTTGTTTTCATTTCATTTAAATCATTTTTGGGTGGGGCTGGGGATGAGTGGGTTTAGGATGCGGGCTGCCCTGGGGAGAGAGAAAACCCCTAGCCTTCTCTCACTGCAGAAGGTTGGGACCAGTGAGAAGCTTCTGTCCATGGCTGCTGCAGTTGCAGCGGGCACAGCCGGGGAAGGGTGTATATCCCTTGGCTGTGGGACAGACAGACACACAAACAGACAAACTAATGGAAAGATGTACTAGATAGCTATCCCTTTCTACACTCTTGCTGGCCCAACAGGCCCCTTGCTGCACCCTCTAGTCATTATACAGTATAACTGTCCCTCCTTTCAGACCCCTCCCTTTTCATTCCAGGCATGTCCCATTATCCTTGCACAATCAAAGTGTTACCTTGCTTTAAACTATGATAAGAGGAAGCTGCATACCAAATTTGGTGGGTGCCAGAAGGGGCTCAAGGCAGGTGCATGAGGGTGGGCTATAGGAGGTGATAAGGAGCACCTGGTCAAAAAGGGATCTTGGTACAGCACTTACCTGGGGAACCTCCCTGTGGCATCAGCTTCTAGGTGGGAGGCCTCTGCATGCTGCTGCCTGCAGCCATCGACCCCGTGGCTGCCAATGGTTGCAGGGGCACCTGGGACAAGGGACGCATGTGAAGATACTGGCAGCTGTGCACGGACTTAAAGCAGGCCAAAAGCTGCTCTAGCACTGTTGTGCTTCCAGTGGTGGCTGTAGGGATCTATAGGCCCTTTTAAATCACATGGGGGCAGCAGGCAGAGGTGAGGAGAGACTTGGTCCCAAACTTTGCTGGAGCCAGGTCCCAGGCCAGGAATATTTCTGGAGCCCAGGCACCATGGGCCCATATTACTTGATGCCCCTGCTCCCTGGCCATGCCTCCACATAGGAGCCAGAGGGAGGACATGCCAGCTGCTTCCAGGAGCTGCTTGAGGTAAGTTCCATGAGGAATCTGCTCTCTGATTCCCTCCTGGGCTTTAAACCTCTGCCCCATTTTGAGTCCTGATTCCCTCCTTCCTTCCAAACCCATCAATCCCAGCCCAGAGCACCCACTTGCACCACAAATCCTTCATTCCCAGCCCCACTGCAGAGTCCACCTCCTCAATTGGAATCTTTTACACTGCAATCTTCTGCTGCAGCCCTAATTCCCCTCCTGCCCTCCAAACCCCTTAGTTGTGCATAAATGGAGCTTTAATCATAACTACCATCTTGCTTTATTTAGCTGCTTTAAATGACTTTTTTTTTTTATATTTCATATAAAAGCATAGAACGTAAAATGGCCATACTGGCCAATGCTAGATGCCCTAGAGGGAGTGAACACAACAGATAATCATCACATTATCCCTCTCCTGTCATCCACGTCTAGACAAACAGAGGTTAAGGACACCATTCCTACCCATCCTGGCGAATAGCCATTGATGGACCTAACCTCCATGAACTTATCTAGTTCTTTCTTGAACCTATTAAAGTCCTGATCGTCACAACCTCTTCTGGCAAGGAGTTCCATAGGTTGACTGCGCTGTGTGAAGAAAAATTTCCTTTGCTTGTTTTAAACCTGCTACCTATTAATTTCATTTGGTGATCCCTAGTTCTTATGTTATAGGAACAAGTAAATAATTTTCCTTATTCACTTTTTCCACACCAGTCATGAATTTATAGACCTCTATCATATCCCCCCTTAGTCTTCTCTTTTCTAAGATGAAAAGTCCCAGTCTTTTTAATCGATCTTCATATGGGATCTGTTCCAAACCCCTAATCATTTTTGTTGCCTTTTTCTGAACCGTTTCCAATGCCAATATATCTTTTTTTAGATGAGGCGACCACATCTGCACTCAGTATTCAAGATGTGGACATACCATGATTTTATATAGAAGTAAAAAGAGGTTCTCAGTCTTATTCTCTATCCCTTTTTAAATTATTCCTAACATTCTGTTTGCTTTTTTGACTGCCGCTGCACATTGAGTGGATATTTTCAGAGAACTATCCACAATGACTCCATGATCTCTCTCTTGAGTAGTTATAGCTGAATTAGTCCCCACCATATTGTATGTAAAGTTGGGATTATTTTTTCCAATGTGCATTATTTTATATTTTTCAACATTAAATTTGATATGATGGTGCTGACCTCTTTCGTAAAGTGCTTTGAGATCAACCGAGAAGTACAATATAGGGCTGAGTACTGTAATTATTTCAGCATCTAAAATCATGTGCTGATATCTCATCCATCTGATAGGACACTGTAGAACAGCCTCAGCCAGGATACTTTTATGCAGCAGGCCTACATTAAAATTTGCTATGCAACTTCAACTACATCAATTGTGTAGCTTAAGTCAAAATAGCTTAATTCGGCTTTTGGTGCTGTCTACACAGCAGGAAGTTGAAGGAAGAACACTCTTCCTTCAACTTCCCTTATTCTTCGTGAAATGAGGGTTACCATGAGTCAGAGTAAGAAGTCCTCCAGCTTGACATTATCTTGAAATAAAGGCTTGGGGTTGGTAACTCAGAAAGGATTGGGTGCTATGGAAGGCCTGACACAGTGAGTTACACAGGTGCTGGGAACAGTCACAGAAGGTATAGATTCTTGGTGGATTACTGGAATGTAGCACCAACATGGAAGATTTTTCAAGGCAGGAGGGCAGGGAGCTGGGCACCTGGGGATAGTAAGAGGGGGAGATGTGTGATTACCTGACAGATTGAGGGAATGGTGTGGGGATGGCCCATGCACAGAGTGGGAGGGACTAGAGCATGTTTAGTGAGGATGGAACCTTCAGAGCTTTTAGTTATTGAACTCTTAAGAAGTCTACTGAGCATATGTGAACTGAGATTTTTCAAAGACTTGCAAGTTGGCCAAATTCAGGTGAGTTTTCATAGGAATAATAAAAGCCACTCTCGTGCTTAATTTCAATTCTCTGTTCCAAAATGGAGTAGAGCTAGAGCTTCTTCAGATGTTGCCAGAATTTTAACATGGGTAGACAATGTGTGTTTATATAACCTTGTTCTCAGATGTTATTGAAACATTTGTGAATGAAACAAACAAACAAACAAAAATCAGCCTGAGACAGGCTTAGGATATTTCAGCCAAACACTTAGTTTGGCAAAATTATAAACAACTGAAAAGAGGGCCTTATAATGGAAGTGTAAAGCTGTACCTGTGAGAATGCACTATTTGCTATAACAGCTATTCATTTTCATAACATTTTTTAGGTAGCAACTTTTAGCAGGTGCAGTTGAAAAAATATTTCAATAAGAACTATTATAGAAGAAAATAATACAATTTTTTATAAATGGAATGATTAGACTCTGTCAAATTAAATGAAAAAATCATGTTCGAGTTCATAATCATGCTGTCTCATTGATTGCTTTTTTTCTGGCCTTTTAAAAAAGATTAGGCAGCACTGCAGCACTATCTAATATTGTGCTCACATTCTAACATCGCAGCAGCAGACAGAGCTTAAATGGTGTACAAATGAGTTCTGGCTTCATCACAATACAAAGGGACCAGCCTGAAGCAGGTTTTTGCAAGGGGGGTTCTTGTAGCCTTCGTTGTATATGTTACTTTTCCCATATGCAGTAAACTACAGAATGTTTTTCATTATAGTTCTGTAAAGAATTGTGGAGTCATATTTATTTTTTAAGTGATGCATAAAAATGAGGTAAGTAATTATAAATTGATAACTCTTACATCCTTATCAAAAGATCATTGAGATCAATTGGAATCCTGCCATTGACGTCTATGGGCTTTGAGGTAAGCCCTAATTCTATTCTTATAATAATGAACAGAAGACAGAATCCCAAAGGATAATGTGGGGCTGATCTCCAGATATGAGAAACATCCTTACTGTACAACTATTTGGGCCAAATGCTGACAGTGCATTGCTTAGAGAAACCCACCAGGCAGCCCCCTCACAACATGGACAATGCAGGGAATTTTCTGCTCCAGTTCTGCTTTGCTCCAAACCCCAAAGACAGGGTACAATACAGACCTTCTGTGACAGGATTTGTAGTGGCTGGGAGCAATCCACTCATTTCTATGCTTATGCCCTAATGTGACAGTTCTAGTTCCTACTTCTATTCTGGACAGGAAAAATTCACATAAGCAACTGGTTGGTTTTTATGCAGATATCCGGGGGGGCGGGCATTTATATGAAAGGCCAACCTTTTTCCTTGTATGCTTCAAGTTGTCTGAAAAATATGTTGTGTTGCCTGTTCTACCCCAAGAAATAAGCACAGGTTATCCCAATTAGCACAAGTATTCCAAGTAATAAGCACAGGTGGTGTTGTCACTCTGTTCACTAACCAAATTCAATAAAATCCTCTGTAGCACTTTCCATTATTCATTCTTAAGTCATGCAGATCTGACAAAATCCTGTTCTGACTCCCCGTATCTACAATAGGGTACAGCAAGAGCTGTCAAATAATTTCCTGTTTTTAATATCATTGTCATGGGGCATCCTACTCCGTGTCTCTTCCCCAGCAGGGACCTCTCTCCCCCAGGCCTAGTCACTGTTCAGCAGGCCCAGATGCCTAGTCACGGTTCCGCAGTGTAATCCCCACCCTCCAGCGTGGGGTTACCGGGGTGTGAGGGTATGGGGCCCGGGCCCTCCCTCTCCACCAGGCCCCAGCCCAGGGCCCTGTTTGGTGGTGCGAGGATGACTCCTACCACCAGCTCAGTGGGGAATTCCTCCGTAACGTGTTAAGCTCAACAGGGGCTCTCTTTGGGCCCCTGTCCTGGGCTATTTCCTACCCTTGTACCGCTCCTGCTCCATCGATGGTCTCCTCTAGGCCGCACTCCCTGTGGGTGGTGCTCTCGCCAGCTGCCTCTCGGGTTGGATGCAGTTCCTCCGGGTTGCTGCTTGCTTTGGTCAGGTTCTGCGCTGCCCGCTTGGCTGGCTGATGCTCCTGGGTCAGGACAAAAGCTCCTTCCCCCTCGGTGGCCAGCCTCAACTGCTCTGCTCTGAGGGCCTTCATACCTGGGCTGCACTGGGAGCATGCCCAGCAGGGTTGCGGGGGAGAGGCGTATTCCACCCAATAGGCCCATTCTACCCCCAACCCCCACCCCCCGGTCAATGCGGGTTGGTACACCCCGTCACAATCATTTGTTTTATGGGTATTGTTCAGTAACAAGCCTATTTGCTCCTATTATGCCCGATCTTTCTTATTGGGCAGGTAAAATTTTGTTTCTTCCTATATGTCAAGGTTCTTTTCAGTGTGGTTTCTGATATTGTCCTGGCAACAGTTGCACAAATATAAAATAAGCTTGTTTGACATTTTCCAAAGTAGTTTTAAAGACAGTGTCCTATTTTAAAAGGGATGGGGTTGCAGTTTGTCAGATAGGAACATCACCAGCCAGACTTTATTGAGTGTGCAAGGCGGGGAAAGTGCAAAAAGTATTCCAAGGAAATATGTAGGAACAGATAGGAAGCTCCACCATCCCCACAGAATAGGCCAGGGACACACAGGGAAGTAAGCTGCTATAATGATGCTGGCCATGTAGCCCAATGTGCAGGGACAGATAGTGCCATATTCAAAGCACAATCCCTCCTGGTACTTTCCTGGGGCAATGCAGTCTTCATCATCCAGATCAGTGCTCCCCAGGAACCACTGTGCCCATAGATCGACGCTGGATTACAAGGTAATGTCCATTTCATTTTATGTAGCACTCTACATTTAGTGCTTCATTCATACAGTTAGCTGGAGGGGAAAGAACTGATGACAAGATTTAAAGTAAGAAATGACTAGACAGGCAAATGTGTCTAGAAAATATTACTGAGCTGGGCTTTGGTATAATGGATGGAAAGAAAGGCTGCTCTGCAGTCCACTATGTGCATCTGTCCCCAGCCCCTTACATACCTCTTTCCAGGCAATTAGGGTTCTTCTACTGTCCTTTACGTTGCCACTACCTTTGGGGATTTGCTCATTATTGCAAGCCATTCTGAGGTTTTCCCAAGTGGAAACGTCTTGAAAAAAAGATATGCTGCTAAAATAAGAATGAGTTATCTACAGGACTTTAGCCAGTACACTGGAAAAATAATGGAAATAGTAAAAAATAAATCTATTTTCAGGCATAAAAAGGAACTATTTCTCCTTATATAAGATACAATTTATTTTATCTAGAGTGCATTGTTGCTCCTTGTTAGTATTTGGAATCAAGTTTCATTAAATCATCCTCTCCAAGTTATAATTAGGGTAACTTTTCATGTATCTATGTTGTGCCAGTGACATTTCAGAATGGACCCTGAAAAAGAGCTTTGGGTGAACAAGCACACAGGCAGGCTTAGGAAACTTCTTCTGGACAAGATGCCAGCAAATTATTTCCTTACTAAATGTCAATGAACTAGACATGAATTGTCAGTTTGCATCATTTCTGATAGATTGTTCTCTGTAGGTTAGATCAAAATCAGATGTTACATGCTCAGGAAAAAAACCCCAAACCGAACAAAAATATCCAAACCCACAACAGATTTTGACACTAGGTATATGCACCCCCTAGAACTGTTGAGAAATGTTATGTTTGAATGAATCCAAGTTACTGACACTGTCCTGGGGTCCAGATTTAAGTTTATGGATTCTGCTGTAGTATACTGAGCTGAGGCCTTCAAGGATTCTTTGCTAGATACTCTGGAGAAGTAGACACAAGAGTGAGAGCACAAATACAAATTAGTGGCTTTACAGAAATCTGCACTAACACTTGCATAGAGTCATAAAAATGTAGGACTGGAATGGACCTCAAGAAGTCATCAAGTCAAACCTTCTGCACTGAGGCAGAACCATCTGAACATAGACAATCCCTGGCATGCTCTTAAAAACCTCCACAACCTCCTTTGGAAACTTGTTCCAGAGCTTAATTACACTTATACTTAGAACATTTTTCCTAACATCTCACCTAAACCTTCCTTGATGCAGATTAAGCCCATTATTTCTTGTCCTACCTTCAATGAACATATAGGGTATGTCTACACTACAAAGTTAATTCGAACTAACAGCCGTTTGTTCGAATTAACTTTAATAGCGGCTATACATGCAAACCGCTATTTCGAATTTAATTCGAACTAGCGGAGCGCTTAATTCGAACTTGGTAAACCTCATTCTACGAGGAGTAACCTCATTCTACGAGGAGAATTAAGTAGTTCGAATTAAGGGCTGTGTAGCCACTTAATTCGAACTAGCTGGAGGCTAGCCCTTCCCAGGTTGCCCTGGTGGCCACTCTGGGCCAAACCAGGAAAACTCTTCTGCCCCCCTCCCAGCCCTGGAGCCCTTAAAGGGGCAAGGTCTGCCCATGGTGCCTGTGCCAGTTGCAAGCCTGCCAGCATCCAACCAGCAAATCCTGCACCTGGCACAGGATGAGCCAGCCACCTGCTGCCACCCAGCCCTCCGCCTCTTCCCAGGACCAGGCTGGCAGCCCCAGGAGCCTGCCTGGGGCTGAAAAAGACGGGCGCCCGCCTGGTCTAGTGCGGAGATCGTGGACCTCATTGAGGTTTGCGGGGAGGCCTCCAATGTCCATGATCTCCGCAGTAGGCACAGGAATGCGGCCATCTACAGCCGCATGGCTGCCAACCTGGCCACCAGAGGCCACATGCAGACCCAGGAGCAGGTCCGCTGCAAAATTAAGGAACTGCGGCAGGCCTACTCCAGGGCCTCCCAACCAGGGGCCGACCCAGAGGCCTGCCCTCACTTTGAGGCCTTGGACCGCATCCTGGGGCTCACGCAGTCCATGCCCCCGGGTGGTGGTCGACCCCGGGGCAGAAATGGAGGAAGAGGAGGACGCCGAGAGCCAGGAGCCGCAGGAGCCTGCAGGGAGCCTGCCCAGGACCCAGGACCCCCGAGTCATCCCACAGAGCACATCTGCTGTGTCTTCTGAGGCTGGGGAGGGCTCCACATGTGAGTGCCATCATCCTCCCCTTATGTGTATGGGGGGAGGGGTGGAGAGGGAGCCCAGGGACCGTGCACCTGGGCCTTGCCCACCATGGAGCAGCAGCTGGGTGTCATGCAGGGGCCCTGGCCCATTCCCCACACGCTGACCTCGCCTTGCAGAGGGGGGCTGGGTTTCACCCACTGTGTCCCCAGGGAGAACTGACCACTGCTCTTGTTTCACCACAGCCGCAGCACCTGGGCCTGCAGGGTGCACCACCCCGCCTGGAACAGCCACCCGCACCCGGGCCAGCAGGCGCACCCGCAACCAGGAGGAGTACCAGCAGTGGCACCTGCAGCTACTGGGGCAGCAGCTCCACAACCAGGAGCACTGGGTCCGTGAGGACCTGCGGCTGTGGCAGCGGAGCTTGGAGGTGCTGGAGGATCAGGGCCGTGCCCTCCGAGGTCACCTCCAGACCCTGGTGGACAGGTTCCTGCCTCCTCCTGCTCCAGCCCTTGCGGCCGCCCCAGCTCTCGCTCCTCCTCCCACCCCTGCTCCCCCTCCCACTTCCTCTGCTCCCCGTCCCTCCTGCCCCACCCTCCACACCCACTCCCCGCCACACCCCGCACCCGCAGTGCTGCGAGACAGGAGAGCCAGCAAGACCCCTAACCCTGAGCTTTCCCTTCCCTTCCTCCCCTTCCTCCCCCTTCCAGCTCCCTCCTCCCAGGTTTCCCCCTCCCCTCTCCCACCCTCATTCCTTCCTCCCCCCACCCCAGTTATGTAAAATAAAAGAGATTTTTGTTGTCAAAACAGGTGTCTTTATTTGATGTTAGGAAGGGGGGTTAGGGAGGGGAAAGGGGAAGGAGGTGAGGGTGGAAGAAGGCCCTAGCGGGGCATGCAGGGAGAGTTCAGTCCTCCTCCACCAGGAAGCTCTCCCGCAGGGCTTCCCGGATCTGGATGGCCCCCGCTGGGCCTCCCGGATGGCGGCGGGGTGGGGCTGCGTGTACTGGCCAGCCAAGTGTTCCACCTCAGCCATCCAGGCTGGCAGGAAAGCCTACCCCTTCCGCTCACATAAATTGTGCAGCACACAACATGCTGCCACCACGGGAGGGATATTGTGCTCGGCGAGGTCGAGGCGGGTGAGGAGGCATCGGAATCGGGCTTTCAGGCATCCGAAGGCCCCCTCGACCACGTTGAGGGCCCTGGTGAGCCTGGCATTGAAGGCCTGCCAGGAGGGGTTGAGGTGTCCCATGTAGGGCTTCATTAGCCAGGTCTGTAGGGGGTAGGCCGCATCCCCTACCAGGCAGATGGGCATGTCCACGTCCCCGAACCTGATGTGGCGGTCGGGGAAGAAGGTCCCGGCGTGCAGCCTCTGGCACACGGAGGAGTTCTGGAACACCCTGGCGTTGTGTGCCTTGCCGGACCAGCCCACATTAATGTCCGTGAACTGGCCCCGGTGGTCAGACATGGCCTGCAGGAGGACCAGAGAAGTACCACTTGCGGTTGATATACTGGGAGGCCTGGTGTTCCGGGGCATGGATGGGGATGTGCATCCCATCAATGGCCCCCCTGCAGTTGGGGAAGCCGAGGGCACTGAACCCCTGGATGACCACGTCCGTGTCGGTGAGGCGGACCACCCTGCGGAGCAGAATCCTGTTGATGGCCTTGACCACCTGCAGAGAGACACACCAAATCACGAATCACTGGGGTGTCCGGGTGGCTGGGAGTGTTCGTTCCCCTGGCCACTCCCAGAAGCACCCCCCGCTGTGATCCTGGCCGCCACGGGCGGTGTGTAGTACAGCCGGGACAGACCGAACCCTCCCGTGTGGGGCACTTTCGCCTCCTCCTCCCCCCATTTTCCATGGGGCGGCCCATCCCCTCCTTGCAGCCCCCCTCCCCCTCCAGCCCAATGGCCGGTGAGTGCCGTACCTGCATGAGTACTGCTCCGACGGTGGATTTCCCCACCCCGAACTGGTTCCTGATGGATCGGTAGGTGTCCGGTGTGGAGAGCTTCCACAGGGCGATGGCCACACGCTTCTGGAGGGGGATGGCGGGCCTCATGCGAGTGTCCCGTCACCGCAGAGCAAGGGCGAGCCACTCGCAGAGCTCCAGGAAGGTGTCCTTCTTCATCCTGAAGTTCTGGGTCCTCTGTTGATCTCCCCAGTGCTCCAGGATGATGTGGTCCCACCAGTCGCTGCTGGTGTCCAGACGCCAGATGCGGCGGGGCACGCTGGCGTCCGGCGCTGCTGCGGCTCCTCCACGGCCCCCAGGAAGGCCAGGGGGAGGGGCAGGAGGCTGATGTGCACCAGATGGTGCCAGGCAGCCTCCACCCATTGCTGGCAGGCTTGCAGCAGCAAGTCCAAAAACTGGACCAGAATGCCCAGGCGAGCTCTGGCTCCATGGTGCCAACTGCGGCAGCGTCCCCAATGAGAACCACCGACACAGGCAGGCAGAGAGGAAAACGCTTTGCTGTCCCTCGGCGAGGTAGGCAAGCAAGCGAAAAAGCTGAGAACCGGCTGTCCAGGGGGGGGTCCCTTTAAGCATGAGCCTCAGATAGCCTCAGACAGCAGCCACACAGAGCAACTACTGACCTGATGCCCTGCTGGAACTGGTTTCAGCTGCCCTTAAATGCGACCCAGCGTCCAATCAGTGTGGACGCACTATTTTGAATTAGCAAAACGCTAATTTGAATTAGTTTTTGGGTCTAGATGCGTTATTTCGAATTAGCTTATTTAGAATTAACTAATTTGAAATAAGTTAGTTCGAATTAGCGCTGTAATGTAGACATACCTATAGAGAACAATTGATCACCATCCTCTTTATAGCTAATATATTTGAAGACAATCAGGTACTCCCTCTGTCTTCTATTCTCTAGGGCAGTGGTTCTTTACCTGGGGTGCACGCACCCTCTGGAGGTGCAAGAGCCCTTTCTGGGATGCAAGACATGCCAGATTTTTATGATATATCTTAGGTTTAAAACTGACCTACTTCAATGATTTTTAACAAGGGGTGCGAGAACATATTTTGAGAACCAAAGGGGTACATGCTGCAGTAAGGTTAAGAACCACTGCTCTAGGCAAACATTACCAGGCTTTTAACCTTTCCTCCTAGGAAGACTCGCTGTGTGCCCCCCCCCACACTGCTGAGAAAAGATGTGGGGCTTTGTTTGAACAGCCATGAGCTCAAGGAAGCGGAAAGACTTCATGCACTGCTCCCGTCCCCAGCACGCGGAAACTGGCCAATAGGACTGGTTTACATGGAAACTGGCCAATGTCAGCAGGCAACTTGCAAAGCACCCTGCCTCCTCCCCTCAGGCTTGTAGCTGTTCAAAAACCACATGGCCACTGCAGCCAGTAAAGGGTATGGGGAAGGCAGGAAGTCTGCATGAGAAGGCTGCTGGCTGGGAGTCAAGCAGGTAAGTCTTCCAGCCAGAGCCTGCCTCTGGCACCCTAACCTTTACCCCCTACCCCACATAACCTAAAATCTCTGACCCCCTCTTGCCCCATATCCCCGCCCAGATCCTGCACTCCAATCCCCTGGCCCAGGTTACAGCCCCCTCCTGTCCTAGGTCACAACCCAAACCATCTGCCCCTGCACTCCTACCCCACATAACCCAAACCCTCTGCCCCCATATCTCCTCCCAGATCCTGCACCCTGTCCTCTGTACCAAGTCACAATCCCCTCTTGCTGTAGGCCACAGCCCAAACCTCTCCACCCCTTCTTGAACCCTAGTCCCCTTCCCCAAGTCACAATCCCCTCTTGTCCAAGGTCACAACCCTGCACCCTAGTCCCCTAACCCAGATCACAACTGCCTCCTTCACCTAAACTCTCTCCCAGAGCCTACACACTCTCCTGCACCCCAATCCGTTACTTCAAGGTCCCTTCTTCACTCAACCTCCATCCCAGACCCCACACCTCTTCCATTGTTACGGGAGAGTGCAGCCCTTGACCACTTTCCAAATTCTTGGAGTGCCCCCCGATTAAAAATTATTGTCTGCCCCTGTCCTATGTCATGTCCTAAACCTTTGTTCATTTTTGTTACTCTTCTGAGGATTCTCTCCAGTTTTCCACATATTTTCTAAAATGTGCTGCCAGAATTGGACACAGTTCTCTGAGGGTATGTCTACACAGCAAAGTTATTTAGAAATAACAGCCATTATTTCAAAATAACTTTACTGGCATCTACACAACCAAACTGCTATTTTGAAATTAATTCAAAATAGCGGCGCGCTTATTTTGAATTTGGTAAACTTCATTCCATGAGGAATAACGACAAATTCAAAATAGCTATATCGAAATAAGTGCTGTATAGACACTTATTTCAAAATAGGGGGCCTCCAGCCTTCCCAGGGTGCCCTGGTGGCCACTCCAGCCTCAACCAAGAACACTTCTCTCCCTCCCCCCCTCCCTGGAGCCCTTAAAGGGGTAGACTCTGGCCACAGTGCCTGTGCCAGCTCCAAGCCTGCCAGCCCAAAGCCAGCAGTCACTGCCCCTGACCCAGTGGCCCCAAAACATGAGCCAGCAAGCCACTGGCAGTCAGCCCTCCACCGCTCCCCAGGAGCAATCTGCCACCTCCCAGGAGCCTGACAGGGCCTGGAGAAGGCAGGCACCTTCCTGGTCCAGGGTGGAGATCATGGACCTTATTCAGGTTTGGGGGGATGCCCCTAACGTCCATGATCTCTGCCCTAGATGGAGGAACACGGCTGTCTATGGCAGGATAGCTGCCAGCCTGGCTACCAAAGGCCACGTGCGAACCCAGGAGCAGGTTTGCATGAAAATCAAGTTGGTCCAGCGAGACCCCCAACCCTGAGCTTCCCCTCCCCCTTCTTCCCCTTGCTTCCTCCTTCCAGCTCCCTCCTCCCAGGTTTCCCCCTCTCCTCTCCCACCCTTTTTTCTCCCCTCTCCCACCTCCTTTCCCAGTCTCACCAGAGTTTCATTTCCCCGCTCCCCCAGTTTTGTTAAATAAAGAGAGTTTGTGTTCATGAAAATACATGTATTTTATTTGACATCAGGAAGGGGGGGTTAGGGAGGGGTAAGTGGAAGGACGTGAGGGAGGAATGAGGCACAAGCCCCCAGTGGGGCAGACCAGGGAGACTGTTAGTGCTTCTCAGGGTGGAAGCTCTCCTGCAGGGCGTCCTGGATACTGACAGCCCCCCGATGGACCTCCCGGATGGCAGCCTGCAGAAAGTGCAGCCAGGCTCGCAGCAACGCATCCACGAGAAGCACCAGAGTGCCCAGGGGCCTCTGGCTCCATGTTGCAGAGTGCTGTGGTGTCCCGAGTGAGGGCAACCAGAGCACGGCGAGACAAAATGCTTTGCTGTCCCTCATCGAGGCAAGCAAGCAGGGAAAGCTGAGAACCAGCTGTCCGGGGAGGCGGGGGGCGGACCTTTAAGCACAGGCCTCAGCCTTAGGCAGCAGCCACACAAAGCAACTCCTGACCTGATGCCCTGCCAGACCTGGTTCCAGATGGCCTTTAATGCAATTCAGCGTCCACTTAGTGTGGACGCACTATTACAAAATAGCAAAACACTATTTTGAAATGCATTTTGTGTGTAGATGTGTTATTTCGAAATAAGTTATTTCGAATTAACTATTTCGAAATAAGATTTCGAAATAACACTGTAGTGTAGACATACCCTGGTCAAGGCCTCATCAATGCAGCGTAGACAGGGACAATTACCTCATATGTCTTGCATCTGACACTCCTGTTAAAACATGCCAGAATGAGATTAGCATTTTCCTCAACTGAATCACATTGTTAATTCATATTCAATTTGGTGACCTACTATAACACATAGGTTCTTTTCAGCAGTACTACCATGTAGACAGTTATTCCTAGTTTTGTAGCTCTGTACACAGGACTGACTCCTGCAGGAATCCCCTCAATATGCCCTCCCAGTTTGACAGCGAACCACTGATAACTGCTCTTTGAGTATCGCCTTTCAGTGAGTTCTGCATCCAATTTATAGTTATTCCATCTAGACTAGTTTGCTTATAAGAACATCATGTGTGATTGTGTAAAAAATGGTACTAAAATCAAAGATATAGAACACTATTGCTTTCCCCACTAGATCAGTAATGATATCAAAGAAGAAAATTATGTTGGTTTGGCATGATTTGTTCTTGAGAAATCCATGCTGACTATTTTTATAATCTTATCATTTTCTAGGTACTTACATATTGACTATTTAATATTTGTTGCTGAATCATTCCAGGTATTGAACTTTGACTGACTAGTCTCGGATTCCCTGTGTCCTCTTTGTAATCCCTCCTCCCCCCCCAACACTTAGGTTCTATGTTTGTCCATCTCCAGAATTTTGAGATCTCAGACATCTTCCATTAGTTCACAAAAAGAACTGCAAATGATTGCAGGATTGGCTCAGCTAGCTCCCTATGTACCTGGGGATGAGTTTCATCCAGCCCTGCTGACTTTAATACATCTAAATTGTCTAAAATTCATTAACTCATCTTTCCCTATATTGGCTTATGTTCCTTCCTCCTTATTGTTAATATTAATTGCACTGAGTATTTGGTCACCATTAACCTTTTTTAGTGAAAAAGGAAGCAAAATAGTATTGAACACCTCTACTTTCTTGGGGTACGTCTACACTGCATCCCTATTTGGACTAGGGATGGAGACGACCGAAGTAGTTAATGAAGCGGGGATTGAGGAGTAATGTTAGTTTGGACTAAGGGCTTTAGTCCGAACTAGCGTGTCCCGGCGCGCACTTCCTGGTTCGAATCAGCTGTGATTCGAACTAGCGCGCCAGCGAGATCATGTTAATGAAGCGCGGGATATTTAAATCCCCGCTTCATTAACTACTTCGGTCATCTCCATTTGCATCCCTAGTCCGAACTAGGGATGTAGTGTAGACGTACCTTCGATGTCTTCTTGGTAGCTTTCCTTCCCTGCTAAGTACAGGACCTACAGTTTACTTGCATAGCACTGGGGTGTGAGGGGGAAGACTAATTGGGGAGGACCTGGGATAGATGTTAAATGTGTTCTACAAACACATGGTTTGTACCAAAAGTAAATTAGTGAATTTCCTTGCCCCATACAACTGGATAGCTTCTTTCCCACACTGCATCAAGTCCAGGGTTCTGCAAAGTATCACCACCAGCGGTGGGGCTGGTGGCTGCCTCCTCACTCTCCTGCTGTCTCTAGTGTATCTCCTTCAAGCATAGCAACTGCTTACCCCAAATCCCAGAGGCTACTTGGGTAGCAGAAGTAAGAAATGTGTCTATTTTCCATATCACCAAATTGGTTGGGCTCCAATTTTGGCCCACCACATTATGGAGGGGGATTCCATCACCAAATCTTCCATGTGCACTAAGGTTCCCAGTAGCATCACTCCTTCCCAGAACCCTGCCAAAAATGTGAACATTCTGGGTTACAGTTTAACATGGGACACATGGTTGGGATAGCATATTACACACAGACACTTTATACAGAACTGCTCTTTACTTAATTACATGATACATACACTGATCCATACAAAATAATAAGCCCTTCCCACATTTCTATGTTTTTATTTCCTCCCCACTCCAGAACATTTTTGGGCTAGGCTTAGGGTCCTCTGTGGGATGCAGGTTCCATCCCCTATAGCTGTCTGATTTCTCTTCTAAAACAAATAGCCTCTCTCCCTAGATCAGGATGTTTTCCTCTGATCTTGGCTAGTCTGTTCCTTTACTTTCTCCTGCCCAAACTTCCAGTGTGTGGTTTTCCCTCTAACCAAACCAGCCTCTCTGATTTTTAGAGGTTGGCATCAATGCTTTGGTGTCTTTGTTTTGTGTTTATCCACTCCCAAAGCCCTTCCAGCAGACCAGCTTAGCTGAACTGGTTCTACCTTTGGGCAATGTCCTTAATATGACTGTCATTCAGCCTTTATCTGGTGCAGATCTGCTACAGATCCTGTCCAAAATGGTGAATTCTGCATTTATACAGTACATCAATAATACTTCAGTTGCCATGGTAACACCTTCATGATCTCTTCCATGATATCAACCAAAATTCATAACTTATACAGATTCCCCACTCACCTAAAGTACATCTCTTCAACCAGTTAGTTTCTGATGTGTACTTACTCTTTCTTAAAATTAGATGAACATCCTTGAAAAAGAAATCACAGATGAATTAGTTTGATGGGCTATTTGCTTCTCTGAGCAAGGAACAATAAGGAAGAATAGCAAATAGAATAATAGAATCATAGAATCCTAGTACTATGAGGGACCTCCAGAGGTCATCAGGTCGAATCCCGTGCCCTCATGGAAGGAACAAGCACTATCTAGGTCATCCTTGACAGATGTTTGTCTAACCTGTGCTTAAATATCTCCAATGATGGAGGTTCCACAACCTCCGTAGGCAATTTATTTCAGTGCTTAAGCACCCTGAACAGAAAGTTTTTTCTAATGTCCAACCTAAACCTCCCATGCTGCTATTTAAGCTCATTACTTCTTGTTCTATCATGAGAGGTTAAGAAGAATGATTTTTCTCCCTTTTCTTTGTAACACACTTTTAGGTACCTGAAATCTGTTATCACATCCCCTCTCAGTCTTCTCTTTGATGTGCATATCTTCAAAAGGAAGTACCAGCAGATAGAGTATATATAAGCCATACAAGTGTTCTGCATTTCCATGCTACAGGTGCCTGCATTTTAAATTACAACCCTGTAGAATAAGTATTTAGTTCCCATAACACACTTTACAAACTATATAATTTTTCTTTCCCCACTGGATCTTCTATGATGTGCTCCATGTAGTCTAATTAATATCCATTTCAGAGCTAAGGAAGAATTTGCTCCTGGGACAGAAATAACATTTATAAACAGCATTTAAAGCTGTGCAGTTGAATCTACCCAGCTATTAGCAAATTCCCTCACACCTGCAGTTTTGTTAGGCTTACACATGACGCAGCACTTAATACACTTTTCTGTTTCAAACCAGCATCTATCCTTTCCTCTCTTCTACTTTTGTCCTTTCATTTTGGCCTTTGTCATTATTATATCCAGATTTTAAGGATATGTATCATGCCAGCTACATTCAGTAATAAGATAAGTGCGGGAGGGGAGTGGTGGTTATATTTGTAGAGCTTGGCAGTCACCCAGTTATTAATTAGAGTCATACTGTTGCTCTAATACTAATAATTCAGTCTGTTGCCATCTTTCTTTTTGTATTTTATAAAACCCTTTAGTTTATAATAGACATGAGACCTACTGAAAACCTGTGATTTAATGCTCTCCAGCTTATAACATTATAATTCTAGTTCCTTTTCAAAGGCAGTGCTACTGACAGCCAAGAAACAGATGAGCTGATGAGTTTTATCTTCGTAAGGTTGTCTTAAAAAAAATCTATAGTTCTAGTCTTGCTATTGATTGCTTTTCTGATACTGTCTTCCGCTCCCTACCACACCAGAGTGCTCCTGTTGGTCTTTTATAAGCTTGAACAAATCAATGGGAATATAACAAATATGTTTCTTGCTCTTTGCAGCTCTTTAATTAAGAAGAAGAAATGTGTTAGCACAATGATATGGCTACTATTGCATTCCGGGGTCTGATTCAACTCCTACTCAAGTTAATGGCAATTTTTCACTTCCTTTAATAAAAGTTGAATCAGATTAGTAAGGAAACATGTCTAAGTTTTTATACTTTTGGACCCTGATCCTACAATAAGCTCCATGTGGGTGTAGCCTTGCTGGATGTGGAAGTCATTAAAGAATCAGGGCTTGGATCTGTAGAAGGTGTGCTCTTTCATCCCCTTCTACATAAACAAAGGAACAAAACAATTTTAAGTTTTTATTAAAGGAAGACACTAATCTCTGCAGCTGTTTGCATGTTTCTGTTTTAGCAGGCAATTATAGATAGGAAAGATAGGAAAGTGTGTTAGGAGCTAGATAGACAGGCCTGCCTCATACGGCCTCATACTTAAAGAATTTCAGTATATTCTCATGGGGGTATACGAACAAAGAGTCAAAATCACAGTCTATCTGTTTGTGATGGTCTCAAGCCTTGTTCTTAAGCTAAGGTTTTTGGTTAAGCAGCAGGAGCATCCATAATCTGGGAAATGTTTAGTCACGTCTTGGCACATTCCAAACCAGTCAGATTGAAATAAGGTAATTTGGGGCTGTTGAAAAGGTGATCTAGACTAACACCTCCAGATAAAGGGAAGAGCCAAGGAGATTTAAAGGAAACTTAAGTTGATAGTTGTCTGTCTGGCAAGGACCCACTTAATAGTTGGGGTTGTGAAATCCTCATTTGTTTATTGCTTCACTATTACGCTCACCATCGCTCTGTTGTTTATCTATATGGTTCTGTGTGGTTCTTTGATTGTTTCTGTCTCCTGTATAATTAATTTTGCTGGATGTAAATCAATTAAGGTGGTAGGATATAATTGATTAGGTAATCATGTTAGGAAGAATTAGAACTCCTGGCAAAGTCAAAGAACTATGATTTGATTGAAATAATGGAGACTTGGTGGGATGACTCACATGACTGGAGCACTGACGTGGAAAGGTATAAGTTGTTCAGGAAGGACAGGTGGAGGAGAAAAGGTGGAGGAGTTGCACTGTATGTAAGGGTATGTCTACAAAACAGCATTATTTAGGAATAACAGACGTTATTCTGAAATAACATATTGCACATCTACACAGCAAGCCCATTATTTCAAAATAAATTTGAAATAACGGGCTTCTTACTCCAACTCTGTAAATCTCATTGTATGAGGAGTAAGGGAAGTTGGAGGAAGAGTGCTCTATTTTGAAATAAGTGCTGTGTAGATGTGCCCAAATTTAAAATAATCGATTTTGGCTTAAGCTATGCAATTAGTGTAGCTCAAGTTGCATAGCTTATTTCGAGTTTAGCTCTGCTGTGTAGACGTGCCCTAAGAGAGAAGTATAATTGCTCAGAGCTCCAGTATATAGAAGGAGAAAAAGCCTGTTGAGAGTCTTTGGGTTAAGTTTAAAGGTGATGTCAAGGTTGGTGTCTGCTATAGACCACCAGATCAGATGGATGAGATAGACGAGGCTTTCTTCAGATAACTAACAGAAGTTTCCAGATCACAGGCCCTGGTTCTCATGGGGAACTTTAATCACCCTGACATCCATTGGGAGACTAATACAGCAGTACACAGACAATCCAGGAAGTTTTTGTAGAATCTTAGGGACAACCAACTGGTACAAGTGCTGAAGGCACCAACCAGGGCCCATGCGCAGCTTGACCTGCTGCTTACAAATAGGGAGGAATTAGTAGGGAAGTAGATGCGGGTGTTAACCTGGAAAGCAATGATCATGAGATGGTTGATTTTAGGATCCTAACCAATGGAAGAAAGGAGCGCAGCAAAATACAGATCCGGGACTTCAGAAAAGCAGACACTGACTCCCTCAGGGAACTGATGGGCAGGATCCCTTCGGATGCTAACATGAAGGGGAAGGGAGTTCAGGAGAGCTGGCAGTATTTTAAAGAAGCCTTACTGAAGGCACAGGAACAAACCATCCCAATGCACAGTTAGCAAAACAAATATGGTAGGTGACCAGCTTGTCTTAACAGTGAAATCCTTGGTGAGCTTAAATACAAAAAGGAAGCTTAAAGAAGTGGAAACTTGGACAGATGACTAGGGAGGAGCATAAATATATTGCTCAAGTATGCAAGGGTGTAATCAGGAAGGCGAAAGCACAATTGGAATTGTAGCTACCAAGGGATGTGAAGGGTAACAAGAAAGGTTTCTACAGGCATGTTAGCAATAAGAGGGTGGTCAGGGAAGGTGTGGAACCCTTACTGGATGAAGGAGGTAACCTAGTGATAGACGATGTGGGAAAAGCTGAAGTACTCAATGCTTTTTTTGCCTCTGTCTCCACAGACAAGGTCAGCTCCCAGACTACTGTACTAGGCAACATAGTATAGGAAAGAGGTGGGCAGCTCTTAGTAGAGAAAGAACAGGTTAAGAACTATTTAGAAAAGTTGGACATACACAAATCCATGGGGCCGGATTTAATGCATCCAAAGGTGCTGAGGGAGTTAGCAGATATAATTGCAGACCCATTGGCCATTATTTTTGAAAACTCATGGAGATCAGGGGAGGTCCTGGATGATGGGAAAAAGGCAAATGTAGTGCCCATCTTTTTAAAAAGGGAAGGGCAATCCAGGGAACTACATACTGGTCAGCCTCACCTCAGTCCCTGGAAAAGTCATAGAGGGGAATCCTCAAGGAATCCATTTTGAAGCACTTGGAACAGAGGAAAGTGATCAGAAATAGTCTATATGGATTCAGCAAGGGTAAATAATGCCTGACCAACCTGATTGCCTTCTATGATGAGGTAACTGGCTCTCTGGACATGGGGAAGGCAGTGGATGTGATATATCTTGACTTTAGCAAAGCTTTAATGTGTTCTCCCACAGTATTCTTGACAGCAAGTTAAGGAAGTATGGACTGGATAAATGGACTGTAAGGTGGATAGAAAGCTGGCTAGATTGTCGGGTTCAATGGGTAGTGATCAACAGCTCAATCCCTGTTTGGCAGTAGGTATGAAGCGGAGTGCTCCAAGCGTCGGTTCTGGGGCCAATTTTGTTCAACATCTTTATTAATGACCTGGATGAGGGGATGGATTGCACCCTTAGCAAGTTTGCAGATGGCACTAAGGTAGGGGGAGCACTAGATACATTGGAGAGTGCTCTCTCACATGACATAGAACAGGACTGGGCAATAAGTGGCCCATAGGCAGGATGTGGTTCAGCAGGGTTAGCCCCTGGCAGGCTGCCAGACACTTTATTTACCTTCACCTCCACTTGCAGCTCCTCTTGGCTCTGGATCACTGTTCCTAGCCAGCAGGTGCTGTGAGCAGCCACGCCTGCAGAGGTGCAGGTAAATAAAGTGTCTGGCAGCCCACCAGGGGCTAACCCTGGCAAACCACATCCAGCCTGTGAGCCACTTATTGCTCACCCCTGGCATAGAACCATAGGGTTGGAAGGGACAGCAAGGGTTATTTAGTCTGACACTAAGCTACGGGGAGAGGTAGATATGCTGGAGGGTAGGAATAGGGTCCAGAGTGACCTAGACAAATGGGAGGTTTGGGCCAAAAGAAATCTGATGAGGTTCAACAAGGACAAGTGCAGAGTCCTGCATTTGGGACAGAAGAATCCTGCTTAACTAGGCTGGGGACCGACTGGTTAAGCAGCAGCTTAGAAGAAAAAGGACCTGGTGATTACAGTGGATGAAAAGGTCTATATAAGTCAACGGTGTGCCCTTGTAGCCAAGAAGGCTAATGGCATATTAGGATGTATTAGGAGGAGCATTGCTAGCAGATCTAGAGAAGTGATTATTCCCTTTTATTCGGCACTGGTGAGGCCACATCTGGAGTATTGCATCTAATTATGGGCTCCTCTTTATAGAAAGGATGTGGACATATTAGAGAGGGTCCAGCACAGGGCAACCAAAATGATTAGGGGGCTGGGGCACATGACCTACCAGGAAAGGCTGAGGGATTTGGGCTTATTTAGTCTGCAGAAAAGAAGAGTGAGGGGGGGATTGGATAGCAGCCTTTAACTACCTGAAGGAGGTTCCAAAGAGGCTGAAGAAAAGTTGTTCTCAGTAGTGACAGGTGGCAGAAGGAGGAGCAATGGTCTCAAGTTACAATGTGGGAGGTCTAGGTTGGATATTAGGAAAAACTATTTCACTAGGAGGGTGGTGAAGCACTGGAATGGGTTACCAAGGGTGGTGGTGGAATCTCCATCCCTAGAGGTTTTTGAGTCCTGTCTTGACAAAGCCTTGGCTGGGATGATTTAGTTGGGGTTGGTCCTTCTTTGGGCAGGGGGTTGGACTCGATGACCTTCTGAGGTTTCTCCCAGCCCTATGATTCTGTGATTCTATGTTAGGATTGGTTAGTTACATTTCAGTAGAATGGACTGGTTAAGGTACACCTAAAAATATTACTATATGTATTAGGGACAAACAGGAAGGGGGTGGGAAGAAACAAGAAAAAAAGAAAAGGAAACTGGATTCATGTTTGCTGGAAGGTAACCCCAATAAACATTGAATTGGTTGCATCTCTGGACTTCTCTTCTCTGTTCACCTGAGGAGGACCAGACAAGTGGGAAGGTGAAGGGATAAGCCATCTAGCAAGGTGGCGTAGTGATCACATATTAAGGAAATGTTACTGTGTCAGTGTGAAAAAAAAAGACCCTGAAACAAAATTCCATTGAAACATCATCTAAATTCTGCAAAATGAGCTGCAGCCCACAAAAGCTTATGCCCTAATAAATACATTAATATTTAAGGTGCCACAGGACTCCTCATTATTTTCAGAGGTTTTTTTCCACTTTTATTTTATGCAGGCTGTCAAGCTCCACATCTTGTTGTGACCTCCAGCTGCCTTATGCAAAGGAACATGCATTCAGTTTTGTTTAGAAGAAAAATTCACTTTCTAATTTGTTGTGAGTTGGGTCAGCTTTACTGGGAGGTGCAAGAAAGCAGGAATAGTTAGTATCTGTGTATGGTGAAATAAACCCTTTTTAATAGCTATTTTCCATTCATTTTTCAGAATCTCTTTGTGGGCTCCTGAGTGATTCTGAGAAAAAAAATAGAGTAGGGGCAGATCAAATGAGTGAAGATAGAAAGATTAAAAAGAACCAAATTGAGGAAAGGTTTTCCATCCCATCCTAGATTGTCTGAAATGGTTAACTTCAGCAGTACATTTTAACTATATAGTGTAAATGTTATTTATTTGTGTCATGGGTAGTACTAGAGGACACAATAAGAGATCAGGGCACCATTCTATTCCACACTGTGTACACATAGCAAAAAGATGGTGTCTGCTTCAAAATTATTACAAATTAAGCGATTTTTTTTCACATCAAATAGAATCTTACTACACTAGCAGTTGAATTGATTTTAGTGGAACTATTAGTGTAGCAAGGTTTTATTCAACATGATGAATGGAGATACAATACATCCTATGTGATCATAGCTTCCTCTTATGATGTCTCCTCTTTGCTGTCATGTCCTTGCTCCTTGGATTCTATCACTAAAGGCTGTGGATTATAGAATATAAAACCTTTTAGAAAAGCATTATTCACAAATCAGAAAGCAAGAGTGTCCCAGAGATTAAAAAGCTAATGGGAAAATACAGTTTTTCTTAGCTCCCATATCTTTAGAAGTTTCTCCATTAAACATCTTTAATTCAAGATAGGTAAGGCTGCGGCATTAGCAGACAAGCTCATGCCAAGGTCCTTAGGCTTCACTGAACACTGACAAATGCATAACTGGAAACCAGTCTCGCTCATGAGCATGTTAGTATTGCTCATATAGGTATTAGATTTATAGACATCTGTCTAATGTTTGGAATTTATGAAATGCTTGTGAGTTGCTGCATGCATTAATTTTACTTATAAAATCTGTTTCCTGTATTATAAAGTAACATTTAAATGTGCTTTGTAATTTTAAAAGTGTTTGATATGAAACTGGAGACCCCCACAGTGAGGAGAGAAGCATTACCAAGCATTACCAAAGAAGATGCCATCTCCTGTCCATCGAGAGAAGGACTGTAGATAGCAGATGAACCTTTGTGGAACGTCAGTGGATAAAAGGCTTTGTTGATTGTTCCTCGGGCCCAGGAAGAGGAGCTGTGCACTAACCCTCCTCCCATCAATGCCTGAACTCTGGAAAAAGGGAACAAAAACCCTTGACCACAAGAATCTGTATTACTCTGTTGGTTGGAATTTGAAAAGGACATAAGTAAAGGATCCCCAAATTCCTTTGCTTTGGTAGCTCTAAAGCACAAATAGAGCTTATATATATTACAGCAGCATCTACTGTCTTTGGAAACATAAGATTAACTCCTTTGATGTGTATGTTTGCCTGCTTTAACCTTGTGAATAACTCTCATTTCTTTGCATAGTTAATAAATCTTTGGTTAGTGTATTACAGGATTGGATACAGGAATTATCTTTGGTATAAGATCTAAAGTACAATTGAGCTGGGGTGACTGGACTTCAATATTTTTCTGATTTGTGGTGTAACGCACCATATATTTATTACAAAGGCAGGCTTGCCTGGATGGCAAGACAGACTGTAATGCCCAAGGGCGCTGTCTGTGACTCCATTTTAAGGCTGCTGTAAGAGTTCACACTTGTTACTTCTTAGATGAAATCTGATTATAAAACATACAACCAGTTTGTGGTTTGTGCCTCTTCTTTGATGGTCTGCCCTGAGGTTGGCACTTATGCTCATGAACTACTTTAGGCAGCTAGAAAGCAATAATATTTTTTTATTGGACTATGGGCTGAAGACCTTCCAATTTTTTGGAAGTTTCCAAAGACTTTACAAACCAGCAGTCTTCAAGATCATTGCTACAAATCTGATATGGGTACATTGTAATTATTGTCTGTATATGATTTATTAACAGTTTAAACTGTCTTCAATATTAATAAACCTTTAGATTTTTGTTATTAAAAGATTGGCAGCAGAGTGATTATTGGGTAAGATCTGAGTTATATATATTGACCTGGTTATGAGGCTGATCTCTTAAGGAAACCTTTGTTTGATTAGATTGGTTTACAAAAACCACTCATCATATAGTCTAGTGCCTGTGTGATGAAATAAGGGCTTAGATGCCTGAAGAGACTACTGTTTTGATTATTTGTTAACCAGTGTGATGAAACAGAAGTTTAATTACTGGTTTGGTATATTCTAATGATAAAATAACCATCAAGAAGGAGTGAGTCCAGGGGAGGGGGTGACACACAGGGAAGGCATGAGGGAACACATACATCCTGACACCATGGGCAGGAGAGGCAAGGGGCAGCCAGCAGCTAGAAGGATCAGAGTTCCCGGGAGTCTGGGGGGCCTGGCATCAGCACTAGCCTCTAACAGCAGACAGGATACTGGGCTAGACGGATCTTTTGTCTAACTCATTATGGACGTTCTTATGATGGTATTATGGATAGAACTGGGAAAGGGTGGCTGCAGTAGTTACATCTCCATGGCGTATAGGCAAACACATTTTCCTCTTCGAGAAATAAGAATGTGAAGGAGGAGAGGACTGATGAGCCCTCTCCTAGAACATTAGCAGCCAGCCTACCAACACTGCTATAAATCCAGGCCAAGTAAGCAAACCCAGGAACTTTCCTCACACCACTCTGGCCCTTCATGTGCATAAAGTGGGGGAGACTTTAAAGTATCTTGCCACTAAAGCCTTCTGTTAAAACTCCCTAAGATCATAGATTCTGCAGTCTTGGTGTCACTTCCACTACCCAAATACAAAAGCCCCTTTGAGAACCCAGATCAGCTGAAAATAATTGCACAGTCATAGGCACCTGCATACAGAATCTCCCACCTTCTAAGACACAGGACTATTATATATATATAAATAAACATATTTGGTGAAACACTGCTTGATTGCTAGGTGTGACAGAGCAACTGAAAAAGGATTAAAAACAGAGAATTACTTCCCTGGGACTCAGCTTGGAAATTTACAGTGTAAGGGGGGTAGTTACATGTGATCAGAACATAGAAGTCCAACAAACCCAAAAATATGGAAAATAACCTGATCGCATCTGATTAAACATTCCTCATTCTACTCACATATCTGTAGTTTTAAGACTTAGGCTTGAAAAATTTTGGAAAAGTGGACACGTTCTTTCACCATCCCTGTAAACCTTGTTTCACGAGGAAGAAGGTGTGGCTCTAAAGAGAAGGTTTTCCCAAAATTTGGCACCGTGTAGATGCGCCAAATTTCAGAAAATCCTCTTTTGAAAGAAAAGCAGAAAAAGATATGCAAATTGCAGTTCAAAATTTGTGTATCTTTTTTTACTTTTCTTTGTGGTGTAGACCTAGCCTTAGTCCTTTCCTAGGTGTGGATGCCACTGGATCCTCCATCCCTAGTACCCTGGCTCCTTACCTGTCATTCCAAGGGCTCTGTTCTCGCCACACCACAGGAACAAGAAGGGCTACTGCTTCCAATTCAAAAGCCTATACTGTATTTTCATTGGCTCTCCTGCCAACTCACTTCCTGCTTCCCTATGCATTCCTGGGGACGCTATAGGATTCACTATCTACGGTTTTAACTCTTACAGGCAAATCAGTTAGAGTTAGGTCTAAAGAGTTAACTATTGAAGAAAGACGTCAGCTTACTGAATGACTGCAATGTCCAGAAAGTGATGTTACTCCCCAATTTACCACAGGTGCCAAACATGTTTCTTGCCCATGTTTGGAAAGTAAGAGCTATTAAAGGGTCCTCTTGATTAGTTAAAACATATGCTCGATAACTGAATCTTTGAATTAAAGCCCGACACCTTCCAGAGAAGAGAAATCCCTTAAAAAACAAAACCCAACAATTAATAATACAATGCCCTTCTCATGCATAGGTCTTCCATACAGCGAACCAGACAGAATCATTTCCATTTTCCAGAGACAATAAACCAAATACATCAGTAAATCACCAAAGCAAAAAACTCTATTGCAGAGTAGCAGTCTTCAATCATCCAACAGCTTTTATGTTTATTGGTCTGTTCACTTACTGTCCTAGGATTCTAATATATAAACATTGGCATCAATCCCTCTGGGTGAGGGGAGAGCTTCAGGGTGTGAGGCTGTGTCTTGAAGCCAGCACCTATTATATTAATCTTTTCTCTCTCTCAGCCTTTGAATTGTGTTCCAAGAGTCAGCTCCTGCACATTTGTCAGCTATTGTGGCCAGCAAGATCATGGACTCACAAACAGGGAGGAACTCTCACAAACAGGGAGGAACTAATAGGGGAAGTGGAGGTAGGTGACAACCTGGGAAGCAGTGATCATGAGATGGTAGATTTCAGGATCCTGACCAAAGGAATAAAAGAGAGTAGTAAAATACACACCTTGGACTTCAAAAAAGCAGATTTTCACTCCCTCAGAGATCTGATGGGCAGAATCCCTGGGATGCTAACATGAAGGAAAGGAGTCCAGGACAGCTGGCAGTATTTTAAAGAAGCCTTATTGAAGGCACAGAAAGAAACCATCCCGATGCGTAGCAAGAGAGGCAAACATAGTAGGAGACCTGGATTGGCTTACAGGGGAAATCCTTGGTGAACTTAAGCACAAAAGGAAGCTTACAAAAGTGGAAACTTGGACAAATGACCAGGGAGGGGTTTAAATGTATAGCTCGAGAATGCCGGGGGGTTATCAGGAAGGCGAAAGCGCAAATGGAATTGCGACTGGCTAAGGATGTGAAGGATAACAAGAAAGGTTTCTACAGGCATGTTAACAAGAAGAAGGTGATCAGAGAGGGTGTGCGGCCCCTACTGGATGAAGGAGGTAACCTAGTGACAGATGATGTGGGGAAGGCTGAAGTACTCAATGCTTTCTTTGCCTCTGTCTTCACGGACAAGGTGGGCTCCCGGACTAATGCGCTAAGTGACGCAAGATGGGATGAAGATGGACAGCCCTTGGTGGGTAAAGAACAGGTTAGGAACTATTTAGAAAAGCTAAACATACACAAATCCATGGGTCCGGACTTAATGCATCCGAGGGTACTGAGGGAGTTGGCAAATGTCATTGAAGCCTTTGGCCATTATCTTTGAAAAGTCGTGGAGATCGGAGAAATCCCGGATGATTGGAAAAAGGCAAATGTAGTGCCCATCTTCAAAAAGGGAAGAAGGATGATCCAGGGAACTATAGGCGGTCAGTCTTACCTTGGTTCCTGGAAAAATCATGGAAGGGATCCTTAAGGAATCCATTTTGAGGCACTTGGAAGAGGAAAGTGATTAGGAATAGTCAGCATGGATTCACAAAGGGAAAGTCGTGCCTGACCAATCTGATTAGCTTCTATGATGAGGTAACTGGCTCTGTGGACATGGGAAAGTCAGTGGATGTGATATACCTTGACTTTAGCAAGGCTTTTGATACGGTCTCCCACAATATTCTTGCCAGCATGTTAAGGGAATGTGGATTGGATAAATGGACAATAAGATGGATAGAAAGCTGTCTAGAAGGCCGGGCCCAGCGGGTAGTGATCAACGGCTTGATGTCAGGATGGCGGTCGGTTTCTAGCGGTGTGCCCCAAGGTTCGGTTCTAGGACCGGTTTTGTTCAATATCTTTATTAATGAGCTGGATGAGGGGATGGATTGCACCCTCAGCAAGTTTGCAGATGACACTAAGCTAGGGGGAGAGGTAGATATGCTTGAGGGCAGAGATAGGGTCCAGAGTGACTTAGAGAAATTGGAGGATTGGGCCACAAGAAATCTGATGAGGTTCAACAAGGAGAAGTGCAGAGTCCTGCACTTGGGACAGAAGAATCCCAAGCATTGTTACAAGCTGGGGACCAACCAGATAAGTAGTAGTTCTGCAGAGAAGGACCTGGGGGTTTCAGTGGATGAGAAGCTGGATATGAGTCAACAGTGTGCCCTTGTAGCCAAGAAGGCTAATGGCATATTAGGTTGCATTAAGAGGAGCATTGCCAGCAGATCCAGAGATGTCATTATTCCCCTTTATTCGGCTCTGGTGAGGTCACACCTAGAATATTGTGTCCAGTTCTGGGCCCCCCACTACAAAAAGGATGTGGACGCATTGGAGAGGGTCCAGCGGAGGGCAACCAAAATGATTAGGGGGCTGGAGCATATGACTTAGGAGGAGAGGCTGAGAGAGTGGGGTCTGTTTAGTCTGCAGAAGCAAAGAGTGAGGGGGGATTTGATAGCAGCCTTCAACTTCCTGAAGGGAGCTTCCAAAGAGGATGGAGAAAGGCTGTTCTCAGTAGTGACAGATGGCAGAACAAGGAGCAATGGTCTCAAGTTGTGGGGGGAGAGGTCCAGGTTGGATATTAGGAAAAACTATTTCACTAGGAGGGTAGTGAAGCACTGAAATGGGTTACCTAGGGAAGTAGTGGAGTCTCCATCCCTAGAGGTGTTTAAGTCTCGGCTTGACAAAGCCCTGGCCGGGTTGATTTAGTTGGGATTGGTCCTGCCTAGAGCAGGGGGCTGGACTTGATGACCTTCTGAGGTCTCTTGCAGCTCTATGATTCTATGACTGAACGGATGCACACCTAGATCTAAATGTAAACTGAGGTTCACTGGAGGCTGGAGATGCATTTTGAACTTTGTTTAAGCCATGTCAGTCATATTTTATTGGGCTATGACTATGCAGTTTCTCCTGGAGGCACAACTCTTGTGCAACATGTATTTTGTGCTACTTCTTTAGCTTTGGCTCTACCAAAATAGATGAACAAAGTTGCAGTGAAGTTCCTACTGAGATTGAGGATTTAACCAATGATGATGAATTCAAATAGTATTATGTTAATCATGGATCACTGAATAGGGAATCAGATCCTGGAAAAGACAACCACAAGCCTTGTGTATTGATTATATGAGTTATGGAAAGAGCCTTATTCAGAAGGCTCTTATGGGAATAGAAGCTACACTGGGTGGAGGAGGAAGTAGAAGAACTATGTACAAGAATCCTGAAATACTTGGGCAGGAATAAGACCACCACTTTTATGACTGATAAGGCAAGCGAAGAGAACCAGTTTATTTCCAGAGTTGAACAAAGATCTGTTGTCTGCACAACAGCAGTCTGATCTAATACACAACTAGATAGTTTCCCTTCTTCCTGTAGTCTGAGGATATTTTACACTAAGCCTATATTTTCTTAAGTCACATAAGCTGTTCCTCTTCATCATTATTAGTTTCATATCTGCAACAACTTCATCTTGATATTGTCCATGTGGTAGCACTGTGATGTCAGAGGTAACTAAGTCTGTTCTCACTCCCTCGCTCCAGTAACCCTGACCCTAGACTTAAACCCTGACCCTGCTGCCTTCTCTCATCTCTCCCCTAGACAGTGATCATATATTGCTACAAAGAAATCCTCCCTCTTGTTGTCCCACCTTCCCAGTTAGTTTGTGATCCCAGAGGCAAATCAGCCAATCACCTGATTGTAGTGAAAAAAAAAATCAAGCTTTTCTGATTTTCCAATTTTCAACAAAATCAACAGGGGTCTTTCCACTGAAACAGACTATTCCCTGAAATGTTGGTATCGATTGGATGTGGTCTTCAGAGGCTGTTGCACCACAGACTGGAACAGAGAAATGTTTTCAAGTTTGTTAGATCTCACTTCAATTGACCAAAAATGTAAATATTTAATCTCTCCTCCTTATCCCATGTTCCCCTGACTTGTCTGGCTTTACTCTGCAGACTTGCTCACTGCAATGTTTGCATATTTTCCGTACACATTTTTCATTAAATGACCTCTGTATGCCCATACAAGAAATCACTACAATATTACAAAAGCTGCAGTTGGTAGCTGAGTTAGTCTACAGGATAAACTTAAACAACAAATAGTCTGGTAGTCTTTAAAGTACTAACAAAACATGTAGATGGTATCATGAGCTTTTGTGGGCACAGCCCACTTCTTCAGATGTGAGCTGTGTCCACAAAAGCTCATGATACCATCTACATGTTTTGTTAGTCTTTAAAGTGCTACCAGACTATTTGTTGTTTAAGTTTATACAATATTACAGTAATATTACTTAAGCATTTAAAATTTAGTAATTACCTTTCAACATTTAGGCTACGTCTACACTGGCATGAATTTCCGGAAATGCTTAAAACGGAACAGTTTTCCGTTATAAGTATTTCCGGAAAAAGAGCGTCTACATTGGCAGGATGCTTTTTGGAAAAGCCCTTTTTCGGAAAAGCGTCCGTGGCCAATGTGAAGCCTTTCATAAAAAGCCCGATCGTCAATTTAGCGATCGGGGCTTTTTTTGAAAAGACTACTGTGCTGTCTACACTGGCCCTTTTCGGAACAGTTTTCCGGAAAAGGACTTTGCCCGAGCGGGAGCAGCATAGTTTTCGGAAAAGCAGCTGATTTCTTACAGTAGATCATCAGTGCTTTTCCGGAAATTCAAGGGGCCAGTGTAGACAGCTCGCAGCTTATTCCGGAAAAGCAGCTGCTTTTCCGGAATAAGTGGCCCAGTGTAGACACAGCCTTAGTGTTTAATACTTAAGATTTAATACTTAATATCTGACATTAACTGTTTACAGTAATATTTATATTAACATCCTTTGAGTACTGATCTTTCTTATCATAGAATGGACTGGGAAAATCAGACTTACACTCTTGCTAAAATCCCTCTGATTCATCTCAAGATTCTTCTGCTCTGTCACACCCAAAAAGAGCTGGTTCTGATGTCTGCAGGCTCACCTCTGTGGTCTTCTCAGGAGCTGCTGTTATTGCCATGGATACAGAGGCCTGCTTAACCTTGTTCTGGCCTGCTTAATCTTTTCTTTTCTGAAAACATCTTAAGATGCTGCTGCAGGTGTCTCAGCCGCTGTTTATTCAGCTGCTTCTTGAGGCTTCTGATCTTTACCAGCTCCAAAATCCCAACATTTAGGCTTGCTGGCTATTGGTCTTATATCCTAGTTGCTTTCTCAAGGTCTGCTCATTAGCATATTCTCTTAGCCAATCAGATTCCTTGCATAAGTAGTAGATTTCTAGAACTTCCCCCATTCAGCCAATCAGCTTCCGTAATTCACATATTGTCACATGTACCCACATGTCTGTAATTCACATATCACATTTACTACAGCATGTGTTTATGATGTCATCTTTAAGCTTTTCCTCATGATGCCATCTTGGATTCTAGACCTCTCTAAGCTCTTACCCATATGCCAACTTGTGTGCTAGAACTTTCAACTTTCTAATAAATAGCTGTAGCTGTTCACTTGAGTGACCTTTATGTGTAAAATATGAGATTTTTCATAAATTCATTAATTTTAAACCACTACTCAGGTGCTGGCATTTCTACAAATTGGTTCATCTTTCTTTCTTGACAAAGAAAACAAAATTCCATGAGATTTGTACCTCTCTTGCTGCTTTAATAGTATTGCGTTAACAAATGTCTTCAAGGTTGGATGCTATGTTTCTCCTCCCGCAAATCCCACTTTTTGCTGATAAACTCTAATTCACCAGTATGTTCTATGGTTCCCAAATTATGTACTACTGAATAGGATAATAGTGAAGCTAGAGCTGCTTTGGCCCTGATCTACAGTCTTCAAAGTGAATTCATGGTATCTTTTCTTCTCCGATCCTTCATTGCATAAATTACCCCTTCCATCTCTGTTCTCTTAAAACGCCCAATCCAACTCTCATTGAAATCAACTGAAATATTGATTAGCTGTAATGATGGATTGGGCTCAAGGGCAGAAAAGTTGTTTTTGGATGATTCAGACTTCATTTACAACCCACGTACACCCAGCTCAGTGCAGGGTTTCCATAGTCCTTCCTGCACTGACAAAATAACTATCACAGCCACTGTAGCTCCCCAAAATGGAGTACCCTGAGTAGCTACCTGGTTTTACACAGATTGCTGAGCAGAATGTTGAATTGAGCACAGGTACAGGCAGAACTAAGCCTCCCAGAGCTGTGATGATTTTTTTTTGCAGACATTCATCACATGGTACTGCATTCAATCTCATTTCTGAGATGAGACAAGATATTTTTCATAGAATCATAGAACCATGGAGCCGGAAAAGACCTCAGAAGGTCATCAAGTCCAGCCCCCTGCTCTAGGCAGGACCAATCCCAACTCAATCAACCCAGCCAGGGCTTTGTCAAGCCGAGACTTAAACATTGCTTGTAGTGATTTTCTTGTATGGGCATACAGAGGTCATTTAATGAAAAATGTGTACGGAAAATATGCAAACATTGCAGTGAGCAAGTCTGCAGAGTAAAGCCAGACAAGTCAGGGGAACATGGGATAAAGAGGAGAGATTAAATATTTACATTTTTTGGTCAATTGAAGTGAGATCTAACTTCAGGAAGTTGAAGGCTGCTATCAAATCCCCCCTCACTCTTCGCTTCTGCAGACTAAACAGACCCAACTCCCTCAGCCTCTCCTCATAGGTCATATGCTCCAGCCCCCTAATCATTTTGGTTGCCCTCCGCTGGACCCTCTCCAATGTGTCCACATCCTTTTTGTAGGATGTGGGGTTCTTTCAGGGTGGAAGAGAGTTGTAACAATATTTGGACCCTCATATATTGCACTAGAAATACTGCAACAGTTTGCTATAAGGAAGAAATCATGTCTTCATTATCTGACTCTTCAGGATCTAGATCAGCGATGGGCAACCAAGGCTAGCGAGTGGCCTGTCTTCATCTCAAAGTGTTGCAAAATTGAAATTGGGCATGTGCACTAGCCATGGCCCTTCGAATAAGATTAAATACATTTCACTTGATTCTTCTTTATCCTGCCTTTTCAAACACAGATTGATCAATTTTTAGGAGCAAATTAAATTGTCAGCAAAAACAGCATAAAGGAGCAGCTCTCACAACGTTGTGTGCAATCAGCACACACCTCACGCATGCCCCTGCTTAAGGGGTATGTCTAGACTACATGCCTCTGCCGACAGAGGCATGTAAACTAGGCTACCTGACAGTCAAAGAAGCCAGGATTTAAATATCCCTGGCTTCATTAAAATAAACATGGCCACCATGCTGTGCTGGCTCAGTTGATCGTTGGCACAGCATGTGAGTCAAGACGCGGATAGGTCGACAAGGGAAGCCTTTGTCGACCGCTCCATTAAACCTCATTTCATGAGGCATAACGGAGCAGTCGACAAAGGCTTCCCTTGTCGACCTATCCGCATCTTGACTCATGCGCTGTGCCGACGATCAGCTGAGCCGGCACAGCACGGCAGCCATGTTTATTTTAATGAAGCCGGGGATATTTAAATCCTGGCTTCTTTGACTATGTTGGGTAGCCTAGTTAACATGCCTCTGTTGGCAGAGGCATGTAGTCTAGACATACCCTAAATGTGTATCATTTCTCTTGTTGCCAGAGACTACTCGATCCTCCCCTCTGTTGCACTCTAGCCCTTCCCTAAACCCTGGCTCAGCCTCCTCCCTGCTTTCTCCCGTGTCAACTCTTTAGTGAGTGAACAGTGTGTTTTCTGAGTCACAAAGCACATTTGAGTAAGCAACATCTTATGAGCCTGGGGGGGGGGCGGGAAAGGTTCACATTCAATAAAGCGCATTTGATGATAGTATAGGAGGGCCCTGAGTTGCAATGCGATTGGTTCCCGGGGAAGCATTGCAAGTTGGGGGCATCGTACCTTGAACCCTCATTTACGATAGGCAATGTGCACCATTGTAAATGCGGGCCAAGGATGTAAGTCGGGGGCTTCTGGCCCCTTCTGCACTTACAACCATTTTTGTAAGTACGGGGGGTTGGAACTTGGGCGGTCGCAAGTTGGGGGCCTCCTGTACTTCTTTTGGAAATGCAACTTTTTGAACATGAATATAAGCAATTAGGAATACTAACTGTTCTGCTGCACTGAAATTTAAACACAGCCCAACTTTTGAAGTAGGCAGTTTTTCCTTTCTAGTAAGGATTAGCAATTTGTTATAGCTCCTATGTCCCAAAACATTAATCACAGAAAACAGTGGTATAGATAAGTTATAGAATTGGGAAATCAAAAATAATAGAGAGAAACAGACTTGTTAGATAACTGGCAGACTTATCTAGTGTTGCCCAATTCTTCAGGGCAGGGCTTTGATGTGTGTGTGCACAAGAGTAAGGGTTGGGAGGTGAGGAGGAGCTCAGGGCGGGGCATCCGCCTTTCTCACCAGGGTTGTGTTCTCTGCCCCAGACCCTTCCACTCACCAGGAGCCTGTTCCCTCTCTCTGACCCCTCCTGCCTGCCAGGGACCTGTTCTCTCCCATGCAGCCCCTGCCCGGAGCCTGTTCTCTACCCCACAGGCTTACCCCTACCTGCCAGGGGCCTGTTCTCTCCCCCAAGATTGCCCCAGCTGTCAGGAACCTTTTCCCACCCACCCTGGTGCTGTGGCCAAGGGCCAGAGGTGGGGAGAGTTTTGGGGCAGAGAGACTACTTACTCCATGTGCTGGCAGGCAAGATGGCAGAGTCCCAGCTACGTTGGCCACTCTCTTGGTGGTACGGCTGCAGGATAGCTCTCCCCTGCACGCTTGCTGCCCCAGTGATGACTCTCATATCAAGTCCCTCCGAACAGCAGCTCCTACCTTTGCATGTTTTGGAAAACTGTCCTTTTCCCAGGGCTTCTAGTTGTCTGGCACAACTGAGCCCTGGCCTTTCTCTAAGTTAGGAGAAGAGAAAGCTGCATAACAAATTTGGCCCTAGCTCTTACTGCTTAGGAGGAGTTCTTGAACAAACAGACTTGCAGACAGACAGACACACTGTAAATATATAGATAGTTAGATCTTACAATTTCTGATGTGGAATTGCTCCCTACTTTTTAGTCCTCCATTCCTCTATTTATCTAGTCCAGTTTTAAGTGTCGCCAGCAGTGGAGTTTCCAAGTTACCATGATCCTGAATATTGTATGAGGTATAACGGTCAGCCTGAATTATACATATGTGGGGCTGAGTCATTCTTTTGTCATCCTTTTGTGTTCTCCTAGGTTTCTTCATTTTAAATTCTCATATTTAATCAGATGACGATTCTCTGTGAAATTAGATAAATAACTCAAAATGGCGTTGGTTGCTTTGTCCCAGTAAAATTAATTTTACTACATCCATGAGATATGTGGTTGCAGGTAATTTAAGCAGCCCATCCCCTTGGAATAGCAATTTTCACTAAAGTGCTCATTTGGCATTGCTTATGTGAAATCAGAATTGTGTCAGATAATTGAGTTGTATTCATTTTTGTCAGTTCTCTTTAGATTGTATGTTATTAGCATAAAAAACCTGATCATATTTATATACATGGCATATTCATCAGATCAATTACATTTTTTTTACTCACATAGGCTGGAGAGATCACCTTGATAACAGTCTTTTGCACTTGTTTAAACTTTACTGCATAGTTAAGTACAGAATGAAAATGTTCCCATTGTATAAGTATATGCAGTATATGTTCTTACTTAAATCAAAACATTTATTTACATTATAATTTTCCATAATGCAATGTTAAGTGAAACAATGTTTAAGATAAATATGGATTCCAAGACACACTCAACTGTTGTAAATAGTCCATAAAATGGATGTGACATGTCATTTTCCTGGATCCTCCACCTCATGGGCTAGTCAGGATTACAGGAAAGAACATAGTCTTCTCTCTCCTTGAGATGGACAATGAAGATGGATCCATCTTTTCCTCCTTCTTGAGAACACAGATCCTGGTGTTGTCTGTTCTCTCCTCTCTCTCTAGCCAAGTGGGAGAGAGAGGAGAGCTCTATCTTCTGATCACCTTCTCTCACACGTGGCCCTAGGAAATCAAATCTTCTCCCTACCTAGAAAGCTCAGTCTTGGGAAAGGTGCCAAAGGGTAGGGTTGTCTTCCTCTATGTCTCCAACACACAGACCAAGTGAGAAGAGGAAGGAATTAAACAAAGGAATGTTTGCTCTTTTGTAGTGACTCTTTCTAGCCTCAGGCCCTGCATACTTTCCATCTGATGCAGCGAAACAGCTAGTGTAATGTTTCATGATAATGAGAACTACTATGTATTTGCAACTCTGCCTGAAGTAGTTCATTGAACTGATCATCCCTTTCTTTAAATGTTTAATTACTGTACTTTTTCCTATGGCAGTGTCAATACTTTTCAGTTACATTTAAGTGAATATACCAACTCCCTAAACCATGCTAGTCAGAGAGTACTCACACAATGCATTCTGATATAAAGTGGTACCAGAATTCCAAATATCAATGATAATACAAAAACATTCCCTTGGGATAAGAGGAATAAACTAACACCTTTTAAAAGATAAAGTCAGGATGACAATAATAAAAATGTCTCAAACCAATAGGTACAAGGTGCCAGAAAGAGGCAATACTAATTTATTTGTATCTCAGAAGGAATATCTTGGTTCAGCCTAGGGGCCAGTGGAAAGTCCTACCAATGACTGAGCTGTGCCCATTGCTATTATCATGCTTTGTTAACAATAAACCTGACTGGGCACCTTCACTACTAAACCAAATCTTGTGGATTTATTGGGCAGTTCAATTGGAGCCTGCCGTATGGACTATCTGGACAGAATCAATGTAGCATGTAGGAAAAACACAAGCAGAAAGAACACATACACACAACCAAACATCTGATGATGCTAGTGGAGATCCATAGCTGAGTGAAATGGTCCTGGAGGCTCTCAAGGGGGTGTCATACTGACTGTGTGGTTAGTAGATTTTTTTGGGGGGCCCATCTTGCTAGTGAGAAGATGCTTTTAGTTACCACTTAGGGCAAATGCTATTGATATCAGTGGAACTACTTGTTATTTAAACTGTGTGAGATCTTGAATCATGCCCTAAGTCTATCCATGGGGGACATAAAAGGTGTCTACCCAGGCTGTAGTAGTGACCTTCCCAGCTCAGGTCACTAAAGTTGGGCTCACAGGGCTCTAATAGAACTCTAAACCAAACTATAAAGACTCTTCTCATCTCCATCCCTAGGCTGCAGAGCTTAAGGACCAGCCTACCTGGTGACTTCAAAATGCAGCCTACACAGCTATTTTTAGAGTGCTGTCGTGAGTTCCTTGAGTCAAATCTATTGACCAGAGGTAGGAGGCTTGCTGCCAACAGGCTGTGTAGACATAACCAAATATATCTTGAGATGCTTCTGCATGTTGTTCAAGTTGCGCTGGAAAAAGCCAGGCCAAATATAAAGTCCTGTTTTATGAAACCTCATTGGTGGTAATGCATGATAATTTTTCCCTTCCATTCTCTCTAATTTTATTTCAATTAAACAATACACACAAGATCATTTGGTTCTGTGATTTATAATCATAACAATCCTCTGAAGTCTATGAACCAGATTCTCATTTGCACAGGTATAAATTAGGAGTAACAACCACTTGGCTCAGTGAATTCAAAGCAGTGTAAACCATATGTGACATTGGGATGAGGTCCCAGATATCATAAAAATATCTATGATAACTTTATGCACTTGATAGAATTTGTGGGAGTTTGGGCTGAGACAAGAGTGGTGATTTTGTGTTCTGAAGACACAGTGATTTATTTCAAGCATGTGGCTGGATTCTGGGCTTGCTGATATCCCTTTGTGAGGGGGTGGTGCTGACCTAGTTTGTCTAGGCTTAAAAGCCTAGCAAATACTGGTGCAGCAAACAACTAGAAGCTAACAGAAAAGTTTTTGCAAGAGTTAGCAAGGGGGATTTTGGGGAGGATTTTTTTCCCTTTTCCTTTCCTGTTTTATAGGAATAGAGTCTAGCAAAAGACAACAATGATGGCTACTGAAACAACACTAGAAAAATGTGTCTACACAGCAAAGTTATTTCGGAATAAAGGCTGTTATTCTGAAATAATTATGCAAGTGCCTACACACCAATTCCATTATTTCAAAATATTTTCAAAATAACAGATGGCTTATTCTGACTTCTGTAAACCTCATTCTACAAAGAATAACGCCTATTCTGAAATAGCTATTTCAAAATAAGGCGTGAGTAGACTCTCCAGTTCTGCTATTTCGAAATAGACCCTCACCAGGGCCATTCTAAGTTATCCCTCCTGGGGCTCTAAATTGAAATAGCACATTAGGGAAGCCTGCACAGACTAATTGAGGCTTCCCTGCAGCGTAGACATTCTATTTCAAAATAAGGTATTTTGGAATAACTATTCTGAAATAGCTTATTCCAAAATAACTGTGCAGTGTAGACATAGCCAAAGTTACCTAAGGAGGACAGGAGATAGAGAAAAAGATCAGCTGCAGAAGCTGTAGGATGTACATTATACTTGAGGGGTGTCTCATGGAAGCTACTTATACATGCCAGATAGAGATCATGGAAGAGAAGCCCTAGGATGGGGATTTGAAAGTATAACACAGGAGAATAGAAAGGTGGTGGCACAGATCACTCAAGATTTGCAGACATCTGCTTGTGACAGGGTCAGGCCAGGGAGCTGCTGCAGAGAGGGGAAAAGGCAGCCCAAAGGAAAAACCCCTGTGAGAGAAGCAGAGAACTGCAGCCCAATTAGATGCAGCTGGGAGGGAGCTGGCTCAGGCTAATTGGGGCCAGCTGACTTCTCTGCTGTCTGGCTGAGGGCCTTTAAAAGCCTCAGCAGTTGGAGGCTGGAGAGGAGAGGGAGAGGACAAAAGGAAGGTGGTGGAGAGGCAGAGAGAGAAGAAACCAGAGAGAACAATTTTGACCGGCATTAGGTAAAGGCAGCTAAGGAGGAGCCTGTGGGCACGTGGCCGGGCTCCCTACCATTGAGACCCGCTGCAAAACCCTAACTGGGGGCTAAGGAGAGAGGCCTCCCAGTAGTGGCTTGGGGAAGAGGGGCCCTTGCCACACGTGGTACCAGGAGTGGGGTCGTGGCTGTGAGGCCTCACAGCAACCCAAATCTAGCCAAGTTGACCCCTCGCAAAGCAAAAGTACCCATGGAGGACCTGGTAAAAGCACTGGTGCAGGCCACGGCTGCCCAACAAGAGGCTACTCGGGTGCAAGCAGCTGTCCAGCAGGAGTCGGTGCGGATCCAACAAGAAACCAACCAGTTGTTGATGAGCCAGGTAGCCCAGGACAGGGCCACCCTGCAGGAGGTACGTGATCAAGATGGGGCCCGACCCTTACGGGCCAATTTCTACTTACAGAAAATGACAAAAGACGATGAGGTTGAGGCCTATCTCTTGGCCTTCGAAAGGACAAGCTGCGGGAGGCCTGGCCTCAAGCTCAGTGGGCCAGCATTTTGGCCCCTTTTCTGAGCGGGGAAGCCCAGAAGGCATACCTTGACATGGCAGAGGAAGCTGCATCCGACTACCCCCAGCTGAAAGCTGAGATCCTGGCACGGGCTGGGGTCACGGTCACAGTGAGCCCAGAGATTTCACGACTGGCGATATCGAGATGACCAGGGTCCCAGAACTCAGTTGTTTGATCTGGTCCATCTGGCCCGGAAGTGGCTGCGGCCCGACATCCACAGCCCGAAAAGATTATCGAGGTGATCGTTCTTGGACCGGTACATGAGGTTTACCCCAGACCTTCGGGAATGGGTGGGCCAGAATGACCCCACGACGTTTGATGAGCTGGTGGCTCTCGTTGAGAGACGATTGACAGCTAAGGGACTTTCCCGCAGCCCCAGAGTCGGCGCAGCAGAGCAGAAGGTCCGCCTTCACCCCAAGGACCCGTGCCCCTGAAGTTTCTGACCGAGTCAGACAGGAAGAAAGGAGGCGGAAGAGCGACCGGGACGGGCAAAAGACCTTGGGGTCTGGACAGGAGAGGGCCAGGATCAAGACCCAACAGCCCAAAAGCAAGGGGCTGTCCGCCCAGGTTATAGGTGTTATGCCTGCGGGAGATAGGGCATATTGCGGTTCAGTGCCCTAACATAGACGAGCCTATGCAATGTGACCTGGGAACCTACAAAGTGTCCTAGTCAACCTCGTTGGGGTAGCAGTGGGCCCCCATCAGTATACCCAGCCCGTGAAAATGAATGGGGTAGAAACCACTGCCTTAGTAGATTCCGGGAGTGCAGTTACGTTGGTCTCAGGGAAGCTAGTGGGGCAAGATCAGCTGACTCAAGCCAAGTACACTGGGGTATCTTGTGTACACGGGGATACTAATTATTACCCCACCATCCCTGTGGAGATAGAAGTACAAGGGCAGGTTACAGAGGTAACTGTGGGGTGGTCCCAAGGCTCCCCTACCCGGTGGTCATTGGGCGAGACTTCCCGGGTTTAGTGACCTGCTACCACGGGACTGGGGAGGAGGATAGCTCCTCCCGGCCTTCCATGAGTTTTCCCAGGACCTGTTCTCGATTCCTGGGAACCCGGAAAACCCGACGGGAGAGGAGGGCCGCAAAAAAATTGGGGACCAGGATCTTGACCCAAGGTCGGAAGCAGGCACTGGTAGAGGGGAGGCCTACCCAGCTACTAGAGCAGAAGCCCGGGACAGGATGAGCCTGAAGCAGGACCCAGCTCATCAGGGGAGGAAAGGGGCTAGGTTCCCTGGAGCCTGAGCAGGTGAGATCCCCAAGTGAGACCTTTGGGCAGGATCAAGCCAATGATCCAATATATCAGAATATCCGTAAGGAGGTGGTTGAAGTTAATGGGGTCCCAGTGGAGGGAGGAACAAGGGCACGGGGCCCTACTATATAATCAAGGGGAGCTTCTATATAGGGTAGCTCATATACAGGGCCAAGAGGTGGAACAACTCTTGGTACCCCAAGCACCGGAGGGCAGTACTGGAATTGGCACACAGTCATCTATTTGGAGGACATCTAGGGGTGGATAAGACCCTGGACCGCATTCTTCGGAGGTTCTTTTGGCCTGGGATCTATGTAGAAGTCCAGAGGTATTGTGCTTCCTGCCCGGAGTGCCAACTACATGGGCCCCGACCACACCTGAGGGCCCCATTAGTACCCCTACCAATCATTGAAATCCCCTTTGAACGGCAGTTGCTATGGACATAGTTGGCCCACTAGAGAAGTCTGCCCGGGGCCACCAGAGCATACTAGTTGTAGTGGACTATGCTACTCGATACCCAGAGGCAGTGCCCTCGCAACACCCTATCCAAGACCATTGCTAAGGAACTAATTCAAATCTTTTCTAGGTAGGGATTCCTAAAGAAATCCTAACGGACCAAGGGACCCCTTTGTGTCCAAGCTTATGAAAGACTTGTGTACCTTGCTCCGCATACGGGCCCTGTGGACCTCGGTATACCATCCTCAAACCGACGGTCTAGTTGAACGTTTAACAAGACCCTAAAAGTATGCTTAAGAAAGTAGTAAGTCGGGATGGCAAAGATTGGGATATGCTACTGCCCTACCTCATGTTCGCGGTAAGGAAGTTCCCCAAGCTTCGACTGGCTTCTCCCCATTTGAACTTTTGTATGGGCGTAACCCACGGGGCATACTAGACCTTGCTAAAGAGGCCTGGGAGGAACAACCCAACCTGGGGAGAAATGTAGTTGATCATGTGCTCCAAATGAGGACAGGATTGCCAGAGTCACCCCCATAGTGCGGAGCACCTAGAAAGGCACAGGAAGCCCAACAGGTCTATTACAACCGGCGAGCAACCTCCCGGAAGTTCCAGGTGGGAGACCGGGTGATGGTGCTAGTGCCGACGGCGGAGAGTAAGCTCCTAGCCCAATGGCAGGGGCCATATGAAATAATAGAAGCAGTGGGAGAGGTAAACTATAAGGTTCGCCAGCCTGGCCGGCGAAAGCCTGAGCAAGTATATCACGTCCTGCTGAAACCCTGGCGAGACAGAAGTGGCCTTGGTTGTGCTGGGGCCACCACCCCAAGGAAAACCCACCAAGGCAGGTGGGAATATCTCCTGAGCTGACTCGGACCAACAGGCGAAGCAGCCGACATGATTGAGCGGAATCAGGATGTGTTTTCGACAGAACCGGGTAGAACTATGGAGGTTTACCATGACATCATCACAGACCCCAGGGTGAAGGTGCACGTTAAGCCATACCGGATACCCGAGGCAAAACGAAAAGAGGTCCAAGCTGAAGTTGAAAAAATGCTGAAGCTCGAGTCATTGAAGAGTCCCATAGCCAGTGGTCTAGCCCTATTGTTATGGTGCCCAAGCCAGATGGAAGCCTACGCTTTTGCAATGACTTTGAAAGTTAAGCGAAGTATCCAAATTCGATGCCTATCCCATGCCAAGGGTGGATGAACTCATTGACCAACTGGGCAAGGCCCGATTTCTATCCACCCTTGATTTGACCAAGGGTACTGGCAGATCCCCTAGCACCAGGGGCCAAAGAAAAGACAGCCTTTTCGACTCCAGAGGGTCTCTTTCAATACACGGTCCTCCCTTTTGGTTTGCATGGGGCTCCTGCAACGTTTCAAAGGCTCATGGACAAGCTGTTGCGGCCCCATGCCAAATGCAGCTGCCTATTTGGATGATGTTGTTGTCCACAGTCCTGACTGGGACACACACATTGAAAAAGTTGAGGCAGTATTGGAGACATTAAGGAGAGCGGGACTTACGGCAAACCCTGCAAAGTGTACGATTGGGCTGGCGAGGCCAAATATCTCGGGTATATCGTGGGAAGGGGATAGTGAGGCCCCAGCTCAACAAAGTGGATGCAATACAGAATTGGCCCCGACCAACCCGGAAAAAGCAGGTCAGGGCATTCTTAGGGTTGGTTGGATATTACCGCAGATTCATCCCCAACTTTGCCTCCAGGGCCTGCCCTCTGACCAACCTGACTAGAGCACGTGGTCCCGACATTTGTAAAGTGGACCATGGAGACGGAAGAAGCTTTTAAAGATCTCAAGAATGCCATCTGCGGTGATCCAGTTCTCATAGCCCCTGATTTTAAGAAGGAGTTTATCTTGCAGACCGATGCCTCCGAGGTAGGACTGGGAGCGGTATTGTCTCAAATGGTTGGAGAAGAGGAGCACCCAATCCTGTACCTCAGCAGGAAGCTTCTGCCGAGGCGAAACTACGCCGTGGTAGAAAGGGAATGTCTCGCGGTCAAGTGGGCCATGGAAAGCCTTCGCTACTACCTTCTTGGGCGGAAGTTTACCTGGTCACCGATCATGCACCTCTGCAGTGGATGCACGAAACAAGGACAGAAATTCGAGGGTTACCGGTGGTTCCTGTCCCTGCAGCCCTTCCAATTCCATGTGCAACACAGATCAGGAACCCAGCATGGGAATGCAGACGGGTTGTCAAGGGTGCATTGTTGTCCGACCCAAGTAACCCAACCCCATGGGGTTGAGCAGAGGGGGGGGATGTGTGACAGGGTCAGGCCAGGGAGCTGCTGCAGAGAGGGGAAAAGGCAGCCCAAAAGGGAAAAACCCCTGTGAGAGAAGCAGAGAACTGCAGCCCAATTAGATGCAGCTGGGAGGGAGCTGGCTCAGGCTAATTGGGGCCAGCTGACTTCTCTGCTGTCTGGCTGAGGGCCTTTAAAAGCCTCAGCAGTTGGAGGCTGGAGAGGAGAGGGAGAGGACAAAGGAAGGTGGTGGAGAGGCAGAGAGAAGAAACCAGAGAGAACAATTTTGACCGGCATTAGGTAAAGGCAGCTAAGGAGGGAGCCTGTGGGCACGTGGCCCGGGCTCCCTACCATTGAGACCCGCTGCAAAACCCCTAACTGGGGGGGGCTAAGGAGAGGAGGCCTCCCCAGTAGTGGCTTGGGGAAGAGGGGCCCTTGCCACATGCTGAACAAAAGAAACCTGAAGACAAAGATGATCCATGGAAGAATATGACCATGAGGACAAGGTGGAGGAAGAGGCCCACAATGGTTGGTGAATTTGAAATGAACAACAGATTTGCTGCACTGGGGAATGAGGAGGAGAAACCGGCAGAAGATAGGGTGATAAGAAGGAAAGCCAATTCCTGCAGAACACGGAGACTTGGCACTTAAGGAGAAATGAGGACATTATATAAGTGACTGCAAGAGAGAAGAGAGACTCAAACCAGCACGAGGAAGAGACAGGCCTATGTGACAGGGCACTCTATACTCAGAAAAATAGGCCAGGAATCAGACTATATTCGGAGAACAGAAAAGTGTGCTGTTAGTCAGGAGCAAGGATGTGAGATGTAGATGAGAGATTGAAAAAGTTCTTCATTTGAGCAGGGAAAATACTGTGATACTGCATGTCAGGGTGAATGACACTGCTAGTTTCCTACTGGAATGGATCAAGGACAATTATGCTGGGCTGGGAAACATGCTTAGAGAAGTGCAAGCTTGGGTGGTTTTCAGTGGAATCCTTCCAGGCCCTAGAGGAGAAAGGCAGAGGTGTGATGGAATAATGAAGATCACTGGATGGCTCAAGAAATGGTGTTATGAGAAAGGTTCTATGAGAAAGATTGACTGTTGGGAGGCAGTCACAGATGGAAGACTCTTCACTAATGGAATTCTGGGAGCTGAGGGGAGACGTTTAGAAGAAACATGTAAAATCTCCACATCAATACATAGAAACAGAAACCAGCTAAATGAAGACATACTGAAGGATAATGGAACATCACAATGTAAGAGTATGGACAGCAAGGTGAAAGGAAGTATAAATAGTGACTGAAGTAGTAACAGCAAGTGAGGTGTAACAATTAGCGAAAGACAATACCTAATCTAGCTAGATGTGATTGGAGGGAAATAACCAGTATTCCCTGTAAGCTATGCACTTGAGTGGCCACTCAGAAGAGACTCAAATGCTGCCCAGTTGATTAGCAGAGAGCCCACAGCTAGGTTTTGTGTCTCTACTGGTGCATATTCTTACATGCTTCGGTGAACATAAAAATTTATTCCACAAATGGATGGTTTAGCGGGGACATTTGAAACAACTGGAATGCTCGCACACAAATGCAAGAAGTCTGCACACAAAATGAGTGAACTGGAACTACTGATGCAGAATGTTAAACATGATATTAGAAGGGTTGTAGAACCATGGTGAAGTAAGCTTTTAGTACCTGTATTTCAGGCATTAGGGTATATGCTGATTAGGAGAACTAGGAATAAAAGTAAAATGTCTGGGGAGCACTACACAACAACAGAGTGGTAAACTAAAGAAATAACGGATAACGTGGTGTGGCAAGGTCCTCGCTCAGGCCCCGTGCCCTGGGACACCTTCTGGTCCACAAATCAGTCGGAGACCCTCTCTGGTGCAGTCACCAGTGCCTTTTATTGTCAGTTTTCCACCACCTATTTACAAAGCTTTTTGGATTACAGCGAACTCAGCCATCCTCTCCTTCTGCCTGGGGAGCACACTCAACCACACCCTGGCTCCTCCCCTCCTGGCTCTTCTTTGATGCCTTATATAGGCTGCCCCCGACTTGCGACGCAATAGGCTCTGGGGATAGCGTCACGTCGGGGGTGTTATAACTCGAGCCCGCATTTATGACAGGCATCATACGCCATTGTAAATGCGGGGCCGAGGACATAAGTTGGGGGATTTCGGCCCCTTCTGCATTTACGGAAAATGTCGTAAGTGCAAGGGGTTGGAAATCGGGCCATCGTAAAGCGGGGGCCTCCTGTATAGCCCTGTGTCTAATGAGGCCCTCAGATGCTTCTAATAGCCCTTTAGGCCTGGGCTTGCTCAGCAGTTTGCCATTAGCCTTTTCAGTCAGGCTATAGCGGCAGAGCTCTGGCTTAGCCAGCAGTCTGCTATAGTGGACAAAACAACTGGTTTGGATCAAAACCGCATTGGGAAAGGTAGGGCCTAGTTGATCCTGGATGTGATATATGGTAGTTTTCTTCATTAAATTGGCACCAACTCAACAAGAGGTGATGCTGTTTTAGACTTGGTTTTCAAAACTAGTGAGGATATCACATCAGCCACTCATAGGAAACAACCTGGAACCAAGTAATCACAAACTGATTCATTTTAAATTAAATGGAATAATAATCAAAACCAGCTTTTAACTATAGTTTTTTATTTTGAAAGTGTCTGAAGAGCTCAAGGACTTAAATATTAAGACCTGAAACTTCTTCAAATCATGTATGCAAAAATTATGTGGATTTTGACCTCGCTGGATGACTAACTATTTCAGAAAGGTTATTAGATGCAAGCAGATCCATTCCTATCAGAAATAGAAGAAGAGGTTGATCAGCAAAGAAAGCTACCTCATGGAGGTTACAAAATGTAGGAATAAAGTAAGAATTGCTAAAAGTCATGCTGAATTAGCTCTTGCCAAGGAAATGGAAGTAAAAAAGAAGAGGGCCTTTTTATTTGCCTAAGTAAAATGAAAATAAGAAAGGATAACGCTCTGTTGCTATGCAGTATAAATGGGAAGGAGATGAAAGACTATCTAAGTACAATTCAAAAACTAAATGAATACTATGTCTTGATTTTCAGTAAAGATGTTAATATGGGACGCACACATGAAGCAGTATGGTTGATAGATATAAGTGTCTAGTAATGGAAATTACCACATCTAAGATGGAAGAAACATTTAAAGAGTTTAGTACACGCAAACTGGGGGACAAAATAATTTCCCTCACAGAAGTTAAGGACCTGAACATGAGATCACTAGTATAGTAACAAGTATTTTAATATGTCTGTCTATTCATGGATAGTACCATTGACTGGGGAATAGTTAATGTTGTATCCATTTTAAGAAAGGAAAAAAATGACCTGAGCAATTACAGAATTGTTAGTGTGATCTCCATAGTATGAAACATTTTGGAATAAGGAAAGAATAATTAATGAAGTGGTAAAGGGGAAGTAATGCAACATGGCTCACCAAAAACACATTATGCAAGACTAACCTTATTTCTTTCTTTGAGAAAATAACTGACTTTTTTTTAGATAAAGGAAGTAGAGTAGATCTGATGTATTTAAACTTCTGTAAAGCATTCCATATTGTGAGAAATTAACCAAGAAATGGCTGAAGGGAGAAGACAATGGATTGTGCTGAAAGGTAAATGATTAGACTGGAGGGAGGTTAGTAGTTTAGTTCCTCAGGGCTTGGTTTTGGGACCAACCTTATTCAATATTTTATTAATGAATTTGGCACAATAGTAGGACTGTCCTAATGACATTTTCAGATAGTACAAAGGTGGGAAACATTATCAATATAGAGGAGGAACAGAATATTATCAACTTGTAAATTAACTGATATTTAACATCCTTAATACATAGGGGTATAAATAGTAGGGACCAGGAAGAGCTATTTAAGATAAGGGACAATGCTGAAAAAGAAATGGATATGAACTGACCGTAGGCATATTCAGATTAGAAATTAGGTGGTTTCCAACTGTCAGAGGTTGAGGTGCTGGAACAGTCTCCTCAGTAGGAGTTGGAGGCAAACAGCTTAATTAGTTTTAGGAGAGATCTGGACAAAGGTGAGTGCAATTGTATGATTGGGTGTTTGTGATAAGGGGCAAAGCTTAACAGCCCCAGATTCAATTCCACTTTATATCTTATCTTCCTAAAAGTTCATGCTTCAGGATTTCAGACAACCACATGGATGGCTCAGGAAGAATTTCCCTTTCCTCCATCCAGAGTGTTCTGTGTTCTTTAAAAATCTCCTTCCTATGAACCATCAAGGACAGTCATGGCTGGAAATGGGATTATGGACCAGGTAAGCCAGGGCTCTGAGTTGGTACTGAGCATTCTCTCTCTCTCAAATGCTCGGTTGGTTGGTTCTTGCTTATGTGGCCAGGGTCTAACCGATTGCCCGAAGTGGTGTTTCGAAAGAATTTTCCCCCAGGTCCGATAGGTGCATTGATCTCTGTGGCGTGTTTTTTTCCTTCCTCTCAGTCGTGTAAGTACAGGCCATTCACCATGATCATCTGAGTATGCCTCAATCATTTCCTGATACTCTGGGGACCTAAGGCACTGGTGCACCTCAGTTCTTCCTATTCTCTGCCTGTGGCACATAGTAGTCTCATTGCCTGTGGGCTGTGATGTTCTGGTCTGGTTTCTGTTGCTGGGTTTGGTGTGGGACAGAGGAAGTCAGACTAACTGATGTGGTTATCCCTTCTGGCATTTAATTTTACCACTGTGACTCAACCCATTAAGATAAATGGGACTACTCATTGGAGTAAAATACATATGTAAATGTTTAGAGAACCAGGGCAGGATTTGGGTCATTTTCTGTACTCTTCTCTTTGCTGCTGCCTTTAATTCCTGCAGCTAATTAATTCTGCACTTTCTTCTTCTGTAAAAGTTCAATTTCCTAAATAGTTTCTGTTGATGATGTGGTTTCTTATGTTTCACATTTAGTAAAAAGCCATTTTAACATAGGCAACAACCTTGTCCTTTCCTGCTCTGGCCCAGTCCTCACGCCCACTCCACCTTTTCCCCAAGCCCATACCCTGCCCTTTTCCCAGCCCACCACTTCCCTGGAGTGCATTGCACCCTTGCTTCCTGTGACACCGCTGGGGAGAAGAGCCCATTCCAGGAAGGGTGGGAGTGTCCAACTCGCTCCTGTCACTCTCGTATTTCCCACTTTTGTTCCCCAGACCAGGTCTCTCATGTAACCCACCAAGGTCTGAGTAGTCCACCCCCTTAGTCCCCAGGGTAGGGTGACCCAATGGTCAGAGTCTCTAACTTGCCCCTGTTTGCAGGGTAACACAATTCAATAGTCCCAATAAAAAATTCACCCCTCCTCATGGGGCAGCGTGACTCAATGTCCACTGTCTATAACTTGTCCATATTCACAGGACAGTGCCTTCAATAGTCCCAGACAATAAATTGCCTTTCCCACCCTCAGGGAGGCGGGGGTGTGATACAGCCCACTGGACACAGTCTATAACTTGCTCCTGGTTACAGGGCCATACAGTTCAATAGTCCCAGTTAATAATTTGCTCCTACTTGTGGGTTGATGCCATTCCCTCTCAAGAGTCAGGAGAAAGGGGCATGGTATACATTCCCTGGCAGGGGGGTCCAAGCCTTCCCACTCCACTGGACCCCAGCCCAGGGTCCTGTTAGTGGCTTCCTCTAGCCACGGAGTCAGAGTCAGCAGGGAAATTCCAGCCATAACACCTCTGGCATCAGCTCACTCACCTTGCAGCCATTGCCATCCCTGGGCTGCTTTCTGCTGCAAGTGTCTCTGCTCACTGATGAATCTCCAGCTCCCCTCCTTTGTCTGGGATCTGGCTGCTTCTACTGGTTTCTGAAACTGATGAGGTCTCTAGACATATCTAGCCTCCAGCCTACATAGTAGTGCCTTGGTATCAGGGCAGTCTCTGTGGTTTGTCTGGAGCTGGTCAGCCACATCCTCCCACTCTGTCCACTAGCCCCAATGGAGTTGGGCTGCTCTCTTTTACAGCAGAGCAGCTCAAGCATGCCCAGTAAGGCTCAGTGGGAGGGGCCTTCTCAGCCCTCAAGGATGGTTTAAGCCCCTCCTGATCAGTGTGGGGGAGGGAATGCCCCATCACACTCCCCCCAGTACCTCCTGCACTCCACTAAACAGCTGATCTGAAGTGGGCAGAAGGGGCTGGGAGGGAAGGGGTTGGGAGGCCTGCTGGCAGGCAGGAGGCCCTGAGTGGGAGGCACTGATGGAGGGGCTATCAGTGGGTACTGAGCACCCACTATTTTTTTCCAGTGGATGCTCCAACCCTGGCACACCCATGGAGTCAGTGCCTAGGCATTTTAAATCACACAGGATTTTGGAATATTGATCGAGATAATTCACAGAAAGTTAACAGGAGAAAACTCTAAATAACCTCAGCCCTGCATCTAATTTCTCATGCTGTTCAGGTGTTCCAGAAAGAATCAGGTGCTTTTTTCATAGCTGTCCTTCTCACAGCTTTACTCATATATCAATAAAATGTGTTCCCAGGCGTACTAGTCTCTTGGCATAATCAACTGCTCATTCAAAAATACCATCTGTGCTTTGCTGGAGACTTTATTCTTTTATGAAACTAGCTGTAGTGACAAAGTTCATTTGAATTCCCAGTATTCATAATCATCAAACAGGCAGAAATTCTCTTTTTAGAGCCAGTTTTTTACACTGAAAGAACTCCTACAGTACAGAAAACTAAATGACTTTTTTTTTCCCTGAGAGGAGAAGCAAGAATACTTCCATATGTCTCATGGCACATCTTCCATCTCCTGCTGCATTTTACTCACCAACTTGATAGCCAAAGAAAACTGGATGAGATTCCCTTTGAAGCCCATCAGCATTTGCTCTTTAATGAGTGATACAGATTGTTGTTGACTTTAAGGAAGCACATTTTCTACCCAGGGACTGAGTACATTGTCTCTAAACAGATCATATTTAAAAGTGACCTTAATGACATATGAAGATACCTTAAATTTTGCATGGATTCCCCCTCACTGGCTATTTCTAAAGCAAGAATAGATGTTTTTTTATGAGATGCTCAAGTCCAAACAGGAATTATCACAGGAAAATCCTATGGCAATGTAAGATCATGTAGAAAATCAAATTTAGATAATCTTTTGGGTTTATAATTTATATCTCTCTATATTAAAAAACTTTTCCTGTAGGATGACAGAGTGATGTCATCAAGTCACTCTGCATCCCACCTGCCTCTTCCCCCTCTCCCAGCTTAAGCCCAACCTCGCTGCTTCCCCTCGCCACTTGGAATTGCTATTTTAAACCAAGCCCTTCCCCCTTCCTCTACTCCCACCTCACAGGGCTTTCAATGCCAAGAAACCTGGCACAGTAGCTGGCAGACCCCACATTGCAGCTGTGACAGCCCAGGGGCGGGGGGAGGGTATGGTGCTCAGAACAGCAGCCCAGGGACAGGCACTAGGAGCGGGACTCCTAGCCAGGCTTATGTGCCAGCAGTGGGCTTTTGGAGGCTCCCCTGCCGCCAGGCTCTTGGGGAACCAGAGCGTGGTGCCCAACTGCCTGGAGTCCAGCTGCTCCCATGGAGACTCATCCCTCCCCAGCGGCTGCACTTATCACGGCTGCCAGAACACCCCTGAGCCACCCAGGGGAACTGCCACACCAACCTGTTGGTTCCTTCCCTTCCGCTCCTGGCGGATCTGCAGGCAGGGTTGGGGCACTGACCAGTGCCCGTGGGACCGCACGGGGAAGAGGTCAGGACAGTGGCCCCCTGTGCTGATGTTTTCCCCACCTCAGCAGGCTACAATGCCCCGGCACCATGTTCACACAGCACTATTAGGGTTGCCAGATGGTTTAACAAAAATACCCCAAAAAAACCCACTGGGAAAAAATTCTGTTGAGAAAAAAAAAGGGGGAGACCAAAGTTATTAAGCAAAAAAAAAAAAAAAAAAAAAAGAAAAGGCACTGTGCCTTTAAATGGCCCTGCACTCCTCACTCCCCCACCCCTGCCAGGTGAGGCAGGGGAAAATTGTAAGCATGGCTTCCGTCTGAGGGAGACAGGAAATACTGGACATTTCACATGTCCAGTATTTTTCTGGGCTTTTTACCGGACGGGGACCCAAATAACGGACAGTCCGGGCAAAAACCGGACACCTCGCAACCCTAGGCACTACCTGCTCCTCATTGTGCCCATGCAGGATGGGCAGACACCCCTGCACTTCCCCAGTCACCAGGCTTAGAGCTGGGCCTGGTTCATGCTGTGGGCCAGCACAGGAGGGTTTATAGTGTGGGGGGGAGAAGGGACCCTGGCTCATGGGGGGAGGAGGAGGAGGGAGAAGTGGAGCCCAGGCTGGCGCAGCGGCCGGGGTGGGGAGAAGGGGCTTGGGCTGGTGGGCGGGAGGGAAGGGAGAAGGGACCCAGACTGGCAAAGGGGAGAGGGAGAAGGGACCTGGGCTGGCATGGCCGCAGCCTGGCCCTCCCTGATGGACAGGGGGAGAGCCGGGGTTGCCTATTCCCCACAAGACGGGGGCTGGCGAGCTCAGCAAGCAAGGGGCACAGCCCCCTAGTGAATCCATGAAATCATAAACCCCTTATCAGAAAAAATATCAGATAGTATCTTCCCTCTATGAAACTGAATTACTTCTGTGGTTCACAGTGCAAACTAGGCATAGTACTGAGCAGGAAAGTTCCCTTTTGCCTCTTCCTGACTCTTTAAAATAACTGGATTCCGTTTTCTCCATCTCTACTGTGTTCCTGGAGCTTTTGAAGCTCTAAGCATAACAGTAGAAAGTTCAAACATGCTGAGCCCCTTATTCTGTTGAGTCTTTCCACACTGGTATTTTTTTAATCTACAAGTTCAGGTATGCAATATAAATCAAACACTTGGCAACACAATCACTTCCTTTTCTGTGCCTATTTTAAATCTGTCAATCAAAAATACAACATAGCATGGAAGGACATGTACATTCTGGAATTGATACAGCTCCCATTGAGGTAGATGGCCCATAGGATAGTACTTAAGAGGTTCAATCTCTTACTACAAACTGAAGCATTAAAATCCTATATGTCCAGCCTTTATTTTTAGTGGGCAGTATTATATTCCTTCTCCATGGAATTACAGAGCTTACGTGACACTAGCTAATTCAATTCAGTTTCAGTGCCGTGTGTCTTTGTAAGGATCAGAACACGACAGTATTCTTCAGGGTGAGTGAAACTATTTGGGAAAAAAACCCAACAACCACCCAAAGAGCTGGTACAAACTTAAATCCAAATGTGACTCAAACCTGAACTTATTTGATTAGAAACAACTCGGGGGCTATGCCTCTGCTTGCTACGCTCGCTAACACCCTCTCGTAGGGGGTAGGCAACCCCGGCTCTCCTCCCTGGCCAGCGTGGAGGGCTGGGCTGTGGCTACGCCAGCCTAGGTCCCTTCTTCCTTCCCCTACCCCATCAACCCGGGTCCCTCCCCGCCACCAGCCTGGGTCCCTTCTCTCTCCTCTCCACTCCCACCCATCAACCTGGGTCCCTTCTCCCTTCCCTTGCCCCATCAGCCCAGATCTCTCCTCCTCACCCCCCCCCAGCACAGGCCCCTTCTCCCTCCGCTTCCACGCCAGCCCGGGTCCCTTCCCCTGCCATGCCAGCCTAATTCTCTTCTGCCCCTGTCATGGCTCACAGGTTGTGCTCATACTTGGTCCATTGGTCTCCGGAGACACCCCCCTCTGGTGTGGCAGCCCCTTCTCGGGGAGCCCACTCTCACCTGGGGGGTCCACCCCTCCGCCTCCGGGATAGCATCTCTCAGGGCCTTTAGCATGCCTGTGTCCGCAATGAGCCCCCTCAGGGCGGGGTCCACTCCCTCTGGACTATTGGGGCCTTCACTCCCATAGGGAATAGTGCAAGACTGTTCTCCAGACTAGAGCGACTCTCAGCCAGCACAAAAGAGCATGGTTTATTGAGCTTTGAATGCAGCAAAGGATATCTCAGGCCTGTAGGCCTGGCCTCCCTAAGTGCAGCACGTCTGAGTCTTCCCTGCAGCTAAGTGAGCTCTGCCTGCTCTCTCACTGTCCAGATCCAAAGCCCCCCTTCTCCAATAACCTCTACAACAGCCCCTCCCCGTCCATTGTCTTCTATCCAAGTAAACAGGGTTGCCTGGGCCCCTCTCTTCTCCGCCTCTCCTCTCCTCCATCCATTGTTCTCTCCTGGCTGGAACTAGCTGGGCAGCTCAGTGAAGTCTCCTCTGCACCGCCCATTGTCCTCCCTCTGGCCAGAACTGGTTGTGTCTTCTAAGTTGGGTCTGCCAGTCACCAGGACACCAGTTGCTGGGGCTGCTCCAGTTCTGTGCTGTTTCTGCAATGACAAACTCTCTCTCCCCTTGTCACATTAAACCAGTAACTCCAGGGCACTGAGTGCCCGCCTCTGCATGAAACCCCCCTCTGAATCCTCCAAAACGCCCCCAGTTCCTCACACCCCCACCCTGCCAGCCCTGGTCCCTTCTCCACTCCCCACTAGCCTGGGTCCTTCTCTCTTCCCCTTCACCCACTGCACCAGCCCAGCCCCCATTCTCCCTTCTCCCCTTCCAGTCCGGTCCCTTCTCCCTCCTCTCCCACTAGCCCAGGTCCCTTCTCTCTTCCCCCCCTCCCCTGCCATGCCAGCCAAAATCCCTTCTCCTCCGCCTCCCTCCCAGGTCAGGGTCCCTTCTCCCACCCCCACCAGCCCGGGCCCTTTCTCTTCCTCCCAAAACCTTAACTCCCCCCTCTGCCAGTCACAGTGCATGCCAGGCCCGGCTCTAACCATGGACCTTGGTTTAATACTTGAAATGAGGAGTCTGGCCACTGTGGCTGGGCAGACTGCCCTCCTCAACTTCTGCTCATTCTGGGATTACCTTGAGAAAAAAAATACATGGAACAAATTCTTTTCTGGCATAACTCCACTACACCAGTACAGAACTTGTCCCACCACAGATGCTGCTTCAGGCCAGAACAGAGTGAGTGATATAGTTGTACAGACTTAAATTGTAAGTGTACATCTGGCCTCAGTAAGGGTAGGAGGATAGGGAGATGTATGCCTGCTGGAACCAAAGGATGCCTTGAATTGAGATTCACAGAAATTATGCTATAATTGGGATGAAGGGCAGAGAAGAGTGACACAAAGAATCATTGTTATTGAAGTCAAATGTAGGAAAAAGAAAGATGGATGTAAGGTCAGGAGATACAGAAAAGAGAAAGTTGGAGGGTCACAGAAAAGGAGATACATGGGGTTTGTCTGGGAGGAAATACAAATATAAACTAAACAATGTTATTTTGGTATCATCTTGGCAGAAGTTAATGTGTTATCTTGCTTCTCTTTTGTCTCTCTTTTGTAACCAAATAGAAATATCTCATTGTTAATGATATTTTTTTCCTTGTATCTTTCTCTGCCAACCCCTATTGTACTCTACTGAAACTAAGTCTGAAGTCTGCCTTTCTGAATTTCTAAAACATATATAGAGAGCAACTGAAACTTAAGGTTCTCCCAAAGCCACTCCAGAGTGGAAACCAAACAATCTAGAGAGGCAATAACATTCAGATTCTGTTTTGGAAGCACAAAATTATCTGGAATTCTCTAGATTAGTGGTTTCAACCAGTGGTCTACGAACCCACTGGGGCTAGAACAACTTTTACAGTGGGAGTGCTGAAGCTGAAAGCATGCATTTGAGTTGTTCCTGCTCCTTCAAACCAGAGGGTGCAGTACCACCCCTGCATGCGTAAATCCAACACCCCTAGAGATCCATAAAAGATAACTATGAAAGTAAAGATTCAGATTCCAGGAAAAGCATTCCACTTTTCTGCTCATTAAAAAAATATGTGAACACCCCCACCTAAAGGTCAAAAGCTAGAAGTATTGTTGATACCAAAATATCTAAGTTTAGCGCTCTTTTTCACGCTGCACCAAATGCTGAGCTAAGCATGTGGAACATTTATACATGAATTTTATTCAGTCAGCATTCAGTCTAAGACTTATATAGTGGAGGGCCACAGATTGAATTTCCAAAATGGTCTACACCTCCACTTGAAATTTTTTAGGCTACAAATGAAAAAAAAAGTTTGAAAAGCACTTCTCTAGATTTGAACAGAGACAATCTTTGATTACACTAGCTGAAAAAGATGGCCTTTCAGGTGGTCAGAAAATTCAGACAAAGAATTCTTTGGTCAGAATTGGCAGTTTCTCAAGATAACTTTTCACGGAGACCAATTTCCAGATGAACATTTCACGGAGACCAATTTCCAGATGAACCCCTGGATTCCTGCCACCTTCCCTGCCCAATACCTTGGCAGTCTGCCAGGTGGGGAGCTGAAAACCTAGAAGCCCTTGCTCTCAAGATTACAGCTCTTCAGCAGCCCTGGCTCTGGGGCTGCCAACCCTCACATAATTTAATCACTTGTATCATGTGCTATTAGCTAATGATGGAACAAGACAAGCCACCCTTCATTTCTCTCTCCTTACTACACCTGACAAACTTCTCATAGGAGTCTGAAATCTGCAGTCTGTGGTGTGTGTGTGGGTGGGTGTGTCTAGACTACAGGGTTTTGTTGACAAAAGTAGACTTTTGTCGACAAAACTATACCTGCATCTACACTACTGCCCGTTCTGTCGACATAACGTCGACAGAACGCGGCAGTTTTGTCGACGGCGGTAAACCTCATTCTACGAGGAATAACGCCTTTTGTTGACAGAGTTCTGTCGACAGAAGGCGTTATTGCATTTACACTGTCCTTTGCGTCTACACTCTCAGCTTGCTTTGTCGACAGAACTGGATGTAGTCTAGACGCTCTTTGTCGACAGAAGCCTGTAGTTTAGACGTACCCTGTGTGTCCAAACCAGGATTAAATACCTCCTCAGGCTTTAAATCTTGTGCTACAGCCTTTTGATATATTGAAATAATAAAGTAAGCTTGAGAATTGTTCAGCAGATATTATTAGTCCCTGATAAAGAATCTGTGGAAGCTATTCCTCAGCATTCAATGTTTAAATTGTGGTTTCTCTCATGCCATCAGGAATTGCAAGCAAGCATGTTCCCAGTAGAAAAGAATTTGAGGCTGTGTAGTGGGGAAGCTCTTCCACTCTGACAAAGAAATTGTTAAAGCCAGGCTAGAGGGAGCCTGTGTAAACCAATCAGAAAAAGGCTTATAAAGAGCCAATAAAAGGGCAGTTTGCTGGGAAGCCCTGATATAAGGAGCTGCTCAGAAAAGCAGAGGGCAGTTGGGTCCTAACCAGTAGTTTTGAGGGAGAAGCACCTTGGAGAGAGCAGTGCTGGGCAGGCTCAGGGGAGCTGGAGAGAAGCTCCAGCCTGATACCTCACTGGTTGTGGCTTTGAGACAAGGGCTGAGAAGTTCCAAGAGTCATAGGGAAGTGGGCAAGGGAACACTGAGGGCAGTTAAGGGGAATGAAGAAGGGTGGGACAAGAGTGCTGCAAGAGGGTCCCTGGGCCAGGACCTAGGATAGTGCTCTGGGTCCCTCTCCTTCTGCCTTGCACCACACCTTGCCACCAAAGAGCATAGCCTTTCCAGACTGCATTGCCCCCGAGGCAAGGGACTAGACTTTGGAGCTGCAGTTGGCCACTGTGACAGATAAAAGGAAGGAAGATTGATGATACCTCGAAAGGGGAGTGAGAACAGAGTGGTGGGCACTGCTGGAGGGCAGTGTCCTGAATAGGAGGCCACAGTCCAAGAAGTCCAAGATAGACTGTGGAGCAGAGTGAAGATGGGTGAGACACTGGCCAGAAAGCTACACACTCCAATAGACAGAGCTAATCAGGAGGCACTGTGGTGGTGAGTTGATCCTGTTACAGGCTGGTATAAGAACATCCAAAAGAACTACTCAGCAAAAGGCTGCTGAATAAATACCTGTCTGCATTCTATAATAGAATTCTTTCACATAAAAATTAACAAAAATAATACCTGTGGTTCAAGAAAATATGAAGTTTGGTTAAAGTTTTGTTCTCAGTGTTGTTGTAGCTGTGTTGATTCCAGAATATTAGAAAGACAAGATGGATGAGGAAATAACTTTTATTGGAAAAACTTCTATTGGTAAGAGAGACAAGCTTTTGAGCTTACATGGAGCTCTTCTTCAGATTTGGGAACTGTATTCAGGATATCACAGCTAAACAGGAGGTGGAATAGATTGGTTACCATAAGTAGTTAATATTTTTCAAGGAAGCCTTCAAGGAGAAGTGACCCACTAACAACCATCCATTTATGAGGGAAGGTGGGGGAAGAGGAAAAAGAAAGCTGGGGGTGCAGTTTAAGTAGGTCATAGAGGGTGCATCTACACAGCAGCACTAGCTCAAAATAAGCTACGTAATATGAGCTATGCAAATTGTGTAGCTTATTTCGAGCCCAAATTTTGAAATAACCTGCTATTCTGAAACATCCCTTACTCCTCATGGAGTGAGGTTTACAGGGACGTTGTAATAGCGAGCCCATTATATTTTGAAATAACAGGCTTGCAGTGAAGATGTGGGATAACTATTTCGGGATACTCTGGTATCCTAAAATAGCATTGCAGTATAGATGTAGCCAAATTGTTGTAATAAGACATTAATTCAATACCTCAGGCCATGATTATTAATGTCTAGCAAAGTTATGAATTTAAGCTCTCAGTCTTATCCTTTGAAGGTGATGTGCATGTTGCACTTCCTCAACCTTGCTGAGGAACAAATTCGGGCAAAGGGTGGGCTGGAGCAGTATTGCTTTTTGGTGTTGTTTATTGGTACAGATTTTAAGGGTAAGGTGATACTCATACACACATACATCACATTCATGCTGGCAGTTTGGAGACAGATTGCAAGTGCGGTGTAGATTACTTTTGATTTTGCAGATGGCTGGAGTGCTGGCCAGGCATCAGCTTCTCAGAGACTCAGCCATGAGGTTCCCTGGGAGATCCCCTTGGATCTGTGGGAGGCTTCACTTTCCCTGGGTCGGTCCCAGGTTTCTGCTGTGCTGTTACATTTTGTCTGAGAGAGAGAGATTTTCCTGGCCACTCGTCAGTTGATTTATACACTTTGCAGGGTCCTTGTTTGCTTTAAAAGGTTACAGATCCTAAACTGCCTTTGATTGGGTTTTTCTCATTCACACGTCACACTCATTCCATAGGCTACACACATATTCATAAGCATACATTAAGCAATATGGTTTCTAAGCAAAGTCTGGCCTTATGGCTTTGACATAACAACAACAGCAACAAAAATATCATAAAAGGTATGAGTTAACATAACAAGAAGACATAGCAAAAAGCTAACATAAATTGTATTGCTTGACACCTAATATAAATTGTAGCTGAGAGAGCCAAGGTCAAGGGAAGGAGGAAAGAAGAGGGGTATGTTCAGCCAGCTAAACGCCAATGGAAAGGTGGTGTTGTGTCCAAATGGCTACATTGCAGATTTCCTTTAAGATTGGGGACTCAAAGATCAGATATAGAGTGATCACTTAGTGAAAAACATTCACCCACAGGTTATATGGGGTTCTTGTCCTTTATTGATGAGTTAATGTCAGAGCATAGTGATTTTCTGATTTCACCCACATAATGGTTCATGGGGCAATTAATGTACTAGATGAGGCATACCACGTGTTAGCGATAGGCATGTGTAGGACTCATGGATCTTGAAAGGTATGTTGCAAGGTGTGTTAATCATTATAGCAGTGGTGATGTGTATAGATTTTGCACATCTTTGCTCCTTTCAGTTGGTATGTCCTGTGATGACTGTAAGGCCTCATGGGTCCAGAAACCAGGCTTTCATGCTGCAACCAACAGCCCCTCGAACTAGCCTGTGCTCTGTTTATCCACAACCTACTGTGGACATAAACCATGGGAAGTTCTGCCTCAAGAAGCCTGCTAGCAGCAGTTGCATGGTTCCTGATTGGCTCCCCACCCTAGAGAAACTCACAAGGCATTGGAGGAAGTGGTCAGGCTATAGTGTGGATCTTTTGTGGTTGCCATGATCGTTTCTGCACCTTGCTTCTGAACTCCTGGATTCAACATCAGCTTGATTTGGTCTTTGCCTCCTGACCTGGACCCTGAAACCTGCCTCTGACCTATGTCCTTGGCCTGGAACCTGACTATGAATTCCTCCACCAGTCCCAGCCTCAGGTTTGACCCAGATGTCATCCTTGGTCCTGATGGTCCTTGTTATGGTCCCAAACAGTTTCCTGGACCACCCTAGCTCACGGTGAAGGCCTATTCTGGGGGAACATGGAGGCAGTGGGCCATTCCCTGCTGGGCATGCCCCAGAGGGTACTGGAGATGCCTGAGTGGGTTGACCACTCCCAGGAGGAGCTCCCCATGATTCAAACTCAAGTATCTCTACTCGGATCAAAGAACCAAGCTCTGTGAAGACACTCCATCCAGCTCCATGATGAAAATGCAGTGCCATGAACCCAAATGGCACACTGCAGAAAATCAGCTGATACAAGAACAGGTGGTGAGGCTACAGAATGAGAATGCTGAACTATAGGCATAAACTGAGGCCACATACCTAGACCCAATTACCCTCTCAGAACATGTTAATGGGGACCAAAAGTTCAGGAGGTTTATTAACCAGTGCTGCCTGCTGTTTTTGCTTTGTCCCCAGTCCTATCCAACTTACCAAGCAAATTTAGCCTCCTGATGGGAGATGCATTCACTACACAGGGCCTCACCCTTGCGTGAATGAATGAGCCTGATACTATTGGACTGGGATGACTTCCTCCTGACATTTTCTGCCACATTGTATGATTTCCACCATGTGTATTTGGCTGAGGAGGCTCTGCAAAAATTCTAATATTGGCAGGGACTAGCCTTCTCCGACGGCACCCACTTTTGGCAACCAATCCCTGACACTGAATGGAATGAAGCAGCCCAGCTCTATCAGTTCCAGTGGGGACTATGTGAGGTGATCAAAGATCCACTAGCTCATGTGAAGGCCCTGCTAACTTGGATGCCTTACACTGTCATAAACACAATAGACTGAGCAAGCAATGTGGAGCGGAGGATGTCTGTGTTATTATCTGGCCAGTGTCCCATGGTACCTGTTGCCAACCTATACCTCAAACCCATGCACCTGGATAGTGTCTACTGTATGTGACCTGTGATGAAAAGGAGCACCATTTACAGGCTGTTTTTCTGCTGTGGAGGATCCAACCATATTCTTGCCAACTGCCCATCTCGAGCTCTAGTCCAAGCAATTTGGGAAACAATCACACCCAGGCCTGCTAGAGGAGGTTGGCCTGACTGATCTTCAATATAATGCCCCCCTACTCCTTAGCTAGGCATATCCAAGGAATGGTGAGCACTAACTGAACCTTGAAGTCCAGGTCTGACTCCCGGTTTCTGGAAAGTCTTACTGTATCCCACCACAGTGGATGTCGGTGGACTTTGGAGCATCAGATCTCTTCATAGTTGCTGATACAGTCTGAAACTTTTGGTTGAACCAGAATACTCAGACTGTCCTTAACTTCCTGGAAACTTTAGATAGTCTGCACCTGGCATTGGAGATAGTACCTCTGGAGGCTGCCGTTCCTGATCTCAGGAGGTCCTTCAGTTCATAATGAACTACTAACCATACTTCCCCATATGCTGTGGCTGAAGGCTCATGAGCCACACAACCTCTGACATGAGCATCAGGTTAGCTTCTGCTGCAAATTGTGCCTGCATGTCTGCCTATACATAACACCTGATGACCCCAGAACCAAGATATGCCTCCAGCCACCAGAGCTGACTCCAGCACTGTCACCTGTGATGCGTTGTCCACCCCAGAGAAGAGGAGGAATTAAATTTTCTGGGTCAATTTGGAAATGAAACTCCTGAAGGGAAATGCAATAGAGGTCTTTAAAGTCTTGAATGGTGTGGAGAAAGTGACTAGGGAAGTGTTATTTACCTCTTCATATAATACAGGAACCAAGGGCTGGTTACCCAAGGTTATGAGTAGGCAGCAGGTAAAACAAACACAAGCAAGTACACCTTCCATGGCCAACCTGTAGCCATGGCCAACTCATTGTCAGGGGATGTAGTGAAGACCAAAGGAATAACTGGGTTCAAAAAGGAAAAAAAAGTACACAGAGGATGGAAAATCACTGCCATTAGCCAAGATGATCAGAGATAAAACCCTATACTCTGTGTAGTCTTAAAAGTCTGACTTCCAGAAGCTCAGACTAGATGACAGGGGGTGGATCACACAGTGATTGCCCTGATCTGTTTATTTCTTCTGAAGCATCTGGCTTCAGCCATTGTCAGAAGACAGGATACTTGGATAGATCTGATGCAGTACAACCATTCCTGAGTTCTTATGGGTTTGTGACCTATCTCAGTGGACTGGAGAGATAGGACTTCCCTAGTATTCATCACAAACAAAATTATGGAAAGAATGGCCACTTGATGATTTGGGATGAAATCGATAGTACCTTTGTTTATGCTCTGGGCCATGCCTAAACTATCTTTAATCTCCACCCTAGTCTCTGTGTTTAGCAGTCCCACTTCTTTCCTTGTTTTCTGTTTATATAGCTATAGAATCTTTTGCTATTGTACTTAATTTCCTTTGCAAGGTCCAACCCTGCTCAGCTTTTCACAGTTCTCACTCTTTCCCTGTACTTTTTGATCTTTCGGATTTATTTTTCCTTAATGATCCATCCCATCTTCCATTCCTTGCAGGGCCGCCGACTTATCCATTAGGCACAGTAGGCACAGTGCCTAGGGCCCATGATACTTTTAGGGGCCCACGAAAATGTTTTAATTTCTTTTAAAATCAGAAGAAAAAAATGAACTTTTAGGGTCGAAGAAAATGTTTTAATTTTTTTCTCACATCAGAAAAAAATGAAACTTTTAGGGCCCACGAAAATCTATTAAATTTTGCCTAAAACAGAAAAAAATAAAATGTTGAAGTATTTAAAGTTATATCAAAAATAATTTTTAATATTTTTTTTTTTATGGAGGAAGGGGCCCACGAAGGCAAAAGTGCCTAAAGCCCACGAAAGTCATAATTCCTTGTAGGCTTTCTCCTTTCTCTTAATCTGTTTGAGATATTGCTCATACTATTTGATGAATAATAACCCCCTGCTATCAGTTGATATTGACCCCTGTCATATGACAGGTATTAACCTTTGTAACTCTGATCCAAGTCCCAGTCATATGGTGTGGGTTAGGATTATAAAGTTATCATTGCATGGTAGCACAATATCTACTCTCAGGCTATGTCTAGACTACTGAGTTTTATCAGAAAAAGGTACGCAAATTGCGCTCCGCAATTTTTCCGATAGTTTTGTCGGAAGAGGATTTTCCGAAATTTGGAACACCTCCTCCTCTTTCGGAAGAGCCCTTCTTCCTCATAGAAGGAGGAAGACAGGGCTTCCGAAAGAGCGCGTCTGTTCTTCTGCAAAGAAAAGCGGAAGAGCAGACATGTTCCTCCGTAGTCTAGACATAGCCTCAGATGGTGGTATACCTGAAGCTTTGTCCTGTGTATTTGTACCAAAAAATGTAGGTGTAGAAGGCTAGGTCCCAAATCTTGGAAGAAGAAAATCATTTGTGTTGTTTTTTGGAGGCTGCTTTTGGAAATTTGCCACCAAAAAGGGTGTTAAATGAAAGTTATAGGAATTTTTCAATCGGATGCATGCAATAAAGAATGCTGAGGAAGAGAATGCAGACATTCGCATGTAGTCATTGCTATGATGCGAGGCAAAATATTAGGTTCCAAATATCCACTTTAGAGAAATACAGCCAAAATAGCCAACTGTTTGTTTGTTTTGGGCTTCCTTCAATCTGCCAGATATTCCTGAACTTCTAAATAGCTACATTATCCTCCAACACCCGAGTGCCACTGCTGCACAGGGTGGGAGATTATTTACCCCACAGAGAAAAGAGACACACTATGCTGTATCAACAAAGTGGCAAAGGGTTCAGTACAGTTTAATGAGATATTTTTGTCTTTTCAGAAGAAAAGATGAGCTTTAGCTTGTGTTTTAGATTAACTATTTTACTTATTACACTAAAAATATTTTCCTCTTCCCATGACAATCACATGACAATCATCAAAAGGACCAAGTCATTCCTTTATTTTTTTGCTCAAGGTGTAAAAAAGAAAACCATTTATTTTGGGGGAGATAAAACCCTTTGGTGCCAGCTAGTCAAAGGCTGCCTCTGTCTAATATCTCCCTGTAACTCTGCTTTTTAAATAGATTGCAAATAGTGTCATACCAGATGTAAGGTAAACTGAGGACTGCAGATTGCATAGATAACATGCATTTCACTGGGAACATTTGCCAACCCTCTTTTCCAAATGTTATCTGTCATCTTCTTAATAGTCAAAAGCTATCAACAACAATGAGACTTCTTCATCCTTGCAAATGCAGTAGTTAGAATCAAAATGAATGCATATTAGAAGCAGTGTCTGATATTACAACAACCCATTTCATCATGAGAATAGAGGATAAGGAGTCTCAATTTATATTACACCTGAAGCATGAAATTGCTTTTTTCTCTTCCCAAATTTTCATCTCCTAAAACACATACAAGGAAAAAAGTTACCTGGAAAGTTAATTATGGTTGGAAAAAATAAATCAGTACTAACATACTGTCTGGCACCCTAGACTCAAGCAATTAAACAAAGCCTTAAGGCTTTCTTGTGAGGATAGTATTGTTCGTAGGATTATTGTCAGCATAATTTTTTACTGGCTGTATATGGTATAATTTAGGTGCAGCCTTGTTAAAATAATGAAATCTAGTGGATGCCTGTGACTGCCAAATGAGCTATGAATCTGTTGATCAATTTATTCATTCTGTATTGGCCATAAAACAATGCCCAATGCAAATCAGGCTTCACATTCAGTGATATGATGCAGCATTTTATGAAACACTGAATTGTGATATAACCTCTCGAGGAAGGGAGGATGAGATAATATCTTTTATTGTCCCAACTTCTGTTTGCGTAAGACAAGCTTTTGAGCTTTGCAGCGTTCTTCCTTTGGTGTGATACAGATATTCTTATGCAATAATAGTCTAGATCATGCTTATTTTAAATTACTTTAACCAAAGGACAGAGTGGTTCAAGAGATTGTTAACAGGCTACTAAGCCTTAAAGTCATTGGATCAAATCCAGTCTAAGTTAAGAATGCTTTACATCACTGTGCCAGATTGTTCCTGGTAACATGCATAACACAGGCAGGGAACTGAGGATCCTAATGTGGAGTTTCCTTTGCATACTCCTGTCGGGGAACTGGATTTTGTTCCTTTCTTTCTATGGAAGAACTGTGGCTAGCCTAAAAACCTCATAGATTCCCTAAGATCTGCAGAGCTCTCAATGATTAGCAAGGCCATTGAAGCCACATTTGCTGATTCCCTGCCTGGGACTTCCCTTTGCTACAACCTTTCCTATGAGACACCCACATTTCAGCCTGCTCACCATTCTCCCATGTGGATCCCTGGACTCATCAACAGATAAGGAATTCAAGAGCTACTATTAATTGATGGGGTATAATCTGACCTTCTGGCTGGCAGTGAAGTAAGTGGCTTCTATTAGCATTTTAGAAGAGAAAAATCTACTGGCAAAACTGGACTTAACAGGCATCCTTGTCACCCATGTCAGCAGTATAACTCTGTAGGGTAAATTGGACCCAAGTACAACCATTACAGAGAACAGAACCAATCAAATGTACAATGAGAGCATAGTGCAGTCCATAGGAAAATGTGACCTGATAGTCACTAACCTAAAAAACTGAAGTTTGTGGTGGAGGATGGTAAGTACCACATACTCCTCTGGGGGAATACGGCTATGCATTCCATAGATCTGATCAGGATGCTGAGTGAGAATTGTATAGCTGCTGTGCAAGAAGAAAATGAGGGGTCCCCGACAATGGAAAAAAATTAAAAGCATACAGGGATGTTTTCAAAAGCAACAGATGTCTCAAGGAAAAGCCGTGACTGAACGTTGACTTCACAGTGGAATGCATGGTTATTATGAAGAAAAATTTCAGTGGCTGTGCAATCCAGTACACAGGGAGCCTAAACATCTGCAGAGGAGGTGCATCATAGCTCCTTCACAAATCAGTACTACATTGGTAAGCAGCAAGATATTGGTAAAGATGCCATCAGGAAAATTATGTATCTGCGTGGACCCCAAGCCACTGAACCAGGCAGAGAAAAGATGCCACTGTTCACTGTCACAGCTGGCAACACCTTGCACAGGGGGTGTCTGGTATACATCTCCCCTTTATCCATTGTTTCAGATATCCATTGCTCATAAATACTAGAACGTGTTCTGATTTACATTGGTCTTGATAGGCATATTCATTGTTTGCATGATTCGGGACTGATATACTTTCCCTTATTGCACAGTACTGTACGTGCACCACTGACCATGTTCAAGGTTTATTACTTATGGAGGATGTTTTTTATGTTGATTAAGGAGACAATAGGTGAAGGAAAGCCCAGTGTAAAGGAGTTTTGGAAATCCTACAACATCTTGAATGGCATGGAAAACATTGAAGCATCATGGGAAGAGGTCCCATGGTATGAGTGGTATTTGGTGCTGTGCAGAGCCAGAGGCTCTTCACAGATTTGAGGGGTGATGCTATTCCTGCTCTTGAACAAGAAATTGTCAAGTTGGCAAAGGATGTTGGCTTCAAGGAGATGGAGGAGGATGATGTACAGGAGTTGCTAAAATCTCAGGTTGAGCAACTGACAGATGAGGAACTGGTTGAGCTGGACAAACAATGAATAGCCAATGAAAGCAAGGATAAGGATGATGATGACGACGACAACATAGAGCAAGAAATCAGGAGTCTGACAACAAAGAATCTCTCCTGTTTCTCTGAGCTGCTGGATGAGATGATGGAAATCATACAGTGATTCTTTGCTCTCAGTGATGCTGTGGCTTGCTACAGGGAGAACTGTCATTTAGAGATACATACAGGAGATCACACATCAATAAAATCCTCTTTCAAGACTTTTGCAACCAAAAAGCCAACCATGGAAAAGCCAGCATAAGAAAACTCAGCAACCATCCCTATCTAAGTTTAGCACAATTGTCAGTTTTATACTGAATTACTGTACTGTATTTACTGTATTAAAGGTTCTACGTGTTTGAATAGTGTTTGGAGGGATCTACATTGTTTTATTCAATATTTTATGTGTAAAATGTGTACTGTATAACCTGTCACACTGTTTAGGCGAGAAGAACATTGCCATGGGTGAATGTGGTGAAGCTGTTAATGCATCCTCCTCCCCCACCCCTTATTCCATTATTTCTTAAGGGGAAACAATTCCCCGGTATACATTATTTCAGTGTCCATTGCCTTTTTCAAGAACACACCGCCAATGTACATTCCCCATATAACCGATGATTTTCATTTAGTATTCATTTACTGTGGGGTGTCATGATTAATCAATATGTTACATCATATATATTCATTATATATTCATTTAGAGATGATTTGTAGGATTGTAAAAGTACAGGTTGGACCTCCCTGGTCCTGCACCCTCGGGTCCTGAGCTGTCCCAAACCAGGGAGCTTACTGGACCAGGGGAGGTCAGTGCTCCCCTGCTGGCTGCCCCGCTCCCAGGCTCCTCTCTCTGTGGCTCCTGCCCTGTCCTGACCCCTCCAGTGCTGGCCCAGCAGGGGCTCCTCATGCCACTGCCTGGAGGCTGCCTCAGTGTCCTTTGGGGCTCCCAGCTGGGACAGCCTGGCCATTGCAGTCCTGCTACCACAGGGTGTCCCCCAGGGTTCCCTGGAAGGGGCTGCCCAGCCGGCAGCCCTTCTGCAGCTGGGGGTTCTTCAGCTGGGGCCAGGACTCCGCAGCTGCCTGCCTCAGCTGACGCCGAGGATTCCCCTGACAGAGAGGGAGCTCCTCAGCCACACCTGGCCCTGTTGACTTTGGGGCTTCCCTAGCCAGGTTGGGGCTCCCCAGCTGCTGTCTAGTGTAGCTGCTGGTGGTTCAGCCTGAGCTCCCCAGCTCCCATGTTGTCCCCCACTGCCGCCTTCAGTGCTCTTTGTTCAAGCAATATCTGTGGCCCTGCTGGATCACAGATGTTGTCAGACCAGAGAGTCCTGGATTTGGGAGGGTCAACTTTTATATGATTGAGCAGTATTTAGAGGAACTATCTCGTATACATAAATAATACAAGCTAAAATGTAAGAAACTGTGAGCTGAGATTTTCAGGACTTTAGTTTAGCCATTTTAGGTCTTGGAGTTAAGTAATAATGATATAAGTCAGTGACCAAGAAATAACTTGAAAGATTAGAGAAAAGAGATATTGTGAAAATGTAGTGTGAAGATTAAATTTAAATTATAAAATGCTGTAACAAATACTGTCTCCAACACATGCCTTATCCACAAGATACAACAATGGTCAGAAGAACCTATACAACCTATAAATTGGAGTTCCTTGTGTTTCTCAGAGACACAGACCAATATGAAAGAGAGTGTTGATACTTTCATGTACATGCACCGAATATAGGTATAGACAGTATAAGGCTGCCCAGAGTAAGGAAAATGTATTTCGTATGGGAAACTCCAGCAGGGACACCAGTCTCTACCACCATCTAGGAGGAAGTGAGTATATCTGTAGTTATAACTAGTACAAGGTACATATTATTTTGAATTGTATATGCTGTGGCATTTATGATTTTGATGGTAACTCAATAAAACTGTTAAAAGCTAGATGTTCTTGTAATTATGTTATTTGCCTACGGTTTCATGGGTTCCTATGGGCTTTAAATCCAGAACAGAGATGACCCTATTGAACTTAAGACTGTAGTTTACTATCCTGAACCCCTCACTGAAGTATGATTAAAATCAGTGGTGAGCAACCTGCAGCATGCAGGCCACATGCAGCTTGTCAGGGTAATCCATTGGCAGGCCACCAGACAGGCTGTTTACTGAGAGTCCACAAGTATGGCCGCCCATAGCTCCCATTGGTCACAGTTCACTGTTCTTCGGTCATCAAATCCATCCTTGTGCTAAGGTACTTTAGCAAAGGGAGCTAAGTGCCCAACTCCATTGGCATTCAGTGCTGAGCATGAACTTTAAAAAAATCTGATCCCTACATGATATCTGAATTTGGAATCCCACACAGTGAAGCACCTAAAATCATTGGTTAGTTATGAAAATTTGGCAGCTATTTTTGCCCCAGTAAGAAAGTAAAAATGTTGTAATTGGAGCAGAGGTTGAGAACTGCTAGAATAGAGATTTCTACCACAGCAATGGAGGATAACTCAAAGCCTGTAGAAAGGGGATTATCCTTCATTCTGTCATTAAGTCTTTAGGGTAATTTCTATCAAACTCTGTTTAATTTCTATAGACTCCTGTGGGACTCATTTTTTTCTATAGAGCTTTTTCACATTGGGCTGGAGTTCTCTCAATGAATGCTGGAGCAAAGAGAAACCAAATAAATTGTGATATTCTTATATTCTGTAGACCATGCATCAGCCTGCAAGGGAGGCCTTTTGTGGTTTAACCTAATTGGATACTGACAATCCCAATCTTAGGACCTCCTGGCATTTTTCAGAGTTCACCAAGCTTCTAACTTGGCATAGATAACTGATGTATACAAAGAGCAGATGTCAATAGTCATACATACTGGAATGCAATATACAATATGCTTGTGACTCCCACAATATGTGAGACGGGTATCCTATTTATATGCACCAGCCTTGTGCTGTCAGTCTCTAAATCAGAGATGCTAACAACAAACACACATCCAAAATACACAAAGATATTTTTAAAATTGGCACACAAGATCAGATTTGCACACGATACTTATTGACCCCCCAGTCTGGATATCAAAGCGTTAATCATGTGCCGAGGATTGCCACACATGACCTAACATTGTAGAGAGATTATTACATGGAAAAAGACAAGTTTAACAGTGAACAGAAGGGGAACATATGCTATGAAACACATTATCTATATATAGCTGACTTCAAATTTTGAAAATGTGCCCCCATGATCCGTGGGCCTGATTCTCTTCTCATGATGGTGTAAATCAGGAATAATAATATCAATGTCAATGAATTTACACTGATGTGAAACTGCTGAATCAGACCATGAAGCTGTACTCTACTGAGGGAAGAAATTAATGTACAGTTATGCGGACAGTTCAAGATAATAGAAAATATTTCCTCTTGATATATACCCAAAATTCAACAAGCTATGCACATACAGCATCACTGAGATACAGCTGTCTTGGGACAGAGGGCAGCAACCAGTTCATGAACAGCACAATGCACAACAGCCTGGAGATGTTTTGGCTAAATACAATATACAATCCCTTACAAAGAGACCCAGAATTGGTCAGATTTTAACAACTTGACCTACTCTGATGTACATGCAAAATTGCATCTAACTGTCCATTTCCATTTCATTTCCATAAGTAGCATAGACATGCAAATGGGTATCCATTTGCCCAAGCAAAATACTGGAAATCAGCCCTATAATAATTTTGCAGATCAGAGTGGCCTTTAAAATTTCATCTGAAATGATGATGAAATTAATTTGCTGAAAACCAGTCTCTCCGATCATCATCATATTTTGCTGTGCTGGATACATGCTTCCCCAAATATTTTTGTGTTTTGGAATTTACATAATTGAAGTGGCTATAGGTTTTACTATCTTCCAAAACTGAAAGCATATGAACAGCCTTCTGTTAATCTTTTCTTCTGGCTATGCACACTAACTATAGTGTTTACATTTCTTGACCTTACTCTGAGAAGTCTTATATCTTAGGGTATGTCTAGACTACGTGCCTCTGCCGACAGAGGCATGTAAATTAGACTACCCGACATAGTCAATGAAGCGCGGATTTAAATATCCCCCGCTTCATTAAAATAAAAATGGCTTCCATGCTGTGCCGGCTCAGCTGATCATCGGCACAGCGCGGCAGTCAAGACACGGATCAGTCGACAAGGAACGCCTTTGTCAACCGCTCCCTTATGCCTCGTGAAACGAGGTTTACAGGAGCGGTCGACAAAGGCGTTCCCTGTCGACCAATCCGCGTCTTGACTGCCGCACTGTGCCGACGATCAGCTGTGCTGGCACAGCGCGGCGGCCATTTTTATTTTAATGAAGCCGGGGATATTTAAATCCCCGCTTCATTGACTATGTCGGGTAGTCTAATTTACATGCCTTTGTCGGCAGAGGCATGTAGTCTAGACATACCCTTATTGTCATGTCCATTATACAGTAGACTTCCGATAATCCGGAACCTATGGGATTTAGGTGGTGCTGGATTATCAGATATGCCCGACTATCAGGAGGTACTATAAGCAGGTTATATATATACTGTATACATTATATACTGTATATAAAGTGTTCTTAACCCTTTTTATTGTACATACTGTATACAGTATACTGTAATGTTTTAGTTTTTTTAAGCCTTTTTTACCCTTTTTGCTCAGTTCAGCTGCTGCCACTGTTACCTTGTGACTCATTTTTTGCCGAAGCTCACTCACTAGGCTCTTGCCATTTTGATGCCGGACTATCAGGAGTGCCGGACTATTGGATGCCGGACTATTGGAGTTTTACTGTATCTGGTTCTTAGCTCTTCAATTCCTTCTCTCTCCCTCTCCCTGCTTTGGGTGATAGGAACATAGTGTTTCATCTTGCTGTTGACAGACCACCTTTCCAGTGACATAAAGTCAATGCTGGAAGGGTACATAGCTTTGCTTTCGGTTCCATGCAAAAGAGACTGACATGTAGAGTGTTCATGAATGTACTCCAAACACATCCTCACTCTATTTGCTTCCATCAAAACATTCTAAAAGTAATATCCAAGCCTTTCTTGTGCCAAATTTCAAAAGGTGCCTCAATTTAGCAAGAAGTAATTTTTGTCTTTAAAATTTATATTTTCTTCACTGCTTTTTCCTTTGACAGAGTTTTAGCTTCAGTCTCAATTTCTGGTTTTCATTATTCATCTGTTCTGCTAACCTAGTTAGAATTAGCTTCTGGTACCTACATGATGAGTAGCACTTTGAATACTCCCATTGTAATCAATAGGACTACTCAGACAAAGACTACACCTCATATAAGGATGATAAAAATCAAGCCTTTAGCTATTGGTGGAAAAAAATTCTCTGACCTACTTTTTTATGAGATGAATTATTTCAGTGACTACTTACCTATCTAGGCTATTAAATAAGTGCCCATTGTAATTCAAGAGGATGTCACCAATATCAGAATAGGCCAATTCTAGTTTCCTCTTTACTTCTCCTGAAGCAGATGGGGGTAATTTTTTAAAGATTTAATTCTTTTCCCCTCTTTTCCCCCTCCCTTCCTTTCTGATTCCACCTCTATTCTGCCTGCTCACTGCTTCTCTTCTTCTTTATTGTATTGGGCTGAGTCTGAGGAATAGCTACACTGAAGGAGTGAGTCTTGCATTGTGTGCTGAAAGCCTAAGATACATCACCTATGGGAGTGAGATCTAAAGGCTTTGCCCAATGCAGGGGTACTGAAATAGGGGAGGTTGGGGGGAGGGGGCACTATAGCCATGGTCCTATGCTTTTTAAAAGCAGGAAGGCTATTCTTTCCCACTTTTTACCTGCTGTAAGTGCGAGAAAAGGAGTCAGGGGCACAGGAGGGCCAGGGGCTAGGCCTTGTGTGAGGGACAGTGCAGGGGCAGGACCTGAGGAAAAGGGCAGTGAGAGGGCAGGACCACATTTCAAGGCTTGTTCTACCACCACCACCTTTAAGGTGCTTCTACTGCTCCTGGCTTTGTGCTTGGAAGGCCATGACTCCTGTAGTTAGTGTCTCCCTGTGTCACCCTGCTGTAGCTGTTGAGAGAGGATGTTATTGCAAAGAAGGAGATACGTCCCAAGGTAACTCTTTAATGATTAATACCAGTGGCCCATATCAGTCAATATAAAGAGAGCTTAGTGACAGCTTTATGCACAGGAATATTTTTTTTGCTTTTGGAGGGGCACATTCTCTGCCTTCCCACAGCACCCACCCTCCAGAAGTTGTCTCTCCCCACCAGGACCCCAGCACCAGTGTAGCTGGTTCTTCCTCCCTCCCTCACGCCACAGCAGTGGGATGAAGGTGTTGCCACCTTCCCCCCAAGCATGGCGTTGGAGGAACTCTTTCTCCCTGCCCTAGCCCCAGAGGAATTCTGTGCCCCTGCTGCCTGGGGAGGTCATGTACCTGCTAACCCCCTCTTGCACATGCCTCTGACTTAGCATCATCTTTGTCTCCACATACTTGCACTGATCACATTTCAGCTGCTGTTTAGAAACTGGGTCCATATTTAAATATATGGCTTATTTTTCTCAGCAACATAAAAACTCATTCATTTCAGTATGCTCTAGAGCGGAATAGTCATCTAGAATCTCGTAGAGCAAGGTGCTGAACCGCCTCACCTGCCTTCAAACATGGTGCAACTAACAGGAATTTGTATTTTCCTTGCACTTAGGGTGACAAGACAGGGAAAATTTGGGGTAGTAATGGGGAATAATAGGTATTTATATATGATAAAGCCTCAAATATCAGGATTGACCCTATATAATTGGGACTTCTGGTGGTCCTACTTGCACTGTCTGAAGTCAGACAGTAGGAACCTAATTCATGATTAATTCTGGCCTTAAAATATATTGTGACCATATAGTCTGACCTCCTACATTGCATAAGCCAAAGAATTTTGTTCAGTAACTTCTGCATCAAGCACATGGCTTCTTTTGGCACTTTAGCATAACTTTAGGAAAAATCTCTCATCCTGACTTCACGTGAAAAAGAATCTATCTACCACCTTCCTTGGGTAAGTTGTTCCAGTTACTAATTACCCTCACTGTTTCAAAACTGTGTGGCTTCTATCCTGAATTTTGTTAGCTTCAGATTCCTGACATCAGATTGGTGTTATGTCTTTGCCTGTTAGACAAAAGTCTCTTACTGCAAGACAGATTTATTTTCCAGACCTCAAATCATTCTTGTAGCTTTTTTCTAAGCCCCTTTCAATCTCTCAACATCTTCGTTGAAGTGTAGACACGAGAACTAGAAACAATGTTCCAGTAATGGTTTCCCTAAGACTGCATGGAGGGCTAATAACCTCAACCTACTTTTTCTTGATATTCCAATTCTGACACATCCAAGTATTACATTAGTTCTCAGCCATCGCATTACATGGGGTACTCAAGCTTGAGGTCATAGTGGATAACTAACTGAAGGCCTTTAGAGGGACACTGCTTTCCAAGACAGAGTGCTCTATCATGCAAGTGTTAGCTACATTTTTTGTTCCTAGATGCATGACTTTGCAGGTAGCTGTATTAACATACATGTTCGAATGATTCCAATTTACCAAGCAATCCAGATCTACTATATATTTGAGAGTATTTATATTTCTGTGAGCAAGTGAGTCTGTCTGTCCATCCATCTGTTTGTTCAAGAACCCCTCCTAAACAGAAAGAGTCAGGACCACCAAATTTAGTATGTAACTTCCTCTTATCCTAACTTAAAGCAAGGTAAAGGTTTGGTTGTGCAAGGACAACACGATGTGCCTAGAATGCAATTTTCATGACATTGAAAGGAAGGGGGTTGCTAGCAGGGACAGTTATATTGTGTAACAACCACAGGGAGTGGCAAGGAGCCAGAGATGGGGACTGGGACAGCTATAACTCCATTGGGATAGCAGGGGGCAGGAGTGGAGGTAAGCTTCACCCAACCAGCGCAGCCTCCATCATGTCCAGGCCCCGGGATCTGTCCCCCAGCCAGCATGGCCTCCATCATGGCCAGTCCCTGGGAGCCACTGCCCAGGCAGCGTGGCCCCCACCGCAGTCAGCCTTGGGGAGCTGCAGCCTCAGCCCCTGCTGTAGCCAGCCCCAGAGAGTCTGGTTAGCACAGACCCTGTCATGACCAACCATGGGGAGCTACCACCCAGCTAGTGAGAACCTCACTGTGGTCAGCCCCAGGGAGCTGCCACCTGGGTCAGCTACCCCATTGGGAATGCAGAAGTTAGGAATGGAGGTAAGTTTCCCATCACCTCCCCAGCCAGCCATGGCCTCCGCCGCAGTCAGTGCTAGGTTACTGCCACCCAAGAAGCACAGGACCCACCACAGCTAGCCCTAGGCAGCACTGCATCTGCTGGCTCCTGCAACCCCAACATCCCCAGGTCCCTGCCCTGAGCCTCTCCTCACCAACCCTGACTCTAGCACCACACACACACACTCAGTCCCATGCCCTAAGCCCCTCTTCATCCCCAAATCCTGACTCCTGTACCCCCTATGCCCCAACCCCTGTCCCAAACCCTCCTCAGCCCCCAAACCTTACTCCAGCACCAACACACACAACCCCCTTTCCTGAGTCCCTCCTGACCCTCAAACCCTCACTCCTGCACCACTATACACCCCCAGCCTCCTGCCCTCAGCTCCCCTCAGCCCCAAGCCCCTGCCCTGACTCCTGTAACTGCCACACCCTAGACCCCTAACCTGAAGGACCTGAGCAATGCTGGGTAAATCTTTTAGTAACTATATAAAACTAATGAATTCTCACTGTTTACCAGTAATAGCAGTTCTGCAGCCCTGGCATTCAGCTTCTCTCTGGGGTAGGCAATACTTTAGTGGTGGTTTCCCACTTCTTCTAGAAGTTTGGGTCCACTCTGTGAAGATGAAACATTTAATGTCTATATGACTAATCACATGAGTTGGTTCTACTCTGAGTATTAAGGCTGCAAAACGGGGTGAGCAAATATTTCCACAAATTTCAATGACTACCTTTTCTCTAAGAGCTGGATCTCTTGGAATTTAATTGTGTGCAGTAACTTTAAAGCACAGATATTAAGTACAATTTGCATCACACAAATATGCTACAATTATAGCAATGTACATCGCGATGCCTTACCACCCACATTATAGCGTTCAGGGCAAATTAATGAGCATATGCTACAATTCCAGCTCTTTTTGACTCTGTAATATGGAAAGGCTGTCATCTGTTCACAGCAGCCACAGATTTGTAACAAGCAAATGCCAATGTCTAGTTTTAATGTTCTGATGCAGCTGCTGCTGCCCTCATTTATGCCATAAAATCTTTTCCTTCCTGGGCATTTCTGTCATCTATCCACCACTTGCATTTTTATAACTGTAATTTTTTGTCCTATTAGAAGTGATTCATTCAATAGTGTTCCTTCCCCTCCTGTTTTCCTAGGTAATTGTAAGTTCACTATTACTGCAATATTGGAATGAAATATAAACACCTGCCAGTCCCTGCTGTTTGAAACTACAGTCACTTATTTTCCTTCATGTGAAAGCTTTGTACTGTTTGTTAACCTTGAGTTTAACTGCTTGGGGCTTGAGTAAATTAAAAGCTTTTCACATACCTTCAGCACAGTCATGTGCCTTTGTGTCTCTGCAGGCACGCAACTGAGTGCACTCTAACCTACTATAATTGGTAGTTGGCCAACCTGTTGAGCAGTTATAGCACACTAAGGCTACATCTAGACAGCGGCGCTATTTTGGGATACTGGAAACATCTTGAAATGGCTCTTCCACGTCTTTAAACACGCTTGTTATTTTGAAATATATTTTGAAATAACTGGCGTGCTATTCCGGTGTTCCTGTACCCTTGTTCCACGAGGGGTAAGGGATTTGTCGGAATAGTGCTTTACTTTGAAGTTACTCTACATAAGCTATGCAATTTGCAATTTGTGTGGCTTATTTAGAGGAAAGGGTGCAGTGTAGATGCGCCCTCAATGTATACAAATAATTCCCAATGAAGTCCTCCAGAGCTCTTATCACCATAAATCCCCCAAGATACATGCATACATATGGTTTGGGCTATTCAGTGCTTGCATATTCTCACTACTGTTCTTGTGCACCATCAGAACTAACATGATGGTTAGATTGTGCCTGGCTACTCCACCCCTGTGTAGGACACAGTTGGGCTGTTAACTCATCTCCACAGTGACTACGCCCAGAGAGGTGTTGTGTGTAGAGATTGCTCCTCTGCAGCAGTCCTGGGATGGAAACCAACCTGATGAGAATGGCTCACATAAGACAGAGATAAGTGTCATGGAGTCAGAGTGAGAAAATCCCCCAAAGTCCACCCTTTTTACACATGCTGGATATTTCTGGAGCATTCAGGCCATTTTCAGTAGACTCTAAAATTCAAGAATTTTGTGGGCTCTCTCTACACATTTTTAGCCAAAATTCTAGGATGAAAAGGAGGGTTTGCAGCCCCATCTCCTCTCCTCCCTCAACAGAATCAAACATTTTGGGGCAGTTTCATCTGGCACTACTGTTCTTCTGAACCAGGCATTCAACACAAACTAGACTTCAATGTTACAAAATCTTCATGAATTTTGAATAAACAAACTCTCTTAACTCCCTCCATGCCTGCTTGTGAGATTTCAACCGTTGACTGTTAAAACTCTAACAGTGTTCAGTTATTTTCCTGTGCCTATTTTAGGACTTGTGCGCGTATATGAATTGCACCACGAGGTGTGACCTAAACAGTCATGCTAATTGTGACATTTATTGCTTGTACAACATGCTTCAGTGCACATTGCATCTAGTAATTTCTCCAAGAAAGGAAAAAAGCTTCTTTGAAAGAAATACTAAAAACTAAGATTATCACTTGTCCTTTTTGTAATTGTAGTGTAATCAGCATTATATTTACATTTCAAAGAAACAAGGAGCCCTATTCAACAGCTGTGCGATTACATTCCAATTACAGCTCACATTCGCTCTCAAATAGGTTATCCTGGTCCACGTCTTACGTTTCACTTCTGTACTAGGATACAACAGCTTCCTTTATAGAGGCCAATGACTATGCAAGTGAATGGTTTTATATATAGAAATAGCATAAATATATTTCTTCTGATTCCTAAAACTGCAATGGCTAATTTATTGCAAAGTGACTTATTAACAAAGGGTCCTAACAATAGTACTATTGCTGCTATTGTTCTTGGCTTATGTTTGAGTCCTTGAGAATGGCAATTCAATTTGTCTCATCATTTATCAGCAGTTTTTTTTCTGTGGGTGTGGCCATTAGGTCTACAAAAACCAAAAAACAACCCCAACCCCCATCCATTCAATTACAGATGAGTGAAAAATGGATTATTTGGTTCACTGGCAATTCTGAATAATTGGAAAAAATTAATTTGGCATTAAACTGAAACTGAAATTTTCCATAATTTGTGATGAATCGCAGGCCCTTGCCAACCACAGCAAGGAGGAGGTGGAAGAGGAGTAGCATGAGGGACAGGCAACCAGGGTATTCAGCTATGTAGTGAGCCAGAACCTGTTTTAGTTTCCAAAGCAGTCTGGCCAATTGAGCATGGAGGAGCCTGATACAAAGGAAAGCACCTCTGGAAAAAGTATGAAGGAGTTTTCATTACAGGGATGGTGCCCCTAATCAGCAGCACACAGCTTTTGTTTTTTTATTCATTTATTCACAGTAGAAGAGGTAGTGGGATGTCAAAGAGAGGTAGAATTGCTTTTCTCTTCTGCAGTTAGGTGTGGAGCAATTTATGTACACGGGGATGTCCCTTTAATCTCCTTGAGAGATCTTGACAAAACGTCCGTAGAAGTAAACTGCAATCCTCTTTCAAAGGTGTCTAGGGATGGCAGCCTTATTTTTTCCTCGGCAGTGGGACACTTTTCTGCTCCAGATGGCAATAACTTCCGCAGGCACCATTGCAGCAAACAGGCTAGCAGAATACAGGTCTGGGTGCTTTCAGGATACCAGCAGCAGCTGGGCTCTCGCTGTCTTTTTTTCTGCCAGGAGTGAGATGCCAACTAAAATCACCACTATCTGTGGAAATGGTGCCAGCAATCAGGTACCATTGCCCTATGTCCATAGTGTCCTGTAACCAAACAATCCCACCTCATTTCTCTCACCCTTGGTGGGTCACACTCACTGTGGCTGGAGCAGAGAGTAGTATCAGGGATCAGGAACTCGAAAGCAGGCATGTCAATAAGCTTGTCTCATTTAACACTTTAGGTTATGTCTACACTACATGCTTCTTGCACAAGAAGCCTTTTGCACAAGAGTTTTTGCAAAAACTTATTGCACAAGAGCACGTCCACACCTCAAAGTGCATCGCAAAAGCGATGTGCTTTTGCTCAAGAGAGCATCCACACTGCATGGATGCTCTTGCGCAAGAAAGCTCTGATGGCCATTCACAGAATGGCCATCAGAGCACCTGTGCTTTTTCCCGTAGGGGTTTCTTGCTCAAGAAACCCCTTTGGAGCATCCACACTTGCCTTTTTGCGCAATAGCTGTAGCGCAAAAGGGAGTTATTCCTCATAAAAGGAGGTTTACCTACACCAGCAACAGCCCTCTCTTCTGCCGTTTAACTGCTGATTTACTTGCGCAAATGCTCATTTGAGGTGTGGACGCTCCTCATGTTTTTGTGCAAAAACAGATGTTTTTGTGCAAAAACCTTGCAGTGTAGACATAGCCTTAGAGAAGAGGGGAGGCTGAATCTTAAGTTTTGCTTTCCATTCCTACTGTACTGACAATGGTACCTTTTGTGTGTTTTGTCTGAAGCTATGGCCATCATGGCTTTGAGAGGAGACTTCTTCTACACCAGCAAACTAACTGAGCCAGATAAGGAAGAGCCAAAAAGAGGTGTGATCACATGTTCTGTGAGACCCTTTAAGCCAAAGATGCATCAGACTTCCGCTGAGGGCCAGGAGGGTGAATAATGAAGCACTGTATGGAGAGGGAAAACTGGATGGGAGAAAAGCACAGGAAAAGGATGGAGAGATATAACTGGTCTTCTTCAACAGCAAACGTGGATGCTATGGACTCTGGTGGATCTTCAGGCTCAACAATCCAGGACTTGACTCCTATTGCAGTCTGTGGAGAACTGCACTTTCATGCCACCCCTTTCTCCTCCCTCACCCAGCATTCCACAAGGCCTCAGGGCCAGCAAACTTACCCCTACCACGCCACGTTGTGAGAAGGCATGGACAACTGCAGCTTCACCTATGCCAGAGGCAGGCAATCATTTTTGCTGGGGGCCACTTCAAAAATTTCTGAAGTGGCCCTGGGCCACACCAGAAGGGGTGGGGCTAGGATACTTCCCGGTTCCCCACCCTCAGAACATGATTGGTCTGGGGGTGGGGGAGCGCCTTTGCCCATCCACTCCTCCCTTTCCCCCTAGGTGCCCATGCCTCTGGCTGGGAGGAGACTTCCCAGGCCAATCAGGGTCTGGGGGCAGGGGAGTATGCAAAGTTTCCTCTGCCCTGTCCCCACCCTGCATGGTGCTTAAAAGCCCCACATGCTCCTGGCAGGGCGGGGCGCGCACGAAGTCTTCTCCCTCCTTGCCAGGAGTGTGAGGCACTTCTAAGTGCTACGTGCTCCTCACAGGGTGGGGCCAGGGCAGAGGAAACTTCACGCACTCCTCCACCCCCAGGCCCTGATTGTCCTGGGGGTGGGGGAGCACATCAAAGCTTCCTCCCACCCTTCCAGGAACGCGTGGTGCTTTTAAGCACTGCGCGCTGCTTGCAGGGCGGGGACAGAGCGGAGGAAAGTTTGAGCGCTCCCCCCACCTCCAGGTCCTGATTGGCCTGGGGGCAGGGGAATGCGCAAAGCCTCCTCCCACCCTGCCAGGAGCACCTGGAGCTTCCAAACGCCGCGTGCTCCTGGCAGGGCAGAGGAAACTCCATGCACTGCCCCCGGCCCCAGGCCCTAATTGTTCTTGGGATGGGGGAGCGTCATGGCCTCCATGGGCTGGATCCACCCGCTTGGCAGGCCGGATCTGGCCTGCGGAGGCCCTTTTGCCCACCCCTAACCTATGCTGACTTGTAAAAGGCACTGTTGATGTACAAGTAGATACAATGGGCATCTTCCTCTTGTTTTATTATTAGGGCTCCTAAATCTTTTTAAGTTCCAATGTATTTATTTTTAAATTCATCAGATTATTTTTGGAACTGTTTTTTTAGCTAATCAAGTGCTTTTGTTTTGAGTTATTCATCTTCCTTACTTTACAAATCATGGTGTATAATGACCATGGGCAGTGAAAGTAGTGGTATTGTCACTTTCAACCCATCAGATCAGTGCCAAACTCTGTACTTATGATAAATTCACAGCAGATCTCCCCCCAACACACACAATATTAGGTGCGCTGTCATGATGTATGCACAGATGTGCAGCAAGCAGCAAGCAGCTCCTAACAGGACCCCAGACTGCTACCCCAGTTTGAGCTCAGTACATTGTTGTGGCTCTCTAAGCCATATCACTCCTTACTGAAATCGTCTGATAGACCTTTGTGTCTGGCTGTTCAAATTCAGCAGCCAGCAGCTCCTCCCACACTCTCCAACCTATGGCAAGTTTTCCCCCTTTGCTTCACATATATTATGTAGGGTACAAAAGGCAGATATAACCATTGGGATAATTTTCATACTGAGATCCAAACCGATGAGTAAATAACATGTGCATCCTTTCAATCTGCTATCAAGATGGCTGGTGTACAGTTTCAGGAGCCATAGGAGTTAGGGATAGGGTGGGTCCCTATGATGGGGTGGGCATACTGGGCATACCCCGCACTAGAACGGGAGGGGAACTCTGATAGTATCAGTCTTGACAAGAAAGTAAAAAGAATTTTATTTTAATATGTCAGTGTTGTAGTTCAGCTCTTCAGCGTTGTTGGTTTTTTGTTTTGTTTTTTTGTAACTGCTGGTATTAGAGATCTCAGATCCTACTATAGACATAATTTAAATACCCTATAAGCGGTCTAATTCCTATAGGACATAGCTGGCATATGAGGGAAGTCATCTGCAAAATGATACCATTTTCTCTTTTATAAAGTCTAATGATTTTTCTCCCATGAGCTATATTATGTTCCACCTGTGCCTATTTTCAAAAACATCATGGTTCCAGAATGCACTCCGGAGAAGTAATGGACTTTTAGATGTAGCTGTCTTCTTGGTAAGCTAAGCTTTGGCAAATAAATAGTCATGCCAAAACAAACAAGCTGATTTTTCCCTTCTTTTTCAGTACTAAAATATCCTTACCCCTACCAGTCACTGCATCTGACTGCTGGCAGGCGGCCTCGGAGCAAGTTATCCCCTCTTGGCACTAAGCAGTCCCTTCTCCTCTATGAAAGAATTGATGATACGGCTTGTGGTTTTAAAAACTGAAGTAGTGCACAAGCTGTTGAGTTATCTCAATTTCCCATTCACTTGGCACAAAATGGAGCTCTGTGTAGTAAAATATGCAGAAAAATCTAGGGCTGGTTGAATGTGAGCCAGCTCTGTTGAGTCTGCAACCAGAACCTGATCATCAAATGTTTTGTTTAATTCAACATAGCATTCTGACACAAGAGCACTATGGTGCAATGTCAGCCCCAAAGAGTCTGGTCTGAGAAGAGCTGATTGCTGGAGTACTATACAAGTAGCAGGAGATAACTAGTGACCTCTTCGTTTGATGAAGTCTGAGTAAAGCACGCGTGCTCTTAAGGTTAGTGCTGAAGGCTTTTCTACAGTGAATGAGGACACACCGACTATCAAATTCACGTAAGTATGGGTACGTCTACACTAGCCCCCTAGTTCGAAGTTGGGAGGCTAATGAGGGCAACCGAAATTGCTAATGAAGCGTGGGATTTAAATATCCCATGCTTGATTAGCATATTCCCGGCCGGTCGCCATTTTGGAAACTGACTAGCCCGAAGTAACTGCCCGGCGTCTACACGCGGCAGAGAAGCGAGATTCCGAGATAAACCCCTTAGTTCGAATTAACTGTTACACCTCATTCCATGAGGAGTAACATTCCATGAGGAGTAACAGTTAATTTCGAACTAAAGGGTTTATCTCGGAATCGCTTCTCTGCCGCGTAGACGCGGCAGTTACTTCGGCTAGTCAGTTTCAAAATGGCGGCATATGCTAATCAGCGCGGATATTTAAATCCCACGCTTCATTAGCAATTCCGGTCGCCCTCATTAGCCTCCCTAGTTCAAACTAGGGGGCTAGTGTAGACATACCCTATGAAAGTATTCTAGAAGTAATCAAATAAAGCCCAGTCTCTGTGTCATCTTACTAAGGATGTGAAAACAAATCAAGAGGGTTACATACAAGCCTCAGACTTCTGCATTGTATAATATCAGCTCCCAGGAATATATAAAAATAGAAAAAGTTTTCTCTTTTCTCTGTTTCAAAAACCAGTATGATAAGTCAACTTGAAACAATAAAATGAAAAGGAACAAAACCAATCAAAATAGCCATTCTTCCATCTAAAGTTCTTTCACTGTATGAATGACATTTATTCCATAGCTAATCAAACATTTCATGAACACTAAAAGTCCACTCAAGTAATCTTTTAGCTCCATTAAAAGTGAAGAGTTAAAAAGTATCTCTCTTACCTACCATTTACTGTGCATGGTAGAGCAATGCTCATTTAGCATTCCCTCAGTGCTCCTTCTTGACAATGCTAAAGGCCTTGTGTACCCACACACTGAGTATTTGTCATGCTGGAAATAAATAAATAGTATAGTTTAGTTTTTGTAGTCCTGTTTTTTTAATTTGCTTTTTGCAGTCTGATTAATTCCTAACTGGCATATTTTAGAAATGGAATTTTAATGGCTAGCATTAATCTTCCTAAAACTGCTAGAAAGATCGGGTGTCCATGTTGCTACTTCAATGGAATATTTATGGATGTAAAATAGATATTTCCTGTCTCTGGAAATTCAGTCTGCATCAATTCCAACTGAATCAGTCTCTCATCTCCCCAGCTCTCATCTTCTCATCTCTCCTCCAAAAAGAAGTGGCAGCATATATGCCATTTTCTATGGCACTGGGTATTTTAGCTGGAAGAATCTGCTCCTGATTGATGTGTCTATTTCATTTGAAATTATTATTATGAACTCATCCTGCTCTGTTAACATCCCACTGTGATGATGCGTTCTGTGCATATGATAATTTATTCATACTACATGGATTATCCCACTTTTGCTGGCTATCAAATCTGTGTAATCAGAAAAGCATCTATACGTGATATTTGATTTGTGAGTCCATTTTTTTAAACTAGTAAGGCTCAGATTTTCAGAGTGGCTTGAGGAGATCTGTACCATTAATGAGAAGGTATGAATACCAAAGGAGGGGAAATTACTTTTTGTACTGAACTAGCCACTCCCAATCTCTATTCAGACCCAGCATGAAACTGCCGAGCTGGAATTCATATGCAAACATGACACTACCAGACAGAGTCTGAATAGAGACTGGGGGTGACTAGCTCCCTACAAGAAGTAATTTTCCTTCTTTTGGTATTTTCACCTTCTTATCAACAGTTGGGAATGGGTGATAGTCCCCCTGACTGAATTGATCTCCTTACCATTGTTGCTCTGCTAAGGAGAATGTAACATACCCATCTTTGCGTCTGTATATATACTTGACAAACTGAAGTTTCAGTTTCATGCATCTGATGAAGTGGGTTCCAGCCCATGAAAGCTTATGTCCAAATAAATGTGTTAGTCTTTAAGTTGCTACAGGAATCCTCATTGCATCTACAAAATGCTCTCTCACATGACATAGAACAGGACTGGGCAATAAGTGGCCCATAGGCAGGAAATGGTTCATCAGGGTTAGCTCATGGCAGGCTGCCAGACACTTTATTTACCTTCACCTCCACTTGCAGCTTCTCTTGGTTCTGGATCACTGCAGAGGTGTAGGTAAATAAAACGTCTGGCAGCCTATCAAGGGCTAACCCTGGCAAACCACATCCAGCTCATGGGCCACTTATTGCTCACCCCTGGCATAGAACCATAGGGTTGGAAGGGACAGCAAGGGTTATTTAGTCTGACACTAAGCTAGGGGGAGAGGTAGATATGCTGGAGAGTAGAGATAGGTCCAGAGTGACCTAGACAAATTGGAGAATTGGGCCAAAAGAAATCTGATGAGGTTCAACAAAGATAAGTGCAGCGGAAGAATCCCAAGCACTGTTACAGGCTGGGGACCAACTGGCTAAACAGAGAAAAATACCTGGAGATTACAGTGGATGAGAAGCTGGATATGAGTCAACAGTGCGCCCTTGTAGCCAAGAAAGCTAATGACATATTAAGGTGCATTAGGAGGAGCATTGCCAGCAGATCTAAAGAAGTGATTATTCCCTTTTATTTAGCACTGGTGAGGCCACATTCGGAGTATTGTATCCAATTTTGAGCCCTCCATTACAGAAAGGATGTGGACACATTGGAGAAAGTCCAGTGGAGGGAAACCAAAATGATTAAGGGGCTGGAGCACATGACTTACAAGGAGAGGCTGATAGATATGGACTTATTTAGTCTACAGAAGAGAAGAGTGAGGAGGGATTGAATAGCAGCCTTTAATTTCCTGAAGGAGGGTTCCAAAGAGAATGGAGAGAGGCTGTTTTCATTAGTGACAGATGACAGAACGAGGAACAATGGTCTCGAGTTAAAGTGGGGGAGGTCAAGGTTGTATATTAGGAAAAACTATTTTACTAGGAGGATGGTGAAGAACTGGAATGGGTTACCTAGGGAGGTGGTGGAATCTCCATCCCTAGAGGTTTTTAAGTCCTGACTTGACAAATCCCTCGCTGGGGTAATTTAGCTGGGGTTGATCCTGCTTTGGGAAGAGGGTTGGACTTGATGACCTCACCGAACTTAGTGAGCTTATCAAATAGGAGCAGCTAACAGGGAGTTCCGTGAGGGAGTTATCCAGGTGAAGGTGGAGCAATTACAGGACTCTTGGGGCAAGTCTAGGAGATGGGTGAACTAGAGTGCCTCGTACTTAAGGAGGATACTGATATAATAGGCATCATGGAAACTTGGTGGAATGAGGACAATCAATGGGACACTGTCATATCAAGGAACAAATTATATCAGAAAGACAGAACATGTTATGCTGGTGGGGGAGTGGCACTATACGTGAAAGAAAATATATAATCAAATGAAGTAAAAATCTTAAATGAACCAAAATGTTCCATAGAATCTCTATGGATAGTAATTCCATACTCCAATAATAAGAATATAGCAGCAGGGATATATTACCAATCACCTGCCCAGGATAGTGACAGTAACTATGAAATGCTAAGGGAGATTAGAGAGGCTATCAAAATAAAAAACTCAATAACAGTGAGGGATTTCAGCTATCCCCATATTGACTGGGGACATGTCATCTCAGGATGGGATGCAGAGATAAAATTTCTTAAATGGCTGCTTCTTGGAGCAGCTGGTTCTGGAACCCACGAGGGAAAATAGAAAGGAACATAAACTCTGTCAAATTAAGTGTAAAAATGTAATAAGGAAAGCTAAAAAGGAGTTTGAAGAACAGTTAGCCAAAAAAATCAAAAAATAATATGAAAATGTTTTTTAAGTACATCAAAAGAAGGAAGTCTGCTAAACAAGTGATGAGGCCCCTGGACGACCATGATGCCAAAGGACCAGTCAAAGATGATAAGGTCATTGTGGAGAAACTAAATTAATTTTTTGCTTCAGTCTTCATGGCTGAGGATGTTAGGAATTGTCCCAGATTGAGGTGTCATTGGAGGAGGTTTTGGAACAAATTAATAAACTTAACAGTAACAAGTCACAGGGACCAGATGGCATTCACCCAAGAGTTCTGAAAGAACTCAAATGTGAAATTGCAGAACTATTGACTGTAGTTTGTAACCTATCCTTTAAATCAGCTTTCAGTATCTAATGACCGGAAGAGAGCTAATGTGATGCTCTAGAGGTGACCCTGGCAATTACAGACTGGTAAGTCTAATGTCAGTACCGGGCAAATTAGCTGAAACTATAGAAAAGAATAAAATTGTCAGACACATAGATGAATATAATTTGTTGGGGAAAACTCATCATGTTTTCTGTAAAGGGATATAATGCCTTACTAATCTTCTAGAGTTCTTTGTGTGGGTCAACAAACATGTGGACAAGGGGGATCCAGTACATAAAGTGTACTTAGATTTCCAGAAATTCTTTGACAAGGTCCCACACCAAAGGCTCTGAAGTAAAGTAAGTTGTCATGTGATAAAAGGGGAGGTCCTCTCCTGGACTGATAACTGGTTAAAAGACAGGAAACAAAGGATAGGAATATATGATAATTTTTCAGAATGGAGAGGGTTAATTAGTCATGTCCCCCAAGGGTCTGCACTGGGGCCAATCCTATTCAATCTATTTATAAATGACATGGAGAAAGGGGTAAACAATGAGGTGGGAAAATTTGCAGATGATACTAAACTGCTCAAGATAGTTAAGACTGTGAAGAGCTTCAAAAAGATCTCACCAAACTAAGTGATTGGGCAACAAAATGGCAAATGAAATTTAATGTTGATAAATGTAAAGTAATGAACATTGAAAAAAATAATCCCAACTATACATACAACATGATGGGGACTGATTTATCTAGAACTACTCAAGAGAGAGATCTTGGAGTCACTGTGGATAGTTCTCTGAAAACATCCACTCAGAGTGCAGAGGCAGTCAAAAAAGGAAACAGAATGTTAGAAATCATTAAAAAAAGATAGAGGATAAGGCAGAGAACATATTATTGCCTCTATATAAAACCATGGTATGCCCACATCTTGAAAACTGCATACAGATGTGGTCACCTCATCTCAAAAAAGATATATTGGCATTGGAAAAGGTTCAGAAAAGGGCAATAAAAATTATTAGGGGTTTGGAACAGGTCCCATATGAAGAGAGATTAAAAAGACTGGGACTTTTCAGTTTAGAAAAGAGGATACTAAAGAGTTCTATAAAATCATGACTGGTATGGAAAAAGTGAAAAGTTATTTTCTTGTTCCCATAACATAAGAACTAGGGGTCACCAAATGAAATTAATAGGCAGCAGGTTTAAAACAAACAAAAGGAAGTTTTTTCTTCACACAGCGCACAGTTGGCCTGTGGAACTCCTTGTCAGGGGATTTTGTGAAGACCAGGACTTTAACAGGATTCAAGAAAGAACTAGATAAATTCATGGTGGTTAAGTCCATCAATACTTATTAGCCAGGATGGGTAGGAATAGTGTCCATAGCCTCTGTCAGGGTATGTCTACACTAGCCCCCTAGTTCGAACTAGGGTGGCTAATGTAGGCATTCGAACTTGCAAATGAAGCCCGGGATTTAAATATCCCGGGCTTCATTTGGATGTTCCCGGGCGGGCGCCATTTTTAAATCCCCTTAGTTCGAACTGATTGCCCGCGGCTAGATGCGGCAGTCAAAAGTTAATCCGAACTAAGTCCTTATTGCAGGAGGATTACTTGTTGATTCCCTGTTCTGTTCTCTCCTCTGGGGCATCTGGCATTGGCCATTATTGGAAGACAGGATACTGGGCTAGATGGACCTTTGGCCTGACCCAGTATGGCCGTTCTTATGTTCTCCTGAGGTCTCTTCCAACCCTATGATTCTATTATTCTGAGATTCTAACCCCTGCCAAGATGCAGGATTTGTAGTCTCTATACCATCCAAGACAGATGGCTCTCCAGCCTCAACCAGCCAACGCAGAGAGTTTGTGTATTGGAAGAGATATAAAATAAAAGCTAATGAATTGAAATTGCAGAGCCTGCCATAGGTAGTCAAGATGTAATCCCATTAAAATTAATATCCCCAGCCACTCAAGCTCATCTACCAGATCCACAGCACCAATGGCACCATTAGAAGACCTTCAACTGGCTTGGTAAAGTGAGTCTACCAAGCTTCAGCTTGGTAGACTCACTTTACCAAGCCAGTTGAAGAAGAGCACTATTGTTCAAGCCTGATTTCTTTCCTCACATCTCATGAATGACTGCAGCTAGAAACTATAAAATCTGGAATGAGAGTTTAATTAGTTATTATGCCTTGGGGAAGGAATTCTGAACTTTATTGGCCATGAACTGATTAGCAGAAAATGCTAAAAAGACGGTGACTGACACCATGAACCTAGTACCTGTAATGGGAAGGGATATGAACGTTAATGTTTCAGAGAGATATGATGCAAAGGATGAGGAGTTGTGTTTTACTGAGTGGTGATGATTACATAATAGCTTCACTTCCGTGTTATGTATATAATACCAGCGTTGTTGCTTGCAAAGCACGCTGTGCACTCTGAACACAGACACATAGCATGGTATCTTCTGGTATTAAAAGAATAGGTTCTAGGCAGGCCATTTGTCTTGATTTAAATTGGACAGATTTGTCATCTGTCTGGTACTGAGACAAAACTGCATGTGATTTAGAGCACACCACTCTGCTCCAGTTGATGTGACCTCACATGCCACCGGTCATGCCACACAGAGCATTCTATTTTGAAGAGTGCATTGCCTTGAATTCTCCCAACAGCACAGAGAACTTGGGCAGAACCCTTGCCAGCAGGGATACACGCCTTATTGTGAAATAGAAACTCTTTCTTCCTTTTACTTGTCCCAACCACTACCCAACCAGTTATGAGTTTTGTTCAGTTAACATGACTCACAAAGAGTCACTGGTGGAATTTTGGGTACAAAGCTTATGTCATGAATTTGTTCCCCCTGGCTGTGTCTTCCCCTGCGTCAAGGCTGATTCCCCACTCTGGCATGATAAATGCAGAAGTGGGAGTCCTCAAAAGTACCCCAAAACCTTATCTCTCCAGGCTTTGGTATAAAACTTCCCCCCAAAATCCTAAAAACCTAGATTTGGGGGATTAAAAAATCTGCTGCCACCATCAAGTGCTTTTGAACCCATAAGCAGGGGTGGACACTTGAAACCAACCCCAGAGCACCCCAAGCTCTTTTCTCCAAAAAGCTTGAAAAAGAAAGAGAAAATATAAACAGCAGCCTGTGGGCACGTCTAGACTACATGGCTCCATCGACGGAGCCATGTAGATTTGTTTACTCAGCAAAGGGAAATGAAGCGGCGATTTAAATAATCGCCGCTTCATTTAAAATAGCTGCCGCTGTGCCGATCAGCTGTTTGGCGGCACAGCGCTGTAGTCTGGACGCTCCAGTCGACATCAGGCATTTGTCGACCTCCCAGTAAACCTCATCCCACGAGGCATAATGGGGAGGTCGACAAATGTCTTTGATGTTGACCGCGAGCGCCCAGACTACAGCGCCAGCTCTCCAAACAGCTGATCGCACAGCGCGGCAGCTATTTTATTTAATGAAGCGCGCATTATTTAAATCGCCCATTTCCCTTTGCCTACAACCCTAATCTACATGGCTCCGTTGACAGAGCCATGTAATCTAGATGTGCCCTGTGGTTGCTGCCCTCTAGTCAGAGGCATGCAGATATCCATAGACAGATTTTCCAGGACACAGAACTGAACCAATACCAGGTTAATAAAAAAGAAAGAACTTTTATTATCAAAACAATACTCCTGTTACAAATATAGTTGGATTGGCTAGATGGTAAGAGCCACCAATTAATAAACTCATGGGGAATTTTCCCATGGGCTCAAAACTTAGTTACAAAAGGGAAGAAAACCCATTTCTAACAGCACAGACATCAGATCCAAAGTCCCACAACAGAAAACAATAAAACCTAATGGATTTATCTAAACTCTACCCTACTTACACATTTTGAAGAGCCTTTTTCTTGTAGAGAGACATGTCTTCTGTCTCCCTCAGTATCCAGAGTGCAAAACTGGCCAGAGACAAAGGAGGGAAAACCCCAAAATTCCTTTGTCTCAGTTTGAAATCCCTATCTGCATTTCTATTGGCTGACTGCTACCTGGCTAGGTACAGTTAACCCCCTAGTCCCCAGGCTGCTGGTCATCCCTCATGATACCTTGTCTACCAATAGATGAAGGAGGAGGGTTCTTTTCTGGAGTTTCTATCCAACTGGAATTCTGGATTAATGGTTTGTGCAGATATAGCAGCTCTGTTACTATTCTTCACTCTGTTCACTCACAAATGGGTTCAGAGAGCACTTTAGCCTTTAAAGTTTAAAGCTACAGGACTTAAATGTTGCTGGTATCTATGATTTGCCTACTGTATGCCTGTAGCTCTCTGAGGCAAGGGTCCTGTCTAGGATTTAGTTTGCTGTTACTTACTTGCTTTACACCAATACAGACTGATAGCTAATTTCCTCAGTTGGTCTAAGAATATACAATGGAAAGAAGCCACAAACATTCCTTAATAAGACAATATTTACAGAAGAGCAAACATTTGGTAATATTAAAACCAATGAACACTCAATATATTGAGCATTGAAAAATAAGCTGCCAGTGGACTGGATGCAGTTTTCCAGGGTTCACCTTGAGGAGCTGCCAGATGCTTTATTTACCTGAATGTCTGCAGGTACGGTCACTTACAGCTTCTGTTCGCTGCAGTTTGCCATTCCAGAGCTGCGGGAACCAGTGGCCAGCCTGCAAGCAGCTGTACCTGAGGTAATTAAAGTGTCTGGCAGCTTCTCAAGGTGAACCCTGGAAAACTGCATCCAGCCCATGGGAAATCTTAGCAAATTGTGTCTGGCCCAGCGGCCATTTATTATTTACCTCTGGTTTAAGACCTAGAGCGTGAGGGATGATATACTTTATATATTTCACATGAGATTTTCAAAATTGCCTCTGAGATTTGTATTCCCATTTTCCACTGAAAGTTTCAGCTCTATATGGTCACTAATTATATATAAAAATCTGGCAACTGAAATGGTCAAAAACCATAGTGAGACACATATATAGGAAATATGCCTGTCCATATGTTGTGTGCTGGGGGAAGTTTGCCCTTCTGGAACTATAATATTGGGTAGCAGGTACTGGAAATATTTACGTTTGTGTTAAGTTATTATGGTACCCATAATGATGGAAATTTAAGCAAATTATGTTTTAATAACCACCTTAATTTAATTCTTTTCATTTCTTGCATGTGAAGTGGAACAGAATTTGAAAGAGGGAAAATTGTTGCTTTTTTCATTAAATCAAAAAGTGGACTTAATGCCAAGAACAGACAGAATTTAGACGTACTAGATATGCAAAACCTATGCCAGGTTTTCTGCTGATACAAAGTAAAGTACAAAATGCTTACAGGAAAATAATCTTGAATGGGAAAATTTTCCATGCATGAAAATTTAACTATAATGGAATTTAGCATAGGCTGCAAATATAAACCACCAGCGAAATTGCTTTTGATATAAGAACATCTGTCTATGTCTGCAAAATCTTAATAAAAACCAGCCTTTTGAGTGTTGCCTGTGATCAACACGCTTCTGTGTCAAAATGCCCTTGTTTGAAAATCTGGCCTAGATATTGGTGTTCTTTCTTGGTCATGTGGGTCTAATGTAAAACTCATTGAAGTCAACAGAAATATTTGTTGACTTTAATAAAGTTTGGATTTGGCCCTAGATTCTGAGTTTTGGACCTGGATGGTGCTGGCTATGAGACTTGCAGAAAAGTCACCAAGTCTGGGATGGACTTATTAACGGTAGGGTGAACTAAGGACTTGCAAGGCAAAGCAGAGCAGTCAAGAATTCTTCGGCGTTTTGGAGCATGTGTTCATAGTTGGGTAACTGCACTTGATAAATACTAAAGACAATAAGAGAATGGCATACTAGCCATATGGAGTCTGCTGCAATCTCTGCTCCATAATTATTCTTCCTGTTTTCTTTGAAGCTTAGAGTATATAGTCTTCATGGAGACCTAAAGACAGACAGCACGGAATGTTCCTTGGCACAATGTTGGAACATTCAGCAATGACTCAGAAGGAAGAGCTCCATTTAATGCATTAAATCTGAGATCACAGCTCAAGTGGGACATGACTGTATCCAACAAGCATTATGGAGATCTAGAAAAATCCACAGGAGTACTCCAGTCACCAAGTCACACATACCTTCTTCAGCATTCATTGCCTGGAAGCCGGAAATGCATCAATGAGTTCATAGTTTTCAGGGCCAGGATGTAGAGCGTGCCTCAGAATTTAAGTGCTTTGCTTTTGCTGCCCTGTGGCATGAGTGACTGCTATGCATTGCCACTGCCTAGATCCTGCTCATAGCTATACCAGGATGAACACAGCATGTGACTTAGCCTAGAAAGATCCATAGGGCTGTTTTCACATGAATCTCAGTTAAGTTTAACTGAAAACAACTCTTACTGGAAAAGTGGTTGCAGCACTTCCACATCTCAAGGATCTAGTACTGGTAATATTAGGAAATTGTTTGCAGTTGTAGCATTGTGGCTGGTTCTTTTACACTGGTGTGACCCTGGCTGGACACAGTACCTTAGGATTCTAAATTATTGAGGCATTTTGAAAATATTATGTTTTTTGTCCAGCATAAGATAACCAAGTGTTTGGCCAAAAGACAAACCACAATATACTGAATAAATGCTAGGGATACATTTTTTTGAGATTTTTGTATTTGGGGTCATGCTTTGAAAATGTTGCATGAATATGCAACATTTCACCAAAACATTGCAATTTGCTACATGCTTTTTGCAATGCTGAAATTAAGTACGGGTGTACATTACAGCAAATAAACAAACACCAATTCACAGACCTTTAAAAACAATTTTTTTTCATTCTCACTGCTTCCTCCCCAAGCTCCTTAAGAAAAGTTAAAAGTGCAAAAACTTTGGTTGAAATCTGGAAGCCTAAACCCCACAAAAACCCTGTTTTGAGAATTAAGAAGCACATAGGTCTTGTATACAGTAATTGTTTGATCACAAATTAAAGACCTGTAAATAAACTTCCAAGCAAAGTGGCTAGTTTTCAAAATAAAACACTTCTTTGGGATGGTTTCCACTGAGATTTCAGAGATTTTTTTTTTTCCTGATTGGTTATTTCTTTCAGAATTACCTAAAACACGTAGCTTGCAGCAATGTGCTTTGCTCACTATTGTATGAGGTGTCACTCAACAGTCACCAAATTAAATCTGAAATATGATACCAATATACTCCAGTTTCTAGTACCCCAAGTATTTTTACAAGAAGGAATGAGATTTCTTACAGACACTGGAAAGTGCTGCTTAATAATTAATGTTACATTTATTTTCAAACCTTGTATTCATTTAACTGTTTAAAATGGAATTAGTCACTAAAGCAGGCTAAGAGGAATCTACAGCTTAGCTTAGTTTAAAATTTGGATCAGTTTCATGTTCAGTCACATTAGGGCAGTGAAGTAATGGGCCTACTTATACATTTGTTTTGGTTATTATTGGAATAGGCACTCGTATTATTGGTGGAATAGCTGTACCTGGAAATACAGTTTATGGATACATACCACATGTATGAATGTATAGTGCCTCCTTGCCACTAGCGCTAGCTTGATAAAATTTTCAGCAAGTGTGCTGTGTAATATTTGTGTTGTTTTTCACAGTATTGGTAGCAATGTGATTAGCATACAGAAGAAAGGGCTGGACTTTCTGTCAACCTGTGGAACTCCTTGCCAGAGGAGGCGGTGAAGGCTAGGACTATAACAGAGTTTAAAGAGAAGCTAGATAATTTCATGAAGGTTAGGTCCATAAAAGGCTATTAGCCAGGGGATAGAAATGGTGTCCCTGGCCTCTGTTTGTCAAAGGCTGGAGAAGGATGGCAGGAGACAAATCGCTTGATCATTGTCTTCGGTCCACCCCCTCTGGGGCACCTGGTGCTGGCCACTGTCGGCAGACAGGCTACTGGGCTGGATGGACCTTTGGTCTGACCCAGAATGGCCATTCTTATGTTCTTATGACTGTGACTTGAACTACATATCCATTCAGGGGCAACAGTTAACTCTCCCACTCCCTTGCCTTAGATCCCTTTATGAACTTTGATCATTGGTATTGAACATGCTAGAGTAAGTGAGCTCTGCATGCCCATTTTCTCTTCCAACACAACTAGGCCTTGGATCTGTCCTCAGTGTCCCAAGCAGTGGCAATGACCTGGTGTGAGTGAAGTGAGTTAATCATTTGCTTATAGTACAGGACAGCAGGATAGACGTGTCCCCTGGAACATTTTTTCCTCTCAGAATGCTCCTGGAATGGTGCAGTAAGGCACTGTGCTTCTCTATGGACAGTGTTCCTAGGGCACTATCTCGCCCAAGACTTACAGAGAATTTCTGTTGCAAAGGAAAATGCTGACAATGTTTTTGAAAAACAAACCTGTGAGTTAAACTTATGTAGATTCAAGGATGAAATTTACCAAGTGCAAAGAACCCATGGAAGGCCTCTCTGCACCTGTTATGCCCTGGTTTTGAGGTCTTCTGCAGGCAGTTTCTGCTGAGGTGAATTCAATCCCAAATGAATTGGAAGTAACATGCTGTTGAATTATTCACTGTCAAGGATTATGACTTTGCTGGAATACAGAACTTGCCGTAATGAACCAAATCCAGTATTCATCTAGTCAAGTGTCCTGTCTCCAACAGTGGCCCCCACCATGTGCTTTGGGGGAAGGCATAATAACCTTAATCTTTCTACAAAGCTCAATAGATTATTTTTCTAACTGTCATCCACATGGCTACCACCCACCAAAATGGCCCTTGGTTTGCTAGTGGATGTAGTTTTAATTGGTCCATGATTCATGACTGACTGTGTTGAAGTAATTATGTGAACTCTCTAAATCTCTATCTTTAAAAGAGTCTGGTTTCAGGGACAGCTCTAGCTCTGATCATCATCTTGCCAAAGTACAGCGAGCAGTTAGGAGGGTACAAAGGGCAGAAAACCCTTGGTGGTAAGCTAAGGTGGCCTGAAACCCTTCTATTTCAGTCATTTGCCTTTGAAAGGATTGTGATGGGGCTGTGAGGCTACACACCAGCAGAAAAGGGGCTCAAGAAAGCATATGGGCCAAGCTGGCTCTGTCACACTATCGCTGCAGCTAGAGCCAAGTTTGGAGGGGGGAACAGGAGGAGAGAGCCTGGCTCATTTGAGGACTGACTACCCCAAAGGAGCATGGAGCTATGCCTTTCTGCAATGCAGCCCCAGGAATGAGGGATGCACAAGTAAGAGGCTGTTTGGGAGACAAGCCCAAACGAAAGGCTGGGGCACTCCCTGGAAAGCCACAGCAGGAGGACAGTTCAGATAGAACGGGATTTTTGTTATGTAATGGGACTTTTGGGAGTTGAGACCATTTAACCCAACCAGAGGCCAAAGGGACAATTAGCTGATGGTCCAGAGCCTTGCTGTAGTTGGCACCAGGGGCAGAAGCATTTCCCACTGCAAGACCTGTGGCCACATTGGGGCATCTGGGAACTTGCTGTGGTTGGGTATAAAAACAGCAACCACAATGCTTTTCCGAAGCAGATAGAAGAGCCCTGAAATGGATTCAGGCCACAAACAATGAATATGGCCAAAGAAATACCTGGAAACACCTGCTTTCTGCTATGATAAGCCAGGCATCAAAATCCAGAAAAGTATCACAAGCATGAGAGTCAAGTAAGGAGTGGAAAGGTTAACAGAAGATACCTGTAACAAATTATTCTCTCTGATATACAAGTCTGCTGAAAGGGTCAAAAGCCAAAAAGACGCATTCTCTGGATATTTGGCATTTTTAAAATTCACTGTTAGTTAAATCAAAGTGGTACCTATCTAGCTACATTCCTCACTTAGCTTTTGTTAAGAATAAGATGGTATTAAATATTCATACAGTTTGTTTTGTTTCTCCCTTTGTATTAAATCTTGTTTTTAATTAGATGGCTTCAGTCGCCAACTCTTTGAGAATTATCTGCAAGCTGGCTAGGAGAGTGGAAACAACCTTCAATCTTTTAGAAAAGTCACTGAAAAAAGAGATGTGTACTGAAAGTATGGGTCAGAAGGACACCTTGTAGAGAAAGGCCTCTTCTGTAAAGTATGTCACTTGCAAGGCTGCCGTCTGATGGTGACACATGAAATGCATAAACAGAAATAAAGGTTATGGTGAGTTTCATGTAACCACCCTCCCACGGAAATACTAGCTGCTACCCTGTCTCAGGCCTGATGTCTTGAGTCAGGCAGAGAGGTTACTACAGGGTCATGTCTACACATGAAATAATTTGGAAATGGCTATTCAAGAATAAGTTCATGTGTAGACTGTTGCAATAAATGGTCCTGCCACCTGAATTTTAAATTCAACAAAAAGTGAATGAAAGTTCATAAAATATCACAATAACCTTCAACAGTAAATGTTAATGCAAAAGGGAAAGAAAAAGAGTAAATTAGTCTATAGAAAAAGGCCCACTGATATAAGTCAAAGACCATATTAAAATAATGTTTGGTAAACAAAGGTGTAGGACCAAAAACAATGGACCAAAATTAGTGTGTCAGAAATGTGGCCTAATTTATTAATAAAATAATAAGACAAGGGGAGCTATTTCATCCTACACTTTCTTTTGGGGAACTCAAAAATGCTTTTTTTTTTTTTAAATCTGGCTGATGGAAAGGAGAAGATGCAAAACCCAGGTGGTCTCAAAGACAAGAAAAGGGGAAAGAATGAGCTATACCATCAGGACTGCCAACCCCACTCCCTCCTTGGACCCCAGAATCCAGTGTGACACCATTGTTCCTTGTTTGGCTTACTCTTAAGAGATGTTCTGACCAGGCTAGGCCAGAGAGAGGATTCCAGATGATGCCACTGCTTCCGCCTGTTCAGCTTGACCACCCTCAGGGATGTGAGATTTTCTGTCCTTTTCCTTCCCTGTTTTATTTCTTCTCTTTACTATCTCTCTTCTTTTTTCCTTCTGTCTAATAAGAGTCTGTCTTAGCTTGTCAAGTCTGTGTATTTTACAATACTGCTGTACGACTGTGAAACAAAGGCAGCTCAAATGCAATAGCCTAAATAATCTGTTGCTGATACATGTTTGCCAGGTCTCAGTGTAGCTGGTAAGACTGTGCTGAGTCTCTCTTTTTCCAGCAGTATGGTTGTAAGTCAGAGTCAACTCCAAAGACAGAAAGTTGCATTTTCTATCATTGCTGTTCTTTTCTCTCCTACCTTGTGTGTGTTTGTCTTGGTTTGTCTTCTTGAAAACAGAAACAGATTTCAATAACAACTGCTCCAGCTCATCTCAAATAACTTCTTCACTCCTTCCCAAAAGGATGGTAATTACCATCAGACAAGGTTGTTTCCTTCTAAAATCTAACTCCAGTTAAAGGAAAAGAGAACAAGGATTATGATTAAAATAAGAGCCGTACTTCATACTTTATATTTCAAATGCTTTCACTGTTTTTCCTGCCTTTTCTCTATTTTTAATAAAAGGTTAAAAATGCGTTTGCCATGAAATTAAGTAGGCAAAAGTTGCTGCATACCAAACCTCAAACTCTGTTTAGAACAGTTTTGTGTTGGCCAGTTACAGGGTCATGTTAACATTTTTGACTCTTTAGGCCCATTTATGTCATAGATTTTAGATTATCATGATGATCCCTTCTGACCTTAATCTGAACTTTTGCACATTGTAGGCCACAGAACTTCATCTCTCCCTCCCACTTTTGTAATGGACCCTCTGGCTGACCAGCTAACATCCTCAAATCATGAATTAAAGACTTCAAATTTCAACAAATCCACCATTTATGATAGCTTAAACCTTAAATGGACCTATGATCCATGGTCAAAAGAATGAAAACAAAAATCCCAGGGTCTCTGGAGCCTCTGTTCACCTGCTCCATTGTAAATTCACTACTGAAGCTTGGTTTATGTTGTTGTGTTTCAGATACTTTCCCACCAAGTTTGCCCCTAGCTGTAAACTAGATTGCAACTGTGCCTTTTGCTTCTTATATGAGCTCCTGACAGCTTCTTTGGGGGCATCTTTTATTTTCTACAGGAGAAAACAGACAATATTAAGGAGAGAAAAAGTCTATGTTCTGCCGTCATAGAAAGTTGTCAGACATGTGGTAAGCATTGCAAAAAAATGTAATAGTACTTCTTTTATATTGCTGCGTAGGTAGGGGTTTGATAGAGATCTCTGGCATCTCATTAAATATGTTTGTTCACTTCCTACTTACACCCTTCAAGACTTAAAACACAGGTACATTTTCACAATTACGTAACAAAATCAAGTTCACAATATCATAAGTGAGCTCTCACTTCACTTCATTTTTATATCTCGCTGACTGACTGGTGATGCCCCACCACTTATACAACCATGACATCATAGCTAGTAGCATTCTAAGAGGTTTGATGAAAATGTAGTTCTCAGAAAGTCTGGTAGGTTTCATGAGATTCTACAAAAGTCCAGAACACTCTTGGGGTATGTCTACACTGCCACCCTAGTTCGAACTAGTTCCTCCTGCAAGGAGGTTTAATGGTAGTTCGAATTAGGAGCTTTAATTTGAACTACCTAGTCCGTGTCGCGTGTAGCCGCGGGCAGGTAGTTCGAACTATGGGGCATTTAAAAATGGCGGCGCTCGGGAAAATACAAATAAAGCCTGGGATATTTAAATCCCGGGCTTCATTTGCAAGTTCGAATGCCTACATTAGCCACTCTAGTTCGAACTAGGGTGGCAGTGTAGACATACCCTTGGAAATTAGTAAAAAATGAATTCACCTATAGAATACCTGAAACGTGTAACTTCAGACATTCTATTTTCCCTTTTGTTGCTAACAACAAAAACAGCACCCCAAGACTGGCACTCCCCAAGCCCCAAACCGCAGTCAGTCATCTGGATCAGCTGCTCTTGAATCCAGCCCTGATTAAAACACTGCTTGACTGCAAAGCCAGGTGTAATAGGGCAATATCAGTTTAACTACCCTTTGTTCAACTCCCTGCTAAATAGTTAGGTTTTTGTATGTTTGTTTATATCAATACAGCTAAGTGATTTCCATGCACTAAAACTCATTCACTCATCTTAAAACTTTGTTTAAAATGGTTAATGTGGAAGGTATAAAGTTTGAACATACAGAAAATGACACAATACTCCTACAAATGACCAATGACCATGGGTTCCCATACAATGTCAAGAGGCCTACCAGTCTCTGGGATTTAAATAATAGATTTCTCTCCAGACAGTAGGTTGATTTCAAACAATGTGAAAGTGATTAAAATGAAACTTGTTTAGGTTTCAGTTACTCAGTGGCACTTTGCCTGGAGTCCTGGAACACATTCAGCTTAGTATGGCTTTGTCAACCAGGAAGAAAGTGCAAACAATGAGAATGATACTAAAGAGGAGACAAAATAAGTCTAGTTTAGCATTTCCTCTTGTTCAAAAGATCTGTAGTCTGATCTTATTTGCCGTCTCTTTATAATTCCTGGAAAAAGTACAAAAAGAAGTATTCTTGTCTTTTGATTAATCTTAGAAGTAATCTTCTTTTGAAATTCATGAAGAGTTGAAAAGTCTTTCTTAAACTGAACGTCAAGCTCCCTTATATGAAAACTAACTGCTAGTGTATGAAAGCATCCTATGAAGCTTATGAAGAGTAAGACAGTCCTTTATGAGTCACTTTCTTACCTTTTGATTTGTGTATCAGAAGTCAAACCCCTAATCTTGTGCCTTCTAAAGAAAAGGTTTTGCAGAAAATACGTTCAGTTAAATGTAAAAAAAAAGTCATTTAGAGACCTTAATCAAAACCATTGAATGAAGTTTGAAGTGTACATCCGCAAATAATTTAGTGATCATGTAATCAGCAACAGCTTTGGTGGCACAATAAGATTGCCAATGATGGACAGAGATTGAACATCCGACCAGATCACTATAAAAGAACTTAACTGGAGATCAGTTAGAATGACAAGGTTGCTATGGTCTTTTTGGGATGTGCCTTGATGATGCATGAAAATATTGAATTAATCAATAAAATTGGCCCTGTTCACCAAACATTCTGGACCAGATTTAGAGTTTTGCCTGGACAACTGCACAATATTCTTTATAGTAAATGACAAGATTTACCTACTGTTGCTCAGGACCTTAACTCAAATAAATTTTCTTTTTCTTCATTTAAATCATTGATCTGGGGTGGGGGTGAGGTCAGGGTGTGCAGGCTGACCCAGGAAGAGAGGATAATCCCAGAAATGTCTCACTGCAGCAGCTTGGGTCCAGGGGAGAAGAGCCATGACTGCTGCAACTGCAGTGGCCACAACGGGGAGAGGGGTATATCTGGAGGACAGACAGGCACACAGACAGACACACAAACAGACAAGATCTCTGAAATATATAGTAGGTAGTTGTCCCTTTCTCCAACCCTTCCTCCTGCTGGCCCATTGGGGTTATAGCTGTCCAGGTCCCCATCTCTGGCCCCTTGCTATCCCTCTGTGGTCATTCTATGGCATAACTCCCTCCTACCAGACACCTCCCTTTCCATTATGTGAGAAACAATCGAATTTCAGGCACATCACCTTGGCACAACCAAATCCTTACTCTACTTTAAGTTAGGAGAAGAGGAAGCTGCATATCAAATTTGGTGGGCCCAGCTCTTACCATTTAGGAGGAGTTCTTGAACAAATGGACTGACAGATGGACAGAAAGACAGATGTACATTTCTAAAATACATAGTAAGATGTGGAAAACTGAGCCAAGTCATCAAATGCAACATTAAAGGTATTTTTAAAGATACTGTATCACTGTACACCACCACTGGAGAAGCTAGTATACTACACTCAATTTAGACAAACCCAATTCTGTGTGAAGAAATATTTGTTTATGTTTGTGATTACATTAAATAAAACTATTGATATTTTTGAACATATGCAATACTTTTAATTTGAGGAACAAAACATGTGTACACAAATCATCATGCATGTTGTACCTGGCAGCTGCAAATCTAACTCATAGACAAAAAGACCTTGTCATAAGACCATGCAAGTATTTCAGAAAACAATCATAACAAAATTGTTAAGAAATTGACCTGCCATTTCCTTGCAAACTGCCATTTAGTGAACTGATATTTACTTTTTTATTCAGTGTTAGATGATAAAATCAATATTTTTAAATCATCAACACAGCAATAATGAGCTGTGTTTAACTGGAGTAAGGAATAAATAAGTCATTTAAAAGGCAAACACTTAAAACATTTATTGTTTCAATATTGGTTAACGGTGCATTTTATTGGTGTAGAAACTAGCATTTTTCTTGGTCATACGTTCTGGGTAACGTTTGGTGAAGCTTATGTGTCCCCGAACTCTATTAGGTGCACACATCAGTAGATAAAATAGCCAGTCATCTGTAGCATTAGATTCTAATCTCTCATATGCCAGAGAAAACAGGAGCAACTTTGCTGAAGTTAATGCATCTGGGCCTGTGTAAAACTGGTATTGAAAAGAATCTAGTGTCTAGATTTTTAAATGTCAGATACATTGGTGACAGGGATTAATTTAGTGCCTCTTGTAGCCATGATATGGGAAGCAATTATTTCTAAAAAGGAAACAGGCGTTAACAGTATATCAATTGTAAAACTGCAAGATAAAAGAAAGATCTTGTGTCACCATTGTTATGTGTTTTGCCAATGAATTGAATAGATCAATTCTCTGTTAGCACAGCTCCACTGAAGTCATGGATATACACCACCAGAGAAGTGGCTTTGTCAATTGAGGTAAGGGTACAGGGGCAGAGCCTCAGCGGAGGTAAATGACCATCACACCAGTGGAACAAGGACAATTTTAATCAGATAAAGATCTGCTCAGAAGTATCTTAACTGTTTGAAAAATCTCACATTGGCTTAAAGTTTTCAGGAGGCCAATTTGATTCTCACATCTGAGAACAAAATTGGCAATTGAAACAATAACAATAATTTATAACACTTATCCTAATGTCTTAAATTGGCAAACTGCTTTCTAAATATTAACAAATTTATCCTATTTAGAATAGGACCAAATGCAGAAAAAAGCAAACAATCATATATTGGCTGGTAAGTGTGGCACTCAAGAAAATGCATTCTAGGTTCAGCTAAGGCCTGTGGCTATTGAACTTTGTCATACTGTTAGTGAGAACACTGCTTTTTAGAAGTGTCCCCAGTTGCAAGATTTTAAATAACCAAAGCTGTAAGAGTATGAACTGTTATGTAATTTTAGCTACAAACTTGCTAACGTACAAAAGAGGTCATCCAAGAGCACTTATTCCAAGGAGATGCTACTTTGCTCACCTGTTTCATCAGCCAAATTTTTGAATGAAAGGTCTGCTAAAACATTTCATGGTTCTTTATTCTTCAAACAATTATCCTCTTTGATAAAAATATCCATTGTAATGTGGAAAATTGTGCAGTGAGTCAGTAATACGTTGCTACTACTAAAAATAACTGGTTGAGTAACATTTCAAAAAGGCTGAGTCTAATGAATGGTAGCAAAGAGTAGCTAACTTAATGTGGGCATCACATTAGTAGTTTGAATTTATATTTTAAAAAAATCTCTGTTATTTTGCCTTTAAATATACCTGACTTGAAACAAATTGGTTACTTAGGATATTTATAGACAGTGATTTAGTATCCCATTTGTTTTAAGCTGTTCTATGTATTAAGTCCATAGTTTGGTACCTCTATGGCAGTGGTCACCAACCAGTAGATCAGGATCTACTGGTAGATCTTGGAGCCTCCGATAGGTGACCCTGACTGGTTTGGGCAAGAGGCTATCAAGTGCTGGCACGTTAGCTGACCTTTCTCCCACTGCTGCGCACCTCCTGTCCTTTACCTTGGAGCTGTCTCTCCCCACTCCCGGGAGCCTCCTGCTTGCCGTGCAGGTCAGGGGAGGGAGAAGAGGGGCACTTATGTCAAGGTGCCCCCTCTACCATCCTGTATCCTATCCCCACAGAGCAGAGAGGGAGCACAACAGGGCTTGGGATGGAGTTTGCTGGCTGCTTTTGAGAGAGGTTCAGGGCCAGGGCAGGGGTGAGCCTGCCTTAGCCCCACCGCACCACCACACAGGAGCCACCTGTGGTAAGCAGTGCCCAGTTGGAGCCCACATCCTGAAACCCTACCCCCGTCATGAACCCCCTCCTGCATCCCAAACTCCTGCTCTAGCCCCAAGCACCCCTGCATCCAAACACCCTCTCAGAGCCTGCACCTAGAACGCCCTCCAGTACCCCAAATACCTGCCCCAAGCTCATCTCAGAGCCCCTCTCGCACTCCAAATCCCTTAATCCAAGACCAGAGCCTTCACCCTAACCCACTGCCCCTGCCTGGTGAAAGTGAGGGAAGATGGGAGAGGGAGGGAGGATGGAGTGAGCAGGGGCAAGGCCTCAGAGAAGGGCACAAAGGAGGCAGGGCAAGGGCATTTGGGTTTGAGGTAGATCTTGGATTGCACTTAAATTTAAAAAGTGATCTTGTGTTTAGAAAGATTGGAGACCACTGCTGTATGGATACCAGGGGAAACAATGCTGTGGATATAGTTGCAGAAAACAAAACCAATTCTAAGGAACAATTTTCCTCTATTTATATAGATAAGGTCAATTAGAACATAAGAACATCCATACTGGAGCAGACCAAGAGTCCATGTAACCCAGTATCCTGTCTTCGGTCAGTGGTCAATGAGATTATTCCACTATTTCCTGTTATAGCAGTCTCAGATGATGACCTAGCACATATTCATTTAAAAAAATACTTTCACTGCAGATTTGACAAAACACAAAGAAGATACCAGTGTGAAATTTCTAAAGATATTTACAGCACTTGACTCAAAGTATAAGACTCTTGAGTGCATTTCAAAATCTGAGAGGAACAAGGTGTGGAGCATGCTTCTAGGTGTCTTAAAAAAGCAGCACCCCAATGTAGAAACTACAGAATCCAACCCACCAAAAAGAAAATCAAACTTCTGCTAGTGGCATCCGACTCAGATGATAAAAATGAAAATGCATTGGTCTGCATTGTTTTGGAGCGTTATTGAGCAGAACGTATCTTCAGCAGAGACACATGTCCTCTGGAATGGTGGTTGAAGCATGAATGGGCAGATGAATTTTTAGCACATCTGGAATGTAAATACCTTGAGACACCTGCTATAACAGTACCATGTGAACACCTGTTCTCGCTTTCAAGTGACACTGTAAACAAGAAGTGGGCAGCATTATCTACTGTATATTTTAGAGAGTTTGTGTGTCTGTCTGTCCATCTATCTGTCTATGAGTCTTATCATAACTTAAAAGCAAGGTCAGGGTTTAGTTGTGCCAGGACAATGGAATGTGCATGAAATATGATTGTCGTGCATCAAACAGAGAAGAAGGAGTATGAGAGGAGAGCCAGTTATACTCACAAATGACCAGAGGGGGGCAGCAAGCACTGCAGAGCAACCGCTAGTAGGCAGTGCAGCCCACACCACTCCGGCCTGCCCCGGAGATTGGCTGCTGGCTGCCGCACAGTCCCTGCCATCCTGGGCTCTAAAATAAATAGAACCTTTTTAATCATAAAGATTTAGGAAGCAGAGTGTATATTTTCAAGCACACTCAGCTGTCTTATTATTAACTGCAGACCAATTTTCTGATGTTTTTGTGTCAGCAAATCCCATTAGTCAGGAAAAATACCGCTTGGTTAAACCTACCTTTATATCAGTCAATGTTAAAAGATTAACAGTAAGAGAAGAAGGAAACATCCATAGTGCTGCCTCACTAAAATAACTTTTCAGATCTGTGCATCCCGCCCCCCTTCCCCAGCTCAGCTTCTATAGAAATCCTGGGTATCATGGGAGAATGCTTTCTCCTGCCTCCATTCTTCTACATACTGATCCAAAGAGACCCCCAGGAAATGAACATAAAAATGAATCCTTTTATTATTGCACTCCAATCATTAGGGCTACTGTGCCACGTACTGTTAGCATATCTGTACTGTGAACATTTCAAGCAAGATACATTATCTGTCAGTAGGGAAATGTCCTTGTAAGCTCCTTCTCTTTGAGCTAAGCTCACGCTTGGAAAAGCTCACTCTTGGAAGACTTCCTTTATACTGTAAGGCTTTGTCTACACTGCCGGCTTTTGCCGGCAGAGAGTTGCAAATGAAGAGCTGATTAGCATTTTGTCACGCTTCATTTGCATAATATATTCAAGCGGTTTTTGCACAAGGGGTTTTTGCACAAAACAATCAGTGTGGACGTTTCCTTTTTGTGCAAAAACCCCTTTTAGCGTAAGATCCTTATGCCTCTCCCGGAGAGAGAACAGGGCTGAGGCAGGAACTGGGAGATGTACAGCAACCAGAGGAGCTGCGGGCATTCTGTTCATTTCCCTGCTGCAACTCCCCATGGGGAAAGGAGGAGAACCCTGTCCCCCAAAGCCTGCCTCCCAGCCCTGTCCTACAGCAGGGCTGCTGCTGTATGGAGCTGGAGAAGATGGAGCTCCATGGAAAACCAGGGGAAGGGGCTGAGAGTTCTGCTCCTTTCCCAGCTGGCAGGGGCAGAGTGAGGAAAGCAGCAGAACTGCCTGCATGTCTACCAAGGTAACATGGGATGAGGAAGGGAAGGGAAGAGCAAGGGGCTCCTGGGCTGGGGACAGAGTGGAGTCACATGAAGGATCATGTGGAAAGGTCACATAGCCCCTCTTAATTGGTGTCCCCCCGCCACCTTCTATACTGACAAGAAATTGCTTTTACTTATAAAACTGGTGGACAGCAGGCCTGGCATTTTTTTTGAGTGTTCAGTGGGCAAGGGGGCTGCACTACAGGGGAACACTTCAAAGGATCTTAGGAACTGGAATATTAACCCGCAAGGCAAACTAAGGACCAGCATTGCCTAGAGGACAGTATCTGAGGGACTAACAGGCTGCTGGTGGTAAGGAGCTGACTCCCTCACACTAGGAGCGAGGGGAATAAGATGTCTCACAGTACTAGGTACCTCATCCCAGTGACATCACTTGATCTGATGTTCTTTCTAGTCATTAATCCATCTTCAGAGGTGTCAAATGACCAGTCCCTAGCCCAGATTCAGCTCACCTGATAAATTCATGATCTGTACAACATTCAGTTTTGGCAAAAGCTAGGTTTAGTTTTGTTTATAGAGAACATTTCTAACAGTGTGAAAGAAACCTTCCAAGCATGAACCATATGTAAATGATGGAGTGTTTACTTCTGTAGCCTGCAGGCAGCCTAAAACAGAATTAAACACTCCTCTGTCCCCACTAGTTTCAACCAGATATTAACACTAATGTCTGATAACACTTTAATGTAAGAATTAGGTATTTAAGCTGCCAGTCAGTTTTTAGAAAATTGGTCATTTTCCACTAGCTGTCATAATTTTAAATAGTGCCAGTGTGTCCTCATGAGATCTGATATTTTGCTGAAACTTCCCCCTCCAGGGGAGTGGAGCATGACACAGAAAAAGCAGCTCACGTGGGCAAGACATAGATTGTTAAAAAATTCGTAATGCACAATACAATACACTGCTAAATTGGCAGCTTCCTATCTCATTTAATTTCATCCATATCTGAAATGCTCCCATTGCTTCCAGTACTTTATTCTTCCTTGCAATTGCATGCAGTTCTTAGGCTTTTTGATATTATCTGATGGGACAGATTTTCTTTTAAGTCGCTTTATTTATGCAAGCAAAACAAAATATTTGGCATCTGAAGATTTTATCCAAACATGCTCGATTCCCACAAGACAATTCAAGATTTAAATTCTAGCTAAAAATGTGCCAAGGGCATAAAGCTGGCCTTGTTCAGTTCTTCTTATGGTTATGGATGTTTGGCACAATATTAGTTCTAATATAAAGTACATATCCTGGGGTTCTGGGAGGGAGTCTAGCTGAGCTGCATACTGGCAGAGTGTGTTCCTCTATACACTACATTAGTATACACAAATGTTAAGCAAAATCCCTCTGATATACATTATCTGATCTAGAAGAAGTCTCAAGATATCCTATTATTGCTAGGCAGATTTGTGATGGCCTGAATATGATAAATACCACACATGAGAACAATAAAGCATCACTTCAGTGAGAAACATTACCAAAGCACAAAGTTAAAGACAGCAAACAATAGCACAAACCTTACATCATAATATAACTATCTACTGACAGTTTCAGATTACTCAGTAACATTGTTGCTCAAGTTGTTCAAATGTTGCAATTTTTTTATTGGATTCTGGATTAAACAATAGATTAATCTGTTCCTGGTGCTTACCTTTCAATTTTTCTAGATATTGAATTATTGTTTCAGATTTCCTCCCCAGAAACATGAATGGAAGCAAGAGGAAGAGACTTTCGCTGTGAGATGAGAATTTTTCTTTGTTATATAACAGTGCTTTTTTCTCTTGGCTTCAGGATGCCTTTGACCTCAGCCTTTAAATCCACTAACTGTCCCACTATTGTGCATCCACCAAGCAGATTAAGGCTGAGCTTCCTAGCTATTACGATATTCCTCTCCACATGAGGATCTTTGTGCCAATGCTCTCTGACAACCATTTTTCTAATTATTGTGGTGCATTTTCTCCTTCAACTACCTCAAGTCCCCTCCAAAACTTGGATTTTATGGATTCTAATGTAACTTCTCTAACAATCCAACACAGCTATTTAATGCCGCATTACCCTGCATGGATGCATTTGGGGGTTTGATAGGCTGCTTTATCTTCAGATGCTTTGAATTTTAAATCAATAGTACTCAGAAATAATTGTAGTAACATGGTACTCCTAATTATTCATATGCAAGGTTTAATTACAGATTGACCATCCACTCAGGATTCAGTACTTCTCTGTTTCTGAGCCTTTTAAATGAATTTAGTGCCGATGAAAGATGTCAGGTTGTCTGACAGCCATGTGGATTGAAACGCTTTCTCCATGAGACAAAGGGAGGACAAGTTTTCCAACATAGAGACCAACGTATATTGAAATATTATCTTTTGAGATGGTTAATTCAGCCTCCATCTGCATTATCTCCTTTGCCTTTCTGCTAAGATTGCCACCCAGTGGCATAAGTAGAGCTGAATGAATACTGCAAGCATTTTTGTAAACATTTATTTAATGAAATCACTTCAGCTGTGTTCATGTCAAGAATAGCTGGTTCTGAAAAAATACTGTAGATTTCAAGGAGATGGAATTTTGAATTTATAATCATAGTTGCTCTAGAATTACAATTCTAACTTACATTTCGTATCCAGTCAAGGAACATACCCACAACATATGACTTTTGTTTACATTCAAAACAGCTTGAATTGTGAGTATAAAATACCAAAAACAATATACACAGTGAAGTGCAAATTGAAACTCTCTAATCTGGCACCCTTGGGACCTGACTGGTGCCAAACCAGAGAATTTGCTGAACCATGGGAGGTCAATATTATCTAGCAGTAGTATCAAAACTTCTGCTGTTATTGGGCTCTTAGAAGACATTTAGGGGTAAATTAGAGCTAAATAACAGCACAGAACACTGAGAGTCAGGACAGGTAGCTATAAACAATCTTTATGAGACCATGGGAAACTTGGCCACACCCATGATAAGTGGACATCTGGCTAACTCAAATCTTGCTGGAGCACAGATGTTGCCAGACCAGAGAGTGCCAGACTAGAGAGGTTCAATCTGCATTTGCTAGTAGGCCATAGCCTGAGTTGTGTTCATACAAAACAATATTGAAATATGAACAACACTGTGGAACTCGTGAGCTATGTGTAGACTGTTTCTTGCTTCACACCAGCTGCTTGAGAACAGCATCAGATCCATACAGTTCCATGCCCTATCAAATGGCAGGGGTCACTATTCATCATCCCCCTTTTTCCAATATCAATACTGACTTCTTGGCTTTGCACCTATAGCCATCTCGAGTCTAAGCCCATTTAACAAACGGGGAACTGAGGTACAAATAAGCTAAGTGCCTTGCTCAATGTCATACCGAAAGTGCACTACTGAGCAGGAACTTGCATCCATATCTCCAGCAAGTAGCTAACCACTGTTCTATCTTTCCTCATCTTTATTCCTTCTTCCTTTGGCTGGCAGAACAATCACAAATCTAAATCTTAAAGAGTGTTTGTTCTCCAGGCCTGGCAGTTGTAGAGAACAGTGTGCAGATCTAGCCTGAACAAATAGAAATGGCTGGCAAGCACAAAGCTTCTGTTCAAATAACATGCAAGCACACTGAGAAGTATCTACTCACCATTTAGATTTTGAGTGATTAGCCTAGTTCATCATCCAGGCAGGGACGACACTGGTTCCTTACAGAAGTCAGCAAAGAGCTTTGCACTGCCACTCTAAAGTAAGATGGGTTTGGTCAGTTGACTTTCAGTCACAGCAATTTAACTTAAATGCAGGCTGAGATTTAACTACAACAGCTGCATAAGCAGCCCAAAATTACATGTTGTGTTGTGCAAACACTGTCACTTCCAGCTGCCCAACAATCCATATCAAAAGATGATTCATGCCATGCCTCTTTTGAGCAATAATTCACTGCTATTTATATTTTGCACCAGGCAAGGTCATTAAGGAACCCACCATGAATTTGGAAATAAGACCATTAAAGACACACAGCAAGGCTATGTCTACATTGGTGGGTTCTTGCACCAAAAATATGCAAATGAGGCTAAGCGTGGAATATCGCTGAGCCTCATTTGCATATCTAATGAGCCGCCATTTTTGCGGAAGAGGCTCTTGCGCCAGAAGGAGCTGTCTACACTGCCCCTTCTTGCGCAAGAAAAACCCTCTTGCGCAATGCTGTTATTCCTGAAAATAATCAGCGTAGCGGCATTGCGCAAGAGGATTTTCTTGCGCAAGAAGGGGCAGTGTAGACAGCTCCTTCTGGCGCAAGAGCCTCTTCCGCAAAAATGGCGGCTCATTAGATATGCAAATGAGGCTCAGCGATATTCCACGCTTAGCCTCATTTGCATATTTCTGGCACAAGAACCTGCTGGTGTAGACATAGCCTAAGTGTGTAAATTCCTTTCCTACAAGTGAGTGCATAGCATCCCTATGTGCCCTAATGCACCTGCATAAACCAGATAATTATTTAGGTCAAAGTAATTACAGTATGAAGTTGTACTCTTTAAAATATCACAGTGTTTTCCTGTACGCCCCACCCCATCTGTCTATATTCTGTATTTTTTATCTTAGATCATAAAACCCTTGCGGCAGGGAATGTCTTTTCTTATCTGTGTTTTTTAAAATTTTCTGATCCATGACTAGAGTTGCTATATGCTATAATAATACAAACAAATACTAACAACAATAAATGCAGTGTCATAACATAGCGTTGCAAAATCATAAGATGAAAATTTGGCCCTCTGTCACTAACATGGGGAATGTCTACAACTACAGAGTTTTGTCAGAAAAACGGCTGTTTTTCCAACCAAAATTGAGGAACATCCACACTGAAATTGCACTCGTCCACAAGAAAATCGAAAGAACAGAGGGTTTTTTCTGGCATTGGTAATCCTCATTCTACGAGGAAGAAGCCTTTTTGTGAAAGAGCTCTTTTGCAAAAAAGCGTGTGTGGACAGGGAAGAGGGAGTTTTTTTGGAAGAAGTGGAAAGAGGAAAAAGCACAGGTGCCCTGGTGGGCATTCCGTTCATAGCAATCACAGCTTACATGAGAGAGAGCATCCATTCAGTCTGGATGCTCTCTTTCTAAAAAGCAAACTGCTTTTTCGATGCACTTTTGCTGTGTGGACGCTCTCTTTCGGAAGAAGTTTTTTCGGAAGATCTTGTCCAGAAAAGCTTCTTCCAAAAGAAGCCTGTAGTCTAGATGTAGGCATGAGGATTGATTTACAGCAGCATCCCAAAGTGTACAATATACTTAAGGGGATCTTTTCAATCCTCATGTAGTAATGAGTAATAAAAACATCTCCTGTACTTACTGGGTGCATTAGGATGCACAAGATATGGCAGATGGCAAGTTGTGGTTTAGTTTTCAGGGATATTTCTTTACAAATAAAGAATTCATAAAAAGCTTGCCTCTGGGCTTGCAGATGGAACATGGCAGAAGATGGGCTTTATAAGCTCAGGTCAACCATTCTAGCAGTGCAACTCCAAACAGTATTTACTTTCTTCACAGGGATTCTCCTATTTGGTATAAATAGCTTCTCCCAACTAGTGTTCCCAGCATCCTGCATAAAAATAGGTCTTGCCACTTACACTGGGGGAGCTGCAGGGGTAGGGTACGTATTAGATGGTTTTCATCATTTTCTATGAGCTTATCAACTTTTTTTCAAAAACAAATGGATTTTGAATCATTACAGTCACTGCAGTCCACTCTATCAGCCTTTAAATTACATTGCCTATGCTTTGAACCATAGTTAATGTTTTAACTTATTATTGTTCTTTGCTACAAATCCTCTGAAATCTTTTTAATGGTTCTACTTGATAGCTCTCCTCTGGACTTTTTTTTTCTTTGTGCACTTCAGAATTGAAATGAATAGACAAATATATGATGCTGAAAATGAGGAAAGGAGTTTTTATGGGATCTTCAGGTAGAACATTTGGTTGACATAAAAAAGGAAAACAGAGACCTCTTCTCATCTTACCCACTCAATCATTTGATAATTCCAGATACTGTGTTTACTTACTGCATATTCAAGGCAAAATAATTTTCATTTTTAGTTTTGTTTTTAATTTGGTTCTCAGCTTTTGTTCACCAGTGCATGTACTTCTTATCCAAAACGCTCCAAATATAAATAATTTTTCGGACACTGACTCACTGTATATTGGTTACTTAACCTTCAATACTTCACTCTATTCCTCCAGAACAGTGGTTTTCAATAGTCTGCACCTTCATTTGAATTTTTTAGGGGTCTGCAAATGAAAAAATGGTTGAAAAACTCTTGTTCTTGAAAATGGTGCTGATACTATTTAATGCACACTAACAGCTTTTGTCCCCCTTAGTGACCAGACATATTTATGAGTCTGCTATCTATTTAAAAAACATGATCCTTTAGCTTATGCTTTCAGATCTAGAAGTCCTGGGTTCACTCCCTGCAAATGAACTGAGCAGGCATGTCATTACACCAACAGCATTATTATAAGTCTAACTTAAATGCTTTGAGATCCTCTGATAAGGATCTTCAGATGAGGTACTGAAGAAGTAACAAAAATATGTTATTGTGCTTAACTGCTGTTAAAATAGCCTGTATTTAATTTTAAAATAGCCTGCTTTAAAATAGCCTGTATTTAATTTTGGTGTTACTCATTTACTTTGACTTCAAAGGACCTTTTGATCAGACTCCATGCAGGAACAGACACTGAAGATATAAGGGCTGTATTACAACTAAGACACATGGCATCTCTAGTGTTTCAGGGTACGTGTACACTACAGCATTAATTCAAGTTAACTTAATTCGAAATAGTTAATTCGAATTCAGCTAATTCAAAATAATACATCTACACACAAAACCTATTTCGAAATAGCGTTTTGCTATTTCGAAATAGCGCGTCCACACTGAGTGGACCCTGAACCGAAGTAAAGGCTGGCCGGAACCAGTGCCGGCAGGGCATCAGGATAGAATTTAGTGTGTGGGGCTGCTGCCTGAGGCTAACTGAGCTCCGTGCTTAAAGGGACCCTACCCCCATCCCGGACAGAAAGTTCTCAGGGTTCCCCGCTTGCTTGTCTACCTCGATGAGGGACAGCAAAGCAGTCCTGTCCTGGAGTGCCCTGAGTGCCTGCACTCGGGACACCACAGCACTCGGCCACATGGAGCCAGAGCTTCCCATGGGCACGCCGGTGCGTCTTGTGGGGTCGTTACCTTCAGCCTGGCTGCACTTGCTGTAGGCTGCCATCCAGGGGGTCCATTGGGTGGCTGTCAGGATCCAGGAGGCCCTGCGGGAGAGCGTCCACCCCTCAGAGCCCTCAGAGCCTCCCTGGTCCTCCCCACCGGGGGCTCATGCCCCATTCCTCCCTCATGTCCTTCCACTTACCCCTCCCTAGCCCCCCTTCCTGATGTCAAACAAAAGACACGTATGTTCAAAAATAGAAACTGGATTTATTGAACAAAACTGGGGGGGGATGAACCTCTGGGGACACTGGGAAAAGGAGGTGGGAGAAGGGAAGAGAGAGGGTGGGAGAGGGGAGGGGGAAACCTGGGAGGAGGGAGCTGGAAGCGGGAAACAAGGGGAAGAAGGGGGAGGGGAAGCTCAGGGCCCAGGGTTGGGGGGTCTCACCGGACCAACTTGATTTTCATTCAAACCTGCTCCTGGGTTCGCATGTGGCCTTTGGTGGCCAGGCTGGCAGCTATCCTGCCATAGACGGACATGTTCCTCCGTCTAGTGAGGAGATTATGGATGTTGAGGGCATCCCCCCCCAAACCTGAATAAGGTCCATGATCTCCACCCTGGACCAGGAAGGTGCCCGCCTTCTCCAGCCCCTGTCAGGCTCCTGGGAGCTGGCAGACTGCTCCTGGTGAGCGGTGGAGGGCTGGCTGCCAGTGGCGTACTGGCTCATGTTTTGGGGCCACTGGATCAGGGCCCCAGTGGCCACTGCTGGCTCTGGGCTGGCAGGCTTGGAGGTGGCACAGGCACTGTGGCCAGGGTCTACCCCTTTAATGGCTCCGGGGCTGGGGGAGAGGAGAGTAAGTTTCCTGGTTGTGCCCAGAGTGGCCACCAGGGCTCCCTGGGATGGGCTGGAGGCCCCCTATTTTGAATCAAGTGTCTACACAGCACTTAATTCAAAATAGCTCTTTCGAATTTGGTGTTACTCCTCGTAGAATGAGGTTTACGAAATTCGAATTAAGGGCTCTGCCATTTCGAATTAATTTCGAAATAGCGGTTTGCATGTGTAGATGCTATTAAAGTTAATTCGAAATAATGGCTGTTATTTTGAATTAACTTTGCAGTGTAGACATACCCTCATAGACTAATATGGGAAGTGGAATGTTTAGGTTTTATGCAGAGTTCTAAAAGGATGGTATTGTTAGTGGTTACAGTCAATAAAGACAAGAACACAGGCAAAAGCAAAAAAGAAACATAGAAAAATGCAGTGCAAACACTGTGGAAAATTATAAGCAATTTACACAAAGGCTCATACTGGAAGTGTTCGACTACTCCAGCAGTATATGTGACACTACCTGTTCTGCTGCTATATATATATGCATCCATTTAAAAAAAATCTGCTACATTTTCCAGTAATTGGATTGTTTTAAATATGCTTTGCTTGCAGCACTAGATATACTGGCCAGTACTGAATTTATATAATCTGGAGAAATATTTGAAACAATTACTCTTTTGTTTTCTCTTTCATCATTCCCCGTGTTTAGAGCTAGAAAAGCTCCTAAATACCACAATTGAGGCTATAGGAGCTGCAGACTCTGACCGTGTGTCTAGACTACATCCCTCTGTCGGCAGAGGAATGTAAATTAGACATACTGACATTGCAAATGAAGCAGGGATTTAAATATCCTGCACTTCATTTGAATAAAAATAGCCACCGCTTTTTGTCGATGTGGCTCTTTACTGGCAAAAAGCAGCAGTCTAGAGGGGGATCGGTCGACAAAGAAAGCCTTTGTCGACCGATTCTGTAAACCTCGTTTTACGAGGCATAAGGGATCGGTTGACAAAGGCTTTCTTTGTCGACCGATCCCCCTCTAGATTGCCGCTTTTTGCCAGCAAAGTGCCACGTCGGCAAAAAGCGGTGGCCATTTTTATTCAAATGAAGTGCGGGATATTTAAATCCCCACTTCATTTGCAATGTCGGTATGTCTAATTTACATTCCTCTGCCGACAGAGGGATGTAGTCGAGACATAACCTGAGTGTAGCTTAGCAATACTGAGCTAACTCTCCTACCTTTGTGTCCTCCATTCTCAGGGAGAAAATTATATACCACAAGAACATTTCCTTTGGCTTGCAATAACAGTGAACTGTTGCCACATCTTAAGGCAGCCAGTATGGGATTTAAATACACATTTCTAAAGCAATAACATTTTCCAAGAAACAGTATTTATGACCTTTCAAGCTGCTTCTTTACCTTTGTTTAATGAAAGCGGACCAACTTCACATTTGTTGTGAGTGCAGCTTGTGCCAATTTTGTTGCAAATTTGACAGCGACCTCATCAAGTGTTTTCCAACTGGTTTCATGCTAAGTAAGGAATATATACATTTCAATAGGTAAACCATACACAGTTGAGTCCTGCTGATACACAGGAGTGCATTTGATGACCCCTTGAGGTTCTCTACAGTCTTGTGATTCTATAATAGGGATGGGCAGGAGGCTGCCAGCGGGCCGGATCCAGCCCGCCAAGCCACCAGATCCAGCCCGCGGGCCGCCTCGCCAGAATCCTTAGGCGGAGAACAGTTCATGCTGTCAACAGACAACTACTCTCCTCTCTGGATAGCTGGGGAGGGAGAAGGAAGTCTTCATACACTGCCCCCAACCTTCAGCAAAATCTCTCAGCTCCCATTGGCCAGTTTCCAGCCAATAGGAGCTGAGCGGAGCCATGTGGAGCAGCCTGCAGCCTTCTTCGATAGCAGCAGACTCTCTGCCTCAGGGTTCTGCAGGGCTGTTGGCTGGGAGCCACCTAGGTAAGCACCTCCCAGCCAGAGCCTGCCTCTGGCACCCCATCTCCTCTCTCCCACTTTGATTACCTGCCCCAGGACTCCACCCAAATCTTCTGTATACCTGTTTCCACCTTCTCCCAGGCCACAACTCCCTCCCAGACCCTGCTCCCTCTCCTACACCCCTCCCCCAGGCCAGAATCTGCTCTTGAACCCTTACGCTCTCCTGGACCATGCACCCCAAGCCCCTACCCCAGATCACAGCCCTCTCCTTGACCCAAACTACGTCTCAGAACCCACACCCTTCCTGCACCCCAGTCCCCTACCCCAAGCTCCCTTCTGCACCCAAAATCCATCCCAGACTCCACACCCCCTTCATAGAAGTGTGGCCCTTGACCACTTGTCAAAATCTTGGAATGGTCTCCCATTAAAAATTATTGCCCACCCCTGTTCTAGAGGATGGATTCAAAATTTACTTCAAAGAGAATAAAAATATACCCTAACTCTGCATTGCTATTAACCTGATGTTTGCAGTGAAGCAAATGCTATCATAATTGCAAAATTCCAACGCAGGCCTCCGCTGCTCTTTTGAATGACACATATTCTTTGCAAGATGATTGTTTAGAGAACAAATTCAGTTCTGCTGTGTGTAGATGCTATTGCATTTGGTGCTCTACAGGTTTCTGATCAGTGATCTTGAACTTTTATTCTTCAATTCTGTTCATCCTCTAATAATTTGTTCCTTACACTTAGGCTACGTCTAGACTACAGGCTTCTTGCACAAGAAGCTTTCTTCAGAAGAGATCTTCCGAAAAGCTTCTTGAGCAAGACAGCGTCCACACTGCAAAAGTGTATCGAAAATACTGAGAAAATATTGAAAAAGCGATTGCCTTTTTCAAAAGATAGCGTCCAGACTGCCTGGATGCTATCTTGCATGTAAGCAGTGATTTCTATGGACAGAATGGCCACCAGGGCACCTGTGCTTTTTCCTCTTCCCTCTTCTTCCAAAAAAACTCCCTCTTCCCCGTCCACACACACCTTTTTGCGAAAGAGCTCTTTCATGAGGAATACCAATTGCGCAAAAACCCCTCTGTTCTTTCGATTTACTGTTGAAAGAACACACTTGCAGTGTGGACGTAACTCGGGTTTTGTCAGAAAAACAGCCCTTTTTCTGACAAAACTCTGTAGTCTAGACATACCCCCAGATAGAACAATGATTATCTTCACAAAAAGCAAAGTCTCACTGTATTATAATCTATGTTATGTAACTATTGAAGCTAAAAAGAAAATAGGTTGAGGAAATGTAACTAAAGAAAGTAAATTTCACTGACACCAAGAAAAGAATGATGTTCCACCAGAAAGAATGCCACATACGTTAACATTTTAGTTTTCTGCCTTATTAGAGAGGTTCTATTTCATAATACTGAATGCAATGATGTATTGCATATAATGAAGGGCTTATGGTCATTGTCTCAGTATTTTAAAAGAGCATTACAGAAAGCAAATACAGATTTTCTCTTTAACTACAAAGGTAGGATAGCTTCTTCTATGAATATTAACATACATATTTAGATTTTGGCCTTTTAAATATATCCTCCATATGTGACTAATAGGAACTGACTCATTCTACACATCACACAAATAAAAATGTATACATACTTTTTGCCATTCAGATTTACCTGAGTCCCATTCTGTTTTCACAAGGAAAATCAGTGATGCACCAGAAGTATATAGTTAATTCCATTTACAGGCTATTACTGAATGTCAAAATGTTTTAGAATAACATCTGACTCATTCAGAGTCATCATTCTTCCAGTTACTGTGGGAGGAAGAGAATATTAATTTACTCTTGACAGTGGTGTACTTTTCCAGGGATCTTTCTAATCTTGTACAAATATACTGCAATAAAAAAGTTACTGCTAACTTTATTACCAAAGGACAAAGTAATTAAAGATAAGGTCAGTAGAAAAGATCAGCAAATCTAAGATGCAGAAATATATAACATCATTCATCTTGATAATTGGTTGTATTATACACAGTTTAGTTACATAAGTCTAATTTAAAAAGATTCTTTGCATAACATTTAGAGTTTATACCACCAGACTAAATGAGCAATCTTCAAAAGATGCGCTCTTTAGATAAAAGGGATGTCTGATATAAATAAAGGGTAGTACATGCAGTCCTCTTGATTGATTAGAGAATTCAGGGTGGGGGAAGTTATTCATCTGCTATATTCCTGTTTTTGCAAGTAGGGCATTTCCCTTAGATGGTACTCAAGTTATAGTGAAGTGCTTCTTCAGAAGCTTTATCTCATAGTGGCCACGGCCATATTCTACAATTTTGTTGGAAGACGGAGACATCACTATGAGATCTATTTTTTTCAGTGGTGCACTGAAGGGTCTATGAAGTTGCATAATTGGTGTTAATGTCTGTTTCCAACATATGTGCCCCTTGAAACATTACAACAAATTTTGTTGGAAGAAGGGTGTTTCAGAGGTGCCCTTCAGATGAGATTGCATTCCCATCATCTGGAGCACTCATTTTAATCATTAACACCTTTAAAATGACTACCCAGGAGATTTAGATTCTGACTTCACAGACAGCCTGCATGTCAGGTGGTATGAGCCTGCACTGCCACAGAAACAGACCAGAGAGCAGATTTTGATTCAATCACAGCTCCTCACTTACTGCAAAGAGGGAATAAGTTACTTCATTCTTTTCATGGAGCAACTTACTTCTCTCTGTGTGCTGCTAGCTACTTTGCCTGGCAAGTAGGAAGGCTCTGGCTCAGGGCACTTACTACTTCCCACCTACTACTCAGAGGGACAGCCCTTGCTCTACCCTGTTACAGCCACTATGGGTGAGTGGGGGAGGGACTTAACTCCCTGCTACTCCCACACACAACCAAGAAAAAACTTTTAATATCTATCTGATAAATACTAAATTCTATTGTTTCCTCAGTGAACAGCAGCTTAATCTACAAAATATGAACCACAGTCCTTGTCATCCCTACTGACCTGAGCAATTAGCCAAATGGGCGTTGTGGGTTATTCTAGATTGGAGGAGAAATTGATGCTACAGACAGGTTCTATCTATTATGCAATCTTGTTTATTTACAAAATGTATACATACTGCCCCATTTCTCAGAACACTATAGGACTCAAATAGCAGACCACTCTTCATTTGTGCTTTGGTCCAAGCCCACCTTTCCAGCAAGTGCCCTGTTCTCTCTTATCTCCAGTGACTTTTTTGGTGCTTGATTTCCAGACATGCACACCCCACTCCCAGGGCCTGCTCATATAATTTTAAATGGCCTTAGATGTGCCTGTGTTTGGCTGGAGACCTGGGCTTGTGTTGGGGTGGAGGCTGCTTAACTATTTCAGCCACCTGATTATAATGGCACCTGTTACATTTATCCTGAATGGAAACTAGTGATTATACTAACCCAACTTGTAACATCCACACTGTGTTGCCATTGGGTAGGAGTGCCAACTCTTCCAGACTGGATGGCTTGGATGCCATTGCTGCAAATGGCATCTGGTCCATCCAGTCAGGGGTGGTGGCAACCTTACCATTGGGTACAGGCATGACTTTAGCTCACTGCTTTTAGTATGCGCCCATATAGACACCTTTAATACAGATTTAAGGGGCTGATATAAAAAAAACCCACCCATTCCAGATGGCGTGGCTTTCCTTTAACATAGAATCAGAGAATCATAGAGCTGGAAGAGACCTCAGGAGGTCATCAAGTCCAGCCTCCTGCCCAAGGACCAATCCCAACTAATTCAACCCAGCCAGGGCTTTGTCAAGCTGAGACTTAAAAACCTCTAGGGATGGAGATTCCACCACCTCCCTAGGTAACCCATTCCAGTGCTTGACCACCCTCCTAGTGAAATAGTTTTTCCTAATTTCCAACCTAGACCGCCCCACGGTAATTTGAAACCATTAATCCTTGTTCTGCCATCCGTCACTACTGTGAACAGCCTTTCTCCTTCCTCTTTGGAACCTCCCTTCAGGAAGTTGAAGGCTGCTATCAAATCCCTCCTCAGTCTTCTGCAGAGTAAACAAACCCAAATCCCTCAGTCTCTCCTCATAGGTCATGTGCTTCAGCCCCCTAATCATTTTGGTTGCCCTCCACTGGACCCTCTCCAATGCATCCACATCCTTTCTATAGTGGGGGGCCCAGAACTGGACACTATACTCCAGATGTGGCCTCACCAGAGCCGAATAAAGGGCAATAATCACTTCTCTAGATCTGCTGGTAACGCTCCTCCTAATGCAACTTAAAATACCATTAGCCTTCTTGGCTACAAGGACACACTGTTGACTCATATACAGCTTCTCATCCACTCTAATCCCCAGGTCCTTTTCTGCCGAACTGCTATTTAGCCAGTCAGTCCCCAGCCTGTAACAATGCTTGGGATTCTTCCATCCCAAGGGCAGGACTCTACATTTGTCCTTCTTGAATCTCATCAGATTTCTTTTGGCTCAATCCTCTAATCTGACCTGTCACTCTGGACCCTATCCCTGCCCTCCAGTGTATCTACCTTTCCCCCTAGCTTAGTGTCATCTGCAAACTTGCTGAGGGTGCAATCCATCCCCTCATCCAGGTCATTAATAAAGATGTTGAACAAAACCAGTCCTAGAACTGATCCATGGGGCACTCCGCTAGAAAGTGACCGCCAACCTGACATCGAGCCGTTGATCACTACCTGTTGGGTCTGACAGTCTAGCCAGCTTTCTATTAATCTTACAGTCCTTTTATCCAATCCATACTCCCTTAACTTGCTGGCAAGAATATTGTGGGAGACTGTATCAAAAGCTTTGCTAAAGTCAAGGTACATCACATCCACTGACTTTCCCATATCCACAGAGCCAGTTACCGCATCATAGAAGCTAATCAGATTGGTCAGGCATGACTTGCTCTTGGTGAATCCATGTTGACTATTCCTGATCACTTTCCCCTCTTCCAAGTGCTTCAAAATGGATTCCTTGAGGATCCCTTCCATGATTTTTCTGGGGACTGAGGTAAGACTGTAGTTCCCTGGATTGCCCTTCTTCTCTTTTTTAAAGATGAGCACTACATTTGCCTTTTTCCAATCATCCAGGATCTCTCCCGAGCTCCACGAGTTTTCAAAGATAATGGCCAAAGGCTCTGCAATGACATTTGCCAACTCTCTCAGTACCCTCTGATGCATTAAATCCGGACCCATGGATTTGTGTATGTTTAGCTTTTCTAAATAGTTCCTAACCTGTTCTTTCCCCACCAAGGGCTGTCCACCTCCTTCCCAAACTGCATTGCCTAGTGCATTAGTCTGGGAGCTGACCTTGTCTGTGAAGACAGAGGCAAAGAAAGCATTGAGTACTTCAGCTTTTCCCACATCATCTGTCACTAGGTTACCTCCCTCATCCTGTAAGGGCTCCACACCCTCTCTGATCACTGCATAATCCAATACAGTGCACAGGTTTTTACTCTACTGCATTGATCAAGTAAGGGTGATATATATGTGCATGCAACTCATCCATGTTTAGTTTTAAGTGTCTTTGAGCTGTCCTTACACTCGATTGGCCTGCCATAGAGATAAAGGAAATTGATTTAAAAAAACCAACAACTCAGCACCCTCCTTCTTGGTAGATAGTTTGGAATTCTGAGACAATATTCTGCAGAACCAATAACATGGGTAGAAATTTACAAAATAAATAATAGGTGTTACATTTTGAACAGTTTGGCTTTTACAGTTGGTTCAGCTGTCAGGTTTCTGTTGTGGCTGACACCTAGCGCTGAACCTACATTTAAAAAGTGCTCTAAGTAGGGTGACCAGATAGCAAGTGTGAAAAATCAGGGTAAGGAGGGGATGAATAGCGGGGAGGAGAGTCCTATATAAGAGAAAACCTCTTAATAAATCAAGACATCTGGTTATCCTAGCTACAAGCCCCCCAAAATACTGTAATTATACTGTTTCAGAAAAATTTCTTCTTACTAATCTGCCCTTTTCTCTCTTCCCCTTAGTCTTCATCACTAGCACATCAGGGTCCTTTGATCCAAAAGCAGAAGTTTGAATCTATTCTTATTTCTGTCAGTTATCAATATTTTGCCTACTGTTCTGGTGTGAGAACAAGGGATCCTATTATCTTTGAGGAACATGTGTGTACGTTCATTGCTTCTAAATAGGTCCCATTTCCCTTTCAGTTTTATCCTCAGCATGCTCTACTCAGCATAAGAGTATTATATCACTCCTTTCCTTCCATTTTAGCAGGATTTGCTACCATAAGCACTTGGAACCAACTACCTATTCAATAAGCCAAAAGAGATATGTGGAGTCACAAGTCTAAAGGGGACAATAATTAAAGCTACTTGCTACATGTCAAAGTAGAAGTGAGCATTTGAAGTGGAAGACCTACATGAAAATTCTATCCTCCTGCTCACAGCAGCTAAGTCAGGGGTGTGTAAACTATGTCCCGCTGGTTACATCCAGCCCAGCAGACCTATTTATCTGGCCCCTGAGCGTCTGCCAGGGAATAGGGTCAGGGTTTTTCCTGACTCCAGTGCTCCAGCTGGGGAATGGCATTGGGGGCTTGCCACACTCTGGCACTTCAGCCAGAAAGCAGAGTCGGGGCTTCCAGAACATACAGAGCCCCACTGTGTAGGCACGACTTCACTGCACTGTTTCCAGGGGAGCCAACAGACTTGCAAGGTCCCTGAACAACATGGGGAGCAACTCTGTGCTCCAGGAAGGGGTAGGGAGTTGGGCAGAAGAGGTGAGGCTGTCACAGCCAGCTCTCAGCGCTGCCCAGAGCGCATCACACCAGCCTATCTCCATCCCCCAGTCATCTCTGAGAGCATCCCAGAGTGCTCTGTGCAGTCCCCTGGCAGTGATTAAAAGGGCCCGTGGCTCTGATTGCCATCAGTCCTGCAGTAGCAGCAGAAGAGGCTGGAAGGCCCTGGGCACTTTTGAATTGCTGGGCACTGGATCACTGCTCTCTTTGCCTCCCTCCCTGCCCCCAGTCAGTAGGCCTGCCTACATGGCAGCCTCCCACTACGAGGCAGCACCCCCAATCCCCTACCAGTTTTCTATGGCCTCCTTCTCAAGAGCCTCAAAACCACCCAGACCAGGGGCCACATCCATCCCAGCTAGGGTGCTTCTGCTCATGGCAGTTCCTGGTATAGCCACCTGGGTGTCACTGCTGGCAGGTCACCTAAGAGGCCCCAGTACTACCTTTGTAGAGACCCTTCCCTCCATGCCTCACCCCATGTATCCTCCCACCCCACCTCAGCCCACCATACAATTTTCATGCCCAGATGCCGCCCTCAGGCCAAAAAGTTTGCGCACCCTATTGATATGATTTTTTTCAGTAGAAGTGGCAATTTTCCTAGCTGGCAGCTTGTCAGCAAAACACACCTGTGGCATTTACCTTCCAAAACAGACTATGAAAGAATGGGTTGAAACAAAACACAATATTCCATGTGTATTATCGTGAGATAATACACACGATTGGAATGTTTGTATGGAAGGGTACAGCTTGCTCAGGAAGGATAGACAGGGAAAAAAGGGAGGAGGTGTTGCCTTGTATATTAAAAATGAACACACTTGGAGTGAGGTGGAGATGGACATAGTAGACGGAAGTGTTGAGAGTCTCTGGGTTAGGCTAAAGGGGTTAAAAACAAGGGTGATGTCATGCTAGGAGTCTACTACAGGCCACCTACCCAGTTGGAAGAAGTGGATGAGGCTTTTTTTTAAACAACTAACTATATCATCCAAAGCCCAAGATTTGGTGGTGATGGGGGACTTCAACTATCCAGATATATGTTGGGAAAATAACACAGCGGGGCACAGACTATCCAATAAGTTCTTGGACTGCATTGGAGACAACTTTTTATTTCAGAAGGTTGAAAAAGCTACCAGGGGGGAAGCTGTTCTAGATTTGATCCTAACAAACAGAGAGGAACTTGTTGAGAATTTGAAAGTGGAAGGCAGCTTGGGTGAAAGTGATCATGAAATCATAGCGCTTACAATTCTAAGGAAGGGTAGAAGGGAGAACAGCAAAATAGAGACAATGGATTTCAGGAAGGCAGATTTTGGTAAGCTCAGAGAGCTGATAGGTAAGGTCCCATGGGAATCAAGACTGAGGGGAAAAACAACTGAGGAGCGTTGGCAGTTTTTCAAAGGGACATTGTTCAGGGCCCAAAAGCAAGCTATTCCGCTGCATTGGAAAGATAGAAAATATGGCAAAAGACCGCCTTGGCTTAACCACGAGATCTTGCATGATCTAAAAATAAAAAACGAGTCGTATAAAAAATGGAAAGTAGGACAAATTACAAAGGCTGAATATAGGCAAACAACACAGGAATGCAGGGGCAAGATTAGAAAGGCAAAGGCACAAAATGAGCTCAAACTAGCTACGGGAATAAAGGGAAACAAGAAGACTTTTTAGAAATACATTAGAAGCAAGAGGAAGACCAAGGAGAGGGTAGACCCACTGCTCAGTGAGGAGGGAGAAACAGTAACAGGAAACTTGGAAATGGCAGAGAAGTTTAATGACTTCTTTGTTTCGGTCTTCAGAAGTCTGAAGGAATGCCTAACATAGTGAATGCTAGTGGGAAGGGGGTAGGTTTAGAAGATAAAATAAAAAGAACAAGTCAAAATCACCTAGAAAAGTTAGATGCCTGCAAGTCACCAGGGCCTGATGAAATGCATCCTAGAATACTCAAGGAGCTGATAGAGGAGGTATCTGAGCCTCTAGCTATCATCTTTGGAAAATCATGGGAGACAGGAGAGATTCCAGAAGACTGGAAAAGGGCAAATATAGTGCCCATTTATAAAAGGAAATAAGAACAACCCAGGAAACTACAGACCAGTTAGTTTAACTTCTGTGCCAGGGAAGATAATGGAGCAAGTAATTAAGGAAATCATCTGTAAACACTTGGAAAGTGGCAAGGTGATAGGGAACAGCCAGCATGGATTTGTAAAGAATAAATCATGTCAAACCAATCTGATAGCTTTCTTTGATAGGATAATGAGTCTTGTGGATAAGGGAGAAGCGGTGGATGTGGTATACCTAGACTTTAGTAAGGCGTTTGATACGGTCTCGCATGATATTCTTATCAATAAACTAGGCAAATACAACTTAGATGGGGCTACTATAAGGTGGGTGCATAACTGGCTGGATAACCGTACTCAGAGAGTAGTTATTAATGGTTCACAATCCTGCTGGAAAGGTATAACAAGCGGGGTTCTGCAGGGGTCTGTTTTGGGACCGGCTCTGTTCAATATCTTCATCAACAATTTAGATATTGGCATAGAAAGTATGCTTATTAAGTTTGCAGATGATACCAAGCTGGGAGGGGTTGCAACTGCTCTGGAGGATAGGGTCATAATTCAAAATGATCTGGACAAATTGGAGAAATGGTCTGAGGTAAACAGGATGAAGGTTAATAAAGACAAATGTAAAGTGCTCCACTTAAGAAGGAACAATCAGTTTCACACATACAGAATGGGAAGCGACTGTCTAGGAAGGAGTACAGCAGAAAGGGAGCTAGGGGTTATAGTGGACCACAAGCTGAATATGAGTCAGCAGTGTGATGCTGTTGCAAAAAAAGCAAACATGATTCTGGGATGTATTAACAGGTGTGTTGTGAGCAAGACACGAGAAGTCATTCTTCCGCTCTACTCTGAGCTGGTTAGGCCTCAGTTGGACTATTGTGTCCAGTTCTGGGCACCGCATTTCAAGAAAGATGTGGAGAAATTGGAAAGGGTCCAGAGAAGAGCGACAAGAATGATGAAAGGTCTAGAGAACATGACCTATGAAGGAAGGCTGAAAGAATTGGGTTTGTTTAGTTTAGAAAAGAGAAGTCTGAGGGGGGACATGATAGCCGTTTTCAGGTATCTAAAAGGGTGTCATAAGGAGGAGGGAGAAAACTTGTTCATCTTGGCCTCTGAGGATAGAACAAGAAGCAATGGGCTTAAACTGCAGCAAGGGAGGTTTAGGTTGGACATTAGGAAAAAGTTCCTAACTGTCAGGGTAGTCAAACACTGGAATAAATTGCCCAGGGAGGTTGTAGAATCCCCATCTCTGGAGATATTTAAGAGTAGGTTGGATAAATGTCTAGCAGGGATGGTCTAGACAGTATTTGGTCCTGCCATGAGGACAGGGGACTGGACTCGATGACCTCTCGAGGTCCCTTCCTGTCCTGGTATTCTATGAGTCTATGTGCAAATAGTGAATAGGCTTCCTCCTCCCTCTCCCCCCCCCACCCCGTAGTACATAAGAACATAAGAACTTGCCTGTGTTAATGGATCATGGTGCTGGGTAGGACAGCATTAATATCAATGCCTCCCTCTCATGGGAATATCTAGTGAATCTATCAAGCAGAAAGGGCCAGCTGGCTCTTGTGAGAGAGATGGGTTATAAAACTGGTTAAATAAATGTAATTAACCGGTTATCTCCACACCTTCTCACTGTGCTTTGGATCTGTGATTCTTAGCTAAATTACAGACTGGAGAATTATACATTTCTGAATTGTATTAGCCATAATTACTTTTACAGAAAACAAGAAGCAACACAAAGGAAAATTAAATGGTTAGATGATATTGTTTACATTGTCAAAAGTCATTATGGGATATTACAATTTTGAGAGAGAAAAAAGTTCAATTAAGTCAAGATAGTATCACAATGTTGTTAAAAAGGGACATTTTTATTCTAGTTATGTACTAATCTGGTAATTCAGATAATTAGATAATTAGGTAATTCAGATAATTCAGCCTCCAATATGGATTCTTTCAGTCAAGTTTATATGCTAATAGCCCTGTGGAACTGCTTTCTTCAGTTCAAAAAAATAATTCTAAAATAGAATTGAGGAATTTAGATATGTTAGATACTGATCAATGAATATCAGCATCCTTGTAGCCAAGCGTTGCCATTTATACATGCAAGATTATTGCACACTATACTCAGAACTTAATACATAGGAAACAATTTTGACACTATTCTCTGGTCTTTAAAATGTAACTGGTACTGTAGGCTCCTATGCCACTTTAAGTAAAGCTGCAAAGAATGTTAAAATATTTTGCATACCAACCAGTTCAAAGCATCTTCCTCTTTTTGTCTAGGAAACTGACAATTATCTTGACCACAAAATTTGCACTGTTCGAAATGCTCAGGGTTTCTTACAGTGATGTTTGCTATTGGGAAGCACAGTTTTCTTTTACAAACTGTACTATACTTAGTTAGTTTCATTAATTTCTCCGGCATCAAAGCTTTCAGTTACTGTGGGTTTGTCCACACTAACGGTGATGCACTACTGCAGCTTGTCACTGTAGCACCTTAGGGAAGGTACCACCTATGCTAGACCAATAAGAGAATTCTTCCATCGACATAGGCATGCCACCTCCCCAAGAGATGGTAGCTATATCGATGGGAGAAGCTCTTTTATCAACATAGCGCTATCTACACTAGGAATTTGGGCAGTATAGCTGCTTCGCTCAGGGGTGCAGATTTTCCACATTCCTGAATGATTATGGTTATACCAACGTAAGTTTTTAGTGTAGACCAAGCCTCCATAATTTAGAATAATTGCTAGACAACTAAGACTGTCTTGTTAGTTAAACACACATTTATATTATTATACAGTTTAGTCATTCAGAGGGTTTTAACCTAGAGAAGCATGTAGCTTAATATAACCAAGATTTCACTTGCACACACTGTAAGTATATACTAGTTATTTATAACACCGTATATGTGAAAAATACAATAATTTCAATAAAGCATGTACATTTTCCTTTTTTAAAACACCCTTAACTGGATTAAGGACCTGAGCAATGCTACATAAATATGCTAGTAAGGATATAAAATAAAAAAAGGAAAAGAATGAATAAGAGGTTAAAATAAATCTCATATATTATAGTTGATTTCAGAGGTTGTAGTCCAGGATAATACCAGTGATGTTCAATGTGCCAGTCTCCTTGGATCATTCGAAATATTGGGGTTTTCAATCCATTGTTCAAAACTCTTCTTTGTTAGAAATCATAGTCTAGGAAAGAGGCAAACAAATGATTTTAATCTCTGCAACTTAGACCTCCCTAGGCCATATGCCTGGAAAGTTTACTATCTCAAAATGGAGTCAGGAATCACAAGTTCTAAGTGCCTTTCTGAATCATGATGAGGCATCCATTGTCTACATGCTCTCTGAGGACTATAGTCAATTTGGTTTCCTAAAACATTTTCTTCTAGTTTCTAAACCTTAAGCATTAATTTAGCTGTGCCAACACAGAGGGACTCACTGAAGACTTGATTCTCCTTAATGGGACATAAACAGGTGGCTGACTAGCCTCTATGCAAATCTATCCTGTGTGGATGTTGTCCAAGAACACAACATATTGGAGATACTATCACAAAGCAAATATTCATAATTTCAGGTACAATGATAACTCATGGATTTAAACAGGCTAGTCATTCTTGTAGGTCATAACTTTTCTGAGGATACCTGTGATGGGGCGGCTGAGCCTCACACTCCTGCGGCTCCGACCCCTGCTCTGTTCGGGGGGCGGGGTTAGTGTCGGCCAATTTGTGCTGCTTGCTCCCAGGCTGCGGAACAGCTGGAAGCTGGTGCGCCACGGCCCAGGCTTGGGGGCGGGGCCTGGAGTGTCATCGGCAGGCCGCACGGCATCAGGAGCGGAGCCCCGGGCCAGGTCGGCATGGCGTCCAGCGCTGGGGGTGGGGCTCAGGGCACGCCCCCAGAGGGCACAGAAGCTGGGAGAGAGGAGCGGTGGGAGGATTTAAAAGCCTGTCGGGAAGAGGAAGGGGGGAGGGGTGGAGGAGAAAGGACAATCTCCCCAGGGGAGAGAGGTTGTCCCTGGCCTACTAGGGAGAGGAGTGCCAGTAGGAAGGCCCCGGTGGTGATTGGGGAAGGTGCGCTGGCTGCCTCAACCGAGATGTAGAAACCGGCAGGAATGCTCGGGTTCAAGCGGTGAGAACCATGAGGGTAGGAAGTGGCCCAGGGTGGGGTTTGTTTGCATAACCCTTGGGCTGGCGAGTTTTGGGAGGAATCCCCGTCAGCCGGACAGGAGCTTAATTGACCCTGTCCTTAGGGCCCTGGGCTGGGATCCATGAAAGAGGGTTGGTCCGGGTCCCCGTCCGCCCTCTTTTCTGAGTGGGTGTACTTCGGCCTCCTCCAAGACTAGGGGTAGGAGGGAGGCTGATCACCGCTGCCAGGAAGCCATATACTGTGAACTGTGGCCAGACACGCCTTATTACTGCTCAGAGAGGAGCCCTGGTCTGTGGACATGGGCGGGGCAGGCCGTATGGCCACTGGTAGTGGGACTTAATGGTGAACCGTGAAGGGTGATCGAACCATATTTACCGGCCCCTAAAAGACCTGAACGGGGGAACGTCGGTAAAGGGGACCATAATTTTGTTTAGTTGCTCCTAGTAATGAAAGGAACTACTTCCCTGGCCCCGGGGTTGTGGTGTGACAATACCTCACAAGAAAACTTTGTAGAAGATTTATTGCAATTGTGTAACAGTGGTAGCGGTTATGTAAGTGGTAGGCTTTCTTTCTATACAACATTGCACAAACTGAGACAACTTTTCATGTTTTCTAATGGCAGCATATCACAAACAGCACATTTATTTCAGTAAGCCCTGACATATTTCTCATTTGTCAGTCTGAAGTGAAGAAAAGATTAGATTATATATTTTCTGTCCTTTGCAAAGGATGACTCTTAGTAACATCTAAATGGAATGGTGACTTTTTTTCCCCCAGAGCAGAATGAAATATTAAGCTTAAGTTTGTGCCAGTCTTAGCTGAGAAGATTCTGGCTACCTAAATATGATGAACTCCTCTTTGTTAGTATTTATGACTTTTCAGACCAGCGTACTACAATCCCTGTGAGGCTACTTGAACCAATATTTCATAATTTAAAAACTACTGAATTAAATGTGCAGGTTTCAATGCTTGGGAAATCTACCCACTAGTAAGTAACTAGACTGAGGCCAACTGAATTCATGTAGACCATTGAATAGCTATTATTTTTAGCCATTAATCACCTACATCACATTAAGACTTTTGACCTAGAGGTGAAAGATTTAAATCCCATTGACAACCTCTGGAGCTCTATAAAAACAAAGAATTCGTTCAAAGTTACCTTTTTATCTCTGTGGGGATAGAATTCTATTTAACATGGGCTTGAAAACGCCTGAGGGAGAGACATCTGCATAATTCAGTCTATCATCTTTACTGCAGACAGTAAAGATTAAAAAAAGGAAAGAACACATTCATAATTTTCATCCTTGCAATATCTATGCACAGTAGTATGTGGCAACAGATGCATCTTGTTATATAACAGAGATAAAGTAGGAATGGGTTTCCTACTGTTTTTTTTCAATGAAAGAGTACTTCTGATAGTTTGCAGCTTTGAAACAGTTGGCTATTCAAGTCACGACAAAGCGGTGACTATGCTTCTGCACAGAGTCATATATATATATATATATATATATATAGCAGCTGACTCATTTCCCGTTTTATACTGGTAAATCTGTCACATCTGAGATTATTGGTACTTAGAGAAGAAAGATAATAGCTAAAGCTGGCATTTTCTTGCGGTAGTGCATTTGTCAGGTAAAGACCAATGGTGCACGTCTCTCATATGTGCTTAAAATTACCTGTTTGAAACACCTTCCTTTAGCACTGGAGAAGAAGTGAGGAGGTGACGGTAATAAAAGATTCTGTACCACAGTGGAAGGCTTTTGAACTTGCATTTCCAAGTGGAGAGTTTTTAAAGGCTTAACACATTTTAAATTTTCAAACTTCTGTACAAATATCAAAGGGTGTTTCCCACAGTGACCCCCATCTACATTCAGCCAGGGAATGTACAAACTGAGCTTGATTAAACTTCCAGCTAAAGTGGTTTGGTGAAATATGGGAGAGCCAGCTGCAACCAGCTGCCTTGTGTCCTCTTTGCCTTGGCAATGGTGGATGCAAATCTGTGTTTTTAAGTAAACCTATATTGACTTTGTGTCCTTCTTAATCAGGTATTGCTGATGAGACTGAGCCACAGATATGAAGGAATAAGGGAAAAAATATGCTATAGCTTTTGGTCACTGGCACTCCTTAGCTCAGGGGTCAGCATCCTATGGCTTGTGAGCCCGATATGGCTCTTTTGCAGCTCTAATTCAGCCCCTTTTTGCTCCCCCCACAGCAGTGAGCCCAGGCTGGTGCTCCAGCCTCGTGGCCCCCGGAAGATTGGAGCGCCAGTGCAGGCTTCCTGTCAGGGAGAGGGTGGGGAAGTCAGGAACTTCCCCATCAGTTCCGTCTTGCAGGGAAGAAGCAGCTGCACGCACTGCTGCTTCCCTTCCCCTCTTCTGGCTGGGGGAACAGCAGCACATGGATGTGCTTTCTGGATGCTTTCCCATTGGAGCAGCCAGGAAAGCCTCCCATGTGTGGGAGCAGCACACAGCACGAAAACAAGTATGTGCCCCCCCAGGCTCTTCATGCTTGGACCCTGTACCCCAGCCCCCTCAAACAACCCCATCCCTGCTGAAACCCCCAATCCCAGCCCACTCCTGCATCCTCCCCCCAGGACAGACATCCTGCCCCCAGCCTGCTCCCGCACCCTCCCTTGCTCCTGCCTCCTCCCCCTGGCCAGACACCCTACTCCCAGCCTGCTCCTGCACTCTACCTCCCACCCAGACCTTGCACTCTTACTCCCTCCTACACCTCACCTCCAGCCCAGATCCTGCATTCTCATCCCTATACCACTCACTGGTAGTCCTGTCCTGCACACTTAACTCCTAACTAATTCATTAACCCTGGAACCCCAGAAGAGTAAATCTGGCCTCAGGCCTTGAACCTCAGTCCTCCCTGTCCCTCTCCCCTCCATGGAGGAGTGAGGTATTTCAGTTGGGGGCCACATCAGTGATGGTTGGGGGGTTTTGGAGCTTCTTTTTTTTTTTTTTGCTTCTCACTTGTGTGGCCCCCATCTGACCGTAGTGTCGTAACAGTCCTGCACCCCCATACTCCAACCCTGAGCACATCATACACCCAATCCACCTGCCCCTGAGTTCCTCATATACCCCAACCCAGAGTCCTGCAACCCTACATCCCCAGCCCCCTGCCATAAGATTGACAGAAGACAGCCTGAATGCGTGCATGAAGCTGGACTGAACCAGTTATGATGTAAACTTTAAAGAAATGTGTGGAAAAGATGCAGCAGCAAAAGTCCCATTAAATAAAATCTGTGAGTACAATGTTGCATTTATGCTATTATTAAACATTATGTCAATTGTCAATAATATTAAGTTGTATATTTTCAGTCATATAAATGGGCATTCTTATATGGCTCTTTGTTGACCACTTGTTCTGAATTTTGAAGTAGTTTTACTCTTTGGTTTGAAAAGGTTGCCGACCCCTGCCCTAGTTGATGGAGCAAAACTGTGTGCTAGAAAGTTTAATGCCAATGATCTTGCGCAACTGTACTAATTTTAACAGCAATTTATTTTATCACTCTAATGCTTGCAGCAGTTCCTTAATATAGGAACATTTAGATAAGAACATTGCGGGCTTTCTAGAAAAGTATTAAGAAGCAATAAGCAGAGGGAAATTACTGTCCCTAAAATGTACTTATTCAGCATTGGTCGTGTAATCACAAAGTAGTCAAATCATGGGAGGAAAATACTGCTCATGCTCTGACTGTCGACTGCCCACAACGAAAACTTTCTATACAGCTTATGAAACAACTAGTGATCACATCAAATAGCTGCCACATTCTATTTCTGTTTTTTTTTTCTGGGCCCTTTTAGCTGCTTTGCTTATGCTCTGGATTTTGTATGTATATGCAGAGTATTCTAACTAAAATCTGTGTCTCCTTTCTACTGCTTTCCTTTCTTTCTTTGGGAGAAAGAAAGCCAAATGCTGCAGTATAAAGCATGCATGTGTAGTACCCCCTTTCTACCTGGTTATCTCAGTTAGGCTACGTCTACACTGTAGTGCTATTTCGGGATATGGAAGTATCCCTAAATAGCTATTCCGAATCTTTTGAGTGCACCTGTACAGGCTCACTATTCCAACGTCCCTGTAAACCTCATTCCACAAGGAGTAAGCGATGTTTCAGCATAGATATTAATTCAGAAATAAGTGCTATGTAGACTATAGTATAAGCCATAAGTGGATCCGAGAGCTGAGGATGGAAATTCCCAGCACTATATTTCAGCCCTGGAACCTGAAACACCAGCTGGCCCTTATCAGCTTTAACCTATGTAGTTGAGCTGGGAAACTACTAAGTGGTAAACAAGTTTGACCTCGGTCTCAGCTCATAAGTGTGATAAGAATGGCATTGAGCCAGTACGCACTAACCCAGTAAACAGCTGGGGTACAAAGGCATTGGTGCATATCTTATTTCGACATACAGTGCAGTGTACACACACCCTTAGTGACAGTCTCCTTATGAACAGACCTGGATTTTTCTGTATCCCATCTCCCACTTAGCAGAGTGTAACTACTTTATTTTCTTCCCATATGAATTTATTGGTGGTGCCTCCACTCCCTTTACTTCTTTCTGACAGGGTCACTATAGCAACCAAGGGAAAAAAATTAACCACAGGTAACCTGTACTTAATTGCCAGAAAGCTGGAGATTCCCCCAAAATAATAAACATATGCAATATATTCATCACAATACTTATACTTTAAATAGGAGATAAACATATACAAGGGTAAAATACTATTCTGTGGGTCACTGATTCTCACACTGTTAATACCTGTGAATTCCTCCTGCCATGTGACCTGATATAGCAAATGTATAAAATTAGTGTCCCATTGGTACACTTACTTAGTAGGGTCCCCCAATGACCTCTGATCAAAATATCTTCTGCACAGCATTATCAACTTGGATGACTGGGTTCAGTAGCCCAAAAGACTCACAAGAAGATAGCAAATCCCTCCTCAGGTTTAATAGATAGCAAGTAATAAAATCCCTAAGTCCTCACCCTCTGGCTGGAGGATACAGTTCAGGGAGTAGGGGTCCCCCAATTTCCCTCGCTAAGTAAGAGATAGTACACTCACAAACTCCATGAATGATCCTCAGGTTCAGAGATGGCTCTGGACTCCAAAGTCACCTCAGAGTTATTTCTGCGATCACTGTTCACAAGTGTACCTTTCATGCAGGCCTTCCCCACACCACAAAGCAGTTCCAGGCTCCAGGTGCAGATTACCAAACTATACTAAACTCCAAACTTAAGTCTCTCAGTCCAGTGCTCAGACACACCCATAGCAGGCCACAGCCCTGGACTTAGCAGCCAGAGCAGAGCTGGCCATGGGGTTGGAGGTCTCACTGAGCCTGGCTCAGTGTGAGGAGAGGAAGGAGAGAGAGTTTTCCCAATAAATCTCTATAAGCCTAGAGTCACCTTGAAGAGGTAAAAGTGGCCTCGCATACAGTTCCTCCAGAGGCCAGTTCCCCATGCAGGCCTAGGATTCACCATCTCCTCACATAGTCAGTCCTAGTCTTTCCATGGCTGGTTCCAGATTACTCCCAGATGGCTTCCCCCACACCAGGAGGCTCAGGAAAGGGCACCTCATTAGTCTGGCTAGCTCCTTTTTCCTAGCTTTCCCTTGTCAGTCATCAACTCTGCTCCCTCCTCTGAGCAAGTATGGGTCCTGTGCTCCCTCAAACCAGCTAGTGCCCCTGTCATTTTTTTTCTTCTGATTTGTGGGAGCACATGATGATTTCTTGATTGAGATGGCCCCTTCTGGAGGATGTGAGGTGCAGTAAGGGGTTACTCAGTGTTTCTGGTATGTCTGCATAACTGTTCGGCATATTTGGAGTTACATGTTTTGTTTCTTGCATTTACTCACGAAGTAGATGTTGCTGTTAAGTTTTGCTTCCTTTTTCTTCATGTTGTAGAGTTTCCATTACCGATGGCAAAATTCGGTATCTTCCATTGTTGTATGCAGTGTTACTGTAACTGTTAATTCCAGGTCATCATCTCTTGAGCAACACATAGTAACAAGAACATATCAGTCCATTACTCTGTCCTCTTACTGGATTTCCACTACCAGATCCAAAATAGGACCTTGATCACTTTTTTAACACGGCTCTCAGGGTTCTTGCTGTCTCAAGAACCACTTCTCTTTCCCTGACCATGATTGGCTATGACAGATGCAGTCCAGGGCAATGATGAAATTACCACAGGAGCATAAAATGATGCCATCTTAATAGATGATCTACCCCTGTGCAACAACCATCTACCTGATATCAGAATGATCATGCATTGCTTCCCATTCAGATCCAAAAGTAAGACTTTTTTTTCAATGGCTTTCACAAAATATCAACACAACAGAGCTCAGAATGGCTAGACTGCAGCATATGCAGAAGAGGAAAGAAGAAATAAATCCAAAGTACATCCTAAAGTGCTCCAATAAGGAAAGGATGGAGAACACTGCTCTCCAACATAGTATGCTTATGTTGTTCTTATCTATGCTTAGAGCCCAGAGCAGAATGTTATAATTTCCACCACCTTCCATTAGACAGTCAATCCTGCTTGACTAGCACTTAACAATAGTTTGGAAAAAGGTGGACAAGGATGGTTTTATTATTAAGGCAGAAATCTGGAAATTAGAAGACATGGGCTCATGCCAAACACTGCCTGGTGACCTTCGTCAAGTCATTCGGCAGGTCCAGATAATTTTCATCTAATCGTTTTAAAATTGCTGGCTGATGAGCTTGCTCATTAATGTTATTTTTTCAATGACTCTAGGAGCACTGAGAAAATTCTACAACACTGGAAGGAAGCTAAATTTCAGTCACATTTTTAAAAAGAATCAACAAGATGACCTGAGAAATTATAGGCCTGCCAGGCTGACAATTAACATAGGCAACGATAATGGCTGATGGGGGACATGACTAATAAGGAATTAAAGGTGGGTAATGTAGTTAATCTAAATCAACATGTGTTTATGGAAAACAGATCCTGTAATACTCGCTTGATACCCTTTTTGATTAAAAATCTAGACCAATAGAAAATGAACATGGAACATATTAAATGGGATGAAAACTGGCTATCTGATAGGTCTGAACTTGTAACTGGAAATAAGAAATCGTTGTGTTTCTAATGGGGTTTCACAGGGATTTGTTCTTGGTGCTATGCTGTTAAGATTTTTTTCAATGACCTGAAGGAAAACATGAAATTGCCACTAATAAAGTTTGCAGATGATCCAAAACCTGGGAACGTGGTAAATAATGAAGAGCACAGGTCATTGATTCAGAAAGATCTGGATTGCTGGGTAAACTGAGCAGAAGCAAACAATATTGCAACTAAATGTCAAGATAGATAGATAGATCGATAGATGCCACATTTTCAGGGGATTCTATCCTAGGAAGTGGTGACTGTGAAAAAGATTTGGGGGTCATGGTCAATTATCAGCTAGGCATAAGCTTCCAGTGTATCCCTGGCCAAAAGACTTAATCCCTTGATGTGCAAGCAGGGTTGAAACAGAGAGGTTATTTTATCTGCTGTTGGAATATTGAGTCCAGTTCTGGTACCCCCAATTCAAGAATGGTGTTGACAAATTGGAGAGGTTTCAGAGAAGAGCTATGAGAATTACTAAGGGTATGTCTACACTGCAAAGTTAATTCGAAATAACAGCCGTTATTTCAAATTAACTTTAATAGCGTCTATACATGCAAACCGCTATTTCGAATTAAATTCGAAATAGCGGTGCCCTTAATTCGAATTTGGTAAACCTCATTCTACGAGGAGTAATGCCAAATTTGAAATAGCTATTTCGAATTAAGTGCTGTGTATACACTTGATTCGAAATAGGGGGCCTCCAGCCCTTCCCAAGGTGCCCTGGTGGCCACTCTGGCCACAACCAGGAAAACTTACTCTCCTGTCCCCCAGCCCCAGAGCCATTAAAGGGGTAGGCCCTGGCCACAGTGCCTGTGCCAGCTCCAAGCCTTCCAGCCAAGAGCCAGCAGAGGCCACCGGGGCCCCTGATCCAGTGGCCCCAAAACATGAGCCAGCAAGCTACTGGCAGCCAGTCCTCCACCGCTCCCCAGGAGCAGTCTGCCAGCTCCCAGGAGCCTGACAGGGGCTGGAGAAGGCGGGCGCCTTCCTGGTCCAGGGTGGAGATCATGGACCTTATTCAGGTTTGGGGGGGATGCCCCCAACGTCCATGATCTCCACACTAGATGGAGGAATGCGGCTGTCTATGGCAGGATAGCTGCCAGCCTGGACACCAAAGGCCACATGCGAACCCAGGAGCAGGTTTGCATGAAAGTCAGGTTGGTCCGGCGAGACCCTGAACCCTGAACCCTGAGCCTCCCCTCCCCCTTCTTCCCCTTGCTTCCCCCTTCCAGCTCCCTCCTCCCAGGTTTCACCCTCCCCTCTCCCACCCTCTCTCTTCCCCTTTCCCACCTCCTTTTCCCAGTCTCCCCAGAGGTTCATCTCGCTCCCAGTTTTGTTCAATAAACCCAGTTTCTATTTTTGAACATACGTATCTTTTTATTTGACATCAGGAAGGGGGGCTAGGGAGGGGTAAGTGGAAGGACATGAGGGAGGAATGGGGCACGAACCCCCCGTGGGGAGGACCGGGGTGGCTCTGAGGGCTCTGAGGGGTGGACGCTCTCCCGCAGGGCCTTCTGGATCCTGACAGTCACCCAATGGACCCCCTGGATGGCAGCCTGCAGCAAGTGCAGCCGGGCTGAAGGCAACGACCCCATGAGATGCACCGGCATGCCCAGGGGCAGCTCTGGCTCCATGTGGCCGAGTGCTGTGGTGTCCCGAATGCAGGCACTCAGGGCACTCCAAGGCAGGACTGCTTTGCTGTCCCTCATCGAGGTAGACAAGCAAGCGGGGAACCCTGAGAACTGTCTGTCTGGGGTGGGGGGTAGGGTCCCTTTAAGCATGGAGCTCAGTTAGCCTCAGCAGCAGCCCCACACACTAAGTCCTAACCTGATGCCCTGCCGGACCTGTTTCCAGCCAGCCTTAACTTTGGTTCAGGGTCCACTCACTGTGGACGTGCTATTTCGAAATAGGTTTTGTGTATAGATGCATTATTTCGAATTAGCTTAATTCGAATTAACTATTTCGAATTAAGATCATTCGAAATAGCGCTGTAGTGTAGACATACCCAAAAGGATTAGAAAACATGCCTTATAGTGATAGACTCAAGAAGCTGAATCTATTTAATGTAGAAAGAGATGGTTGAAGGATTACTTGGTTACAGTCTGTAAGTGTTTACCTGGGGAACAAATACTTCATAAAGGGCTCTTAAATCTAGCCGAAAAAGCCGTAATACAATCTAATGGCTCTAAACTGAAGCCAGACAAATTAAAACTGGAATTAAACACATACATTTTGAATGGTGAGATAAATTAACCATTGGAACAATTTGCCAACTGGATTCTCCATCACTGATCATTTTTAAATTGAGAACCGATGGATCTCTAAAAGCTATGTCCTAAGAAGTATTTTGGTGAAGGTCTATGGCCTGCGTGATGTAGGAGGTTAGAGTAAATTATGACAATGGTCTACAAATACTAAGCTGCAAAACTAGAAGAATGCAATCAAAATTAAAGGCCATGGTACTCTTTATAATACCTGAAATACAATAGTTTCACCAGTTATCTTAACTGTAATTTGTGGACATGTTTCTTTTCTTTGCAGTGGAAAGATTTAAAATGTCTTATTTGCACACGAGGAAAAAAATCTAGCACCTCATTTAAGCTTGTAAACTGATGAAAATGAATACATTTGGTCTGTACAGATGATTACATTTGGCATGTCAGTGATTAAGTCTCTTGGAACAACCTAAATTAAGTACTTTGGAGTACTGAAATGTTTGCTCCCTGCTTCAACCTGCAAATACAGACAGTAATAGTATAGATCAATTATTCTATTAGGTTACCTGGCCTGCACTTTCTGAACTCAAATTAAAAATGACCTTCAAATGAATTTTTTTAAAATTTGATTTTGTCCTTTATTTTTGCTTCTTTAGAAACATATACAGACCTGAAAAGAGAGAGAGAGAGAGAGAGAGAGAATTATGTATTCCTACTCCCCCCCCCCCCACTTAGAATTATCAAGAATGTCAATTCTGGTCTTCCTGAGTTTCTTTCAAGTACTCATTAGCCATTGAAGCTAAACTGTTAAGCTTTTAGTCTAGATAAAGAAGAGACATGGATTTCTAATATAACAAGCAAGCAGAAAAAATATTTTTGACAAGCATTTCAGGCCTTTTCTATGTATCAAAAGAAAACGGCAGAATTCCAATTTTATTTCCCAGTAATATTTAAAGACTGCTTCTATGTTTATGAACAGGAGAAAATTCTAACAGACAACATCAGGTTGTGATGTCCCTAAGGGTATGTCTACACTTCAGCACTAATTTGAACTAACTTAATTCGAATTAGTTAATTCGAACTAAGCTAATTCGAACTAGTGCATCTAGACCTAAAAACTAATTCGAATTAGCGTTTTGCTAATTCGAACTAGCATGTCCACATTGAGTGGACCCTGAACCGAAGTTAAGGCTGGCCAGAACCAGTGCCGGCAGGGCATCAGCTTAGGACTTAGAGTGTGGAGCTGCTGCCTCAGGCTAGCTGAGGGCTGTGCTTAAAGGACCCGACCCCACCCCAGACAGACAGTTCTCAGGGTTCCCGCTTGCTTGTCTACTCATGAGGGACAGCAAAGCAGTCCTGTCTTGGAGTGCCCTGAGTGCCCACGCTCAGCACATCACAGCACTCGGCCATCAGCCCGGCTGCACTTGCCACAGGCTGCCATCCGGGGGGGTAAATCGGGGGGCTGTCAGGATCCAGGAGGCCCTGCAGGAGAGCTTCAACCCTGAGGAGCCGCAGAGCCACCCCAGTCCTCCCCATCGGGGCTCAGACCCATTCCTCCCTCACCTCCTTCCACTTACCCTCCCTAGCCCCCTTCCTGATGTAAAAATAAAGGACACGTGTGTTCAAAAATAGAAACTCTCTTTATTTAACAAAACTGGGGGGGGGATTAACCTCTGGGGAGACTGGGAAAAGGAGGTGGGAGAGAGGAAGAGAGAGGGTGGAAGAGGGGAGGGGGAAACCTGGGAGGAGGAAGCTGGAAGGGGGAAGCCAGGTGAAGAAGGAGGAGGGGAAGTATAAAACTATGGTACGCCATATCTTCAGTACTGTGTACAGATGTGGTCTCCTCACCTCAAAAAAGATGTTTTGGCCTTGGAAAGGGTTCAGAAAAGGGCAACTAAAATGATTAGGGGTTTGGAACAGGTCCCATATGAAGAGAGGCTAAAGAGACCGGGACTTTTCAGTTTAGAAAAGAGGAGACAGAGGGGGGATATGCTAGAGGTATATAAAATCATGAGTGATGTGGAGAGGGTGCATAAAGAAAAGTTCTTCATTAGTTCCCATAATATAAGGACTAGAGGACACCAAATGAAATGAATTGCGAACAGGAACTGCTAACAGGGAGTTTGGAGAGGGAGTTCTCCAGGTAAAAGAGGAGTAAAAACAGGACCCTTGTGGTAAGTGGCTGTCTGGAGTGTGTGTTTGTGTGTGGGGGAGTTATTTGCTGTGTGCTGAGCTTGTGTTTGTCTGTTTGGTTGGTTTGTTTGTTTGCTTGAAGGAGCTTCTAAAACGTTTGAAATCTAGAAGCCTCTGTTAATTGGCTGAGCCTCAGTCAGGGGGAGGGGCTACCACAGCTATATAAGCCTGTGACTCAGCGACCAGGGAGCTTGCGAATAGGAACTGCTAACAGGGAGTTTGGAGAGGGAGTTTAGAGGGGGAGGTTAGAGGGCACTAGTGACTTCTGGCCTTCTTTAAAACATAACTCTTATAATAATCTATATTCCAGAGGTTTAAAAGAATCCCAGTTTATACTTAAACTTATTCATTAGAAAATGGAGACAGAAGCCCAGCAGCAGAGTGGGGGCTATCCTGTTTATTGAGTTGAGTGTAACATGTATGATTACCTGCCCTGTGGGCGGGTGGCGATGTGTGCACCTGCAAGGAGCTCCTGACCCTCAGAGACTGAGTTTGGGCTTTGGAGGCCAGGGTGGCTGAACTGGAGGAGCTAAGGGAGGTAGAGAGATATGTGGATGAGACTTTCCGGGACACTGTAGTACTGTCCCACCTCCAGTCTGAGAGCCCCAGTGCTCTTAAGGAGGATGAAAGTCTCAAGGGAACAGAGCATTCAATGGGAGCAGAGGGAAACCATCCCGTAGTTGGGACCCTCCTCCCAGAGGATGTTGCAGTATCCTCTCGCACTGAGGATACCTCTGAGGGGGAGGGAATGCCAGTTCGGAAGAGGCAGGTGTTAGTAGTGGGTGATTCGATCGTTAGAAACATAGATAGTTGGGTTTGTGATGACCGGGAGAACCGTATGGTCACTTGCCTGCCTGGTGCGAAGGTTGCGGATCTCTCGAGGCATCTAGATAGACTTATGTGTAGTGCTGGGGAGGAGCCGGTGGTCGTGGTACATGTAGGTACCAATGACGTAGGGAAGGGTAGGAGAGATGTCCTGGAGGCCAAATTTAGGCTGCTAGGAAAGAGACTGAAATCCAGGACCTCTATGGTGGCATTCTCGAAATGCTTCCAGTTCCACGCGCAGGGCCAGGTAGGCAGGCAGAGATTCAGAATCTCAATGCGTGGATGAGACGATGGTGTAGGGAAGAGGGGTTTGGATTTATTAGGAACTGGGGACACTTTTGGGAGAGGGGAGCCTATACAGGAAGGATGGGCTCCACCTAAACCAGGGTGGAACCAGACTGCTGGCACTAAACATTAAAAAGGCCGTAGAGCAGTTTTTAAACTAAGAGATGGGGGAAAGCCGATTGGTGTGGAGATGCACGTAAATCAGAGGGAGACTTCTCTTAGAGGAGAATCCATTGATAGAGCTTCTCTAAGCTGTAGTCAGAAAGAGAGGAGGGGAGAGGGCAAACCATGGGCCAGAGCAGACAAACAACCACGTACAAAGGAATCCAATGCATCAGGGAAGGGCAGACAAATAAGCAGTGGCAAATTTTTAAAGTGCTTCTACACAAATGCTAGGAGTCTGACTAATAAGATGGGTGAACTAGAGTACCTAGTATTAAATGAGGAGATTGACATAATAGGCATCACTGAAACCTGGTGGAATGAGGAAAATCTGTGGGACACAATCATACCGGGATATAAAATATATCGAAAGGATAGAGCAGGCCGGGTGGGTGGCGGAGTGGCACTGTATGTGAAAGATAATGTAGAATCAAATGAAATAAAAATATTAAATGAATCAACATGTTCAATAGAATCGCTATGGATAGTAATTCCATGCTCCAAAAATAAGAAATTAGCAGTAGGGATATATTACCGACCACCTGACCAGGACAGGGATACTGACATTGAAATGCTGAGGAGATTAGAGAGGCTACCAAAATAAAGAACTCTATAATAATGGGGATTTTAATTACCCCCATATTGACTGGATACATGTCACCTCAGGAAGAGAAGGAGATAAAATTTCTCAATGGCTTAAATGACTGCTTCTTGGAGCAGCTGGTGCAGGAACCCACAAGGGAGAGGCAATTCTCGATTTAGTCCTGAGTGGAGCGCAGGATCAGGTCCAGGAAATAACCGTTATAGGACCGCTTGGGAATAGTGACCATAATATAATAACATTCAACATTCCTGTGGTGGGAAGAACACCTCAGCAGACCAGCACCCTGGCATTTAATTTCAAAAAGGGAATTACACAAAAATGAGGAGGTTAGTTAAACAGAAATTAAAAGGCACAGTGACTAGAGCCAAATCCCTGCAAGCTGCATGGAAACTTTTAAAGACACCATAATAGAGGCCCAACTTAAATGTATACCCCAAATTAAAAACATAGCAAGAGACCTAAAAGAGTCACTGTGGCTTAACCACCATGTAAAAGAAGCAGTGAGGGACAAAAAGGCATCTTTTAAGAAGTGGAAGTCCAATCCTAGTGAGATAAATAGAAAGGAACATAAACACTGTCAAATCAAGTGTAAAATGTAATAAGAAAAGCAAAAAGATTTTGAGGAACAGCTAGCCAAAAACTCAAAAGAAATAACAAAATGTTTTTAAGTACATTAGAAGCAGGAAGCCTGCTAAAAACCTGTGGGTCCCTAGACGATCGAACTATAAAAGGCGCAATCAAGGACGATAAAGCCATTGGAGAAACTAAATGATTTCTTTGCTTCAGTCTTCACGGCTGAGGACGTTGGGGAGATTCCCAAATCTGCACCGTCCTTTGTGGGTAATGAATCTGAGGAACTGTCCCGGATTGAAGTGTCATTAGAGGAGGTTTTGGAACAAATAGAAAAACTTAATGTTAACAAATCTCCGGGACCGGATGGCATTCATCCAAGGGTTCTAAAAGAACTCAAATGGGAAATTGCTGAACTATTATCTGTGGTTTGTAACCTATCCCTTAAATCGGCTTCCGTACCTAATGACTGGAAGGTAGCCAACGTGACACCAATATTTAAAAAGGGCTCTAGAGGCGATCCGGCAATTACAGACCGGTAAGTCTAACTTCAGTACCTGGCAAATTAGTCGAAACAATAGTAAAGAATAAAATTGTGAAGCATGTAGAAGAACATAATTTGTTGGACAAAAGTCAACATGGTTTCTGTAAAGGGAAATCCTGTCTTACTAATCTATTAGAGTTCTTTGAAGGGGTTAACAAAACATGCGGACAAGGGGGATCCAGTAGATATAGTATACTTAGATTTTCAGAAAGCCTTTGACAAGGTCCTTCACCAAAGGCTCTTGTGTAAATTACATGGCCATGGGATAAGAGGGAAGGTCCTTTCTTGGATTGAGAACTGGTTAAAAGACAGGAAACAAAGGGTAGGAATAAATGGTAAATTTTCAGAATGGAGAGGGGTAACTAGTGGTGTCCCCAAGGGTCAGTCCTAGGACCAATCCTGTTCAACTTATTCATAAATGATCTGGAGAAAGGGGTAAGCAGTGAGGTGGTAAAGTTTGGATGATACCAAACTGTTTAGGATAGTCAAGACAGAAGCAGACTGTAAGGGACTCCAAGAAGATCTCACCAAACTGAGTGATTGGGCAACAAAATGGCAAATGAAATTTAATGTGGATAAGTGTAAAGTAATGCACATCGGGAAAAATAACCCCAACTATACGTACAGTATGATGGGGGCTAATTTGGCTACGACAAATCAGGAAAGAGACCTTGGAGTTATCATGGACAGTTCTCTGAAAACTTCCACACAGTGTGCAGCGGCGGTCAAAAAGGCAAATAGGATGCTAGGAATTATTAAGAAAGGGATAGAAAATAAGAATATCTTACTGCCCCTGTATAAAACTATGGTACGCCCACATCTTGAATACTGTGTACAGATGTGGTCTCCTCACCTCAAAAAAGATATTTTGGCCTTGGAAAGGGTTCAGAAAAGGGCAACTAAAATGATTAGGGGTTTGGAACGGGTCCCATATGAGGAGAGGTTAAAGCGACTGGGACTTTTCAGTTTAGAAAAGAGGAGACTGAGGGGATATGATAGAGGTGTATAAAATCATGAGTGGTGTGGAGAGGCCGATAAAGAAAAGTTATTTATTAGTTCCCTAAATAGAAGAACTAGAGGACACCAAATGAAATTAATGGGTAGCAGGTTTAAAACTAATAAAAGAAAGTTCTTCTTCACACAGCGTGTAGTCAGCCTGTGGAACTGCTTGCCAGAGGAGGCTGTGAAGGCTGGGACTATAGCAGAGTTTAAAGAGAAGCTAGATAATTTCATGGAGGTTAGGTCCATAAAGGCTATTAGCCAGGGATAAAATGGTGTCCTTGGCCTCGGTTTGTCAGAGGCTGGAGAGGGATGGCAGGAGACAAATCGCTTGATCATTGTCTTCAGTCCACCCCCTCTGGGGCACCTGGTGCTGGCCACTGTCGGCAGACAGGCTACTGGGCTGGATGGACCTTTGGTCTGACCCGGTACGGCCGTTCTTATGTTCTTATGTTATGTTATTATGAATGGGTAGCAGGCTTCAAACTAATAAAAGAAAGTTCTTCTTCACAAAGCAAATAGTCAACCTGTGGAACTCCTTGCCACAGGAGGCTGTGAAGGTGAGAAGTATAACAGAGTTTAAAGAGAAGTTAGATAAAGTCATGGAGGTTGGGTCCATGGAGTGCTATTAGCCAGGGGGTAGGAATTGTGTCCCTGGCCTCTGTTTGTGGAAGGCTGGAGATGGATGGCACGAGACAAATGGCTTGGTCATTGTCTTCGATCCATCCCCTCCGGGGTACCTGGTGTTGGCCGCTGTCAGCAGACAGGCTACTGGGCTAGATGGACCTTTGGTCTGACCCAGTACGGCCGTTCTTATGTTCTTATGTTCTAAGCTCAGGGCTCAGGGTCGGGGGTCTCACTGGACCAACTTGATTTTCATGCAAACCTGCTCCTGGGTTCGCATGTGGCCTTTGGTGGCCAGGCTGGCAGCTATCCTGCCCTAGACGCCCACTTTCCTGTGCCTAGTGCGGAGATTGTGGACGTTGGAGGCCTCCCCCCAAACCTGGATGAGGTCCATGATGTCCACACTAGACCAGGCGGGCGCCCGCCTCTTGCAGCCCCAGGCAGGCTCCTGGGAGCCGCCAGCCTGGTCCTGGGAAGAGGCGGAGGGCTGGGTGGCAGCGGGTGGCTGGCTCATCCCGTGCCAGGTGCAGGGTCTGCTGGCTGGGTGCTGGCAGGCTTGCACCTGGCACGGGCACCGTAGCCAGACCATGGCCCTTTAAGGGCTCCGGGGCCGGGAGGGGGGCAGAAGAGTTTCCCTGGCTTGGCCCAGAGTGGCCACCAGGGCAACCTGGGAAGGGCTAGCCAACTAGTTCGAATTAAGTGGCTACACAGCCCTTAATTCGAACTACTTAATTCGAACTAGGCGTTAGTCCTCGTAGAATGAGGTTTACCTAGTTCGAATTACGCGCTCCGCTAGTTCGAATTAAGTTCGAACTAGCGGTTTGTATGTGTAGCACCTATGAAAGTTAATTCGAACTAACGGCTGTTAATTAACTTTGTAGTGTAGACATACCCTAACTGAAGAATGGACTAAAAGTAGAATAAACCTGCAAGTGTTTTTAATATCATCAACTTACTGCTTACTTTTTTATAATATTGAGCTCTGCATCTGTTGAGAAAGTCTTAGGTGTGACTATTAGTTAAATTACTGATAATCTATGAGAAGGAGAGAGTAAGGAGTATTAATTTTATGCAGAGAAATGGATTCACCAATATGTGATAGAAATAATCAATGATTTAAGGAAGAATGCACCTAGATTGAAGATTGAAGAATGTACCCATTAAATCTCACAAAGGGAAACACACCAAAGATAATTCAACTTGTGCAGATAAAATAATGACAGTTCTTCTGAAGAATAACAACTCAGTCTGCATGACATGGAAATGTAGAGGGCCAGTGCTTCAGCTGGTGTAAATCAAGCAAACTTCTTTAAAAGAGAAGAAGAAGCTATCCTGAGGCCCATTTGAAAGGTATGGCTGGATATCATCTTTGTGATTCTAGATTATGCCACTTCACACTTTAAGGCTGTACTTCTTAGATCAATGTCAGTTATCAGAAAAGCCCTAGTTTAATGAAGTCCTAGTTTCACCAGGATGAAAATTGCCTGTGAAATTTTAACTGACCATCTCATAGCTAGACTGTTGAGGGAAGTGTTCTCCCTGCTGAAAACAACAATTCAGATTTCAGTGCACTATACATGCATGAATGAACTGGTGGAGCATTCCAGCAGCATTCTGAAGAAAATGGTAAAGAAGAAGTTTAACGTGAATGTGTGATAGTGAAGAAGCTATTGTCCAAATTTGTGTTTAAACATTAGAGCGGGATTTCAGTTGACCACCTGGACTGCTCCATTCCAACTTTTACACAGGCCCTAAAGTAAAAGGACTAGAATTTATTGTATTTAGTGTCAAAGAGGCACCGCTTCAAAGGGGGAGAAAAAGAAACTTAGTGTCATATTCTGAAGCCCAGTGCTGCAAATTATAAGTAGAGACCTTTCTCTCGATTTTCTTGTTTATTTGGGTTTAAGAAATCTCAGTTATTTTGTAATTTGTAATAAGTAATGTCTCCAACATATAATTTATCCTGACAACTTTAATGAAAAAAGAAATTATAGTTCATAAGGGTCTTTACTAAGCTCCTTTTGTATAATTAACAATGAAGTTAATGAATACTGAGCACTGCCTTATGGATCAGTTGCATCTTAATATGGTGATGTAATTAATAGTTCAAGACCATGGCAAAGAAAATTATTTTATTAGAGACTTTATTTTTAATAAATTAATCAAGATGGTCTAGAGGCCTAATTAAATGGACAGATTGTAAATAAGTCTTAATTACCTGTAGTAGCAACTAGCACATTTTGGATGCTATTGTAGTATAAGATAATCTTTAAAGCATTTCAGCATCAATATTTATAACCATTATTAATTTGTGTAAATCATGAAGGCTTTCAGTTCATTCAGATGTGAATTAGGTGCTGCAGCACTGGGAGAGATGTATGACTTCTAATTTCTGTCCACTGCCATGTCAAATCTATCCACCTTGTTTTCCACCAGCAGGCTCCAGCATCCAGCCAGATGTGACAGTAAATCAGGGAGGCAGTGGCAGGCAGGTGCCATGGTCAGCTGCCAACCACTAAACCAGGGCAGCGATTCGATTCCATTCACATTCTTATCTTACAGGCTCACTACAGTATAGCAACACACCTTCCAGTAATGTATTAGACAATATGACTACAGATCTGTCACATTCTTTTTGTTCTCTCATCCTTTCCTTAGGGGGAGAGGTATGTAGTGGTGTGGCTTGGTTTGGTTGTTTTGTTGTTGTTGGCATTAAGAAATGTATATATACATTGTATATATGTATATTTGTATACATGTATATTTGGTTACCAAATGTATACATGTATATTTGGTTAAGGCAAGGTCAAAGAAATGCTTTACACAAGTCACACGTAGCCACCGGGAGTCATCCCACTCAGTGGATCAGAGGTCATCAAGCACTGTAACGGACATCCCACATGAGCCTTACACAGCAGCACACAGAGACAAAGGGGAACATGTGACGAGCACATACTGGGTGTGTCTAGACTACAGGGTTTTTTCCAAAAAGTGGCCTTTTTTCGAAAAAACTTCCCCTGCATCTAGACTGCTGCTGCATTCTTTCGAAAGTAAATTGAAAGAACGTGGAAGTTTTTTCAATCGCAGAAAACCTCGTTTTACAAGGAATAACGCCTTTTTTCAAAAGTGCTCTTTTGAAAAAAGGCGCTATGTAATGCAAAATGTGCTTTTTCGAAAGTACTGGTTGTAGTCTAGATGCTCTTTCGAAAGAGGCTTGCAGTCTAGACGTAGCCACTGTGCTGCATAAGAGAAAGTTACAGGTAGAAAAACACAGAAATTACCAGTGAGTGAGACTTCAATAAATCAAAGTGGACAACGTGCTGTGCCATACACTGTGTGGGACCTTTGGCATTGGCCACATGTGCGCTAGCTGGATTGTGATGTTTCGCCCTAAGTATGGAACTTCCCAGGGGTTCGTTGTAATGTCCTTCCATGGCATGCTGAAGAGGCGTCTCATACCACAGTGGGACAACAGTAGTGCAAACTTAGCTTGCACATGCAGATTTGCCAGGCACCCATCAGCATGTCCACATTTCCCTCTGTGATACTGCTTACTGTAGTGCATGCACTTCTCTGCACACACCTTGTGTAACCAGGCACACTAGATTGTGCATCTTGCATTGTGTCACTCTAGCATGTGTAGCCGTCATGCTGTACTCCCTGCTCCTGCATACAGACATATACTGCCCAATGAACTGGGCCATATGTCTTTGTATGCTGGTTTATACCAACCTGCATTCTGATTGTCTGGTTCTGTGGATAGCCTTTAAAAACTAGAACACGCAATGTTACATCAGTCTTATCACTGAACACTTCTTTTTCACAAAGAGCCAAGCAGACAATATGTAAATGAGATGGAGGCAGGAAATGCTGAGAAAAAAGATAATGGCCTGCTTTCCCTCCACACCATTTTAGTGACTGCTTCAGGCTTTGGCAACAAAATTAGTTATAGCTGGTAGCTCTATCTCCCTCCTTCCTCCTTTGTCCTGGCGCTATCTGTGGGATATTACTCCACTTAGAAAAAGAGAAAATAGCATGAAAGTATAACAGAACTCAACTTGATTTCCTGGACATATCTCCCTTGGCCTGTGCTTTACATTTTTTCTCTATCATACTATCATTTTTATTGCATCCATGTTATTTAAACCTGTTTTGTGATAGAGATTGTGTGAATGATTCTGTATTAAATGTCATATGTTACTTGGTCTACCTGTGTGTTATACAGACAAGATACATTATAAAAGCAGTAGACATTTTTCCAAGATTCATAAGTAATTTGTAGAAGATAAGTGATCTTTAAGTCGGGTTTATTCTAACTTTCAAACATGTCTTAACCTAAAAAGGCTCATTTTTGCAGTAATTTAAATATTAATAAGCTTCATTTTCCCTTCAGGGAGTAGGATTTAATCATCAGCAATGGTAGCTCTCAGCTGGGAATCATTTTTCAAACATGGACGTTTTAAAATCAATTCTATGAATGCACCATTCTGATATGAGTCAAACATAAATGCTCCTAGATGGCAGATCAGAGAATGCTAGTTTTTTAGTTCATAAAGATTTATAATCATAGAATCGTAGATTACTAGAACTGGAAAGGACTTCAAGAGATCATCAAGTCCAGTCCTCTGCCCTCATGGCAGGATCAACACCATCTAGATCATCCCTGATAGATGTTTATCTAACCTGCTCTTAATTATTTCCCAAGACGGAGATTTCACAGCCTCCCTAGGCTATTTATTCCAGTGTTTAACCACCCTGACAGTTAGGAAGTTTTTCCTAATGTCCAACCTAAACCTTCCTTGCTGCAAGCCCATTGCTTTTTGTCCTATCATCAGAGGTCAAGAGAATAATATTTCTCCCTCCTCTTTGTAACACCCTTTCAGGTACTTGAAAGCTGCTATCATGACCCTTCTCAGTCTTCCCTTTTCCAGAAACCCAATTCTTTCAGTCTTCTCTTATAGGTCATGTCTTCTAGACCTTTGATCATTTTTTTTGCTCTTCTCTGGACCTTCTCCAGTTTCTCCACATCTTCCTGAAACGTGGTGCCCAGAACTGAACATAATACTCCAGTTGCGGCCTAATCAGTGCAGAGGGGAAGAATTATTTCCCATGTCTTGCTCACAACACTCCTGCTAATGTATCCCAGAATGATGTTTACTTTTTTTTTTCAACAGTGTCACACTACTGATTTACATATTTAGCTTCAGGTCCACTATAACCCCTATATCCGTTTCTGCAGTACTCCTTCGTCATGTCCATGTGTGGAACTGATTGTTCCTCTGTAGATGGAGTGCTTTGCATTTGTCCGTATTGAACTCATCCTATTTAGTGTAGATCATTTCCCTAATTTGGAAAGATCATTTTGAATTATGACCCTATCCTCCAAAGCACTTGCAACCCCTCCCAGCTTGGTATCATCTGCAAACTTCATAAGCGTACTCTCTATGCAATTGTCTAAAAGGGAAGGCCAGAGCAGACACTGTGGATCTATATCCCTGAACTTCGGGTGATTTCACATTTGACCTGATCTTCTAAGAAAGAGTCACACCTGAAGTAAAATCCTGTGGAGAGAGTCAAGTATCAAGAAACTGCCCTTGTCCCCACACCTTAGTCTGTTCTATGCTTCCCACAGACTTTCATCTTCACTGGATCCTGCCTCCAGCCATCCATTCTCCCTATAAATCTCATCCCTTCTTCTCCATTTAGCAATGCTCGCTGCTGGCAGAAGGTCCAGGTGACCTTCAGTATCTTCCTTCTCCTAAGATCTTTGGAATGGTCCAAGCTGTCTGCTCCTCCTTTGGATGTCTTGGGAGAGGAGCTGATTAATAGGCCCTTGTCCATTTTTACATACATTCACTGTATAGTCTACCAAGTTCCCCATCACTGAAGGCCTGTGTGATTTTAGTGCATCTCTCTCTTTCACTCGTGCATCTCTCTCTAGTCCACTAAAAGTGGGATGCTCATCTGACAGCAACGATCATCTATATATTAAGGCTCTTGCTGCTGATGTCAGATCAATTTCAGTCCACCGCTTTTTTAGGAAGGGCCCTCACAGCCAGTAGGGGAGAGAGGGAGCAGTACAGTTATTTAAATAACCAGAAGAAATAAATCTTTGCTGCAAAAGCACGTGGCACTGCAACCCTAGATACTTCATAGATTTTAAATTTGCTTGGAGACATTTCTCAAAGGAATGTCAAGAAAGGGATTGGTTGCATCCCCACTTTTAAAGGGAAAAATACAAGACACTGAGTTAAATTCTGACCCTGTTGAAATTCATAGGAGTTTTGCCATTAACTTCAGGAGGCCAGGATTCCATCCATTATTCTTATCTTGTAGGAATATCCTTTCAGTTCTTCTTTTGGTAGGCCTGCATGTGTTTGCATTAAATAATGGGCAAACTATTTCACGCCTATTTAGAACCTCAGTCATGTCCCAGAATAGAACCCGAGTCTCCTAAACCTGATGGCTACTGCATAGCAGCATCCCTAGGCACTCGCACTCCCCTTCTCCTACAGCTTCCAATATGGTATGCTGGCCACATTCCATCACAATTTTCAGGCATGTGAGCCTTTGACCCTGCCTGTGTATTTTGCAAGCCTGTATGGAGCTGGTACATAACATGCCACAGAACGCATGTGGTGTGGAAGCCTCAGCATTTTTAGGGTTACTTATGCATAGCCTATGTTGGATATACAGAGCTGGTAATGCTGGGTCACTAGCCTACAAAATGGAAGGAGTGTTTAAGGCCCAGCAAAAGAGTCTGGGGACTTTGTGGGCCCAAGGCTGAAATCTTCTCCAAGTACATTCTTTATTTTTTTGAATAATGGAATCTGTTAAAAAGAAAGACCACCTACTAGACCTAACGAAAGCCATAATGAGAAGTTGAGCCAGAGGGCTCCCATGCAGGGAAGGTGAGCTCACCTATTGGTGGTGAGGGAGACAGGGTTTTTTTTTAAATCAAACACTTTAGGATAATCTGAACCAAACTTCTAAACATTTAGGTTGTTTTGGATATGACACCATGCTCCAAAGTTCACATTGTTTGGAGTGGGAGTTTTGGCTCAGGGCCATGGTTATAGATGTGTTTATGAAAGTACTTAACCAGTTGGAATGATCAGCTTCTCTTCTGCTTACACAGAGAAGCTGAAAATACAGACTATGGTCTTATTCCATTCATTATCTTTACATTTCCTAGCTAGTTATAAAGCAAAGAGGAATTTATTCTGAACAGACACTTCATACTGTTACAATTGTTCTATTTCCTTTTCCCTCAAGTCCATGCAACACAACAAAAGGTAAACTGAATTGCAATAAAAATACTTATTTAATATCTTTATTTATGGATTTTATTGCCTAGTAAAATGAATTGAGCTTTAGGAACTTTATTTTTAATCTATGAGTGATTATGCTGAATATTTTGGGGACTGTCTTGATAGTATATTTGTCACATTTTCTACATTTTTCAGATAAGTCTAGTATGTGTGTGAGTTATAGCAGGTGGTTAGCTACCAGCTGATGCTGCTTTGATAAAATCCCAGTAAAGCAGCAGATAACAAGATGCTAAAACAATCACCTCCCCAATCCAATACATGAAAAATGCCATTTTGATTAGTTTCTTTATAGCTGCATTGAGACCTCTTAATTTTACTGGGGAATAGCTTTGATTTGTTTATAAGAGGGAACCTTAATAAAACTAATAGTATTTGACACACAGAAGTAGCAATATCTTTAAGGTAATGTTACAGTATTTAAAGGCTCACAGGACAAGAGTATCAGAAAATTGAATATTAAAGATAGTACATTTAAATCTTGAGGGTGATGTGATATTAATTCATATATAGATGGGGACTGTACTATAAAGCAAGAACTTTTACAGTGTATTTTTCCCATTGTCAATTGCCAAAATATGTGAAGCATAAATAAGCACTATGCTCAAAGGAATTTGCCTGTCATACATGCCAGATTGACAAGTCTAGGTCCACACAACAGGTATTGTATGAATAATGGCTGTGCAAATTATTTTTACACTCGAAGGCTATGTCTACACTGGCGGGTTGTTGCGCCAGAAATATGCAAATGAGGCTAAGCGTGGAATGTCGCTGAGCCTCATTTGCATACCTAATGAGCCGCCATTTTTGTGGAAGAGGCTCTTGCGCCAGAAGTAGCGTCTACACTGCCCCTTCTTGCGCAAGAAAAACCCTCTTGCGCAATGTCACTATGCTGATTATTTTCAGGAATAATGGCATTGCGCAAGAGGGTTTTTCTTGTGCAAGAAGGGACAGTGTAGACACTCCTTCTGGTGCAAGAGCCTCTTCCGCAAAAATGGCGGCTCATTAGGTATGCAAATGAGGCTCAGCGACATTCCACGCTTAGCCTCATTTGCATATTTCTGGCGCAACAACACCCGCAAGTGTAGACATAGCCCAATGGTATGTCTACACTACCAGGTTATTTTAAAAAAAGCTATTTTGAAATAATAACTCCTGAAATAACTGTTTCAAAATAAGCTTATTCCTCTTCACAAGCAGGAATTATTATTTTGAAATAACAAACCCGTTATTTTGAAATGACAGGCTTGATAGTGTTGATGCTCGCCTTGTTATTTTGAAAAAGGGGAGTTATTTTGTGCCCCAAGAGTCCACAGAGGCAGGGATGAGGAACAGGGGAATCCCATTACAGCTCCATTGTAATGGCAAGGATTCTCCTTGATTTGATACAAAATGTAATTTTATTAATTAAATTGGCAGCTACCTGCATTAGTTCAGTCTAGAGGCATTGGCCATATGGGTTTCCACTCCCAGAACTTCAATTCTGCATCCACTATAGTACAGTTAGAATTCTGCAGAAATAAGATACAAGGAAGGCTGGCATTCTATCTGCCACCTGCCTAGTAGTATGAAAACTGAGTGCAAAGTGTTGTTGTGACCTTTAGAGAAATCAAATAAAGTGCTAGACAGCCAAACTGTTGGTCACATTCTGAAGATCTCCATTTAACTGCTTACTGAAAACCTCACTGTAAGACAGAACACTTGTAGTTGAAAGATGAGGTCATGTAACTGCATTTTGACAGCAGGTCAACTAAAACTGAAGAGGCCTGCCCATTAAATACACTGACGAATTAGAAATGTATCTTTGCCACTTTTACAGATTCATGATTCAATGACTCCAGTCCAGCAGATAGACTCACGAAGGTGCCAGCTACATGTAATGAACAATGCATGAAAAACAAGAGAACGTCCAGTGACGTTATGCAGCGGGGAAAGGAGAATGAAAGGAAAGTCTAATAAAATAGTTACACTTGAGTCAGGAGTTGCTGTTACCTTCCATAGTGTTATCAGAATGACTATCTCTCATGGCTTTCTTCCTCAGCCTGCTGGTTTCCCTCAGCATCAGTACATTTATATTTAGACTCCCCAAAGGAATTTAGCCTGATATTGGTAGGATGGGTTACTTTAAGATAAACAAGGCAACGACACATGTCCAGTGAGAAGTGTTTTGATGAAATTTCATTGCTTTTCACACAAGATGATGCATTTTTGCTCTCCATATAAAGCAAAAAAGTAGTAAGACCAGGACTGAGCATACTTCCTTGGACATCTCATTTACATTCCCCTCAAATGTTTCTTCTGAATGTCTTTGCTGAGGCACTAACATAAGGCTTGTCTATTACAAAATCTGAAAAGTTGTATTTCGTGTGTTCCCAGGCCATGATTTGGAAGTATTTAGCCTCATTTTCTTCATTTGAATCACCCCTAACAAAGAAAATGTAGGGGTGAGGGTTCATAGGAATCAAAAGATTCCATTTTAAAATAAATTGACGCAGCATAAGGGAGTAGCAACTCCTGTTCAAGAGTTAGGTTCAATGTCATCACCAGTAATGGTGACATCATCTTTATTCTGTGGGTGTGGCACTCAATCACATCAATCCTTTTTTGTGTATATAGAGAGAGTACCATCACAGTACATAATAGGTGAAATGTCACAAAACATATTACTAAGACCATATCCAAGAATTTATATTCTTAAAGAAGCAGCTCTCTCCTGAATATGTCAAGTGCCATTTTTTTCTTTCTTTTTCAAATGAATATAAGGCCTCTAGAAAGTGAACTGAAATCAAATAATTCTACATAGTCCTCAAAATAGCTAATAGATGTCTTCATCACAGATGGAGTAGATGATTGGTCATTCTTTCATATTGTTTTGGTGCATGGGCACATAAATGAATTCTACCTTCAGTTCTGGGAATCATTGGAATTACTTGAAATTCTCCTTAAAAACATCTTATAGGATTTTCAGTCCTGAGTATTTGCTTCTTAGGCTATGTCTAAATTACATTCTTCTTTCGAAAGAGGAATGTAAGTGAGGCCAATCGAAAATTCAAATGAAGTGCAGATTTACAAATCTCGCACTTCATTTGCATAATCGCATGACAGCGCTTTTTCGAAAAAGGGTTTTTTGAAAAAGAAACCGCAGTCTAGACAGGGTTCTTTCGAAAAAAATCCCCTTTTTTTAAAGTACCCGTACACCTCATTTTTTCAGGATGAAACTGTGTGTGATAATCTCCCTCAACTATTAAGGTTTCTGACCTTGCAGTAGCAGGGTACATCATAACCCTGGTCCTCCACCACACACCTAGTATAATGTTGTTCTCTGAAAGGTCCAATGAGTTGCTTCAAAAACAAGAACTTTCTAAGGAAATATATGGATATTATTTATCGGTGTATGAAATGGGGCTCAGGCTAATCATGCAGGAATTACGAATGGTGGGAGAATGTCCATTTCTATTAATTCCCAGTATTTATTATTTTAAACTTTTGCCAATTTCCATTTTAATTTCCTGAAATACATAATCTGTACCTGAAGAGCTCAGAACCTTAATACACTGGAGCACATTTTTGTAGCCTGTTTTCTTAGTATGGCTTCATATAGCAGCACATGACACTTATGATCATACTTTCAAAGGCCAGAGGGACTATTATGACCATCCAGTCTGAGTTCCTGTTTAACATAGACCATAGAACTTTCCCAAAATAATTAAGACATCTGCACTGGCTTCCAGTTAGCAAAGTTCAAAGCATTTGTTTTGTCCTATTACCTCAGGTCCTAAATGGTCTATGTCTAGATTACCAGATGGGCTACCTGCCCCCTTGTGATACTGCAGTAGTTGAATTTGATCAGTGACATAGTCATAGCTGAATTTATACCTTTCTTTCCAATCATTTTTGTCTAGTTGTATATGTTCAAACACCCATAGAAAGCCAAACTAACTGTGCTTCAAGTACAAGTATCAAATGAGAGCTTCTTCAGTATATGCCATTAATGTGTAAAGTGAAAGGTACACTGTTCTCATAATAATTCTGTGCAAGAAGAGTACTTATAGACTCTTCATGAGCTGGTGATAAATATAGATCAGCTTCTTGTTCTGGTGGTGGCAGATGGGAGAAGGAAACAATCAATTTATGTATACTGGGTTCAAATGGTAACAACTCCCTCTCTTCCATCAGATCAATAGATGTTTTCAAGTACTTCTTTTACCTCTGTGAAAAGAACAGGGGGAACTATTAAATTATTTTACACCGTTAGGGATATGGAAAATAAATCAACTTAAACACACATTTTAGTGACCTATTTTCTTCAACTGCCTATATTCATCCTCACCAAACAAGCAATTTTGTGTGGTTTATGAATAGCAATGCAGAGAAGCAAAAGACAGCACCCTAACACTATTATCATGCTAAGGATGCTTGTGTCCTGAAGATATCTCCTTGATGCCAATTCTGACGGTAGTTCAGTACTGTAGTACTCCCCCAGAGTCTGAGCCAGCTTTAAATATTTAACATGTTATTTTAAAGAAAGATAAAGCAGGAGCAACTCCAGATTTTAAAAATAGAATGTATATTTTAAGAGATGATGCAGCTGCAATAAGCACCACTGACAGCAGTTGTGGTACTAATACCAAGAGCAGTGATAGGTGGAATGAATGGAAACTGTCACAACATGAATTGCAGCACCTGAAGCAGGACTGACTATAACATTGGCCCTACTTTTTTATGCAAGCCTTTTTTAAAAGAATACTCTTGGAACAAAAGGCGTGAGTGAGTGAGTGAGTAAGTTCTAATGTTATGGCGAAAACTTTGAAATAAGATCAGGTACCTAGGACAAATTTTATTTGGAGAAATCTCCAAAATAAGAAACAACTGTCAGCATGTGACTGGATTTTGCATTTATTGCCCAACAACATGTCATCAATGACGTTTTTAATGGAAACAAGACTTCCATTTTAATCAGCTTTACCAGGAACATAGAATGCTAAAAGTGTGTGAAACTGTCCACCCACCATGTTTATAGCAGCAGATACTGCAAGGATTGATTGCTGAAAAGAATAAAACTACAGAAGAAGAGAAATAACATGAAGTAGGTCATTATTTGCCTAGAATATGGTACTGAAAGTTTGAAAGTTGACCTTATGGTCCCTTTTGTTGCCAGTAAAATAGGCTTCTCAGGATATCTACCATTTATGTGAGGAAAATGACAAATAAGAGATGAGAGCAGTGTTCTCTCTAAACTGCGGTAACACAGCTTCAGAGGTGATTAATCAGTCCCACCCAGTTAGCTCCTGCACTGAGTCCTGAGCCTCTGACTGGGGAGGGGGCTGATTAATCACCTGCGAGCTGTGCAGCCATGCAGTTTAGAGGGAACACTGGATGAGAGTGCTGTTTCCATGTTATTCCTGGGGGAAGTGTGTGTGTGTGTGTGTGTGTGTGTGTGTATAGAATTCATGGAGCCCACAGACTTCTTGGCTTCCCCACAGAAAAATTATTTTCTAACAAGGAAGCAAAGGGACGTTCCCCTCCACAGTGGTGTGGGCATGCCATTTTGGGCTTTCAGAGCAGCCAGAAGAGCAATAAATCACTGTGGTGAGGAGAGGAGAGCTGGGGACGCCCTGGTAGGTAGCTTCTACTCTGCTGGATTCAGCATCTAGGCTGGGCTCTCCTGGAGAGGACAGGACTTCCCCTTCCCTTACTAAGAGTGGTCTGGACTGACTCAGACCAACTCCCAGAAGCCTCCCCCAAATGCAGAAGCTTTGCACCTCCACCTCCTGTTTTCTGCCCCCGTAGCTTCCCACATGTGGGGGTTGGAGTTATTGTACAGGGAGCTGCTCCCCCATCTGCCCACCCCCATGCATTCAGATCCTCCAGACCACCTCACCCCTATATCCAGGCCCTCAAATAACCTCCCACACCTGAACCCCCTACCAAGCCTTACCCCTGCATCCAAAGTCTATGTGTATCCAGACCCTGCCAAAACACACACCTAGACCTTCACCCTTGCACTGAGACCACCCTAGCTAAGCTCCCCGCACTTGGATCCTCACCCCAATGAACCCCACTCTCCTGCACTTGGACCACCCCGAGGCCCTGCTCCTGGACCTTCACTCCACTGAGCCCCAGTTGGCTGCATTCAGATTCCCACCCCAGCAAGCTCCACTCCCTCAAAACCCAGACTCCCCTGTTGAGCTCCCCATACTCAGACTTCTCCTACTAAATCCAACCCCCATGGTCACACACCTCCACTGAACCACCTTCACTTGGACCTCCCTGCAAAGTCCCATTGCCCCTGCACCTTGGAACGCTGATGAGTCCTGTGCATTCAGATCTCCGATGCACCTGGACCTCCCACTAAGGCATCCATACTCAGATTTCCCCACACAAAACCCTCCCAACCCACAACTGTTTCCCCATACACTAAGCCCCTCCATGCTTGGGTCCTGCAGGGCTAACCCTGCCTACCTACACCTGGTCACCTGGCATGGAGGACTCTGGCCCTTGCTCTGTGTCAGAGTCCTTGTCCAGAGCTGCCCAAACTGTCACTCCCAACTACTTTGGGACCTTTTGAGGTCAGAAGAGAGAGGGGGGATTTGATAGCAGTCTTCAATTTCCTGAAGGGAGGTTCCAAAGAGGATGGGGAGAGGCTGTTGACAGTTGTGACGGATGGCAGAACAAGGAGCAATGGTCTCAAGTTACAGTAGGAAAGGTCTAGGTTGGACATTAGGAAAAACTATTTCACTAGGAGAGTGGTGAAATACTGGAACGGGTTACCTAGGGAGGTGGTGGAATCTCCATCCCCAGAGGTTTTTAAGTCTCAGCTTGACAAAGCTCTGGCTGGGTTGATTTAGTTGGGATTGGTCCTGCCTTGGGCAGGGGGCTGGAGTTGATGACCTCCTGAGGTCTCTTCCAGCTCCATGGTTCTATGATTCTAACTCATCCCATTACTCTTTTCTCATTCAGCAGCTGTGAGAAAGGGGAATATTAGTTGCTCCCCAGATTTCTTCTGCTTTGGACTGGTCTCTAGGAAGGCACCTGCTTAGAGTTAGTGGCTATATTTGTGATAACATGCTCATTTTTTGCTTAGATCTAGTGTGTATCTAACTTTCTGTGAGTGCACAAGAGTAGGGGAATACTTCTTGCATCCCTATCCAGGGGGCTTTACACAATGAGAAGTCTACAAAATCTAGACTATTACAATAGACCACATTTCTCTCCCCCTAAAGAGGTGGTAGTGCAGGGCCACACCCTTCGCATAGCTCATATTTTAAGAAAATGTTCTTAGAGACTGCACTGTTTTACACTCTTAGATCTGTGCCCACTTCAGGCATCTTGCCCCTGGAAATGACCATTAATGTTCAAACTCCTCATCTCAACATGGCCAGTGGCATAAAGTCACAGACTTCCAGAGACTTCAAACTAGCCCCATTTAAGATGGTTCCAGTGAAATTTAGAGGCCCAAAATTCCAGCCTTTGGGTTCAGCTCAAGTCAACAGTTTGTTTTTTCAGCAGCAAGCACACTAAGGAATATTCTGCCAACAACAACGACAAATGGTTCCCATCAGTTTTCACTGCACAGTAGAGAATATTCCTCAGTCATGATCTCAAAATGATGGCTCAAACTTTCCAGTTTACTGAATCCTGGTCATATGCCATTGATTGCAGATCTCCCTGCAGCAAGTCTGTTCTCTGCAGAACTTTACTTTGCTCTTCATTTCCACATGTTACCACACAAGTGCAGTAATTATTTCAACCTTTCTCACTACCACACTGCATGCATATGGCTATAGTTGTAGGTTTTTATATGGCCACACTGGCTGTCGTATTGCTTTGTTTAAATTCTTTTGTATTTAAACTGCTTCTTCACTGACCTGGGTATAGTGACAATGGGGAAAGCTTTATAAATCGTCATTTTATTAAAGCAACATTTCCACTTTCTACTCCACACTCCCGAAAGAGTCAATACCAACATCTGCTTTGTATTTTTACAGAAGTGGGTTACGTCTGGAGCTTTAGCATCCTTTCCAATCACCTTAGCAAGGAAGGTTACAACAGAAACCAGGATTTGTGATATGCTCAAAACATTCATAACTTTGCTAGACACTAAAAGTCATGTAATTAATAGACACACTGGATTTATGATTTATTACCACAGTCTGTAACACGCTAATCTCCCTTTATTGTGTTATGACTGGAGTGGTTTTAACTGACCACTTCACTTTGAATAGTCTCTTGCAACATGTGTTGACTCTTGAGCTTAACAGCCTGTTCCATCTTGCCTTTAACTGTGATACTCTGAGTAGCTTTCTCAGAGGAAGAGCACTGTGTAAGCTTGAAAACTTGCCCCTTTCACCAACAAAAGTTGGTCTAATAAAAGCTATTAACTCACCCACCTTGTCTCACTAATGCTCAAAACAGTCATTTGTCGAAAAAGAAACAAAATCAATCAGATGCCCTTTCAGGTACTGTAGCAGCCTAGAGGATGTGTTTTAATCCTATACCTTGATGCTACAGCTACACTACATACTTTAGCATTTTCTCGTGCTTCATTTGCATACTCTCTTTCGTTCTGTATTTGCGCAAGAGAATTTCACCAAAACAAACAGTGTGGACGTTTCCTTTTTGTGCAGAACCCCCTTTTTGCACAAGATCCTTATGCCTCTCTGGGCATGTAGTATAGACAAAGCCTGAGAAACAGTGATTATATGTCCCTTCCTTTTCCTCATTCTAATGAAGCTTCCAGCTGATTTGTTAGGATGCTGCTTTCCCCACACTAAGTCTTAGTTCAGTTGAGGGTCTTAAAACAGAAATCTTAAAATGCTAGTGCTGCTTTAAAACTCTGCTCAAAGTGTTGATCATAACTAGCTTTATCATGCAGTTTCCTTGAAAGTGGTCCCAGTTAGATTTATAGCTGTCCAGTGGCATTGTAATTAGAATGGATTCCAACAGTTAGCCCAGGATGGGATATTAGGATCAGACTTTGAGCAGTGCCAAACTACTGACCAACTACTGAGATTTCAGATATCTGTGACATGAGATGACACACCTTTAATCCTTTTTCTAACCTGCTGAGCTGTGTTTAAGAAGGCTGGAGAAGTGGATTTCACACCAAGACACATCTGCCCCTTTTAAAGTCTGCTTTATCACTATGACATATATGGCATCAGGTGCAAGATGCCTGACATCCATAGTACATAAGAAAGTAAAGTTTGTTGTGTTCATGTCATCCACCTGATTCTGGTAGAAATCAGATAGCCAAAGCTGGCTGTTTTCCATGAGACAAAATAGAATGCTGTCCTCAATAAAAACCCTTTCAATGTAAAAATGTGGGTGTTTTGGGGTTTTGTCAAGGAACATGTTTGTTTTACACAACACTAAATCAACTGCTGTAGCTTCATATTTTCACCCATTTCTTTCAGCGTGGAATTATTTTTCAAAGTGAACATAGCTCTGGGTAGCAGAAAGTGCTTTCCTTGAGAAATCCAAGATTCCTGCAACATTTTCATAGTGAATGTGAGTTTATAGATGAACCAAGATTGACCTGACTTGACAATACTCTTCTATGAGTATATCACTGTAGGGATTAATTGCAGAAGAACTTTGTATGTGCAAGTTTAGGGGTGGTGAGGCCTGCATTCTTTCCCCCCTTTCCCTTTTCCCTATATCTAATGAGCCAGAAGCAAGTCTTTGGGAACATACGCCATTTAAGATAAGCATTGTCCCTAATGTACTGATCATGTAAACAAGGCCAAAGAACAAGTAGAACTAGATCAGAACCAGATCAATAACTAACAGCTAAGCCCTACATCAGCACGTAATGAGTAACCCCTGGAAATTTCCAAACTGCAAAACAAGGCAAGAGAACTGTATTTAAGGCTTCACCAAAGCACAGCAATTTGGACCTCACCGATGGGCCTTGGGTACTGGCACCTCGGAAGCTGAGACAACCTCCCACTTTGTCCGCAGCTGACTCGGGATCCCCGGCTAGCAGGAAGGGACGTAAGATATGCTGCTTCTTTATTATGTTGCCCTTCTAGTTAAGGGGGTGCAGCTGTTAGTTGTCAGGAAATAAACTACTTGTGTTTGACAGATACCTGTGTAGCGTCCTATGTACTTTGAGAACCTAGTGTCGGACCTGAGACTTACTCTTGCTGACAACAATCACACAGACATAATTGTGTTACCCTTAGTCACCAGGCTTATAAAGACAGGAGCCAGCAAACAGAGCTGAAATCAGGGATGTTTGAGTGGATATCTGTAACAGGGTGAGTGGTGTAATGGTTGTGGGTTTGTATTTGTGTGTGTTTTGTGTGTGCTGACAGGAGCTTAGGAAAGAAGGCTATGACAGCTACAGGAGTTGCAGAGGCAGTGATCCAAAGAATGGAAGAGATGAAAATTGCTGAATATACATTATTCTAGTAAGTATATTCGAAGGAGGGTACCTGTGAGGCAGGCCCTCTTAGAGAATGATGGAGGCCCAGGCCACTTTGAGTTTAGAAGCCCCAGCCCCAGCCCTAGGCCCCCAACATATCTAACTTTTCATCCACAGGGTCATACTAAAACCAAAAGAATATATGAAAATGAACACTTGAAACATTTTATTTATTAACAACAAAGTCATTATACCAATAGCATGTATATTACAAATGTAACTTTAATTGTGAGTTTCCACTGCAAGCAAAACTCTGCATTTTAGGAATGCTTTTCTGGCTTTGTTGTGTGCAAAATCATTTATAATTGAAGAAAAATCTAATTTATGTGCAACGTCACTGTTAACGTTAAGCATTGTGAGCCCATTCAAATGCTCTTGTTCCATTATAGAACTATGATAGTTCTTTACTTGTTTTAACACTTTGAAAGTGCAGTCACCTGAAGCCACTGATGCAGGGAGACTGATAAAAATACGTAATGGAATTGTGACATTAGGAAATACAGTCGACAGGCCAAGATCATATTTTCTTGAAGCAGTTCTTTTGGTTTGCAGTCTGATTTAAAGTTGGTGAAACATTATTTAAAGTTTCAGGAAGATGATCTTGTCATAGAGATCTCTTGAAATTTCGTTGGTATACCTTTGTTGAAACTGTTCAGCCACTGAATACAGAACTTTATCACTTAGTTCTCTGAACTCCTAAAGGAATCCAAAAAGGGTACAAGTTTGTTTTAGTGACTCAAATTGACATGTAAAACCAGATTTGATGGAGTCAATAATAACAAAAAAAACCCATATTGATTCAGTGGTGCCTTTATGCATCAAATTGAGATGTTGGGCTGCGTTTAGTGGAAAACTCAGATGAAATGCCCTGTGATACTGATTTGGACTCAGAAAGGATTGCGTCCCATTGATTGCAGTATTATTTTTTAATATTTTTAAAAAGTCATTCAGAGTTATTCTCTCAACATCTAACGTAGCATTGAATGCTTCAATTACAAGATTAATTTTGTGGATCATTTTTTTGCATCTTCATCCATATGGATGACGTTAAAATACATTCAAATTTGGATGTATATTTTTGAATTGACCTCAGTTCAGTGCGAGCCTGTGTTGTGAGAGTAAGGGTATATCTACACTAGCCCCCTAGTTCGAACTAGGGAGGCTAATGTATGCATTCGAAGTTGCAAATCAAGCCCGGGATTTAAATATCCCGCGCTTGATTTGCATCTTCCCGGCTGGTCGCCATTTTTGAAATTTACAAGTCTGGACTAACTGCCCGTGTCTACACGCAGCAGGGACCCGGTATTTCGAATTAAAGCCCTAAATCGAACTACCTGTTATTCCTCCCTTGTAGCTGTAAGCTACCTCTTTGTTCAGTTTTAGATTCACCTTTAAAGGCTTTTTTGTGATAATAAATTTTAAATTCTAGTTGTTTAATAAACTTTATATCTAATCTGGCAATCATCCCATGTTCATATTCATAATAACACACCAGTTAGAGGAATTTAATAATGGGAACATGTTAGCAGACGAAATTTCAAAACTTTGAAATAAGGTTATAAGGGCATAGTAAATAACTCCCTCAAACCGTTATCATATATATAGTAGACCAAAGTCTGAGAGTCTGTAACGCTGAAATGCTGGCTGTTCCCTCTGGGCGGTGCTGTTGCCTGAAATGCTGGCTGTTCCCTCTGGGTGGCCCGTGCTGCATGGGGAGTGCGGGGCCCAAACGGCCGCTTGCGTCACTTGCTCCCCTGCGGCGGCCCAGCTGAGCAGCGCAGAAGTCAGCTGAGCACCACGGTGGGAGGTGAAGGTGGGTGGGGCGGTGACGTTCAAGGCCAGGGGGCGGGGCTTGGAGCCGCTGTCACGCCGCACGTCACCGCCCGGCCCCCCTTCACCTCCCACTGTGGCGCTTGGCTAACTTCTGCGCTGCTCAGCCGGGCCACCACAGGGGAGCAAGTGGCCGTTTGGGCTCCCCTACGGCAGCCCAGCTGAGTGGCGCAGAAGTCTGCCAAGCGCCATGGCGGGAAGGTGAAGGGGGGCGGGGCGGTGATGTACACGGCCAGGCCCCGCCCCCTGGCCATGTACGTCACCACCCTGCCCCCCTTCCCCTCCCGCCGTGGCGCTCGGCTGACTTCTGCGCTGCTCAGCCAGGATGCCGCGGGGGAGCAAGTGGCGCAAGCGGCCGTTTGGGCCCCACACTCCCCATGCAGCACGGGCCACCCAGAGGGAACAGCCAGCATTTCAGCAACAGCGCCGCCCAGTGGGAACAGCCAGCATTTCAGGCAACAGCACCGCCCAGAGGGAACAGCCAGCATTTCAGCGTTACAGACTCTCAGACTTTGGTCTACTATATATATGATAACGGTTTGAGGGAGTTATTTACTATGCCCTTATAACCTTATTTCAAAGTTTTGAAATTTCGTCTGCTAACATGTTCCCATTATTAAATTCCTCTAACTGGTGTGTTATTATGAATATGAACATGGGATGATTGCCAGATTAGATATAAAGTTTATTAAACAACTAGAATTTAAAATTTATTATCACAAAAAAGCCTTTAAAGGTGAATCTAAAACTGAACAAAGAGGTAGCTTACAGCTGAGCCTGATAAGGTTATTGTATACGAAGACACAAATGAAAAACCAGGAATACGAAAATCTCCTATGTAGAGATAAACATCTAATTTAAAGGTTAAACTCACCCTCAGACCAAGCAAAATCACTTTACGGTAACATAATTAATTACAACTTTCAAAACCTCTAAATTATGAAAGACTCTAAATAGCATTTCATAACATAGAATCACTAATCACAGAAGCTACTCCAGTCTCCAGTCACACAATGAAAACTTGGATGTAACCAAAAAATTGGTGAAGGCCTAAGGTCCCACAATGATTTAAATCAATGTTTTGCAGGTATATATAGATTCTTTTGTTGCCTCTGTTACAACTGCAAGGTGTATAATAAATGGAAATGATTCAGCAGGAAAATTTCAAAATTTGAGGCCCATTGTCTCCTGAGGCACCCTGACCCCACATCCCATCCTCTAATATGGCCTGTGAGGCACTTTGTATGAAATGTCACCTGTTAAATCTGATGGAAGAGAAGAACTACAGTTTGGAAATGCAGGTAGAGACTATGGTTGAGTTTTGAAAGAGATTTGATGGAGGGAAGGAGAGAGGATGCTGATGGGAAACATCAAGAATTACAGATAGATCCTGATAGACATTAGGCCAGAGAACTAAAGGTTCTATATGAGTGACGTGCCAAGTGAAAGTATTACTACAAGAATGAGGCAGAGTCAGAGGTGGGGTGAAATAGAGCTAAGGAATGCAGAATTGGAACATAAGAACATAAGAATGGCCATACTGGGTTAGACTAAAGGTCTATCTAGTCCAGTAGCCTGTCTGCAAACAATGGCCAATGCCAGATGCCCCAGAGGGAGTGAACAGAACAGGTAATCATCATGGGATTCCTCTCCTGTCATCCATTTCCAGTCTCTGTCAAGCAGAGGCTAGGGACACCATTCCTACCCATTCTGGGTAATAGCCATTGATGGACCTAACCTCCATGAATTTATTGAGCTCTTTTTTGAACCCTGTTAAAAGTCCTGCTCTTCACAACATCCTCTGTCAAGGAGTTCCACAGGTTAACTGTGTGCTGCATGAAGAAAAACTTCTTTTGTTTGTTTTAAACCTACTACCTTTTAATTTCATTTAGTGACTCTTAGTTCTTATGTTATGGGAACAAGTAAAATAATTTTTCCTTATTCACTTTTTCCACTTCAGTTATGATTTTATAGACATCTATCATATCCCCCCTTTCTTTCATTTTTTGTAAGATGAAAAGTCGCAGTCTTTTTAATCTCTCTTCATATGGGCCCTGTTCCAAACCCCTAATAATTGTTGTTGTCCTTTTCTGAACCTTTTCCAATGCCAATATATCTTTTTTGAGAGAGGTGACCACATCTGTACGCAGTATTCAAGATGTGGGCATATCCTGGATTTATATAGAGGCAATAAGATATTCTAGAGATCCTGGGAAATTTTTGCCTTCCTCTGCAGGGTAGAGTATGGATCACATTTTGATTAGAACTAGAGTAAATGGTGGAATCTCCATAGCATGATGGTTTGAGGAGTTCTATAATAAAATCATCTCGTCTCTCTGAGTTATTGGAGTGGATGTGAGGTTCTGTTGTCTGTGATGAGCATGAGATCATACTACATGATCAGTATGGCTCTGTTGCAAGGATGGGCCATAGTGAAGATGCAACACTCAGGGCAGAGTGAAAGAAGTAGGGAGACAATCCCCAAAACTAATGTTTTAATCTATAATTAGACTCAACAAGCCAGTAACAAAGGCACTTCTGGAGTACCACACTGATTAAAGCACAGCCCTTTTAGGCATTCCAGCCCTTTGCTACAATCTAGACAATCAAGTCTAATGTAGTGAGATGTTATTAAAACTCCATTCACTGTAAATCAAGTTCTTCCAATTAAACACATTTCTCCCCAGGTTAATAAATATTTCAGATCTTACCCAATGCATGCTTACAGCCAATCCTTAATGACTAAATCTAAAAATTATTAATGAAAGGAAAAAATAAGAATTATCAATAATTAAAAATCAGTATATATACAAATGATTCTCAAATATTCATAGGACACAGAGTGCTATTGTTAGGATTTATGAGGCCCTATGCAGTATTATTAAACTGGTGTACCTGTGCCGGACTTGCTCTTAGCAACATAAACATAAGCATAAACACAGTTCCCCAAAGCAACCCCGCCCCACGTACCCTCTCCTCAACCAGAATGCGCCACGCTGGTGCATTCAGTTGTCAATATGGCCCCTACCTAAGGAGATTGCGGCATGGGCTGGGTGCACAGGAACCAACCTGCTCTTACCTGCTGTCTTGGTGTCAGGGTCAGATTAACTCTCCGGTGGGCCCAGGGCTATTAGATTTTATGGGGTCCCTGTATGCATGTCTTTTTTCCTAATTTAACACAAAATGATCACGTGTAGAAGGAAGAGGTGGAGGGGCTTAGGACTTCACCTCAGCTCTGAGGTGGGGCCAAAAATGAGGGATTCAGAGTGTGGGAGGAAGCTCCAGGCTGGGGCAGAGGTTTGAGCTGTGGAGGGTGGGGAAGACTTCGACTGGGGCTGCAGAGTCTGGGGTGGGGAATGCAGGAGGGTCCCCAATGCTGAGAATAAGGGGTTTGGAGTGCTGGAGGGGGCTAAGGGCAAGATGTTGGGGTGGGGGTGGGGTCTGGAGTGGGCTCAGGGTTTGGGGAGGGGTTAGGTTGTGGGGTATGAGGCAGAGTTAAGGTGAGTGGGGAGACTCAGGGCTGAGGCTGGGAATTGGGGTTCCCGAGCACTTACTTCAGGCCACTCAAGTTTGATGGTGCCACAGGACTGAGGCAGGTTTCCTGTTAGCCCTGGTCCCATTCCACTCCTAGAATCTGCCAGCATGTCCCTGTAGGCCTAGGGAGGAAAGTGGTTCCATGTGCTGCCCTCACCTGCAGACACCACCCATGCAGCTCCCATTGGTCACCATGCAAGGGAAGGGCAAGTTCTGTCCCTCCCCATCCCAGCAGGGACTCACCGCTAGAAGCTCCCTGGCTGGGGCAGTTCCAGCAGCAAGGGTGGACCCATGTCCACAAGCCTCTTCCAGCTGCAGGAACCTTTGGTGCTGCTGCCCAGCACCGGAGCTCCCTGCACAGGGGGAGACACTCAGAGGTGGGTCTGATCTCCCGGAGAGCAGCTGAGCAGTGGAAGTAAAAGTCCTTTCCCTCCCCAGCCTAGCAGGGACTTGCAGCTAGGACTCCTTCCTGCACAGGCACTCCTAGCAGCAAGAGGGAGATTTCACAGACAAAGGCTTATTTCATGGTCCATGATATGTTTTTTGTGACCGTGAATTTGGTAGGAACCTGACTTTGATCAACACCAGACACCTCAGGGGAAAGCAAGCAGAAGTAAAATAATCTGTAGCCACTTCTCCTAAACCTTTGTAATTACATGTTGACTTTAACTCTGAAATTTGAGGTTTAATATCTATTCCAAACTTTGTTAGCATTTACTGTCACTGTTATGTAACTTATCTAAAACAATGCCCATCCCCTTTTCAAATCTTGCAAAATTCTTGGCTTCAATGACATCCTGTGTCAATGAGTTCCACAATTACCAGTTTTTAACTGTCCCCTTTTAATTTTATTGACTGTTTTATATGATCAACTATGGCTTACTGCCAACACTGTATGACTAAATGTGGAGGTGGACACATTAAAAATGGCAAGCAAAACTTACACATGCAAGTGTGGTCAAGGTAATGATAATACTATGTGATTCAAAACAGGTTAGGAAGCCTATTCTCACTTAGGCTACATCTACACAGCAGCGTTATTTCGGAATAACTTATTCTGAAATAACAAAGTGTGTGTCTACACAGCAAGCCATTATTACGAAATAATGGTGAGCTGAAGGACTTCTTATTCTGACTCCTGTAGCCCTCATTTCACAAGGAGCAAGGGAAGTTGAAGGAACACATGCTCTTAGGGTGCCTCTGGGACACTTCTGGCTGGGAACTGTGCACTCGGAGAGATGTGTTGTGCAGTTTGAGGTTTTACTGTTGAAACTCATTCCTATTGTTAGACCAAGATTTCTGGAAATCTTTCCTCTTTGACAATAACCAAAATAATATTCACAAAAACTTCTCAACTTCTCCTTCCTCTTTATCCCTTCCATCCTCAAAAAAAAATTAAATTAAATGCTATCTCAAGCAGCGATTCCTAAAACGCTAAACTGGGGAAGAGCTAGAAAATCTATAGAGTCCCCTAGTCAATTTACTATTGCTAATCAATTTGATGTAGAATTAACACAGATGTTATGGTGATGGGCACCATAAAAATAGAAACATGCAGGAAGAGAACAGATTCACATAATTAGGAATGCACATATGCTGATATTGCCAGTATTGTAGCTGACAACTGAAAAGTCTAACAGACTGCCTAAGCTGTTTTATCACAGATAATAGGAAAATGGTGCCTACAGGTAAAGGAAAGCTGAAATACACAGAAGACATCAAGGGAAAAAATGAATGGATGACTTAGGGTATGTCTACATAGCAACATTATTTTAAAAAAACTTAGTCCGCGTCTACACAGCAGGCAGTTACTTCAAAGTAATGTTGAAATACTGTCAAGCTGGAGGACTCCTTACTCCAACTACTGTAACCCTCATTGTACGAGGAGTAAGAGTGCTCTATTTCTAAATAAGTGCTGTGTAGATGCTCCCAATTTCGAAATAAGCTATTTCAAAATAAGCTACGCAATTGACCTCCTCAGCCATTAAGCTTGATTCTTCTCTTTCACTGGCATTGCAGCGCTGTAAACTCAATTCAGTCAACAGAGTATCTGTTAAATTGCAATTGGTGTAAGAGAAAGGAGAATCAGACAAACATTAGGGAGCAGGTGCTAGTTTTATGATATTTAGGTAAATGTTTCATTTAGTATAAATCAAACTAGTTTTATTGTTTTCATTTAATATTCTTTCACGAAGAAACATAATCTCATTTGTGCTGGACAGAAATTTGTACTAAAAAATGAAAAGATTTCATTTATTGAAACTACTGTCTCTGATAAGGCTTCCTGCCAAATGACTAAATATAAAGATCATTGCAAGAGGCCCTCTTAATGGGCCATATCCTCAGCTGTTGTGAATCACTGTAGGAGCCTAGTCTCCCAGCTCTCTGAATCTCTGCCAGCTACTCCTCGACATTATGTAGTAGTCTTTCCAAGGTGCGGCAACATGGACCACTAGAACTCTGTCTTTCTACACCCCATCTTGTAGGCTAGGAAGGAAAATTATGTCTTTTGTTATGGCTCAGCAGTATTACCCTACTCCTTTTGGCAGGCTTCCAGGTCCACTCCTGAGGTAGCTCAACAGACTACTGCTGGTGACTCTCCTTGAGAAAACCTCTCTGGCAGCCCTCCTCTCTGGCTGAGCTGCAGCCTTGTCCCCAAGATGTTGCTAGCCAGACAGTCACAGTTGGAGGAAAGTCATTGCTGTCTGTTAACTCATTCATGTCTGTGGAAGTTTAGGACTTCCACAAGTAGCCAATGACCACTTGTGTAAAAGAAAATTCCAGGAGAGACCTGAAGACAGAGCTGGAGCCCTGAAAATAGTAACGCTTTTGTGAGATTTGCCACTGTTTTCTGCTAGTTTCTCTCTTTTTGTGCAAAGCATTAAGAGAAACATTGTGCACACTGCAGAAACATAGATAAAAACAAATATGACTCTGTGTTCACCCATTTGTTTTTCAAAAAGAAGTAAGAAATTTTAGAAATCCAAAGTCTTACTGTTACCACCAGCTAACTAAATTACACTTGAATCCCTATTTTAAACCAGAATTGTTATTGCAACAGTAATACAGAAAAGCCAAAACTAAAACTTAGGATAGGATTTTCAAAAGCCCAGGATTGGTTTAAATTTGCTCCTATTGAATTCAATCACTGGAATAAAAAACCCCTCGCCTTGAATGCAGTGGCATCCAAGCAAGGCCAGTACTGAGTGGCTTTAAGAATCCCACTCTGAATGCTTTAATAATTGCAATGTTAACTTGCCCCATTGAACATGCTGGATACACTGAGACTGAAGGAGTTAATTTCTCTCTTTGGGATAAGGAGGCCAGCATGTCCCCTTGACCCATTTGGGCATGCTCTGGCTGGAGATCAGGTATACAAGGGAGCAGCCAAGTTCATTTGGGCTGGACTGCTAGAGAAGAAGGTGTGCTGCTGGCTCCTGCTGAAGGACTACTGGCACTTCACAAAGCAGAGGCCGGTTAGATGGCAATGACCCCTGACCCCCAACCTCTAGTTGCCACAGAAGAAGGAGAGACCACAGGAACCATGAGACCATGACCTGAAGAGAAGTGAGTGGGAAGTAACCCTTGGTGTCTCTGCAGGGAGATGGATGGAGAACTGGACACAAGATCAGTGTGTTTTGGCTGGATCCCACTGAGCTGCTGGTGGCCAACCCCACCACTGACAGAGCTATGGTTTGAGATCCAGTGGAGAGGGTGGACCTGGGCCCCTTTCTCCTGGTTCCTGCCTACCCTGGGATGGTGGCCTACCTTACCAACACTATTGTCTTTAGCCAGTAGGCTGCACTGCTCTGATTGTGAGGGCAACCCTATTGGCTCTTCCTATTGATGCTGGTCGCTAGACTGCACAGCCCTGTTACAAAGGGTGCTGAGAGGGACTTTGACTTAGATCACACCACCGTGATAAAGAGGGCAAGTAGATTGACTTTGGCTGTTAGGCCATGTTACTCTGAGACCCGTAGGTGTCACGCATACTTGGCCATGGGCCTATAATTACCTGTAACCTATCGCAAAAGGGGACAGGACGTGCTTGACCTGCAACACAGGGTATCTCAATCTTTTTCATAATGTGAGGCTCATCTCATTATGGGGTTTGTCTCACAAATTGCTGATGGTGCTGGAAGGGGAAAAGGGCCAGCTCCATCATATCAGATGGGGCTACTGGGAAGAAGGCTTCCCTGCAAAAAAAACCCCAAAAACCAGATGGTGCTTACACTAGCAAGCAGTTGCTCATGTGAATAGTTCCATTGCTGTCACTGGGTCTATAGTTATGCATAAATGCTTATCAGTGTAAGGAAGGACACCTCGACTGGCCCTTAAAGAACAGTAGGTAGGGAGAACCAAAGGAGGGATGATGATTCAGGGAGAGCACAGAATTTAGTGAGCAGCCTGCCAGGGTCTGAAAAAGCCTCCAAAACTTAGAATGCTTTTCTGAACTAATTTGATGCCTGAGTCTTTAGGATTTCCTCATAATCAACCATATATTAGAGTTTGTCTGTTTGAGTGTCTGTCTGTCTGTCCCCCAGCTGGGGGACATGCATCCCTCCTCATGCTGTGCCCACTGGAGCTGCAGCATCCATGGAGAGATGCTTCTCACCTGGCCCCAAGCTGTTGCACTGACAGATGGCTGGGGTTGGCCTCTCTCCCTGGGGCAGCCTATATACGGAAACCTTCATCCTGAGGGCCACCCGAGAGCAATGATTTAAATGAAGTAAAACAAATATTATGTCAGCCCAGCACCCAAGCAACACCAGGTAAATCTTCAAGTACTTTTTGATATTTTCCTTAGAAATGCAGCTTCTTTGTGAAAAAAAATGAAATGATATGATGTCATGACACATGAAATGTCACAGTGTAGTCTGGCAGAGCATCATTTGTGCTTTGTCTTCTTGGTCTCCTAGGGGATGAGATATAGGAGTAGTCTTGAAATGGCACCAGTTTCGAGACCCTAACAATTAAATTATGTATTAAAGAAGCAAAACATCTTGTATTCACCAGTATGCAGACAAACATTGGGCAGCCTGAAGCCTATCAGCCCCAGACACTACTTGCTTTTGGGAATTGTCTCTACAAATTGCCATATAAGTATATTTTGAGTTGGCAAGCATGTCATCAGACCACTATTAAGATATAGGGGAAAATGTATGTGGAAGCTGAGCTAAACTGTAGTGTGATGAAGTGGGTTTCATATAGTTGTTGTTCCATTGAAAGGGGCTTGTAGCCATTAATCTCTTCCAAGCAGGACACATTGCAGGCTGACATTTACAGGCAAATAAGCCTTGTCAGAGACAGAGTTTGTAATTTTAGATTTATTTGCCAGCATTATATAACCTTAAAGTGTACAGTGCTTTTTGGGGGCATTGCAAATGTTCATAGCAATAGAATAGCTGAGAAGTTGAAGGCTGTCATGCTACCATCATTAGTAATGCCATAAAAGGGTCATGTTTTCAGACAGATGAATGCAATTTAATGTACCTAATTTCTGTGCACAAATAAACATTTTTTAATTCAGTAAAAGCCAACTCAGGGTTCTTCAACATGAAACCACCCTGATTGGTTTTGTAAATTGGGCTGTCAGGGCTGTTCCCCACTCTGGCACTCTGAGTGTAAAAGGTGGGGGCCAGCAAGAGACCTTAAAAATATCTTGCCTCTATAGGCTTCTGCTTAAAAGTCACAGAATCCCTGGCCTTGGGAGGTAGCTGCCACCACCAAGTGAAACAAAATAAATCCCTTTCTTCTTTAATCCAGGAAGAAAGCACTTGGACTTCTTCCAGAGGGGTACCCCCAAGCTCTTTTACCACAAGAGGGTTTGGAAAAAAGAGAAAACAAACTGCAGTCTCCAGTAGATTACCTCTCAGTCTTAGGCATGCATACTCATACAGACCTCCTGTGTCTTTCCAGGACACAAGAATCAAATCATCACCTTAAAAAAGGTGCTTTTGTTAACAAAACAAAAAGATATACTTCTAGCTTAAATGTTGAGAGGGAGACGGAAGGCATGGATTCACACAGAGAAGTTTAACCAAACAACCAAAACAAAACAAAAATTACCCTGATCATGACTAAATACACATTTTCCGTTATTTACTCACAATCCCTTCATGGTTCAGTCCACTTCCATGCCCCTGAATTCCTTGAAGGCATAGTAGTCCTGCCTGGGTTTAAATCATTCTGTCTCCCAACTCCTGGCTTTACTCACACACAAAGAAAGCAGGCAAGGTATCCATATACAATTCAAATTTAAGCACTGTGTCCCATTGGCTCTTCTGGCTTTTTGCCAACACCTCCACTAGCTACCTGAGTTTAACCCTATTGCCATCGGTTGCTGGCCAGTACTCCTCCTATCCATCACATGGGTATATTAATTTCATACTTGTAGAATATGTACTTTGAAATGACACATCATTTTGTAAAGTTTCTAAATATCAACATGTGTCTGATGCAGATGTAGAGAAACTAACAGCAGGAAACCTTTGATGGGACCTTTATAGATAAGCTTTGCCTGAAAGTGCAATTTCAAAGTGCAATCCATTTAAGATTACAACCTTCATTAACACAAAACTTCTAGGCTGCATCTAGACTGGCATGATTTTGCAGAAATACTTATAACGGAAAAGTTTTTCCGTTAAAAGTATTTCCGCAAAAGTGCGTCTAGATTGGCACGGATGCTTTTGCGCAAAAAGTGCTTTTGCGCAAAAGCATCCGTGGCCAGTCTAGACGCGATTTTGCGCAAGAAAGCCCCGATCGCCATTTTAGCCATTGGGACTTTTTTGCACAAAACAGTTCTTCGCTGTCTACACTGGCCCTCTTGCGCAAGTATTCTTGCGCAAGAGGGCTTTTTCCCGAGCAGGAGCGTGAAAGTATTTGCGCAAGAAGCACTGATTTTGTACATTACAAAGTCAGTGCTCTTGTGCAAATTCAAGCGGCCAGTGTAGACAGCTGGCAAGTTTTTGCGCAAAAGCAGCTGCTTTTGCGCAAAATCTTGCCAATCTAGACGCAGCCCCTACACTGTGGTGAAACCTATTTAAGGTTCTCTCTGATTGGTAATTCAGGAAATTTACTCCTCTTAAGTATTGATTGCAGGTTATCCAATCAAAAGAAAGGTGATTTTCAACTTGTTGAAACAGATCTTCTGTAGCTGAAGTATTAAAAGATATTTTGCTTCAGTTTTGCATCATTGCAATTGGTGTTTACATTTTGTTATCTGAGAAGTGACAACAATAAATTATCTGTAAATGCATGACTAACAGGAAAAACATAAATTAACTCTTAAGATAAAATTTAAAGTTTGTGTACCTGATCCTCAGCTAATATATATATGCATATATATATAGCCTTTTTGAAGTGCGAGTTCTGTCTTTCCTGCTCCTCTCCCTTTGTTCAGTGTTAATGGGTTGTAATTACTTTCAATTCTGTTATCCCAGGATAGGAGCTAATGAAGCATCTTCCTCCACAGAAGAGCTAAAGAGCTTTTAGTTTCAAATAATTTGTTGCTTGAATTGTTAATATTTTAATGCTTTTTCATTAATTATTGATTCCATGCACCTTGCAACATTAAATGGCCGTTATAATAGTAGTTAGAGAAACTAGACTTGGATATCTTTATATCAGAAATTTCTCAGCCTTTTTCATACAGGGACCAACCCAGGAACTGCAATCTAGCCTGCTTGCCTCTCTCCTCTAGTAATATGGGGAGCATAGGGTGGTCATGATGATTCCCTATTTGGAACCACTGGATTGTGAACCAATCCTTCAGGTATTTTTTACTGGGTTTTTAAATTATTACTAGTTTACCTTTTTATTAAAGCCAGATTTTGGAGCCTGTGCTTATCCTTGTGAGCACTTGCACATATGTGCAGGCTCAATAAGGAAGGGGCTGCACAAGCAAAACCTATCCTTCCAAGAACTGAAATGTTTAATATACTACCATGCATAAGGTACAGTTGCTACATTTCCTTGCATATCATTTTTTCAGTTTAATCTCTTCCTGTAGATGTTTTCTAATGGATTAAATTCATACTGGGGTCATTTTTCTGTATTGCACCAAAGAACTTTGACCTCAAAGCCTAAGCACAGAGAAGACAACATGTCCAAGTTTTGATTTCTCCACTTTCTTGTACATCAGCAAGTATTTTCTTTCCTCTTTTTTACTTTCAGGATGAAGGACTGCTATCCTTTGTCCTTGATCTTTAACCAGAAAACAAAGGCTATACTCTCCGATTTTAATAGTACTAATGCTTACATTGATTAGTTCATCTTTAACCTAGATGAGATTGGGTGACAAAGGAGTCTTCTGTTGTAAATTGAAAAGGCTGAATTTCCCATTTAAAATTTGCCATTAAGCTTTGCTCATGTAGATTTGTTAGATACCTACTCCAGACAATTGTACTTTCCAGTCATCTTCTGATATATTTTTATGAAGGTTTTGTTCTCTGCAATTAAGCGCCATCTATACTTGTCAGAAAATCTGGCAATTGTGCTTTGTGTGTGCATATATTCAACATCTTGGATATCTTCTCTAATCAGACTCACCTTTTTCTCTTTGCCTTGTTTTTTTCTTCAGTGTTGTATTAGTCAAACAAAGTTTAGTAGCACCACCTTCTGGATATGTGGAATCATTACACTGGTGAGCACTGTCAAAAGCAAAAACTGCCTTCTTGCAGCTTGACTCAGGTAGTCAAATGAGCTTCATACCTGAGAGAGCAGTCCCATTGAACTCAGATGGAACAAAACCATTTGAATTAGTAAAGGGCTGCTGAAATCGTTCCTCAGTTAACAAAAGTCCAGCCAAGCCGAGCAGTTTGCAAATAACAACTAATTGTCATAATTAATTATTTGTATTACCATAATCCCTAGGGCTATGTCTACACAGCAGTGTTATTTCAGAATAATGTCAGCTATTCCAAAATAATATAGTGCACGTCTATACAGCATGCCTGTTATTTCGAAATAAATTCAAAATAACGCGCTTCTTACTCCAACTCTTGTAACCCTCATTGTATGAGGAGTAAAGAAAGTCAGGGGAAGAGTGCTCTATTTCGAAATCACTGCTGTGTAGACAGCACCAAAAGTTGAAATAAGCTATTTCAACGTAAGATACACAATTAGCATAGCTCAAGTTGTGTAGTTTATTTTGAGTTTAGCCCAGCTGCGTAGATGTGCCCTAAGAGCCATGAGTCAGGATCTTAGGGTGCATCTACACAGCAGGGCTTAACTTGAAATAAGGTATGCAAATTGGGCTACGCCAGTTGCATAGCTTATTTTGAAATAGCTTATTTCAAAATTGGGAGTGTCTACACAGCACTTATTTCTAAATAGAGCACTCTTCCTCTGACTTTCTTTACTCCTCATACAATGAGGGTTATAGGAGTCAGAGTAAGAAGTCCTCCAGCCTGACAGCATTTCAACATTATTTTGAAATAATTTCCTGCTCTGTAGACACAGACTAATTTATTTTGAAATAACTCTAGTTATTTCAAAATAATATTGCTGTGGAGCTGTATCCTTATTGTTCTAGGGACTGTAGAAACACAAAAGAAAGAGGATCCCTGCCCAAGGAGTTTAAATTCTAAACATTAGTTTTCTTATGTTGTCCATGTACAAGAGTCATAGACTTTTGTTGTGTCTTAATATTGTTCATTTTGATGTACTGTGTATTACAGCCACTTATTGCAGCCATAATTGATCCATGTTAAACAAACTTTGATCTTAGACTTTTTTGATTGGCCTGCATTTCAGATACCTCCTTTGTGAGAGATTGTTTACACTTCAAAATTGTCAGTATTTTTTTTTAATCTATCATTTTCATATTTTCATTTAAACCAGAGTCTCATGACCCTGAGTATATTTAATTCTTGTAGATGAACATGTTAGTTTAATGACTTCAATTGAATTTTGTCATTTGCTTGACACTGCCTTGCAGAGTTGTAATGGAAAACCTCTGAGCCCGGGATGAGTGGTAGAAGAATTAAAACAGTTTGCTAAAATGATAAAAATCATAATATTGAATTTGTCTTATTTATTTTGAACATGGGGAAAAGAAGAATTTTGCAGGGTGATTTACAAATATTTTTCTTAGGTACAAGGGATATGAAAAACAGGTATGAAAAACAGGTGACCTAAATATGATTTGAATTATTCCATGTCCAAACCAGCTTGTCACAGGAGATAGTATTGCAGAGGAATACAGAAGAAGGAGAGTTATTATGACTAATGTTGGCACATACAGCCTATTTCATTGCAGTATTCAGAGTCTTTCATTAAAAAGAAAAGATGATGTTTTGGTGGATTATGTTGAACTGCTGCCCTCCTGTGGTTAAAAGTTCCTTTTAACTGGAGCTGAGAAGTACAAAGCAGACATGTTTTCCAATAGGGGCTGACAATTAGGTCACATATGCAAAACGTTTCACAAAATTAAAAAGACAGTGTGAGTTAAGAGTAGAGCAGCAAGAAACTTATTCTCACTGAGTTCAGGGAGTGTACAATAGGCAAGTATTGTCACAGTCCAACTTGGGCAGCCATGAAGTGACACAAAATAAAAGCAGTTTGGAAGCAAATAACAAAATGGTCAGAGAAATCTAACCTGCCAGAAAAGAGGGATTTGGGTGTCTCAGCATGCAGGGGAGGCTCCTGAAACCATATATCCAGGTGTCCATGGGAAAGATGCAAAGACACATGGACTCATTCTGCAGAAATGGTCCCTCTGCTCAGTGTTACAGGTGTTACAGGGTGCATTGTGCCATTGATAGTCTCCTCGGGGAGCCCTATTACCACTGCCTGAATCCCTCTACTTCCATTCAGCTGCACCTGCACTTGGGAGGCCACAGGACCCTTGCTGCATTCTGTGCAGAAATCTAGGGAATACGCAGGGGAGAGTGGCTGGTCTTCTATTCTACCCACTTCTGCTTCCACCCAGCCCACAAAATACCAAGGAGCTTTGATCTTCCAGAGCCATGACATTGCAGGGATGCCAGGCGGCCCCTCCTTTCACAGAGCCAGAGGAGTTCTGGGTCTGGCTGCATTAGGGCCCCACTGCTTGTAACCAGAGAGTTCAATTCAGGCCAACAAAATTAAAATTGCTAAAAGCATATACAGGATTCTGGCTTTTAAATCATTTTGACAGTCTGAGCTGGATCCTGCCCTGCACTCCTGCTGCTCTGTGGATTCCCCCACATGTTCCTATGCCACTGGCCTCCAAGGAGTTTTGCCTGAATCAGGCGAAATGAAAAGACAAATCCTGCAGTTCAGTTCTTGCTCAGTCCCAACCACAGGAAAACACTGCGTGACATCCTGGTTCCACTTATGTCAATGACAATTTTCCTATTGACAACAATGAGGCCAGAATTTCACCAATTAACTTTAACTGATTTGGCTCATGAGGTGGAAATGGTGGGGTTGAATTTATCTGCTGCCCTTCTTGCAGCCTCCCTGTCCCTGGTACAGGGATCATTCTTTGCAGGGTTCTGCAGGTTCGGAAGTGGAAAGAAAAGGCAAGAATTTTCTACTGAAAAGGCAGAAAGGTGCCTCAAAAAGTAATTCTCTGAAGTTGCTCGAAAGTTTTATGGAGAAGTACAATAACTCTTTAAATAACTTGTACTCTAGCTGTTAAAATTATTTTTAATCTCTTGACTTGCTTATTTTGACTTCAGTGAATAAAAATGACTATCAAAACTTCTCTGAACTTCTGCACCACAATTAAAATAACTAATGTAACAAAATCCACACTAGAAAAACAGATAACCTTCTCCCACATATAAGTGTTCAGTTGTAGACTTTCACTATCGTTTGAAATATTACAGAATGGCAATGGGAAAACACAAGACTTGTTATCCTATCAAAGAAACCTATCAGATTGGTTTGACATCCATGCTGTCTGTTACCCATCACCTTATTATCTTCCAGAAGTTTGCAGATGAATTACCTAATTATTTGCTCCATTATCTTTCCTGACACAGAAGTTAAGCTGACTGGTCTGTAGTTTCTTTGTTCTTATTTCCCTTTTTATAGATGGGCACTATATTTGCCCTTTTCCAGTCTTCTGGAATTTCTTCTGACTTCCATGACTTTTCAAAGATGATAGCTAATGGCTCAGATACCTCCTCTATCACTATTCTAGATGCATTTCATCAGGCCATGGTGACTGAATACATCTAACTTTTCTAAGTAATTTTTAAGTTGTTCTTTTTTATTTATACTTCTAAACTATCCCATTTCCACTAGCACTCACTGTGTTAGGCATCTCTTCACCATCAAACTTCTTAGTGAAAACCGAAACAAAGACATTAAGCACCTCTTCCATTTCTAAGTTTCTAGTTATTGTTTTTCCTTTTTCATTAAGCAGTGGGCCTACCCTGTCCTTGGTCTTCCTCTTGCTTCTAATATATTTGTAGAATGTCTTCTTTTTACCCTTTAGGTCTTTAGCTAGATTGAGCTCATTTTGTGCCTTTGACTTTCTAATCTTGCCCCTACACACTTGCATTGTTTGTTTATATTCATCCTTTGCAATTTGACCTAGTTTCAACTTTTTATACAACTCCTTTTGATTTCTCAACACCGAAAATATTATCATATATTATCCTCTGTTTTTTGTGGAAGATTGAGAAGATTATGGCAAAATAACAGGCAAGAGATTTAATTGACATTGGTTCAGTTTCAGACCTGGGTATGGTACAGAAACAGTTGTTGTGGCAATGGTTGAATATCTCCTCCTGGCAATGGATAAGGCCCAAGTGCCAGTTCTGATTTTGCTACACTTAGCAGCAGCCTTTGATTCTCTTGTGGCCTCACAGGTAATAGCTGAGTAGCATCATTATCATCTGGTAGAAGTAGATAGACATGGATCCAACTCACAGGATGCAGTCAAAAGATAGCCTTGTGAGAAATTGCAGAGCTATGTGATAAACTACATTTATTATACAACTTTTACCATCCTCACCTGTTCTTCCCCAATAATTCATCTCTGCCAAGGATATTTCAAACATTTCCACCTACACAGAAGCTTGAAATAACTATAGCTTTAAAAATATGTTGACCTAGAAAATATTTCTTTCTTCACTACTTACCACTGTGGAATTTCTCCCCTACTCTCTGCACTAGGATGGGCAATATTTAATTTAAAGAGATGGATGTACACCTAATTCCATGGCTGCTAAATAATGAATATGTTAATAAGTATATTGAAACAATAAGGCTCGATGAAGATGCAGTTTTCCATGTTTTTGCCACTCTATGCCAGAAACCTACAGACCGCTATACTTGCTTATATGCCTCCAGCTGTCATCCAAAACACACCACATGATCCATTGTCTATAGCTAAGCCCTAACATACAACCACATTTGTTCCAATCCCACAGATAGAGACACCTACAGGATCTCTATCAAGCATTCTTAAAACTACAATACCTTAACATTTCACTGGAGTGAAAAAACAGATTGATAAAGCCAGGAGGATATCCAGAAGTCACCTATTACAGGACAGATGTAACAAAGAAAGCAATAGAATGCCACTAGCCATTACCTACAGCCCCCAGCTAAAACCTCTCTTACACATTATCAAGGATCTACAACCTATCATAGACGACAATCCTTCTGTCTCACAGACCTTGGAAGGCAGGTCAGTCCTTGCTTACAGACAGCCTCCAAATCTGAGGCAAATACTCACCACCAACTTCACACCCCACAACAGAAACATGAATACAGGAACCTATTCCTGCAACAAACCCCACTGTCAACTCTGTCCACACATTACCTTAGTGACACCATAACAGGACCTAACCACATCAGCTATACCAGTGGTTCCCAAACTGTGGTCCACGGACCCATGGGGGTCCATGAGGCAGTGCAGTGGGCCTGCAGAAAGTTTTTAAAAGTAAGTATTGGGCCCACTGTGGTGGACCTGATCCTTACTTTTCTTTTCCTTTTGTTCTACCCCCCTTCCTGGAGTGTGAGAGGGTGCAGCAGCCATATGCACCAGGATGTGGCTCGCTTTTGATTCCATTCTCTGGAAGCTAAGGGAGCGTGGGGAAAGTGCTTGCATGCCATGCATGCCTCTCATGCCTGACTGGTGTGTGAGAGGCACGCACAGGATGCAAGCACATTCCCCTTGCTCCAGGGAATGGGATCAAAAGCAAGCTGCAACCAGGAGTGCATGGCTGCTGCCCTCCCTCCCTATGCTCCCAAAGTTCTACCCTTACCTCCTACCTTCCTGAAATTCCACCCTCGAGGAACTGGCAGCTTTAGAGTTCCTTTTGGCATCAAGACCCCCCTCACTCCATAGATGGGTAGGGGACGGGGTGGACAGGAGTTGAGAAAGCAGCATAGGCGAACAGCAGCCAATGGGATCTGAGAAGCTCCATGCCCTGCAGTCTGCATGTCCCTCAGCCCATGCTGAAGCTGAGAAGCTGTGACTGCCCTCTGGAGTCGGCTTATAAACGGGTCAGTCACTTTTTACCATTTTTTTCTTTTGTTTTCTCACCCGCTCTACCCCTTCAAAAGCTAGTAGAGTGTCAGGAAGGGTTTAGTTGGGCTAGCAAAAATGGACCGTTCGATCAAGACAGGGACACTGAAAAGAAAGGAACCAGGAGACCATTGTGGAATGTCAAGTTTCACTTCAAAACAAACAAAAAGGAAAGGGAAAACATGAAAATACAGTGATACCTTGGAGATAGGGTTTACTTGGACTGGCAATGAATCAGAACCACATCCATTATGCTTATTCTGTAAGGAGGTGCTATCAAATGAGAGCTTAAAACCAGCTAATCTTCAGCATCACCTTGAAACAAAGCATGGCGAATACGTTTCTAAGCCAATTGAATTTTTTGAGAACAAACTCAAAGAATTTAAGGAAAGTAAGAAATTAATCAAGTACATAGCCACAGGCAGTGACAATGCTAAGATAGTGGAAGCCTCTTATCGTGTGGCTCAACTCATAGCCAGGACAGGAAAGCCAAACACCATTGGAGAGGATTTGATATTACTCGCAGCAAAGCAGACAGTGAGTGCAATGCTTGGAGACGAGGCTGGCAAACATATTTGTTTAATTTCTCTCTCAAATAATACAGTTCGGCACAGAATTGACAAAATGGCTCAGAATGTTAAGGAACAACTAGCTGAGAGGGTGTGGAAAGTCGCTTCTATTCTTTGCAAATTGATGAGTCAACAGATATCGCAAACCATTCAAACCTTTTGTCAGTCGTTAGATATGAATACAATAGAGAGGTCCAAGAGGACTTTCTCTTTTGCAAATTTTGTCCACATGCGCAACTGGCGAGGCTATTTTTGATGTGTTGAGCAATTTCAGGAGGGAGCATGATATTGACTGGTCAAAATGTGTGGGGACCAGTACTGATGGGGCTTGTGCAATGACTGGCATATGTTTCCAACATATTACCTATGAGTTGTGTACATATTCTTCTGTTTGCATTATTCAATAAAAATATATGGCACCTCTAAGTTGTTACATTTCAATGTAATACTACTATATTTGTCTAGATACCATGAACTATTATACATTTAAAATGATTATCAAGTAATGGAATGTTTGAAAACAGCTATATTGTTTGAGGGTGCGGGGGGATCTGTGAAATTTTAATAGTTTGAAAAGGGATCCGTATGCTCGAAAAGTTTGGGAACACTGAGCTATATAATCCAAGGTCATTCACATGCACATCTACTATTGTAATATATGCTATCATATGACAACAATGTCCCTCTGCCATGTACATCAGACAAATCAGACTATCTCTACCCAAAAGAATAAATGGACACAAATCAGACATTAAGAATGACAACATCCAAAAGCCAGTGGGAAAGCATTTTAACCTCTCTCGATACACAGTTTTGGACTTGCAAGTTGCCATTTTCAGACGGAAAATCTTCAAAAACAGACTGCAGAGAGAAAATGCTGAGCTGGAATTCATATGCAAATTTGACCCCCTGAACCAAAGTCTAAATAAACACATGGAGTGGTTCTCACCTTCTCACCACTGTTGGAGATGAGCCACATCCATTCTGACTTAATTAGCCTGATGTCACATTAACACCTTTCTTTCTTTCTTCTAAATATTTCATGCTCACACAGGCTATTGGGCCTGATTCTCATTTACACTAAGGTCTCTTTTTGCTTCACTCTTGTAGAGCAAAGGGACTATGAATTGGGCATAAATATGCTATGTTTCCACTTTTAGGCCCTCTTACATGGCCAGAGTTGTGTAAAGGGACCTTAGTGCAAATAAGAATCTGGTTTTCACTGTTTGAAACCAATTTTGACCTCACTTGTACCGGAGGACATGACTTCATGAAGTGCATGGCAGTGGAAAATAGGAGCATTAGCCTCAATGTGATATTCCTTCAGAACTCATTTAATTCCAGGTGATAAAGATTAGCAGGAATGAACACTAGATTAGCAGCAGCAAGAAGTATGGCCATGGGCTTCTCTTACTTCTCTGCACTTTTTGTTTCTCATAGAGTTACTTGGGCTTCCTGAATAATGTTCCCATCATGACTTGAATTTGAGAAATGCTTAGTAAGTGTTTAGCAATTCTTTAGGTCTTAAAATATAGATTTGGTGAAGCATAATAGTTTCTGAGCATTTCTGTCAGGAAATACATTTGCTACAAATTTTCCTACTATTAACACTCTGCCTCATTTAGCACAGATGCAGACTAACACCACTCCTATCTGAAAAAGACACAGACACTGAGATCAGCCCTGCATGGGAAGACTCAGCTAAGGAATTGCCCAGCACTCAAGTACATACCCCATCTCGTGAGTAAATGCAAAATTGTCTTGTCTTGAACTGCACAGAAATCTGCACAGCATAAGCTCATGAAATCCTTTCCTACCCTCAATGTGGAGGAAGATATGCACAGCTTTTTGTCCCTCTCTCTCTCTCTGCTCTAGAGTTGTGAATTCCAGAAACTGGTTTTAGAATAATCCAAAAACAAGGCTATTTACTACAAAATGTAGATTTTAAGTGATTATAATCGATAACAAATAGATCAAGGAAGATTACTGAGCATATAAAATAAACATGCAAACTAAGAAATTGGCTACAGTAGTAATTTCTTACCCTAAATGATGTTTTAAATATGTTGCAGAATTTCTTGAGGACAAACTGCTTTTGCTTGCTGCTAAAATTCCAGGTATTCCTTCACAGGCTAGACACCATTTCCAACCTCAGTCCAATCCTTCCCCACCTTTCTCTTTGTTTCTTAGATGTTTCCAGCAGTCATCCTTGCACAGGGACCCAGTGAAGGATGAACCAATATTGACTCACTCCCCAGCCTAAATAGGATTTGCATATGGCAGGAAACCTTTGTTTCCCAGTTTGATATCTTTGTGGAAAAATACTAGCAGTTCAAGATGGAGTCTAGTATAAGATGACATGATCACATGACCCTGTAATGTCAAAGCAGCATCTCAGGAAGGTGGGAGATTAGCATTTTCAAAGGTCTGTTGTTCTCCTTAATGGCCCATTGACTAACCAGCCAGATTGATTGCATTTTGTCTGGCGGGCATTCCCCAGGTGCAAATACTTTTGTAATTGATATCTAGTCAATATTCTTAACTTCAGCTACATAAATGAAACATGTTTACAAATAAGACAATCAGATTCAGTAAATCAGGACCTTTCAAATGATATGTCACATGATTCATATTGTATAAAATACATCTGAGTTATGCCAAACTCATATCATATGCATGATCTTTATGCAGAATATGGGGCATAATGCCACATAGGTCCCAGAAACCAGTAACCAGCCAATAACCATAAGGTCTCAAATTGGCTCTTGCCAACCTATTTATACCTGGCAGAGACATTAACAGTTCTACCCAAATATGTCCTTCTGTGAGTTCTTGAGTACCAGATTTTGTGGTTCGGTACTCACAAACATGGAACTATCTTTAGCTTTTTTTCATGAAAGCATGTAACTATCTCTAGTTATCTGTTCACTGTGGGATACACACTCCATACCAGTGATGGAAAACCTAGGCAAATGAGTGGGCTGTATGAGTGGTCCTGCTTCATCTCAGCGGACCGCAAGATTGTCAGAACCAAAATGGTCTCCTGCAATAGGGTAGTTTTGCTAACTACACTTGTGTACCTAGAATTTGCGGGTGTGCCAATTGAACCGTAGCAGTGCTTTGATTGGATGCAGAGAGAGCACACAGCTCTTACGGTCAATGCTGTGTGCAATCAGCTTGCACCTCACTTCATGTGCCCTTGTTTTATGTGTGTGTCACTTTAGTAATACTGGTAGGGGGGAAAAACCCTATGTCGACAGAAATCAGTTGACTCTGGCAATCCTGCTGGGGTAACAGTAAACAAAATGTCTTGCAGGCCACAGATAGAGCCCTAATGGGCCACAGGTTGCTCACCATTGCTCCACACACAGTTTGTACACTGGAAATCTGCTTGGAGTGAAAATAAATAAAAAGTTTACTTAACAGAAAATCCCAGGATACACAGATGAAATAGTGAGGGAAAGTAAACATATAGGAATTACACAGCAAATCATCATAAGATGTAACCTTATGTTTTACACCTCCATGTGAGCTCAAATCCTATTTCTAATAGTTTCCTTTCTAGTGTACCCATAGCTATAATAGGGATCCAGCTTCCATGGAGAATTGGTCAGAACTGCTTGGAGAAAACAAATGCTTATTAGAGAAAAAACCTTGAGAAATTTTACAGGAGTCTAGTTTGATATGAAACCATGACACTTGATCTCTGAAGCACACTGAAATATTGTAAAGTGGTTCTCCCTTTTATGAATTGGCCCTGCCTTTTTTCCTGCCACTTGCATTTTCAGTTAAGAGATTAATTTATATAGAGACTTTCCAACCTTACAGTGAAATGTTTGCCCACTGACTGCTTTGCTGACACTTCAACTGATGGCTTGACTGGAGCATTGCTCTTAGAAGGACAATTAACTCACTCCATATAAAGTGGTGTGTGGCCACATTCATTTTCCTGAAAAGGAGAGAGAGAGAGAATATTTGCATATGTTTTTGCAAACATAGAGGATTTCTACGATTAAATATCTCAACACCATTACATAAAATTATGATCAGGCTGGCTTTATTTGTTGAGACACAGCACTCACTCTAGTACCTTATGAAATGCCTGCATGAGAACCAAATCTTCATCCCTGTTGAAATCCTGGGTTAACTGAGGGAAAGGAGGCATGGAATCAAACATATTAGGTCACAGCTGTTACTATACCCCTTGGAGGCAATAACAGCTGTGGCTGCTGTACCACTCCTCCATGAGTGGATCTGGCCAATAGTTTCTTCTTGTGACCCAGCTCTCTCCCACCTTGCCCCTAATATAGCCATGAAACACAGTGCAGACAGAGAGTTGCTCTATGGCAGGCAGGCGCTGCTCTTTAAAAGCCTGCCTCATTCAGTACTTATCTCCTGCATGCCCAAGAATGCCTGTTATGTAGGATGGAGAGAGCTAGTCACCTAGTGGTAGCTAAAGAAAAATTTTCACATTTTGGAATCTCTTTTCCATAGAAAAACTACATTAAAAGAACATGAAGGTTGCACAGATAAGGAACCCAAATTGAAAATTGCCAAAGCTAAGGCTGCAGTGCAGCCTCTTTCCCCAGGCCATACTTCAAGTTGCTCAAACTGTGATTGACTTGCTATAAAAGGGAGGAGCCTGTTGTCAGAGTATACTCAGTGAGGGCCCTTTTCCTTTGGATGTTTTTCTTGCCCTGGCCAGGAATAACCTTAGGCTGCGGATTTCCCAGGTATATTGCAATCAAAGACCTTCTATTTGAGTGAGCTTTGTGGAGATCTGAGGCTGTTCACAATGGGATTTCTGTCAGGCAGAAAAATCTGTTGACCATTGTGGGGGGGGTTGAAATCATTTTGGTCAGCTGATTGCGCAATGTCTCAGTAAAGGTTGTATGGCAGTGTGGGAGAAAAAGTGTGCTGTTTTGGGGTGGTTTCATGTTTTGAAATGGTGATGTTACTGTATAGAGCTCTCAGATCTGTGGCTGGGCACCCCCTTTGATGTGTGGCTTCTTTAAACTGAAAATTGAAATAATTAAATAAATAGTACAGTCCTACATGCTGAAAGCCTGTGCTGTCACAAGGATGGGGCTTTTGGGTCAAGCTTACCACCAAATCTGCAGTCTTTCTCATTCAACCAATGAAACTGTTGCATGCAAATTACCTTTGGAGTAAGACTGGTGATTGATTGAGTCACCTCAGCTATTATAATGGTCTAGGACTTTGGTATAGCATACAGGCTACAGCCATATGCCACAGATATCATTTGTAATATCAGAAAGGCAGAGAACTTAAAAATTGATGGTAACAGACTGCAAAACCCAGTGATGATTGAACCTGGTGATATTCTGACAAAGAGAGCTCTTGACCATGTTGTAGCTAGGGATGTAACAGTTTAAATCATTTAACCAGTTAACTGATAAGCATCAGCGTATTGGTTTCCATTATGATTAAACTCCCACAGTGCAGCTGGCTCCCCAGGAGCGGAGCTAGCAGCTGGGAGCCAGCGTGCACCACGAGCCTGCTGTTGGACCTGGTCCCGGGAGCCAGCTACCACCCCATGCCGCGGGCTCTGCAGTATAAGCCTTATACTTCACAGCCTGCAGTACGGCATGGCATCCAGCTCCCCGAGAGCCGTGGAGACACCATTCGCCATCCTTCCTTCCCTAGTCCCACTTAGCCATAGGTTCCCAAAAACCGTTAACTGTAATCACTAGGATTTTTAATGGTTACAGCTACTGTTTTTAAACTGTTTTTTACATTCCTGGTATAGCCACTTCTCTCAGTTAATCTGGATATTTTCTAAAAATGGGTTCCATAGATTCTGGCATACACGTGGTAATGAACGGTTGCTAAATGTGCAAATCTGTTAGAAAAACTGTACTGTCTAAGACTGCCTCTTATGAGAAATCATTTGACCAGGTGATCGAATATTGTATCATAATGCACCTGCACAAAAGGGAAGGGTTGGGGTTCATGTGCAACCTTAACATTGGCATTTTTAAACTTCAGAATGCTCAGCCCTATTACCTTAGCTTTCTGTGTGCCCCAACTTGTGTATTTGCAGAGGAAAATTAGAAAGCACAAGGTCCCCCTAAAGCCTGGGCACCAGATACCTACATCAGGGTCAGAAAGTGAAGTAGCCGCTGTAGGACAGCTATTTTTTCACCCACACAATAGGCAGGGTGGGAAATGGGTGGCGGTTTGCTTCTAGCCCCTCAACTAGTGCATTGGCCCAATCGGCAAAGTACATCACATTAGGCATAGGGCTGGTACAGACTAAATTCCCCCTGTAGCAGGCATGGAACCAAGAGGCACATTTTGACTGTGAACGTTTACAGCAGGTTGATACTGCTTGTTAGCACAGGTGTTTCTTAAACTGAATTATATACTGGAAGTTTCAGTGTAACTCTCCCTTCCACTCTGTGGTCGAGTGGTCTTACAGTATACCTATATACCCTTCTCGTATGTTCAAAAGCTTCAGGGAGTAGCTGAGTTAGTCTGTACAGGATAAACTTAAAAAACAACAAATATCCTCTCCTATGTGTTATGCAGTATACCATATAGGAAAGGGGTAGCCCAAATCAGCTAAATGTTTTGTCTTATCTATACTTCTTTGCTTAACTCTGTGAATACTTGTTTCAGCATTTATAAAAGAAACATTTTTTTTTGTTTAAAGAGCAAATAGAGATTTTTTTGTTTAAAGTGGATTTCAAACTTTACAGAATTCCATGTAGAAGCTAAGTACATTGTGAGGCAAGATGCTAGAGACATACATCAAACAAGTAGGAACAAAAATCTGATTGTAGAGGGGATTCTTCTTAGTTTGTAAAACATACATCTCAAGGTGCACTTTCTTTCTAAATTTGTATTGTAACATTGTAGTCATGGTAATGTTTCCATGCTAAAGCCTTGTTTTCAAGTATTTGTGACTATGGATTGAAAAACAACTTGCACCTGAAATTGGCTAGAGAAATTCTTAGCCTTACAATAAATTCTTAGCCTTACAGTAAATTAATATCCTCAGTATGATTGTTTTCAGCAGAAGTAAACAAAGAAATATAGCTGCGGGTTTTAAGACTTCTTATGTGCCAAACAGCTGCATTAAAGGAATTTATATTTTTTTCACTGACTAGATAGGCCCCAGTCCAGTGAAGCACTTCCAGCATTTGAGAATTGACTACTTTGCTGCACTTTCTTAAGAACATTGCAGAAAGAAGGCCTTAAGTGACATCTTTGAGAAGGTGCAATACATTTCCCTATATTTACAGTACATTTATTTTCTGTTGTTCCAAAATGAATGCATGCATTCTTTAGTGACAGGTACCCATTCTTGTAAATTAACTAGCAGAAGAACAAAAATGGTAGCATAATTTCTCCTTGGTAAAAATCCTGCACAGATGGGACTATGGATTTTTCTTAGCCCATCCTTTGTGGGAAATCACTTATTTTCTATTTCACCCCCTATTTACACCTCTCCCATAGTTATGATTAGCATCAAGGTTCTGTATATCAGTTCATAAAGGCAGCATGGCTACACATCACATTCAGGACACATTCCAGGCTGGTGAAGCAGCAATGTCTGAACGCTGATCTCCTACATGAAAACAGGATGCGCTTCCAGTAAGCGGCAAGGCCAGCTACAGTTAAATTTTTTTCATTTAAATTTTGGCACAGTCTGAAGTCATTCCTGTTACTTCCAAGAATTGTTGCCATTGTATTAAAAAGAGTAAATTTGCTGCTGAGTTACTTACTGGCCAGAAAATCCAGCTGAAACCTGCTAGTGCCAAATCTGAGGATTCAATATTGGACCAGGGACTTTAAATAGCTTCTGCTACTGAGGATTTTCTGCTGGCTAAAAAAAAAAAAAAAAAGAGGTTTGATAAAGCCTCAGTTTGAAGGATTGGACATGGACTGTTAGAAACTGAAAATTGCCTCTTCTGGTATGGTTACTACCTATCCAGTTTTTTGATTGAATCATCTGTATTTTAAGCCCAGATTTGGTTGTCCGGTGTCAAGGATAAGAAAAAGCAACTAATTCTCTTAAGTCTGAAAGACAAGGGTTCTGTTCATTTCTGTGCTGTACCTCAGGTACTGCTTAATACTTTGACTCTTGTTGAACATACCTCAGCACCTTTGGTCTGCTGCCCTGTAACTTTTCTTCTTTTGTGGTGGCATAGTTATATTTACTCACCCAATTCAGCAGTTCTGACAATGCCGTTGCTTTTATAGTAATACAACTGCAAATATGGAACATTTTCAGAAGTACTCTTGAATATTTGTGTATTCATAGAAAGAACTGTCATCATACCTCTCCTGTCACAGTTGTCATCTGCTCATGTGGTACCAGGTACTTCATAGTGCATTTTAGTTGCTATGTAGTTGTGGGAATGCCCAAGCTGAAAGATAGTTTTATATTTTTACTTGGGGCCATCCCTAAGGGGCCACAGGGCCTGGGGCAACCCCCCCCACCCCCCAGTGTCCCACGTGCAGGGCCGAGGGCAACATCCCAGACACAGGCCCCACCCAATCCTGCCTTTGCTCCATCCCCACCCCTGCTCCACCCCTTGTCCAAAGCCCCTCCCCTGAGCAATGTAAGCCAGGGATTACAGGGGAACCCTGCATGGAGTGACACCAGGGGTCACCCTCCCTCCCCCGCGCACTCACCATGGTGGAAGAAGCCAGAGAGACCTGGCAGCCTGCTCTACACTGCCTTCATGCCCTCTCCCAGCCTGCTGCTCTCCATTTCACAGTGAGGAAGCAGAGCACCGTGGGGCTGGAGTACTCTGCTTCCTGCTGTGACAGTGAAGTGGAACACAAGAGGCTGGGAGAGGATGGCAGGATGGAGAGCAGCAGACTACTGCATCACTCTGGCTCTCGTCACCCCACTGAGTGTGGTGGGCAGCCCCTGCTACCTCCCTACACCAGGTTCTCCGGGAATCCCACAGGCCCTGGGGTGGCCACTCTGAACTATCCTATGGATAGGACGTCCCTGTATTTACTTCAGTGGAGTTTTTAGTCCATCTGTAGTTACACCTTCCACAACAGTTCATCCAGCTCTGTATGTATGTCGGGTAAGCTGAACTAGCTGGCTATTTTCAGACCCTCATTGTGAATACCCTGGCATGTACTCAGGCAGTTCCTCTGCATTGAATTACACTATGTAAAAGCAGCAAACCCATACGGACCATGTATTGGACCACTGCTGTCCTTTTGAAAGAATACTCCCTTATTTACTACTAGTTTCTCTAGGAAATTTCGTGTCTTTCACGTATTATTATAGGAAAGGATGCTCAGACCTCTGAATCTGGGTGCTGGTGTGAGCAGTCATACTAGATGATCTTTGTGATGCAAGTGTTTTCTTAGCTGTTATATCAACAGTAGCAGCCATTGCCTTTTTCATTTTCCTGTGTGCCAAAGACTTGGTGTGTTGTATGTATATAATCTCTAACACAAGCCACTTTACTCACTCAGGGATGGATTGAGAATTTACTCTCAGTCCACAGCAAGGGGCAGCTGGAGGGATTCCCTATGAGTAAAACATAGAAGGAATTGTATCTCTGAGAACGCTGGTATGGGCTGGTGAGTGCCGTGTTTAAACTTGTTAATAGCACCTTGCACCACTTACTTCTCAACAACGGTGTATACAGTAACCCACCATCGTGGTCTCAGTATTTAAGATCCTTTATGAGTTGGAGAATGGCACTGGGGAGGAAAGACAGCATAAATCTGAATATACCAATCTTTACAAACAGTCATTTGAATGAAAATTGCAGATTTGCTTTGATGTTTTCACAACCCCATTTTTGATTTCCCAAAACATCTGGACAAGCAAACTTTTGGTTGGGAAGGTTGTTTAACGAAAGTATTGTGCATACACATGAATATATGTAATTGCATGAGTATTCATGCTGGAAATTTTTGTGCAGCCATAATGAAACTGCCTCATTGATTTACTAGTCTTTCAATCCAAGAACAGAAAAAATACCATGTGATTTCAGAGAGCACTCATGCTGCAAATACTGATAATAAATATTGTGACAGCAAGTAATTCACTAGTTGAAACATGTTTTCATACATTGTTCACTTCATTTCAAAAAATGAATAAATTTGCAAAAAATTTTTTTTAAAAAACCTGTTAATGAATAATTAGTGACCAGTAAAAGCTTGATTATTCCCTTAAAATAGTCCATGTTGCTCCACTGACCTCTTTTGGAAACCATTTGCAGATCTATAGAGGAAAAGCACTATATAAAAACTAGATATTATTGTAGTTGTGCATAGATTGTCTCCATCAGTTAAATAGTATCTGAAAAGGAGAAATCATTTAAAAAGTATATTTCAACATTTTAATTTTTACTACCATATCAGAGAAGGGGGTATAAAGTACAATAAACAACTGCTAAGGTATTATACTTAGGGTGCTAGTATTATATGTCTGTCCTCTGGAAGGAGTCAGAAACCCTCAAGTATGTCACAGACCAGTGTTTCTTAAACTTTTTAAGACCGAGGAACACCAAACAATAATTTTTTTTTATGGGGAACACCAAGGATTTTTTATTGAGCAAAAAAAAAAGGTTGCCTGCCCCTTTAAAGAATGTCAACCACCTTCACTGCCTCCGTTTCCCTTCTCCCCTGGTTAATCAAATATAATTAGAAGATTGAATGCATTTTTCACATCAAACCTCCCTTTCTGAGAGTCTGCTTTATAATTCCACTGGGCTGTAACTAAAGCCAACATCTCCCAGTCTTCTCCTTTAAGATCAGCAGTTCCTTCCAGCCCTTCTGAAGGCTCAGTAATTCTTCCAATTATGGCCAGGGTTTCAGATTCCTCACATACATGACTCTAAGTCTTCACTGTCCTTTTCAGCTCTCCCAGCTGTGGCTTTCCTCTAAGCCAGTTCCTGCTCCCTAAGGACTCACTCCCAAGCACTCTTCCTTGGACTCCTGGAGAATCAAGTGTACTCTGTTCTTCCTCAGTCCTTACCAATTATGGTAAATTACAGAATTGCCTTATATACTCACGTAACTTCTACCCATAGGATTACATTTTCCAAGATCCTCCAGGGAATAATATATCCCAGTGTGCCTCTCTTAAAGATATCAGACTTGAAATAGTGTTGGCTGCTTCTTCCCTATTACAAGTGTCAAACATGAAGACTTATACTAGATGGTCATGGATTTGTTAAGGAGGTTTTCAAATTGGGATTTGCACTGTTGTAATCCATGGATACTCAAGAGCAAGAAAACTAGGGGTCTTTATAATACATTAGTTAACATATTTGTTGGTCTCTGACATTGACAGGGTCAGAATCAGCTCTATTCAATTATTACATGGAAACAACTACATATTGAAGTAACATGTCCTTCTAGAGATATGTAACCAGGCAATTCATTGTTTTTATCTTTCAGTCACAGCAGTTTTTACTTAATACCTTTATGGTAATTCTCACCACTATTACTTGGGGGGATGTATGAGCCCCACACCTTGTGGAATCAGTGCCAAAGTGTGTACTTCACAAGTGCATGTCTTAGTGCCCTATATATATATTACACAAAACTTCTTTTGTGTGGACTAATGTTTTGTACATTGAAAAAATAACTTACATGAGTGCACCTACGACATACATATCTCCTCATGCAATTAGTTAGCCATAGAATATAAGATTGCATGATAGCTCCAAAATAATTTGGAAAAGATCTGCATTAAGTGCACGAATATTGATTGTTTCACATCAACAAAATATCAGACTGCCACATAATAATTTGTCTAGGGTACTTCAAAGATATTCCTAGATGTAGGAATAAAGTTATCTTCATATCACAAAAAGGATTTTGTTTTGAGAACACAAAGATGCGCTGCCCTTGACAAGGAGTCTTCTCAAATTGCACATGTTATATGCCTGTTGGATACTAGTACGGAAAGCCCCTAGCACATATTAAGGCTATAGGAATTAGAATATTATAGATGTTATTTTAATATTCAATAATCTGATAAATGTATTTTGATTTATCAAAATGTGATAAGTAGAATAAATATATATCCATAAATATAAATAATAGATATATAATCTCAGCACTTAGACTACTTTGTTTTTGATATTCTTGACATCTGATAACTACTTAAAGCTTTAAAAATGCACCTGTGCACAATTTTATGTACCAGTGATGTATTAATATTTCTATGGAGATTAAAAAATGCATATAATCTGTCTGTAGGCTCAACTATCAGAGCTACTGCTTTCGTGGTGTGTCAATGCTTAGCTGCACCTTAGATTTTCAAGCTTTACAGTGCAGCCTTGAAGTCAGCCTTGACAAAACAATTTATCAGTACAGTAAGTGTTCACTAATATGTATAATATTAATGGCCACCTCTCTTTTTTTGCATTTAAGTCTATTTAGATGAAGCCTTCATTTGCCATACTGCAACATTTTATTATTAGCTGTGGCTTCTTTAACTGGAAATTCAGAAGGGGCCCCAACTTTGCCCCTTCCATCTGAAGCCCCACCCCTTCCAAACTGAAACCACACCCCTTCAGCAACCTTCACACACTCCACCCTATGGAGCCAAACCCCACCCAACACCAGCCCTGCAGCCTGATCCTTCCTGGCCAGCCAAAGGGCCAGAGCTGCTGCACCTTAGTCCTAGCCCTCCTTGGTGGCCAGGGAGCCAGGTTGCTGCACCATGGACTCAGCCTTCCCAGGTGGCTAGCGAGTGTAAGTTTTGGTAAGGCAATTTCTTCCCTTGCCTACATTACCTGCCACCCATGATTGGTGAGCAACATGTACACAAAAAGCTGGTATTCTTTTACTGACAATCTCAAATAATTGTGCACTTTTAAAATGATCTTTCTCATCAACTCTTTTTTAAAAAAAGTTTAACTGGATAACTAAAACTTTGATCATTCTTCCAAAACACTAATACTCAAAGGTTCAGTATCATTAAAATCTATTTTAAATCTATTACAGTTTCTAATAAGCTTCTTAAAACACTGTAGAATTATTATTTTCTTGTTCTGTGTATATATCAAGTCCTATTGATTTACTATACTGGTAGATTTCAGCATTAAATGTATAGTATATAGTTTCCATTTTTAAAGAGCTGAACAGAATGGTGAAATGGATACCAGATGGATAAGTGGTGTATTAGTTTAGGTTGTGTGCATATAGATATTCTATTTTGAGGCCTTTTGAGTCTTTTGATGGGACCTGGGGAGAAAAAAAATACTATCTGATGGCAGCAGAAAAGTCAGCCATTATCAACTACAAAGTCTGTTTTTTGCTTGAAAGTGGTTCTGTACTGATAGTAACAATGTAGGAGATATTACTGTAGTATTAACAGGTTAGGTGTGATTCAGGCTGCAATAGATAATAGTCCTTAAATCTTCATTTTGAGACAGCAAGAGGCTGACATGAAAACTGAAGACATGTGGACATGATACCATTTTAAGTGTTGAGACTACAGAGACATATAAGGTAAAGAGAAAAGAAGGGAAGACCTAATTAAAAGACTCAGTTATCCTTTTGGCCTTCACAACATCCTGTGGCAACAAATTCCATCGGTTGACTGTGCTTCATGTGAAGAAGTACTTCCTTGTGTTTGTTTTAAACCTATGCCTGAGACACTTATGACAAAGATGTCCTAAACCAATGGAAGAGAGTTCTTCTGTCAGTGTAATAACTGCACCTCAGCAAAAGTCAGCAGCTGTGTCAGCAGGAGAAGCTCAACTGTCAATCTAGCATTATTTACATAGGGATTAAGGTTGGAATAACGATGCCACTGCTCAGTATGGATTTTTCACACTCCTGAATGACATAGTTATACCAAAGTAAGTGTGTAATGTGTATATCTGACCTTAATAATCTCTTTCCAAAGCTGAAAAGTCCTGCTCTTATTAAACTTTCCTCATATGGCAGCCATTCCATACACCTAATCATTATTTGTTGCCCTTTTTGGAACCCTTTCCAATTTCAGTATAACTTTTTTGAGAGGGGGCAACCACATCTGCATACAGTATTCAAGAGGTGGGCATATGATTGATTTATATAGGACATACCATTGATTTATAAAGAAGCAATATGTTTTTTGTCTTATCCCTTTTGTCCCAACATTCAGTTCACTTTTTTGACTACCTCTGCACTTTGTGTAAACGTTTTCAGGGGAGTATCCAAAATGGCCCAAGATTTATTTCTTGAGTGGTAACAGCTAATTTAGATACCATCATTTTATATGTATAGTTGGGATTGTTTTCAATGTGCATTCTTTCACATTTTTCAATATTGAAATTCATCTGCCATTTTGTTGCCCAGTCACCCAGTTGTGAGAGGTGCTTTCATAGCTCTTTGCAGTGTGTCTGGGACTTAACTATCTTTCATCATCTGCAGATTTTGCCACCTCATTGTTTACTCATTTTCCAAAACATTTATGAATTTATTCAATAGGACTGGTCTTAGTACGGACCCACGGAAGACACCATGGAAGATGCCACAATTTACCTCTCTTCATTCTGAAAGCCAACCATTTATTCCTACCCTTTATTTCCTATCTTTTAACCAGTTACCAATGTGTGAGAGGACCTTCCCTTTTATCTCAAGACAGCTTACTTTGATTAAAAGCTTTTGATGAGGGACCTTGTCACTTGTCAGTCTTTCCGAAAATCTAAGTTCTATAACCACTGGCTCTCCCTTGTCCACATGCTTGTTGATCCCCATCCAAGAATTCTATTGGATTGCTGAGGCCTGATTTCCTTTTTCAAAAAGCATTTTGACTCTTTCCCCAACAATGTTCAAATATGTGTCTAACAATTTTGTTCTTTACTATAGTGTCAACCAGTTTGCCTGGTTCTGAAGTTAGGCTCATTGGCCTGTAGTTGCAGGGAACATCTCTGGAGCCCTTTAAAAAAATTAGCGTCACATTAGCTATCCTCCAGTCATATGGTACTGAAGCTGATGTAAATTATAAGTTGAAAACTACAGTTAGGTAATTCTGCAATTTCACATTGACTTCCTTTAGAACTCTTGGGTGAGTACCATCTGGTCCTGGTGACTTATTACTGTTTAATTTATAAATTTGTTCCCAAATCTTCTCTCATAACACCTCAATATGAGACAGTTCCTCAGATCTATCACCCAAAAAGAATGACATAGGTTTTGGAATCTACCTCCCATCCGTAGTTGTGAAGACCAATGCAAAGAATTCATTCAGTTTCTCCACAATGGCCTTATCATCCTTGAGTACTTCTTAACATCTTGATCACCCAATGACCCCACCCCACTCAGGCTTTGTCTTCACTGCCAGACCTTCCGGTAGAAAATATGCTAATGAGGGACTTATTAGCATAAATCATGATCTCATTAGCATATTTTCTACCATTTCTTTTTGTACAAAAATCCCCTTTTGTGCAAGATCCTTATGCCTGTCCCGGAGAGGCACAAGGATCTTGCGCAAAATGGGGTTTTTCAGCAAAAAAACCCCATCCACACTGCTTTTTTTTGCGCAAAAACCCCTTGCACAAAAAGAAACAGCAGAAAATATGCTAATGAGATGTTTTCTTCTGGAAGATCTCACAGTAAAGACGAAGCCTCATTGTTTAGTAGGCTTCCTACTTCTGATATACTTAACATTTTTGCAGGTATTTTTAAATCTTTGTCTAGTTCTTCAAATTCTTTTTGACCTTCCTAATTTGTGTGTATATTTCATTTGCCAGAGTTTATTCTCCTTTCTATTTTCCTCACTAGGATTTAACTTCCACTTTTTAAAGGATGACTTTTTGTCTCTCACTATTTCTTTTATTTTGCTGTTTAGACAGACTTTCTTTCTTTCTTTCTTTCTTTCTTTCTTTTGATTCTCTTATTATTTTTTTAATGTGGTGTATGTAATTAAGTTGAATCTATATTATGGTGTCTTAGGCACTTTGCACAGCTTTTACTTTTGACACTATCTTTTAATTTCTGTTTAAGTTAGTTAAGTTAGTTTCTCATGTTTATATAGTCCCACTTTCTGAAAATTAAATGGTGCAGGTGATGTCTACACTAGGAAATTACTTCGAAATTATTAAAATCAACTTACTAACTCCTGTTTTAATCAAATCAAATTAGCATGACCCTGCCATGGGGAAGCATTGGAATTAGTTAGAATTAATCCAAAATAGTGCGTCCACAATGATAGGAGCCTGTCTTGTACTTAGAGCCCCCAGAAGCACTCTGAGGAGGGCACTAGGAGGATGGATACTTCCTGTGGCTGCTTGGTCAGGCAAGCTGCAATGTGTGCTTATAGGGGCTCCTCTCTATGGCCGCATCTCACAAGCCACTCCTCCACTGCCTCCCCACTCACGGGACACAAAAGGGATGCAGTGGGCATGTGCCTCCTTGTGCTCTGGTTGCCCTTGCAGATGCCACAGCATTCACACCATGGATCCAGAGTTGCTGCAAAACAGTGCTAGGATCACAGGCCTTGTGCTGCGCCGCATGGCACAGTACATCCAGACTTCCCACATGTTGATCTAGCAGGACAAGGACCAGGACTTGCAGGATGAACCCCTGCGTGGACCACAGGCCCTGATCATCCAGGTCCTGGTGTTCCTGCTGCTGCTCACGCCCCTCAAACCTCTGGACACAGCAGAATGCCGTTTCTGGCAGCAGGAGATAAGCTCAGACTGGTGGGACCACATCATCCTGCAGGGATGGGACAACCAGCAGTGGCTGCAGAACTTCCGCATGCAGAAGGCAACCTTCCAGAGCTCTGGAAGTGGCTCACCCCTGACCTCAGGTGGCAGGACACCTGCATGTGACCTGCCATCCCCATGCAGAAGTGCATCACCATCACCCTGTGGAAACTCACCATGCAGGACAGCTACCATTCAGTCGGGAACCAGTTTGGCATGGGGAGATCCACAGTTGGGGCCATACTCCTGCAGGTAGCAAAAGCCATCAACAACATGCTGCTAGGGAGGGTCATCACTCTGGGGAACGTGGACAGCATCGTGGATAGCTTTGCCACTATGAGCTTCCCCAACTGTGAGGGGGCTATAGAGGGCATTCATATCCCTCAGACTTTAGCAACAGGAAGAGTACTTCTCCATGGTGCTGCAGCTCCTCATGGCTCACAAGGGATGCTTCACTGACATTAGCGTCAGATGGTTGGGAAAGGCGCATGATGCAACTCCTGCCTGTTCTGAAAGATGCATGCCAGCATTTTTTCCCATGATCACACCATTAGAGTTGGGGAGGTGGACATGCTAATTGTAATCCTGGGTAAAGCAGCCTACCCCTTGCTCCCCTAGCTCATGAAGCCCTACATGGGCAGCCTGGACCTCAGCAAGGAGCACTTCACCATCAGTCTGAGCAGGTGCCGCATGGTTATCAAATGTGCATTTGGCCATTTAAAGGGAAGGTTCAGGAGTTTCCTCATCCGTCGGGACCTCAGCAAGTGCAACAAACAGCCCATTTATGGTGGTGACCTGCTGTGTGCTCCACAACCTTTGTGAAAGCAAGGGGGAGACTTTTCTGCCAGGTTAGAGGGCTTAGGCTGAATGTCTGACCAGGGAATTTGAGCAGCTGGACTCCAGTTCCATACGGAGAGCACATCAAGAGACTATACTCATCAGAGAGGCCTTGAGGGATAGTTTTGTGCAAAGCCAGTTGTGACACTATCCCGTGTGCCTCTTCACAAGGGGTTCCTGCATTCCCTTTGTGTGCCTTTCATTCCTCACCCCTTCCTTCTCCTGCCCTCCTTCCCACCTTCCCCCGCCACCCCACAGAGCAAATAATAAAGAAAGGTTTGTTGAAAAACCAGGACTCTTTACTGTGGGACATACAACAGGGGAGGGACTGGGAAAAGAACCTGGAATGTGGAAGCTCAGGGGGCTGAGAGTGGTGCCTGCCTCTGGGTGGTTGGGAGGCTTCAGCTGCCCAAGATGTCTCACTGCCTCATGTCCTGGGGCCTCGGTGACCCCTGGGGAGACTAGGAGGGAAAGCCATGGAGGTGTGTGGCCCACTTCATGCACAACACCATGTGTTCCATCACTGAGATGAGGAAGGAGAACATAGCATCATTCTGGCGTACCATCTCGTCCCAAGTGGCCTTCCTCTGCTCCTGGTCAGCCCGGCACTCCTCCCAGTCAGCCTGGTGTTCCTCCTGGTTGGAGGCCTGTTCCTGGCGCTCATTCTTGAGTCCCTGCATGAAGTTATAGAACTCACCTGAAGTGCCCTCCCTAGGTTCCACCAAAGCTTAGGAGAATCTTGGGGGGAGGGGGCTGGCTTCAGGGTGAGGAGCAGGTCCTGGCTGGCTGACATGGTTGCCTGGCTGGCCTCCTCTTCTTCCTCCTCCTTCTCGTCATTGTCATCCTCTGCCACCCCACCCTCCTGCAGGCTGATGCCGGGCATGTCCTGGCTGGACTCAATGATGACGGCGGAAGACATGACTGGCTCCTCTCACAGGATTGCATCCAGCTGGTCATAGTACTGGCAGGTGTGCGGTGCTGCCCCAGAGTGTCCGCTGTGCACCATGGCCTTATGGTAGTCCTACTGGAGCTCTTTAATCTCATCCGGCACTGGTCCACAGTCCAGGTGTGTCCTTTCTCACTTATGCTGGCTGTAGATTTCAACATTCCTTTTCCTGGTGCAGAGATTCTGGAGGTTGGTCTCCTGCCTCCAGACCTCGATGAGGTTAAAGATCTCTGCACCAGTTCAGGCCAGAGCTCTCCTGCATTCCTGGGCAGTGCAGCCAAGGGAACAAAAAGAGTGCTGGTAGCCATGGGAGAGTCTGAGGGAGCACTGGGGTTAGTCATTCCTGCCTTGGATGGTGCACTCTCGCATGGGGCTGTCAAAATTGGCCACATGAAAGAAGTCCTTTTCCTGCTGCCAGGACTTTTAAGCTCTGCAGAAAGAGGGAGCAGTGGAGATGCCAGGTGTGGCCAGACTGGTCAGAACTGCTGCTGTGAGAGGCCTCCAGAGGCCAATTATTTCAAAATAACATAATTGGAGCATCCACACTAATGCTATTTTGAAATAACAATTTCAAAATTAGCATTATTCCCTGAGGAAAGCAGGAGTATGGATTTCAAAGTAAGCGGCCCATTATTTTGAAATAATAGGCTTGGTAGTGTGGATGCTCCGTTTATAAATTCAGCCTAAGGGGGTTATTTCAAAATGCCCTAATGTAGACCAGGGCACAGTTTAATATCCCATCACAGGGATATTAAAGCTAAGTATATTATAGTCACTATTGCCAAATGGTCCAGCTATATTCGCCTCTTGGTCCAGATCCTATATTCCACTTAGGAATAACTCAAGAATTGCCTCTCCTCTTGTGGGTTCCAGGAGTAGCTGCTCCAAGAAGCATTCATGTAAAGTATCAAGAAACTATATCTCTATATCATGTTAGGAGGTGACATATACCTGCTCAATATGGGTATAGTCCCCCCAATATTATTATTATTTATTATTTGTATAGCCTCTCTAATTTCTCTGGGCATTTCACAGTCACTGTCACCATCCTGGTCAGGTGGTCGGTTGTGTATCCCTATTCTATATTCCTATTATTAGAACATGGAATTACTATCCATAAAGATTCTATTATACAGTTTGGTTTATTTAAGATTTTACATCATTTGATTCTACACTTTCTTTTGCATATAGTGCCACTTCCCCACCAGCACGACCTGTTCTGTTCTTCAGATATATTGTGTATCCTTGTATTACTGTGTCCCATTGATTATCCTAATTCCACCAAGTTTTGTGATATCTATTGTATCAATATCCTTATTCAATATGAGACACTCTAGTTCATCCATCTTATTATTTAGACTTCTAACGTTTCTAGATAAGCACCATAAAAACTTGTTACTTTTCAGGTGTCTGCCATTACATGATGTAATTGTTTGGGACTTTTTCATTTGACTGTTTCTCCTCAGTTCCTACTTGTATTTTATCATCTTTATCATCACCGTCTCCTCCTTATAAGGACATAGAGAATCTCCATTAATAAAACCTCCCCTATGAGATGTCTGTGTCCAAACCACGTGCTCATCCACACCTGTCAGCTTCCCCAAGACCTTAGTTCCAAAACGGTTTGATGACCTTTTTAATGCTCAGTGCCAGTAGTGTGGTTCTATTTCAGTTTAGGTGGAACCCATCCTTCCTGTGCTGGCTCCCCCTTTCCCAAATGTTTCTCCAGTTCCAATAAATAAATAAATAAAATTAAATCTAACACTCACCTCCCCACACCATGCTTTGGGGCTCTGTAGTTCTACCAGTCTAACTGGCCACATGCATGAAACTGGAAGCACTGCAGAGAATGCTGGCATGGAGGTCCTGGACTTCAGTCTCTTACCTAGTAGCCTAAATTTGGCTTCCAGGATCTCTCTCTTATCCTTCCTTATATCATTGGTACCTACATGTACCTATGTTTCTAATACATAAGAAATAATCCTGGTAGAATGGAGTATAATACTTTTTACCAGGGTTCTGTCCACCAGTGGCCTTTATCAGTCTCTGCTTTGATATACACAAACAGCTTAGAGAAGGTACTGGTTTATTTTATGATGTTGGGTCAGATGAATTCACTTGTTCTTCAGATACTAAACTACAGGAACAAAGGAAGTGTGTTTCCAAAGTAAACTGGGAATTTGTTTATATTTAGCAACAAAGAAAAAATGGGATATGGAGCTGCCTGCTACAAAGCCATGGATCTGCCACCTGAATATTAGCTGTGCATGGATAACAGGAGAATGTGAATGCTGGAAATCATAAAAGAAAGCAGAAACCAGAGAGCACATTAGCTACATACACCAGCATCAAATTCTTCCTTTGTCTGGGTTGAATGAAAGCCATCCTTATCCTGTTGCAATCACCTTCTCAAGACACAGCACAGCTGGTTGGATTCTCTATAAATATGAAGACATTTTGTCCTTACCCAGAGGTACTAGCAAACTGCAAATGTTCTGGTTCTAGTCCATTGGGATGTACATACTGATGGGGTTGAATCCGTTATGCAAAATAAAGCAGATCCATTTGGGATATGGCAGCTTGGGACATTAACATGCAAGTCCATAGCAGATTGCCATCATACAATGACAACATTCTCACAGTATTTCAAGTCGTCCAATTTGGACCTAACCCTACAAAAAAGTGTCCATGTTTTCTGCAATATCGGGGCACCTGTTTATCTACATTGAGTATCCCTGCCCCCTTCACAAAGCTTTCAACACTCATCTTCCTTTATTACAGTGGTTCTCAACCTTTTTGAGCATATGGACCCTTTTCAAGCTATTAAATTTTCACAGATCCCCCCCCCAAAGATCCATTTCTGCTAGCCCAACTAAACACTTCCCACCACGCTAATAGCTTTTGAATGGTTAGAGTGGGGTGAAGTATTCAAAAAAGTGAAAAAATGCTAAAAAGTGACTGACCCATTATAAGCCAACTCCAGAGCACAGTCGCAGTTTGCCAGCTTCAGCATGGTCTGAGGGACATGCAGACTGCAGGTCCCAGATCTTCTCAGGTCCCCTTACCTGCTCTTTGCCCATGCTGCTTCCTCAGCTCCTGTCTCCTCCATCCCCTGCCCATCCACGGAGTGAGGGGGCTCTTATGGCCAAAGGGAGCTCTGGAGCTGACAGCTCCTCAAGGGCAAAACTTTGGGAGGGTAGGGGGCAAGGGTGGAACTTCAGGAACATGGGGGGGGGGTGCATAGCAGCTGTGTGCACTGGCACATGGCTTGCTTTTGATCCCATTTCCTGGATGCTAAGGGAGCGAGGGGAAGGTGCTTGCATCCCATGCATGCCTCTCACACACCAGCCAGGCATGAGAGGCATGCATAGCATGCAAGTATTTCCCCCAGGAAACGGGATCAAAAGCAAGCCGTGTCCCGGGACACACAGCTGCTACTCCTCCCCCCCTCCCCGCACTCTGAGTGGGACGGGGGAGAAGAAAAGGAGACGAAAAGTAAGGATCCTTACTTTTAAAACCTGTCCGCAAACCTTTTGCACTGCCCTCGCAGACCCTGGACCACAGGTTGGGAACCACTACTTAATCATATTGCACCAGTAAATCAGACAGAAACTTGCTCACGGATAGCAAAATAAAGGCTGCACTTTGCCAGACTCTTAATGGAAAGGGATTTGAATCCACTCTGGCCATACAACTATCGGGAAAGATTTTTTTTTAAATGCACATGAAAGTCCTGGAAAGAGCTAGATGGTCCTTTCCTCTGCAATAAACATGATCCAAATATCAAGGCTACATTACTATAGGCCTGTGTAACATTTTATCATCAGCTTGACTATTTTGTCCATTTTTACTGGTGGCCAAAATGAATGCATGCACATAAATATGTTAGTGTTTTTAGAGCTCTGATCCTTTTGAGCAGTAGCAACATTTTGGCAACACATTCCTGAAGGAGCAATTATTAATGAACTAGTGCATTCACACTGTATACCCAATTCTGTAATTCTGTAGTAAATCAGGACTAATTGGTACAATGAAATTTTGCTATTTTAGCAGCACTCCTGTTGCAATGGAAACAAGGACAACAGCTGTTTTCAGACATGCAATTTCCAAATTGCAGTGATGACACAACTACTAGAAAAATAACTTTTCAAGAATTCCACACCCAATGCTACATGCCTCGCTATGTTTTCTCCACTGCTGGGACTGCTGCAGCATATATCCATTGCTAAAAAAAAATAAAATTCCCCAATACACAGTGCCTTCAAAAGTACTTAACAAATAATTCTGTGGCTTTGTGTGTGTGCCTAAACTTTTTCCTTTTTGCGTATATATTTGGTTAAGAATATGTGTTTTTGCTAATAGTGCAGCTCTCGTTATTACTTTGCAACAAAAATGAAATAATAAAATCTCTGCCTAATGTAACTGTATATTCACTCCAGTAAACCTGAAGCTTCATGATGTGTCACTCATGCATAGATCTATATATGGCAAAGTGGGTAAATGCTGCATAAAGTATATTTTGTGCTTTCCCGGTCTTGGACAGATTAGCACAAATTAAATTTCACACTAATCTGCCCATGGCCAGGAGTGCTACATTAAGATCTAGGGAATTCAGCTAATTGTGAACAAAATATTTTTGTGCTATTTGAATAATGTGTGAACTAGCCATCTACCAAGAGAGAGTGATTATATACAGCAAATATTTACTGGAGATCTCTGTAACCATGTGTCTATCAGTATTGAGTCAATAATTCATAATGAATAATTTCTGTGTCTCAAAGCATACCATGATGTCTTCAAATTTTTATTATTTGAATTTACTCAACACATTTTGGCTAGTTTTTTTCTTTCTTTACATGGCAGATTGATCACAAATACTTTTCTGCATGTATTCAGTAACTTGATATTCACAATGTAAGCTGTCCTACTTAGCTGCGATTGGCCGCCCAAGTCACATGGTGCTATTTCTGTTCCTTTATTGGATTAACATAATTCAAAACAGGAGCATGCACTGAACCGCTAGCAGGAGATTGTCCAGGGTCAGAAGTTTTTACTCAGAAGCTATGTGAAGTATGATTTCAGGAGCTTGAGTACAATTCAGAAATAGGGTTGTCATTGAGCCAATTTCTCCAGGGGCTGGACCCATGCCAGATATTTAGCACAAAGACAAATGTAAATGCATTATACATAAGGCATGGACCAACTTACTTCTTCACACACTTTTGAAAATGTACCCTTTCATGTCTCTTGCAAAAATAAATGATATCTTTTCACTGGCTTGGCCATATATCTCACTGAAGCTTAAGACAGTTCAGCGTCTGAATGGGAGCCCGTCATATAAAACCCATGTAGGAGGAAACATTTCTTTTATTGCTTTATTAATAATGGTTAATCCACAGCAACATCATACTTCACCATAGGAGAACTCTGATGTTTAGTTGCCATAGCCTAAGCATTTTGATTACCTCTGTGGAAACAGCAGATGGGAAACTTCTGTCACTAGTGATGATGGACAGTACATGAATGCATTTCATCACACAAGCCAACTTTAGACTAATTAAAAATCCATATATATGAAACCCAAACAAACTATCCTCGGGCCTAAAACTCTGCCCTTGGAGCCCACAAATCCCATCCTTTTGGCATTTCAATAGAATCTCCCCACATTTTTCATAATATGAGTGCTAGACCAGAGATAGCCATAGCTGAGCCCTGCTCATTCTCCAAAAGGTTAAAGAAATCCCATTGTGGCACCTGACAGCAAAGTTCAGTCTCCCCTTAGGCCTGGCGGAGTCCCCTCTGGAACTAGCAGCAACTGTATATATACCTTTGTCCAAATTTTGAACAACAGCAATGGCTCACGAGTTTCATTGCCGAAATTCATTAATTGTAGTTTTCTCTCACATTCTTCATACATATGCACCATTGCTTGCCAGTGTCCAGCATTTATCCTGTTATTCCGTGTCCCTTCCCTTTTATGTGCTCATACAGCATAGGTTGATGTGTTAGATGAAGAGACTGAACCAGTCATATTTTTCAGCAACAAGTTCTACCAAATTCATTAGATTGCTCTGAGATGCAACTTGGAATGCACATTAAGGTGTTAATGGAGTGTCTATGCTTGATATCAGGTTTTCATGCTGAGTTGTGCTGGTGTTTATCTAGTTTTATTATAAAGCCTAATGTAAATCCTTAGACAGATATTCTATTTTAGCTGAGAAACGAATGGTGACAGTTTATTGTGAAATGACAAATGAATGCTGACATTTTATTCTTACATGTTTATAAATCAGTTTAAAGGTTAAGAGTCGTTAATGCGGGCAATCTGAAGAATCCATATACATAAACAAAATATTCACTTTGGATAACTATATATGTCCAATGTCATTCACAAAAGATAAAAGCCAGATTAAGAGAAGAGGAGAAAAATGCAAATTTGCCAGTATTAGGTTATCTTTTAACTGGAAACAGAATTACTTGATTGATAGGCAGTGTGATCAAATCCAGCATAAACCACAAGGCTTTTTTTTCTTAGTTTATTTTTAAAATAAATGACAATCTCCAGGAGGATCCTTAAAGAAAAAAATCATATTTAAAACCCCTAATATTACCCAGAATGATTAGAATCACTTGCCAGTAACTGCATGTTTGCAGTCACACTGTAAGTGATAGAAAAAAAGACAGCCAATTAGTATGGCGGGAAGAGTTTAAATTCTTCTATGTGCTATGACACACTGGATGAGTAATTTACAGCCGTTCCCCTGTTCCAAAAGTGCCTGGCATTGCCAAAGTTAAGAAATAATCGCTGCTTTTTCAAAAGGATTGGGTTTCCAAGAAGATAGTTTTTCTCAGTGGTCTAAACAGTTGTAGATACAAATGGCAGTTTTTAATGGCTGATGATGACTATCTCCAGATGAGAAAAGTATGTAGGGGAGATAAAAAATTTACTGAAGGCATTGGAGGAATAGATTATCTAGACGGTATACACATGTGGTGTGTGCCCAGTCAAAAGTAATTATGGGCTGCACAACCAATTTAAACACATTTGGCCTAATTTTTATTCTTGCTAAGGCCCCTTTATAACACTTTGGCAATAAAAAAGGATCTTAAAGAGGCTGCTATTTACTGCCTCTTTAAAGTCCCTTTAGCCCCCAGGGTAAAGTGAAAGGGAGTTGGTAAAAATTATCAGTCCCCATGTTCATAAAAACGACACATTAAACAATGAAGTGAAACGAGTTTTGTGAAACATAAATTGTTATAGGCCCTGATCTTGCCCTGAGCTCGCTGCAGGCAGAACCACTGTACCCACGGGGCTGTCTGTCTGTTGACTAGGGTTCCTCATTGGTGAACCTGCATGAACAGCGCTTTGCCAGATGATTCTGTTATTTATAAGTAAATGTAAGCAGGGGGGTTGGAACAACTTCTACAGTGCAAGTGATGATGGTGAAAACAATATAAGCACCCATAGTTCCTGCACCACTGAATATATGAGATTTCCAAAGTTACGAGCATGCAACTGTACACATATCTAATATATGTAGCGCCCCCTCTCCACCTGGTTACCTTCTTTAAAGCCAATCTCCTTACAGGTTTTGAAGAACCCAGGATAGGTCTGGGTTCTTCTGGATCCCGCCACCCACTCAACTTTATTTTTTCTGATGGATTTATTTGGCGGTGCCTCCACCCCCCTCACTCCTTCCTGGCAGGGTCACCAGGGCAGCTTGGGAGAAAAATTCTAGCCCAGGGTAATCCCCATGTATTTGCCAGATAGTTGGAGACTCCCAGAAAATAGCACAAACACATACACTATAATAAACACAATTATATTAAACAGGAGACAAATATAATAGAACAGGGTAAAACACTATTTTTAGGGTCACCGGTGCCCAGCAACTGTAAGGTCAGTGTCCCGTTGGTACGCGTACTTTGTTGGGGCCCTTGATGACTGTTGACCACAAAATTCTTCTCTGCAGCGGTTTAGCAGTGGGGCTGACTAGGTCCAGTACAGCCCAAAGGACTCACACATGGGAGAAGGCAGTAAATCCCTCCACAGGTTTAATATGCTGCAGGTAATAAAATCCCCAAACAAATTCCCTGACTTACTAACTAAAAATTGGTGCACTCACACATTCCATGAATGAGCCTCAGGTTGAGGGATGACTCAGTCACTGCAAAGGGGCTGGTCTCTTCTGGCAGGGATCCTCTTCGGGCAGGAATCAGGCTGCTTCGGTCCCAGAATTTCCCCTCACCGCGAAGGGGTGCAGGGCTCACAGTGCAAGCCACACAACTGCACCAAAATTCAAACTATAACCTCCTAGCCCAGCATTCAGACCCACACAGCAGGCAGCAGCCCTGAACTAGCAGCTAGAGCAGAGCTGACCATGTGGTGACTGGTCTCACCCAGGGAGCTGGAGAGCCAACTCAGCCTGGCTGGGGAAGCCTCCCAGCAAACTCCACAAACTGGGAATCAACAGTGGAGACATAAAACCCAGCTGAGGGATCCTGCCTTCAGGTCCCTGGAGGCCAGTTCTCAGGGGGAACCCTGCATGCAGGCCTGGGGCTTACTAGCTCCCACACAGCCAGCTCTCCCCTTGCCCTGGCTGGCTCCAGACTCCTCCAACAATGGCCTCTCCTTCCCCCTCCTGAACTCCCTGGGAGGGGCATCTCATGCCCTATGGGTTGCCGGGCAGACTCTGACCCTGGTAGGGACGGGGAGCCAAGGCAAACTCAGAGTACCTCTCCCTGAGCTGCCAGCAGACAAGGCCCCGGGAATCTAAGTAATCTCCTTGGGGGTTACATATATAAAGGAGAATGTTTGTATGTTTGTGCTCTAATAACTTGGACACTATAAGAGCTATCGCAACCAAACTTTCTCTGGGATAACCTTTCCTCCAGGAGAAGGTTTTAAGGTACTTTTGGACCCGATCAGGCCTGAGCTTAACCTGTAAAAATAAAAAATAACCCACCGCGCTGCGCTGCAGGGGCAGCCCCACCCACCCTAGGTCGCGTGCCCACCGCCTGCGGCCCCAAAGCACCGCCAAGGACTCGGCCCACCCCCCCCATGCACAACGGCTCGGACATCCACCCTGCCCCCTGCGGCTATGGTTACCAGGTAGTCTAAAAAAAAAACCGGCCACAGTTGATGGGGGCGAGGGGAGGAACCGGCCGAGAGGGGAGCAGGGCTGGCTGGGAGGAAGGGGGAGGCTGGGAAGCAGAGATGGTCGGGGGAGGGTTGGGGCTGCGGGAATGGCTGGCGGCGATCGGGGAGGGCTGCCAGCGGAAACAGAGCTGGTTGGGGTCAGGGCAGCAGGGCTGGCCGGGGAGATCGGGGCGGGCAGATGGCAGGAAGCAGAGCTGGTTGGGGGAGATTGGGAGGAGGAGAACCAGCCAGCAGGAAGCAGGGCTGGCGGGGTTGGGGGAAGCGAATCGACCAGCAGGGAGCAGGACCGAGCAACACCGGGTAACTCCAGCTAGTATTTGCATATACCTGGATTATGCATGCAAATGTCCCACATGTGTACAAATCAGGCTTTCATGCCCCATTGTGGCCAAACATGCAGCTAGGTGGCCATACTTGTGTGAAGAATTTGTGCAAACCCATAGGTACTGCCCAAACCAGTGTTCATGTCTATATTTCGTAATGCAGTCCACACTATGAAAATACATATATTTTGAAGGAAAACAGTTGAAAAATAGATCTTTCTTCTTCTCTTAAAACCTGATTGCAGATGTGGGTGGTTTTCCTGCAGCAGTGGATTACATCTCTAATACCATGCAAAGTAAGATGGGAAGTGTGAATTGTTGTCTGGCACTAGAAGCATTAGCCATGTCTGATCCAATCTGCGTTCCCTCCCCTGGAGTAGGGCCAAAATAATAATTCACAAGAGATGACTTATTCCATGAATTTTACTTTTATTTGCATCTTTCACGACATTCTTGAGTGCACCGGGTTATTGAAAATTACTCACAAATTTCTTCAGTGAATAGTTTTTGCTCTACAGATGTTTCATGAATAATTTACTAAGTAAATAAATAATAACAATATTCAAAGACAGAAATTTATTTTCTGTTAGTTAAAATAAGTCACATTGCTTTTTTGGTTCTCCAATGGAATTATTTACATAACTAACCAAAACAACATAAACCCACAAATTTTAGTCAAATATGAAGCTTTGAATTCATTTGCTGCATTAGAAGTCTTTCACAAATATTTGTGCTAGGAATGGTAAATTGTCAAATGTTTGTACCAGGTGAACATGAAAGAATCAGGTGCACTGTCAAATTGAAATTCATTTTCAAAATCAAACGAGTCATCACAGATAATTTCCCCACTATATATTTACGTGTATTCACAATTCTTGCCTGAATAAGTCTTTCGGGACTGAGGCAATCAAGTGTTGCAAGAAAAAGTCTGTAGCAATCCTCAAGTGTTGCAAGAAAAAGTATGTGGGATAATACATGGAGGGGACATCCAATCTTGGCAGGTAAAGTCTTTCATTTCACCTACACAAGAATACATTTACTATTCTTTTAAGCAATCACATGCAGGCAATTTAAATAAAATCCTTTCCTGGACTCCAATACAAAATATACATTCCATTCTATAGGTACCTACTCTGTTCCTGCCCACCAAATATGCACCTGCCAACCATAATAAACACTTGCAGTTTAGGTGTGTCATCATATTTTTCTACTGCAGTGGTTTGATTACATTTACCTCATGTTATTTTAATGGCTCTCCAGGCATCTGGAAAATCATAGGAGTAAAACAGACCTGAACATTATAATGTTTTACTAGAAAATATTTCAGCTTTCTGGACATTGTTGAATAGGAGATAGAACTGTGTTCTGGACAATTTAAACTGTGTTGCTAGCTAATCTTGCTTGCTAGCTTTAAATATTTAAAAGTGAACTAAAACCAAACAAAGCTTAAATTTGGGGGAAGATCAGCTTCCAGTCACCGTAAATTTGAAAACCCTTCTGTGGCCATGTAAAGGCAGAGTACTTATGAAACCCCATGCCACTAAGTAATTTGACATCTGAAGAAAACTTGATGTAGACTTAGCAGCAAAATGGGGACAGACACATGCACAGAACTAAGCCTCAGGTTGCAACTTTTATTAAACATTAACAGAAGGCAGGGTACTAGCCATGCATCACCCATACTCTCCAATACCAGGCATTGAATTGATTGCAACGTGTAGGTTACAACGCTCCTTACGGTTAGAGAAGAAACAGGCGACTCAAGTAAAAAGAACTGCTTTATTGCCCACACACGTTTACCTCGGACATTCAACATTACACCCTTTTATCTATTTTAGTATGTTAATGCATATGTCTACCACTGTTTTTCCTAAAGCCTTATATAGTAATGTTAACTCCCATAAAATGAATATTAATAAACAAATAATGAATACAATTATACCCACCCCTAATTACTATGTACAGAATTTCTAATTAAATCAGCACATTCCTGTGCTACAAACTAACAGGTTACAGAGATTAAAAGGAATTTGACCCTGAAGATATGTTATGTAGAGACAATGAGGATAAGCAAGAGACATACAAAATAGAGCAACTCCATGATTGTCAATTTTTCTAGGCTACAAAAACTAAGGGAAAGAGCATGTCCAAAGGCAATGCCTGCTTTGGCTGAAATCCTTACAACCATCCCAGACCTGTATTCATTTTACATATCCCAACACTTACCATATAATCTGTAGCACAGGGTCTCCTCTCAACCTCTCCCACCCCACCCCCAGAATTCAGCTCTCTCTGAGTCCTAACATACTCCCCCTTGGCCTGTGAGTGGGACAGAGGATGCAGCAGGGTAGGCACCTCAACCCCTGAGGGCAATAAGGTTTGACGTTAGACCATGAATGCCAGAAGGTCTCACATTATCATCTGACCTCAAGGCCCATCATACCAGGTCTTTTACCACTAAAACCTACATGTCTTATGGTGTAGGATTGTACTGCAGCTCAGTCTTGGGCAGCCAGTCCTAATACTCTATTGAAAATGTCTACTAAACTCTTCCAGGAATGTTTCCAACATTTCTAAGTCCTCCTTCATTTCCCTTGTCATTCAGATAAAGTGGTGGATGTTTTGCATTTTAGAGGAGGCATCTGCCAGACAGGCACTAATCACCAGGAGCCATCACCTAGCATGCAATGTTTAGGTATCCCATGACCACCTGAAATTCCCTGTCAGCATTTTTTTCCCCCTATGAGAACCAGTATCTGTGTCCTGACTGATTCCATCTTCTCCAACCTAGAGAAACTCCTGACTGATTCTAACCAAGAAGGTCTCCGAACTGTGTCCTGTTCAATGACCAACTTTGGGTCAGGCCTTCTGTTTGTTCTATGGCACAAGGACCCTAAGGTGTTCTGTTAGGTTCTGAAATGCCTGAAGCATGTACCCACAATTGCTTGTTCCTAATTTCCCTGCACATAAAACATCACTGAGATTGTGTGTGACATTGCTTTTCATTCCACAGTGGCACTATTTCCCACTCCAACAATATTTTTATATTAGAAATAAGACACAAACATTTCACAGTACAGATGATTCACCATTGGAACAAACTACTAACCAAGTGATGGATTTTCCATTTCTGGATGTCTTATAATGGAGACTGTATGGGTGTGCTTGCATCAAAACTTAGATACAATGGAGAGCTGGGATATGTAGAGGTCAGATTTGTTGCTCTAAGAGTCCCTTCTGGTTTTAAAGACTACTAATTAATGAAAAATTGAATGTGTCAGAGGGAGCAGTCTCTGAGGCTTTACTGTGTATCCAGCTTGATCCCCAGACTCAGCTGTCTTTAAATAGGATTATCCAGGGGAAGCCAGTCAAATATCCAAAGAGGCTGGACAGGGTCAGAACACCAGCCTTACAGGAGAGGGGTAAGTGTGGAAGTGACATCACAAAAGTCTGTTGCAGGAGCTCACTGCAGGCAGAACCCCCTATTGGGGGACAGTGATGGAGAGACTTTGACATCAGCCAGGTAATACAGAGGGACAAGGCAGGAGCAACCTCAGAGACTCCTGTGGCTTTGCAGCAGCAAGGCTCCTTCTTAAGGTCTCTCCTTGGGGACTGAGAATTAGGATTAATGTATGTGAGCATGAGGTGGAACCTCATTGGAGTTTTCTCCTTCCCTACTCCTGATTTAAGTATTCTCTGTTTATAAGGTAAATACCTCAGAGAGGTTTGAAATGTGTTGAGTCTGTTTAGAAGGTAAAAGCCTTAGAAAGGTTTAGAACCTGTTCAGTCTGATCCACCTGATACCAGCTAAATTCTGGGCATACAAATCAATAGGTTAAGGTGATTTCATTTCCTGTCAAGGACTTTGTCCCATAGAATTGCTGTAGTCATTGGGGGTTTCCCTATTCCTCCTTCCCTCCCTCTTTCTCTTTTTGCCTTATTTCTTTCCCCCCTTTTCCATTCCTCCCTGCCTCCACAGAGGAGTGTTCGTGTGTGCGTGTTTGTGTGTGAGGGAGGGGGATTTGTTGTCACTGTGGGAGGCCTCACAAAGAGGTGGAGCTGGAAGAGTGCTCAGAAACTAATCCCCTCCAATGGTGACCTAGGCCACCCTTTTGTACTTCTGCTGAGATCCCTCTGCTTCCCAGCTCTCAGAGTCTCAATACTGACTATTGATCCTAACCTGCCTCCTTCCCCCACGGCAAGCCAACTTCTGCATCAGATCCAGATTGTCCCTGGAGACATCCAAAGCCATAAGGAACATCAGAGTCCCATTCTGATTCACCATCCCCCTCCCTAAATTTGATGTACACAACCTTTGACCCCGGCTTTCTGACACCAGGCATAGGCAGACTGGTTTTGATAGGCTGCAGGACCTGCAGCTTCAGGGTCTGTGAGTTGGGAGTGTTCCCCTCAGAAAGGCAGAGTTAGAGCAGGGACTGAGATAGACTTGAGTTAAATTCAGCTTCTCCTGGTTCAGTGGAGACCCTGGGACTTTAAGGGGACCGTGTTCCAATCCCTGGTCTATCCAGATTCAAGCCTGGCTTTGGGTCCCTTCTTGTCCTCCCGGACCAGCTAGGGTGCAAGTCCTCATGGAGCGTCTTACCTACTTACCTTTGCCCCAGGATCCCTACATACCTTTGCCCCAGGAGCTAAGGGTCTAGCTCTAGCTTCTCTCCCCCAGTGTCTCCAGCAGAGGGACTTGGGGAAGAAAGACTCCTGGCCCAGGGAGATTGGGAGCTGGCAGTAGAATACTGATGGAGATCCCTTTCCTTCCCCCTCTCTTTACCCTCTCTCTTATCATTAGAACTCAGCACAGTTCCCCAAACTAGGGAGCTTGGTGGCTAGGCTGAGACTGTCCATCAGTGACGTAGCCAAGGGCATTGGCTGGCTGGCCAGGAAGGGGATTTACCAGCTCTACAAACTGTTGCTATGCCAGAGGTAAGGAAACTCAGCTGGGAAATGGGACCCAATAGAAAAGTGACACAGACAGAAGCCAGGCAACAGGACCCCTGAAGAAACAATTCACCTTCCTTCTCAGACTGTCCTCCTTTGGTTGATGGGAGCCCTGTTGAAACTCGCCACATCTTCTAACTCCTTCTCCCCCTACTCCATTTAGGATCAACTCCCCCTCTCCAGGCACCAAGGATAGTCCAGCCATCATAGGGAGCCCTGCTATTCTGAGGGGCCAGAGATGCAACCCAGTGGGAATGGAAGGATACATTGGACATTAGGAAAAACTTCCTAACTGTCAGGGTGGTTAAACACTGGAATAAGCTGCTTAGGGGAGGTTGTGAAATCTCCATATCTGGAGATATTTAAGAGCAGGTTAGATAGACATCTCTCAGGGGCTGTCTAGACGGTACAGTGTCCTGCCATGGTGGCAGGGGACTGGACTTATAGACTCATAGACTCATAGACTTTAAGGTCAGAAGGGACCATTATGATCATCTAGTCTGACCCCCCTGCACAATGCAGGCCACAGAATCTCACCCACCCTCTCCTAGAATAATCCTCTCACCTATATCTCAGATATTGAAGCCTTCAAATAGTTCGAAGACCCCAAGATGCAGAGAATCCTCCAGCTGTGATCTGTACCCCATGCTACAGAGGAAGGCGAAAAACCTCCAGGGCCTCTGCCAATCTACCCTGGAGGAAAATTCCTTCCCGACCCCAAATATGGCGATCAGCTAAACCCTGAGCATGTGGGCAAGACTCACCAGCCAGACACCCAGAAAGTTCTCTATAGTAACTCCTATCATCCCTCCATTGACCTATTTACCACTGATAATGAATGGTCAATTAGTTACCAAGATCATGTTATCTCATCAAACCATCCCTTCATAAACCCATCTAGTTTAATCTTGAAGCCAGATAGATCTTTTGCCCCACTACTTCCCTTGGAAGGCCGTTCCAGAACCTCACTCCTCTAATGGTTAGAAACCTTCGTCTAATCTCAAGTCTAAACTTCCTACTAGCCAGCTTATATCCATTTGTTCTTGTGTCCACATTGGTATTAAGCTTAAATAATTCCTCTCCCTCCTGGTATTTATCCCTCTAATATATTTAAAGAGTGCAATCATGTCCCCCTCAGCCTTCTTTTGGTTAAGGTAAACAAGCCAAGCTCCTTGAGTCTCCTTTCATAAGACAGGTTTTCCATTCCTCGGATCATCCTAGTGGCCCTTCTTTGTACCTGTTCTAGTTTGAATTCATCCTTCTTAAACATGGGAGACCAGAACTGCACACAGTATTCCAAATGGGGTCTCACCAATGCCTTGTATAACGGCACTAACACCTCCTTATCCCTACTGGAAATACCTCGCCTAATACATCCCAAGACCGTATTAGCCTTTTCACGGCCATGTCACAATGGCGGCTCATAGTCATCCTATAATCAACCAGGACTCGAGGTCCTTCTCCTCCTCCGTTACTTCCAACTGATGTGTCCCCAGCTTATAACTAAAATTCTTGTTATTAATCCCTAAATGCATAACCTTACACTTCTCTCTATTAAATTTCATCCTATTGCTATCACTCCAATTTACAAGGTCATCCAGATCTTCCTGTATAATATCCCGATCCTTTTCTGAATTGGCAATACCTCCCAACTTTGTGTCATCCGCAAATTTTATCAGGACACTTCCACTTTTGGTGCCAAGGTCAGCAATAAAAAGATTAAATAAAATTGGCCCCAAAACTGATCCCTGAGGAACTCCGCTAGTAACCTTCCTCCAACCTGACAGTTCACCTTTCAATATGACCCGCTGTAGTCTCCCCTTTAACCAGTTGCTTATCCACCTCTCAACTTTCATATTAATCCCTATCTTTTCCAATTTAACCAATAATTCCCCATGTGGTACTGTATCAAATGCCTTACTAAAGTCGAGGTAGATTAGATCGACTGCATTTCCTTTATCTAAAAAATCTGTTACTTTCTCAAAAAAGGAGATCAGGTTGGTTTGGCACGATCTACCTTTTGTAAAACCATGTTGTAATTTGTCCCAATTGCCATTAGCCTCAATGTCTCTAACTACTTTCTCCTTCAAAATTTTTCCAAGATCTTGCATACTACAGATGTCAAACTAACAGGCCTGTAGTTACCGGGTCCCTTTCTTAAAAATAGGAACTATATTAGCAATTCTCCAGTCAAATGGTACAACCCCTGAGTTTAGAGATTTATTAAAAATTTTTGCTAATGGACTTGCAATTTCATGTGCCAGTTCCTTTAATATTCTTGGATGAAGATTATCTGGGCCCCGATTTACTCCCATTAAGCTGTTCAAGTTTGGCTTTTACCTCGGATATGGTAATATCTACCTCCATATCCTTAGTCCCATTTGTTATGTTACCATTATCCCTAAGCTCTTCATTAGCCTCATTAAAGACTGAAGCAAAGTATTTGTTTAGATATTGGGCCATTCCTAGATTATCCTTAACCTCCACTCCATCCTTAGTAATTAGCGGTCCTACTTCTTCTTTTTGTTTTTCCTATTTATATGGCTATAAAACCTTTTACTATTGGTTTTAATTCCCTTTGCAAGGTCCAACTCTACCTGACTTTTAGCCTCTCTCACTTTGTCCCTACATGCTCTAACCTCAATAAGGTAGCTTTCTTTACTGATCCCTCCCGTCTTCCACTCCTTATATGCTTTCTGCTTTTTCTTAATCACCTCTCTGAGATGCTTGCTCATCCAGCTTGGTCTAACACACCTGCCTATAATTTTTTCCCTTTTCTTGGGATACAGGCTTCTGACAGCTTCTGCAACTTTAACTTAAAATAATCCCAGGCCTCCTCCACCTCAAGATCCATAATTTCTTTAGTCCAATCAACTTCCTAACTAATTTCCTTAATTTATTAAAGTTAGCCCTTTGAAATCAAAACCCTAGTCTCAGATTTATTTTTGTTTATCTTTCCATTTAATTTGAACTGTATTAGCTCATGATCACTGAGCCAAGATTGTCCCCTACAACCATTTCATCTATGAGGTCCTCGCACTCACCAAAACCAAATCTAAAATAGCATCCCCTTGTTGGTTCAGCAACTACTTGATGAAGGAATTCATCAGCTATCACATCTAGGAAAATCTGAGCCCTATTATTATTACTAGCACTTGTTCTCCAGTCTATATCTGGAAAGTTGAAATCTCCCATGATTACGCAGTTTCCATGAGTATTTACTTCATTAAAAACATTAAAGAGGTCTCTATCCATATCCAAATTGGATCCTGGTGGTCTATAACACACCCCAAGCACTATCCCAGGAGGATCTGATAGTTTTCTTCCCCAATGTGATTTTTGCCCAAACAGACTCTGTCTTCTCCATTCCATCACTTTTTATTTCTTTACAATCTACCTCATCTTTGATATACAATGCGACTCCACCACCTTTACCCTTATTTCTGTCTTTCCTAAACAGCACATACCCTTCAATACCTATACTCCAATCATGCCTAGTATTCCACCATGTTTCTGTTATTCCTATAATATCTGGTTTCACTTCCTGGACCAATAGCTCAAGTTCCTCCATTTTGTTACCTAGGCTCCTCGCATTGGTGTACAAACATCTTAGTTTTTGCTGTTTGGCCTCACTCACATTCTTTACCCAATTTGGCACGGACGTTGTACCTCCAATATGACCTATTAGACTAGTATCCACCCTACCCTTCCTCCTTATGTCCATTCTCCTACCCCCAGCTATATCCTTTCTTACTTCGCTTTTCCTCCCTCTCAGTGTTAAAATCTGGCGAGAGATTACCTGAACATCTCCCAACCGTCTCCCCAAATTCCTAGTTTAAAGCTCTCTTAATCAGTTGAGCCAGCCTCCATCCTAGAAGTCTATTTCCTCCCTACTTAGGTGAAGTCCATCCCGAGAGAACAGTCCTCTGTCCATAAATGCCTCCCAGTGACCATACATCCCAAAGCCCTCCTTATAGCACCACTGCCTAAGCCATCTATTGATCATCATAATCCTGTCACATCTTAGTTGCCCTTCTCTAGGAACAGGCAGAATGCCACTAAAGATCACCTGAGCCTCAATTTGCTTGAGCGCCTCCCCAGCCTAGCATAGTCTCCTTAATTGCTCCAGCGAGAATCTAGCCATTATCATTTGTTCCTACATGAAGGATGATCAATGGATTCCTTCCTGCTCCCTTAATAATCCTCTTCAACCTCAGTTCCACATCCCGTATCTTAGCACCTGGCAGACAGCACACCCTTCTATTCTCTGGATCCGCTCTAGTTACAGGCCTATCTATTCTTCTCAATAAGGAGTCCCCAATCACGACCTGCCTTTTCCTAGTGACAGTGCGATTCTCTGGTCTATCTCTTGCTTCCTCTAGCTGCAAGTCCTTGCCATTCCTGTTTTCCCTTGTAATCCTCTTTAACCCATCCTGTATCCTCCTGATGCTCATTATTGGTATTGTCTCCATTAACTCTTCCCTTTATCTATGGGACTAGCCACTCTTCTCTTCTTCCTTACCCTTCCATCTTCATTATCTACCTGCTGTACTCTCTTCTTCATTCTCCAACTCCACATACCTGTTCTTGAGCTCTATTTTTCCTTCACTGACCCATCTTTTCCTCTGCCTGGTTCTCTTAGTCACATGCTTCCACTGTCCATTTTCTTCGCCCAGCAGTCCCCTCTGAGGCCCTTGATCCTGCTTCCATCTGCATATCTAAGCTTTCCCCTTCAGCCACGTCATGCCTTTGCTCCATCATCTGCTCAAACCCCTTCTAAACTCGACCAGAGTTTCCACCTGCATCTCCAGTCCTCGGATCTTTTCTTCCATCAGCTCTATCAGGCGGCACTTCATGCAAACAAAACTCCTTTCAGATAACCCTCCAGAATCATGTACATACCGCAGCTACCACATCCAATCATCCTCCTTGTGTTCTCTACTACTTGGGCCATGGCCACTACTGCCTCTATGTTTTATCTACTTTCTCACCAAAGTCCTATTAGTCCGGTGAACACAAAAACAAACCAAAACACCCCCTCCACAGCAAAAACAAACCCCAAACAAGTCCCAATATCCAAACTCCCTTTACAAACTCCCACTCAAACTCCCCTGTTTACAGCTCTGTTTGCTGGCTCCTGTGCCGCTGCAGCTATCTATGCCGCTGCCTGACTAGAAGGCTACCTTTATAAGACCCCTAATCAGTGAAGCCCCGCCCCCTAATCAGGGCTCAGCTTCTCTCCCAGCACACTACCCCTACAAGCCTCTACACATACAAACAATACAAATACAAAACCAAATATAAACTTCTCCTCCAACAGAACTCCCACTCAAACTCCCCTGTTTACAGCTCTGTTTGCTGGCTCCTGTGCCGCTGCAGCTATCTTGATGACCTCTTGAGGTCCCTTCCAGTTCTAGTGCTTTATGATCCTATGATTCTATGATACAGCCCCCAAAACCAGACAGAGAAATCTGATAAGAAGCTGCTAAGCAACAGCTATCACAGAGAGATGGAGGGAATGGAGGCAGGCAGTCATCCTCCTACAATGTGTTGGGGGGTGGTCTGGCAATGGAGGTTATTAGAGAGGAAGATGAGTCCATCTATGGGTGCCAGTTGCCATTATTCCTTCCTGATTCCTGTGGACACCCAAGTCGCTGTCATGCCCTTCTCTTGAAACAGGAGGACATTACGGCCATGGTGATGCACTAGCTACTCTCCATCCAATCCTGTCACCAGAAGCCCAAGGCTCTGCAGAGACTACACATTTATGATGCCTCTGATGGACTCTAGAACCCCATATTGGGCTAGGAGGGGTTAAAAAGCAGGCCTGGACCACTGGGATCCCACCCCACTGCCTGTGCAGAACCTGCTCCAGCTGGAGGAAGAGTTTCAAAGGGAGCTTGTCATGGGTTGTATGTGCCCACATTCTATCCAGAAACCAAAAGGTTAATACAGGCACAGCTATTGTTGATGAGCAGGCTAACAGGAGCTGGGAGGATAAAAGGGCTGGAAAGCAGATGGGCAGGGCTGCTAAAGTGGAGTGAGCAGGCAAGAGAAAGGAGCTCTGGTTAGCAGACTGCTAAAGAGCCAACCAGAGAGAGTCCCTTTCCCCCTAGCAAGGGGTGAGGAGGCCAACAGACCACTCCCCTTGATGGGCCTAAGCACAGAGTGAATTTCCAGATTCCTGGGCATGAGGAGTGGACTGACATCCTCACTGAACTGAGCGAGCCAGAGCCACATCCTCCTCTGATTTGGTCAGGGGATGTACCTTTGCAATGACGCACCACCTCACCAGGCCAGACAGCTCCCAATGGGGAGAGACAACAGAGAATGAGAAACTGACCTGGGGATGATGCTCAAAAGGGGTGCATGAGGAGTTCTGGCCACAGGAGAAATTTTGCTGGCAGTAGCTGCCTCAGGCTTGAGAGTAGGGGCCAGCCTTTGCCTGAGACTAAAGATCCCTTTGCTCTAACATCTGAAGGATCCTGGGTGAGGCATGTGGCCACATGCTCAGTGGAGCAGAAGAGCCCAGGATTCCACACTAACCACCCATTTCATGGAGGAGACTGAGATCACTTTTCCCTCCATTGGGCAGGGGAGGGTAGAGACACAATAAGCCCTGAGCTATTCACAGAAACCAGACGGAAGCTGTGGATGCTTTCTTTTGTGGTGACACTGGACTGTACATTTTGTTGTACTCTGTTCACCTGCAACTTAATTGGTAAACTGGACAGAGAGCCAAGACCTCAGATCTCAATCACTCAGCCTGGTTTAACCTATACCTCCCATTATCTCCATATGAGCTGCTATATGGGAGGCAGCCCCACCGGATCCTAGATCTCCTCCACAAGCATGGGGAGCCAGGCCCAGGAACAACCAACATGGCATAATTTGTGTTCTGTCAGATGGAAAACTTGAAGCCCCTGCAGGCTTTGTTGTGGGAGAATGTGCTGAAATTTCAGAACCAGGAACAGGATGACAGTAAAGTGAAAATTTAAACCCAGTCGAGAGGCTTTGTTGTTGCTCCCAACCTTGGAGTCAAAACTGCTGGCCTCATGGCCAGGGTCCTTCAAGGTTATAAACAAGGCATGGGCCTCCAGGGATGAGAAACAAGACAGAGATCCTACCACACAAACCTACTGAAGATTTGAAAGACCAAGGAGGCCTCCTCATCATGCCCTTTTCACCAGAATTTAAGCTCAGGCTGCAAGTGCCCTTAATCCATGATGCTGGAAAGTTTCCATTAGCAGAAAGAGGTATAGCTACAGGGTGATGCAGGCATTAGCTGGCATTGTGGCAAATTCCTGGGCATTCACATTGGGTTCCCAAGCAAAGTAAATAATTCCAAAATTTCCAAGGACTTTTTAAGAGAGGACACACTAGCTCCAAGTAAATAACAATATTTCATCTCATCATCCCCACAAATAATGGAACCAGCCTATGCTAACCCATTGAAACACCACTTTCTACTTTATTTAGAATAAATTTTACTCATCTCCTTATTGTGTTTAACATAATAGAGTCATTCATCTTGGTAGAAGAGAGGAGCAGCTGACCAGACAATCTTTCGGAAATGTTTTGATCTCTGAGTGTCTGAGAATAAAAAAAACATATGGCTGTTACAATGCATTAATGATCTTTACCAATTTTCCAATTACTTAATTTTTAAAATATAGATCTCTGCATGACAGTGACAGGGATGACCTTAAAGCTAATATGCTTGATTGCTTGCGAAAGTGATGTTAATAAAGTGCTCAAGAGGAGGTTTGCTGAGAAAAGCGACACTTTAGACATGGAAATTGCAGTGGCTGAGCCACATTCAATTCTCAGTAACCTCAATGTGAAACTGAAGTAACTCCATTAAAATAAATCAATTGAAGTTCGTCCAGATTCATTCTAGCGTATTTGAAATAATCTGACCTAGTTAATGTAACTATGTGTATATGATCCGTTATTGTACGTACTTTAATAATAAGCACATTAGACATATTTAACTCATTTGTAATAAAATGTGAACGAACAGATTTTTGTAATATTTATAATTATTCGTATAACATTTGAACTGCATTGTTTAGACACAGAGGTTACATGGAATGTTTTTGTTCTATGACTAAGGGTACGTCTACACAGTGGCTCAATTTCGGAATAACGCCTGTTATCCCCAAATAGCATTGTGTGCGTCTTAACAGCACACCTGTTATTTCGAAATAATTTGTGGCTTATTCTGGCTTCCTGTGAACCTCGTTGCATGAGGAAGATGCTGGAATAGCACTCTATTTCGAATTTGCATAGCTCAATTTGCATAGCTTATTTTGAGCTATGCACGACTGTGTAGACATACCCTAAATGAGTATAACTCTTAGAATCAGGTTTTCAGAGCAAATATACATCATTTTAAAGTGGCATTTGTTTAAAATTGATTGTTGTCATAGCCAACATTCATGCTGGTAAAGTCACTGAAAATGGCACAGAATAAATGAAGTGGATTCTTTGCTAAAAATCTGCCCCCTCCCCTTTCTTGATGACAGTTTTTAAAAACCACATTAATTCTTCTCTGGCCATAAGTATATCGTTTGTATAGATCAAGGTATTGTTCTAGAGTTGGACTCAAGTGAGTAAATTCTGATCCAAATCTGAAGTTCAATCCAAACTGTCTCAACATTCTTATAGCCATTTTTGTTTTGCATAGCCTCCAAGACCCAAAAACATTATGGTTATCATCCAGTCTCCTGTTCTGTGTAAGACAGGCAATAGAACATACCCAAATAATTCCTAGATCATATCTTTTAGACAAACATTCAATCTAGATGTAAAAAATTCCAAGTTACGGAGAATCCACCATGACCTTTGAGAAAAGTGTTCCAATGATTAATTACGTTCAGTCAAAAAAAAATTATGCCTTAGTTTCAGGAGGATTTTCAACTTTCTAATCATGCAAATGTGAACACTTTTGTCCTTCCCCAAGTCCCTGGCTCCTAGCCCCACTACTTCTCCAAGGCCTGGTCTGCTGCTGACTCCAGCCTCCTTCCTTCCAACATTGCTCTCCCCTGACCTCACTCATTTTCACAGGATTGGGGCAGGGATTTAAGGTGCAGGAGTGGGGTGGTGGGCGCCCAGGCTGGGGGTGGGCTGGGGTTGGAGTTGGGGATGAGGGACTTGGGGAGCAGGAGGGGGACTAGTCTGAAGCCAAAGGATTCAGAGTTCTGGAGGAGGATCAGGGCTAAGGCAGCAGGTTGGAGTGCAGGAGAGGGTGTGGACTCTGGCTGAAGTGTGGGCTCTAAGGTGGGGCCAAGGATGAGAGGTTTGAGGTGCAATAGAGTTTCAGGGCTGGGGCAGGGGGTTAGGTACAGGAGGGGGTGTGGGATCTGGGAGGGAGATTGGGTGTAAGAGGGGGTTTTGACCTGTGGCAGGGGGTTGGGCTGTCGGAAGGGCCTGCCCTACACACACACCGAAGATGCAGCTGAGTAGGAAACCAAAACATTTGGGGCACCACATTTTTAGTTGCCTCTATGCAGTTGCATGTGCTGTGTATGTAAGTGGCTGCTCTGAGCCAGTGGCAGGACTGCCTTCTCCTTGCCTCCTCCCCATTTCTGCCTATTCCACTCTGCCATGGACAGCTGCCCCCCCCCGCCCATGTCATGGCCCCTGTGTTCTTAGACCAGTGCTAGGCCTGGATCAGTGCTGGTGGAGGGTGCTGCACATGCACCCCTTTATTCGAATATGGAGGGTCACAGACGATGTTGGACAGGAGGCAGCCCCAGCCCCAGTAGACAGACTATGACCCATGTCTGATCCTTGCTCCAGGTAAGTCCCCTTGGCCCTGATCCCACTTAGCAACCAGAGACCCAGTTTCCCCTGACCCCTCCCACTCCCTCCAGCAACCCTGGGGGAGACCAAGTTCTCCCTGCCTCTTCCACCCACCAGTTCTCCTGGTCTAGGGAGGGATGTGAGTCGGGTCCAGTTTGGTCTGGGGAGCGACATGGGTCTGGTCTAGCTCAGGTGAATGACATGGTAAATGAAATGTCTTAAACTTTTCCTCTTTTTTATTTTTAAAATATTTTAAACAGTTTTTAAAATTGCCCCAATTTCATTTAAAAAATGTAATTCAAGCCCTGGTAGTTCATATCAGAGGCTCTGCCTGTGGGGTGGGTGAGCAGGCAGGCTGGCATGGAGCAGGTTTTGCCCAAAGGCTGTGGCCACTCCACACACTGGAGTCAATGGGGCACCCCTTTAATAGTCCTGCATAGGGCCTCATAAATCCTAAAGATGGCCCTGAGGCTACGTCCAGACAGCATCCCTCTGTCGACAGAGGGGATGCAAATCAAGCACATGGACATTGCTAAGGAAGCAGGGATTTAAATATCCCGTGCCTCATTAGCATAAACATGGCTGCTGCTTTTTTTCAAAATGAAGTTTTTTTGAATAAAACGGCAGTCTACACGCGGATCTGTCAAAAATAAAGCCTTTTTTGACAGATCCTGTATTCCTCAAAAAATGAGGTTTATAGGATCTGTCAAAAAAGGCTTTATTTTTGACAGATGCGCATCTAGACTGCCGTTTTTTTCCGAAAAAACTCAATTTGAAAAAAAGCGGCAGCCATGTTTATGCTAATGAGGCATGGGATATTTAAATCCCTGCTTCATTAGTAATGTCAATGTGCCTAATCTACTTCTCTCTATTGACAGAGAGGTGTAGTCTAGACACACCCTGAGCATAGGAGTGAGTGGGACGTGTGGGTTCCAGCTGGCCAGTGCTTACCTCAGGTGGCTCATAGTTGGCATCACAGCATGGCTAAGGCAGGATTTCTGCCGGAGTCCTGCTGCTCAGCCAACCAGACTTTCAGCAGCTCCGTCAGCAGAGCCTTTTTGACTGGACGTTCCAGTCGAAAATCAGAGGCCTGGCAACCTTCCTCTCCTGTCTGAATTAGTCTAGACTCAACTTCCAACCACTGGATTTCATAAACCTTTTTCCTCTAGACTGAAGACCCCATTATTAAATATGTTCTTTGTGAAGCTATTTATAAACTGTAGTCAAATCACCCCGTAATCTTTCCTTTGATAAGAACAATATAGTGAACTCCCTGATTCTATCACTATACGGCATGTTTTTGAGTCCTTTATTCATTCTGGTGGCTCATCTCTGACCCCTTTCCAGTGTATCAACACCCATGTATTTATTTATTTGTACTACAAGAGTACCTAGAGCACCAACTGAAATTAGGAACTCATTGTATGAGGCATATTTTTAAACACTAAATAGATGGTTCCTACTCAAAGAGCAGGCGAAATCCTATCCCACCATACTTAATTGCTGTTTTGCCATTTATGTAAATGGAGCCAGGATTACACTCAGAATGAGGGTGGGAGAGAGGGGATACAGGATACAAAAGGAGGGAGCCAGATGATATTTGGCAAATGTTACTTCCACTTTTTAACCCACGTTTTAAAAGTTTTTTTCTCTATTTTTGTTTTTGTCCATTGGGGTTTTATGGACTGAGATGGAGGAAAGTGGGAAGGCAGATGGGGATGATTTAATAGGAGTAAGAGAGTGGGAGAGAACATATATAGAAGAGGGGAATTGATGGACAGGAGATGAGGAGGAAAAGAAAGGAGGTTGTTGTGGAAACACGGTGGCTGGTAAGGAAAATGGAAGGCAGGCAGAGTGAAGCTGGGATTGAGCAAGAAGAGGCAATATGAGTCAGATGAGATGGCTATCATCTTCAGATCTGGGTCCCATCTCCTCTAGAATTCAGAGCATTTCAAACTCAGGATTTGGCTACAAGCCCATTCCTAGTTTGTTACCACCAGTTCTGGAGGTATTGAAACTGCAATTGCATCTACTAAACCTTAAGCCAAATTTTGCTTCTGTTGCATTCAGAATTACTCCATTAACTCTAACAGAATCATTCTGGATTTACATTACTGTAAATGCCAGGATAATTTGGCCACGCAATTTAGAGAGATGCTATGAGGAGACACAAGAATGGTAAGGCGTGCTAAGTAAAAGTGAAGTTTGTGCTGTTTGATAGAGTGACAGACATTAACTTTGATTGGGACACTACTCTACTTACTGCTGTTTCACATTTATTTGTATGAGCAGATAGTGGTTGGTGTTCTGCAGCCTGTAGCACCAATTCCATTGACATGATTATTAGTACAGTATATAAATATAGTGGAATCCTTAGAAAGGTCATGAAGACATTTTCTCTCTCTTTGTGCTCTCAGAAGCTGCAATTGAAGTGAGTGATTCCATGAGTCATTTCAATGGGAGATTTGTTGGTATTAGATGTAGGTTCCAGATGCCTGACTGGAATTTTGATGGGTACTTTGTAAACTGCCATAGGTAATCCTCTGGAAAAGAGCGGGGGGAGGGAAAGGGGGTTATACTCATGGAAGTATTAACTTTACCTCATCTCTATTTCTACAAGAACTTTAGATAGCAGGGTTATTCATGCTTTCCAAATGCTACATTTTGCATCAAAATGTTTACTGTAATGAAACAAATCATTTATTTTTATCAGCGATTTCATCACATCCGTGTCAACTGCTGCTGATTGTTCTGAACATCTACAGAACGTGCTTGAACTGTGCCTCTTTATATCAGCTATACATCCAGAATGGTATCTTTATGAAGGTTCAGAGTAATAACTAACTGTGTCACTGGACAAAGTTGCATAGGATTTCATTTTCCTTCTTAATCTTATCAGGTGAAAAGAAAAGATTCAAATTGTCTACCATTCATTGCTCAGAAAACAAAACTGACATCTTCATCTCCTACGAAAGGATTCGATTTTAACTTTGCAGCTTATGATGGCTAATTCCATTTTTCATTATCCTTAAAACAAACTGTGATACTTACTAATATTAACTTGATACCACAACTAGTGGCTGATATGGACATACTCAGTATCATGAAGTCATTTAAATTGAACCATATTGTGTAACCTCTGTCTTCCAATGTGAGTGATAATAATATAAACTGCACTATATTTTGGTAGAGCAGACGCAAAAAGAAACTAAGCATATTATATCTAATATGAAATAGATAATAGATATAATATAAGATATAACAGGTAATGGATTTCAAAGCTATATGCAACAGAGAGAGACATTTTCTGTATATTTGTATAGCGCTTAGTATAATGGGTCCCTGATGTGGTAGGCCTCTGTGCTCTCACAATACAAAGGTTAAATAACATCAAAACAATAACATAAATCACTAAAATGAAATTATTTTAAAATTTACTTCAAATATTAGGTTCACTGTGATGCTGTCATTTCTGAATTTGTCCTAGTGAAGCAGTTGATCCACATTAAAGCAACATTTTAATATAGGAATTAATGTTGCAAAGGCACACAGTGTCCTTTTTAAAAGCTTTATATTTTGATGGATTTGCCCACTTAATCTAAAAATCACCCAATCAATACTAAACGCCAAGAAAATACCGTTTCTCTATAAAAAGGCGAGAGTTTCGTAAAACATTTTCAAGAAAGCATGTTGATTGCTTTTGGTATCTTAAGAAGTTAAAGATCATTCTCATTTGCTGATAGATTTAGTGTAGTTGCTCAATGAAAACATTTCAAACTTGTTAATGAGCTTCCATTCTTGTTGTTGCAGATGATGGATCTAAGCCTGTGAAGCCTTACCCATGTAAATAATTCAAATGCTCCTATTTTCTTCAGTGGTACTAATTGTATAGATAAAGGTTAATTATATGAATAAGGCTTGCTGTTAGGTCCCATATTTACTCTACCATATGACCATTCACAGATTCACCAGTTTGATCTTGGATTAATTTTGTATACCTCAGAGGTCAATTCTAAGGAATAAGATACTCCAGATATCATTAAAATTTAGACATTATTGCCTTTCTACTTGTCTAAATTGACCCAGATTGTGCGGATCCTAAGGGGCAATTCTGATAGCTGATGATTGCCAGAACTTGGCAGTGCACGCTTGGTACTGAACATAGCTCCCTGCACTGGGAGTTGGAAAGCGATGTGTAGCGCTATCTTAAAATGGACAACCAGTTGTTTCTCTCCATGAGGGAAATGAAAAGGAGCTGGAGAGGAAAGGTTTGGGCCCACAGCCCTGGAGAAGCCAAGGTATTGGAGCCTACGTTTCTGAATATTTGTTCACTGCAGGATCTGATGCCCGTATTCTTGAAGATCTTTACATACCTAGTTCCCATTGATTTTAATAGGAGTCAAGCCCCTATGTCCTCTTCCTGACACTCAACATAAGTTAAATACTACACTATTTTTCTGCAGTATCTAGCCTCTGCACTGGACATGCACAGAAATTACCAAAGTCACTGGCTCCAAAGAGACATATTATACACCAGCCTGCTAACTCAAGTAAGGAGTCACACTTCACTGTAATATTACAGCACTGAGATGAATTGCTAGTAAAACCAAGGCTAAGTTTTTAATAAACAACAAAGTATTAAAGCTAGTGGAAGCATATATGGTTAAAATAGAACAAAAGTATAACACGCTGTTAAGAGCCTGTAGTGCACGCGGCAGTCATTTGGCTAACTCAGTTTTCTCACCCCCAGAGTTTGCTGATTTTCAGTCAAATTAGAATCCAAATTTTCCATGAATCACTCCCCTCCACTCAGAGTGTCCTTCAGTGAAATGGATACCCACAGAGTTCCTCCCCCTGCTTCTTATATTCCAGCAAAATGTATTCGTTTGAAGTGTACCCCAAAGTTCTTCTTTCCCTCCAGTAGGCAGATGCCATGGTGTCCATGCTGTTTTTTGCATCCCTCTATTAATTTTCTTTTCCTGCTGACTTCATGCACAAATGAAGTTTGCTTTGCATTGGCTTTTCCCATGCTCAATTTACATCAGACACCTAGGCAGAAAAACTTTTGTTTGTAATCCCTGCCTGGCTTGCTTGATTTAAGCATATTTTCAGTGTACATATACAACTCCTTGTTACCTGTACTTACATGTCACAATGAGCAGTATGATGCACATTTTGATACCAGAGGCAACAGTCTTTACAGATAAATACCATGATAATACCAATAGCAATAGCAATGTGTTAGCTTTGCGAACAGGAGCAGCTAACAGAGTTTCGTGAGGGAGTTCTCCAGATGAAGGAGGAGCGATTACGGGACACTTGAAGTAAGTGGCTGTCTGTAGTGTATGTGTTTGTGTTTGTGGGTTACTTGCTGTTTGCCTGAAAGAAACTGTGTGCTGAGCTTTTGTTTGTTTGTTTGGAGATTCATGTGCTGAGCTGTTTGTTTGAAGGACTGTGTTACTGTGGCCAGCAGTTGGAAGCTGTGAGCTTCTTAACAAGGATTTGAAATCTAGAACTCTCTGTTCATTGGTCAGGCCTTAGACAGGGGACGGGGCTATCATGAAGGCCAGGCTTTATAAAGCCCGTTAATAACATGGGCAGCAAACAGAGAGTTTCGTGAGGGAGTTCAGAAAGGGAGTTGGAAGGGAGTGAGGTACACTTGACATTCTTTGAAACGGTTGAGCTAAACTAAAACCAAAGCTCCCTGATTTAAATAAAAACCCTATCAATAATCTAATTAACTGTAGAAGAGAATGCAGGCAGAAGCCCAGGAGCAAAGTGGGAGCTATCCTGTTTATTACACCCAATGTAGCATGTATGATTACCAGCCTTATGGACAGGTAGCATATTTGTGCATTTGATGAAAGAAAGTCCTGGCCCTCAGAGACCGCGTATAGGCTTTGAAGGCCAGGGTGGCTGAATTGGAGGAGCTAAGCGAGGCAGAGAGGTACATAGATGAGGCTTTCCAGGACACTGTAGAACTGTCCCACCTCTAGTCAGAAAGTGTCTGTGCTGTTAAGGAGTATGAAAGGCTCAGGGAAGAACAGTCAACTGGAGCAGAGGGAAATGATCCCATAGTTGGGACCCTCCTTCCAGATGATGTTGCAGTATCCTCTCGCACTGAGGATACCTCTCTGGTGGAGGGAATTCCAGTCATTAGGAAAAGGCAGGTGTTAGTAATGGGGGATTCAGAAACATAGATAGCTGGGTTTGTGATGACCAGGAGAACAGTATGGTCACTTGCCTGCCTGGTGAAAAGGCTGCGAATCTCTCAAGACATCTAGATAGACTTATGTGTAGCTCTGGGGAGGAGCCGGTGGTCAGTACGTGTAGGTACCAATGATATAGGGAAGGGTAGGAGAGAGGTTCTGGAGGCCAAATTTAGGCTGCTAGGAAAGAGATTGAAATCTAGGACCTCTATGGTAACGTTTTCTAAAATACTTTCAGTTTCACGTGCAGGGTCAGGTAGGTAGGCAGAGCTTCAGAGTCTCAATGCATGGATGAGACAATGTGTAAAGTGGAGGGGTTTAGATTTATTAGGAACTGGGGAAACTTTTGGGATAGGGGGAGCCTATACAGGAAGGATGGAACTGGACTGCTGGCACTTGACATTAAAATGGTTGTAGAGCAGTTTTAAAACTAAGGGATGAGGGAAAGCCAATGGGTGTGGAGAGCACATGGATCGGACAGAGACCCTCTTAGGGAAGGGTCTATTAATAGAGATTCTATGTATTCTAGTTAGGTGGAGAGGATGGAAGTATGAGTCAAATCAGATGAGACACAATCAAATGAAAAAAAAGTCTAACATCAGGAATGGCAGATAGATAAATAGTGACAAATTTTTAAAGTGCTTATATACAAACGCTAGAAGTCTAAATAATAAGATGGGTGAACTAGAGTGCCCCGTTTTAAGGGAGGATATTGATATAATAGGCATCATGGAAATTTGGTGGAATGAAGACAATCAATGGGACACAGTTATACCAGGATATAAAATATACTAGAAGGACAGAACAGGTCATGCTGGTGGGGCAGTGGCACTATATATGAAAGAAAATATAGAATCAAATGAAGTAAAAATCATAAATGAGCCAAAATGTTCCATAGAATTTCTATAGATAGTAATTTGATGCTCTAATAATAAGAATACAGCAGTAGGGATATATTATCAACCACCTGATCAGGACAGTGATAGTGACTACAAAATGCTAAGGGAGATTAGAGAGGCTATCAAAATAAAAAAACTCAATAATAGTAGGGGATTTCAACTATGCCCATATTGACTGGGTATACGTCACCTCAGAATGGGTTGCAGAGATAACATTTCTTGATACCTTAAATGACTGCTTCTTGGAATAGCTGGTTCTGGAACCCACAAGGGGAGAGGCTATTCTTGATTTAGTCTAAGCGGAGCACAAGATCTGGTCCAAGAGATAAATATAACTGGACCGCTTGGAAATAGTGACCATAATGTAATAACATTTACCATCCCTGTGGTGGGAAAACACCTCAGCAGCCCAACACTGTGGCATTTAATTTCAGAAAGGGGAACTACAGGAAAATGAGGAGGTTAGTTAAACAGAAATTAAAAGGTACAGTGACAAAAGTAAAAACTCTGCAAGCTACATGGAAACTTTTCAAAGACACCATAATAGAAGCCCAACTTAAATGTATACCCCAAATTAAAAAACACAGTAAAAGAACCACAAAAGTGCCACTGTGGCTTAACAACCAAGTAAAAGAAGCAGTGACAGATAAAAAGACATCTTTTAAAACATGGAAGTCAAATCCTAGTGAGGAAAATAGAAAGGAGCATAAACTTTGTCAAATTAAGTATAATAATATAATAAGAAAAGCCAAAAAAGAAGAACAACTAGCCAAGTAAATGTTTTTCGTACTAGCCAAGTAAATGTTTTTCAAGTACATCAGAAGCAGGAAGCCTGCTAACCAACCAGTGGGGCCCTTGGACAATCATAGAATGATAGAATGATAGAGCTGGAAGAGACCTCAGGAGGTCATCAAGTCCAGCCCCCCTGCCCAAGGCGGGACCAATCCCACCTAAATCAACCCAGCCTTCCACCACCTCCCTAGGTAACCCATTCCAGTGCTTCACCACCCTCCTAGTGAAAGAGTTTTTCCTAATATCCAACCTAGACCTCTCCCACTGTAACTTGAGACCATTGCTCCTTGTTCTGCCATCTGTCACTATGGTGAACAGCCTTTCTCCATCCTCTTTGGCACCTCCCTTCAGGAAGTTGAAGGCTGCTATCAAATTCCCCCTTACTCTTCTCTTCTGCAGACTAAAAAAACCCAAATCCCTCAATCTCTCCTCATAGGTCATACGCTCCAGCCCCCTTATCATTTTGGTCACCCTCCGCTGGACTGTTTCCAATGCGTCCACATCCTTTCTATAGTGGAGGGCCCAGAACTGGACACAATACTCTGGATGTGGCCTCACCAGAGCCAAATAAAGTGGAATAATCACTTCTCTGGATCTCCTGGCAATGCTCCTTTTAATGCACCCTAATATGCCATTAGCCCTCTTGGCTACAAGGGCACACTGTTGACTCATATCCAGCTTCCCATCCACTGTAATCCCCAAGTCCTTTTCTGCAGAACTGCTACTTAGCCAGTCGGTCCCCAGCCTGTAACAATGCTTGGGATTTTTCCGTCCCAAGTGCAAGGACTCTACATGTGTCCTTGTTGAATCTCATCAGATTTCTTGTGGCCCAATCCTCTAATCTGTCCAGGTCACTCTGGACCCTGTCCCTGCCCTCCAGCGTATCTACCTCTCCCCCTAGCTTAGTGTCATCTGCGAACTTGCTGAGGGTGCAATCCATCCCCTCATCCACGTCATTAATAAAGATGCTGAACAAAACCAGTTCTAGAACAGATCCTTGGGGCACTCCGCTAGAAACTGACCGCCAACCTGACTTCGAGCCGTTGATCACTACCTGTTGGGCCCGACAGTCTAGCCAGCTTTCTATCCATCTTACAGTCCATTTATCCAATCCATATTCCCTTAACGAAATGCTGAAGGAGCAGTCAAAGTCGATAAAGTCATTGCAGAAAAGCTAAATGAATTCTTTTCTTCAGTCTTCATGGCTGAGGATATTAGGGAGATTCCCAAACCTGAGCCATTCTTTTTAGGTGACAAATCTGAGGAATTGCCCCAGATTGAGGTGTCATTAGAAGAGGTTTTGGCACAAATTGATAAACTTAACAGTAACAAGTCACCGGGACTAGATGGCATTTACCCAAGAGTTCTGAAAAAACTCAAATGGGAAATTGCAGAACTATTAACTGTGGTTTGTAACCTATCCTTTAAATCAGTTTTTGTACCTAAGGACAGGAAGATAGCTAACATGAAGTCAATATTTTAAAAGGGCTCTCTAGAGGTGATCCTGGCAATTACAGACCAGTAAGTCTGACGTCAGTACCGGGCAAATTAGTTGAAACTATAGTAAAGAATAAAATTGTCAGACACATGGGGTACGTCTAGACTGCAAGCTTCTTTTGAAAGAAGCTTTTTAAGAAGTTCTCTTCCCAAAATACTTCTTTCGAAAGAGAGCATCCACACAGCACAAGCGCATCGAAAAAGTGATCTGCTTTTTTGAAAGACAGAGTCCACACTCATTGACAGGAGAGGGATCACATGAAGATTACCTGTTGTGTTCCCTCCCTCTGGGTCATCTGATATTGGCAAATGTTGGCAGATAGGATACTGGCCTAGATGGACCTTTGGTCTGACCCAGTATGGCCGTTCTTATGTTTTTATGAGTGAGTTTGTCAGTCCTGATAGAAGTTGCTGTTCCATGATTGAGATCACTAGCCAATGAGCAGTGAAAGGCTTATAGGTCAGACCTCTTTTACATGGATGAAGGAGGGTCAGCCCCTAGCTGATCTATAGGCATCAGCTCAGCACTCTCTTTCCTGAACAGGGTCTCTGCTGCTATATTCTCTTTTCCCTTAATATGCATAATTTCCTTGGTATATTCTTGAAGAGTGATGCTCCAGTGATGCACTTTGGAACTGGTATTTTTCATTCTGCGTAACCAAATTAATGGAGAGCGGTCAGTTAGAACCCTGAATTTTCTGTTAAAGTGATAAGGCCTCAGCTGCTTGACTGATCACACAATGACTTAATACACTTTTTTTTCTGAGACAGAGTAATTCTGTTCAGTTGGTGTCAAGTTTTTAACTCCAGAAAGCAATGGGATGCTTGCTGTTACTTTCCCTTGACTGCATTCGTACTGCACCTAAACCAAAGTCCGATGCATCAGAACATAGTTCAAACCTTTTGTCAAAATCAGGAGTGGCCAGGTTTTCTGACAATATTTTCTTTCCTTTATCACAACCCTCTTGACAAATCTTTATCCACACAACTTTTCTTTGGGTTTGGTTTTTTTACACAAACTTGTGATTTCAGACGCAGTAGAATCGAATCCATACACAAAGCAGAGGTAATAGTTAACCAAGTCTAAGAAAGACTGGATTTGGTTTTCATTAACTTCCACTTTCAAGAGATTCAGAGACACTTTACCTAGTGTCACAAATAAGGAACTTAGCACCTCCTATTTTACATTTACATGCCTTTAAATTATATTCTGCATCAGTTTTGTCTACACAATTCCCAAGTTATTCTGGTGACCCAATGAAAAGTTGCTAAATATTGCTATAGCATCAATATAAGCTAGTACAGTTTTGGAATCGATTTAACCCTTGATTGACAAGCATCTGAAAAGTGGCATCAAAAAGCAACACTGAATCATAAAGTCCCCTATCAGTACTAAAAGTGGATTTCTTCCGTGCATTGCTGTCTAAAGGAATTTGCCAATAATTTTTAGTCATATCCAGAGTGCTGGGGTATCTGGTCTTGCCTAAAACATTTTATAAAGCATTGATTCTAGGTATAAAATATACATTACGGACTGTGACAACAGTAATTTTTCTATAGCCAACACAAAACCTAACAATCTTATCCTTCTTACCAACCAGCAGAATAGGAGAGCCATGAATTGTCAAACCCTGTAATTCTTCCCATAGCCAGCATAGTCTGTAAATCCTTATTAACTTGCTCCTGCACTTTGGCAGTAGGAAACTTTACTAGGTACAGGGTATGAGGTCCCACCATGTCAATCCTATGGACCATTTTATGAGACATACCTGGTATGCTAGTGGCTTTGCAGCACAGCCAACATTTCTACCTTCTCAGTGTGTGTTAAGTCTTAACATATCTGTTCTGAAGTAATGAGTCACCCTGGTAGTCAGCCATATCAAATCAATGAGGAGGTGTTGTCTCAGAACCTCTCTCAGCACAAGAAGTCAGACGTACAATTGCTTCTTTATTGTGATAGGCATAAAGTCTATTTATATGCACACTCTGTGGAACAACCATGGTTAGGTCCCTGTACAAGGTCCATTACCTCATTTTATAATTCCACAACCTTCTGAGGTCCCTCTCATGAGCTTTGTATTTTGTGCTTTTACAGGGAGTAATACTGAACCAAATGTTTTCTATTTCTGAGGTGCACCCACAAGCATTTTGATCCTACCATGCTTTCTGTGTATTCTGGCTCTCAGAGAAGTTAATTTGAACCACTCCCATCGTGTCCCTTAACCCCTTTCTGAACTTCTGTACCTAATTTCTGGTTCCCATACTGCCTCAGTGCCACCTTCCCAGGAGTCCCTAATGAGATCCAGGAGCCATCTCATCTTTCTCCGGTACAGAAAATCAAACGCAGTGAATCCTGTAGACTCTTGAGGAACCTTCCCTATGCAAGAATAACACATAGAGTAACATTTCATCCTATGTACCTTTCCAACACAGATTTCAGTGTCCCATTAAACCTTTCAACTAAACCATTTGTCTCTGGGTGACATTGGGCAGCCTTCCATTCTTTTAACTCAGACTGAATAGCGGGAAAAACTTAAACAACTAATAGTCTCGCAGCACCTTAAAGACTAACAAAACATGTAGATGGTATCATGAGCTTTCATGGGCACAACCCACGTGGGTTGTACCCACCAAAGCTCATGGTACCATCTACATGTTTTGTTAGTCTTTAAGGTGCTGCGAGACTATTTGTTGTTTTTTAAGTTTTTTCAGTTACAGCCTAACTTGGCTACCCCTCAGAAGCTAGTGGGAACAAGACATTTGATTCACAATCTGATAAAAACTCCCTAAGAAAACCTACTCAGCTGAAAATAGTGAATGATGCTTTTGCCACTGTGGCAGCCTCTATATTCAATAGATGTCTCTGGATATCCAGCAGTATAGTTCACTACTACCAAAATAGATTTCTTTCCCCTTTGAGTTGGCCAGGGCATAGGGCCTACAATATTTATTGCCACCCTGAAAATTTCTCTTTCATCATGGGCAATGGGAGAAGAAGAGCTTTTGAGGCCCTAATGCCTTCTTCTACTTCTGACGTAAGTTACAAGACTTGCCACATTTCTTCACCACATTTTGAATATTTTAACTTCATAAGTCTTCTCTGATCCTAAATAACCAGTGAAAGGACAATCTTGGGTTAAGAACATTACCTCCCCAATGCCTCCCAGCACACCGGTCTTTAAGTCGCATTTTAGACCTTCCCACACCTAGCACCTACCGTACTTAAACTAAAGGCACATTAGTTTCAAATTTTCCCAGTGCAAGGAGTTTTCCATTTTCCTCAGGGAGCATGTCAGTTTTGCTAGCCATACTGACTCTGACCACAGAAATCTGAGTGTCAATATCTCTCCAACATTGGCATATGTTGCCATTCACTTTGGAAAGTTTAATAAATTCAGAATCAACCTCCACTGGGTCAGACCTTATAAAATTCGGCAGGGTCTGCTTAAGCACCATGCTATTTCCTTTTTTTATAATAGCTGCATTAATCTATGCTGGATGGGATGTGAACTTAGATTCTCTCTGATAGGGCATATTCTTTTGATGTGCTCGGCAGAGTGATATGGAAAGCTCTTTCTTGGATCAGTCTCCCGTGAAAGATTTCTGTGACTATGATTACTAGGAAGGGATCAGTTGTGGAGAGGTGGATGTCTAGAGGTTGTAGATTCCCAACTGCCCTCCCCCTTCCCAAGGATAAAACGGGACCCGTCCTTTACTCTGGGTTTCTAACCTTCTCTCTTAGGCTTGTGCTCTTGTTTGTACGTAGGAGACAGCAAGATCTGCTGCTTTTGTTGGCAGTTCTAAGGAGTTTATCTCAAATAGCTGCTCTAATTTCATCAGAGCCTACAGACAGGAAATGTTCCCGTGCAAAGAGATCAAATAACTGGTCATAAGTCTCTGCTTTTTTCTCCACTTTTCCATCAGATCATATGTCTTACATTTACTTAATCTATATGATTCACCATGATTTTAGAGGTTTCTGAATTTCATCCTGTATAACATGGAGATGATTTGAAACCTTTATAACACAGCTTTTTAAAAATTCACAATACGTCAAAGAGTCTTCTAGCTCCATCTTAATAAACATTTGTGGTGCTTTACCGAGAGTTTTGAGACTTGCTTGGGAATGCCTTTGACCAGTAGAACTCTGTGAAATTCAGTTTTTGAAGTAAAGACCTGTTCTCCAGTAAAATACAACCCATCTCTTTAAGCAGAACACAGTTTGTTCCACCTGGATGTGCCTTGGCGAGAACTGATTATTGCATGAGGGTTTGGTATCTTTGTGTCCAGTTTCTTGAGCTGGTGTTTCCCTTCCTCACACTTCCTGTCCTCCAGTTCCAGGGCTCTTTGGTGTGCTTCCTCTTGCCACAGTTTCTCTGCCTTCCTCTCTTTGACTCTCTAGGAAGCATCTCATTTCTGGTGTGCATAATCCTTGTTCACCTTTACCATCTTTTCCTGCTTTAGCTTGAGCCAAAGGGGTTCTAGCTGCAGTTTTTCTCTTTCCAGCTGTATCCATTGAGGATTCAGCTTTAGCTTTGCAGGTTTGTTTCCTCCTGTCACAGCAGCATCCTTTCTTGGCTCCTGTCATACTCCATGAGAAGAGTTTTCAACTCATCTGACTTTTTCCTCTAGAAAAGAAGCAGTGATCTGCACAGAACTCCTCTAGCTGCTTTTTGGTATACTTAGCATACATACATTTATGCATTCATTTGGCCCTTGTTCCTGGTCTATCTTATGCTTTCCTATGCTCTGTTTCCTTTGCACCAAATAAACAAACTGAAAATTACCATAACTTTTTCTGTGTTTCTTTGTTTGTGATGCTCTTAAAAATCAAATGCATCATTCCTTGAAGTGGGACTCTCAGCCAAACAGCAAATGGAGTATAAATCCTCATCCAACAGCATCACTGTGATGATTTGAGTGTGTTGAGGACTGTGAATCACTTATTAACCCTTCCTTAGTGACAGAGAGTGAGTCTACCCTATGGCCATCTCTACACTAGGAAAGTATTTTGAAATTACTAAATTTGACTTAAGAATTCCTGATTTAACAAATTCGCATAGGCATGTCCACACTACGTGGAAGCCTCAAAATTAGTATGAGGCAGGCTCTATTAATGTGGATATGTTATCTCAGACTTGGAGCCTCAGAAAACTATGGGGAGTAATAAGTTTGAATTACTCTGGGGGGTAGTTATTTCGAAATAGCAGCACTAGCGCATCCACATTAACATTATTTCAGAATTACTATTTCGGAATTAGCATTGGTCTTGATGAAAAGCAGGAGTACAGCGTTTGACTTCCGTGGTCCATTATTTCAAAATAACAGGCTTGGTAGTGTGGACGCTCGTCTTATAAATTCATACTGGGGAGCGTTATTTCGAAATACAGTCCTAGTGTATACCAGGGCTATGCAGCTTTTAGCTACAACACTGTGTTAACATAGCCCTGTCACTAAAAGTCAGCTTGTGTTAAGGCTGTTTGTCTGCACTTTTGCAACAAAATACTTCTGCGTCCTATGAGGGGGTTTTGCTCTGTCGATAGGAGAACGCTCCTGCTGACAAAATAGTGTTCACACTTTCAATTGCTGCAAAAAAACATTATAGTTCGTGGGCCAAGGGTTAAGCACCCATGAATGACAAAAGTTTTGTTGATCAAGCGTGAGTGTAGACACTCATAGAAATTACTGAGGTCACAGGCACCAAAGAGGTGTATTACACACCACACTGCTGACTGAGGTGAGGAATCACAGTTTAATGTTTCAGCACTGAGGAGATTTTATGTGAAAACCAAGGCTATTTATTAATAAAGAACAGCATTAAGCGCTATTGAGTAAAGCTAGTGGAAATGGATACCATTAAGTGTGCTTCTAAGGGACTAACCATAACTTTTTAGCAAACTTCAGTCATTTTGCTAAGGCAGTATTCTCACTTACAGAGTTTGCTGATTTTAAGCCAAACCAGGGTCCAGCAATGTCTTAGGGGCATTGACTTTGTCAATACTAACAGGAATTGTTGTTGCTCAAAGAGTGTTTCCTTTGGCAGTGGGGATTGAGGGTCACAACATCAACATTTTATGCTTCTCTAGGTGCTTGTACATGGTGCCACATTTTGCAAAGGTCTTTACAAAGTACTGGAGTTAGGTTGCTAGGTATTTTTGAAAAATCCCACTAGGAGAGGGCCAAAAGTGAAAGCCATAATGGAGCACATAGAGTACCTATCAAAACTCTAGCAAGAGGCCAAACTTAGGTATGTGTGTGTGTGGGGAGGCACTGTCCCTTTGCATTATAGCAAATGATGTTCCTTCCCAAATATATTTAAAAATATGACCCACACTTCCAAGTGTGCCAAATCATCATTTTCGTTCCCTCTGGAAACAATGAGCATCAGCCCTGTTTTCATGTATTAATCCACATCACATTCTCCTTCCGTTAGCACAGAAAGTAGCTTTAAGATGTGATGTCAAACCAGATTTAAAAGTTTCTCTCTGTTTTTTCCCCTCAAAGATTGTTGTTTTGTTTTGCTTTTGGTTTTGTTTTGTTGGCATGAAAAGCAATGAGTGTGAACCCAGGTACTCCTCATTTGCATAGTTACCCCAATATGAGACCCCCCCAATTCCAAAATGAGGCAGCTTCTCTCAAAGCAGTTTTCTTCTGTGATGAGTCATTAAGCCCACAGGTCTTTCATTGGATCCCACAATTATACCTTGAGGTGGGAAAGCAGAAGGCATAGCATCATCAGAATTAAGAACAGATTGAAGATGCTGAAGCACAAAAAGTGACTGTGGTTCTTGCTCCCTCAGGCAAGAATGCCAACATAATCAGCCCAGAGATATTTCCCCTATATCCTCCTAATAGTCTAATTGCCAGGGTTTAACAGGTCTTGCTCAAAAAGAAAGAGAAAATGAAGTGAAGGTGAAGCCTCCCAAGTTAATTGAACCAACCAAATCATGCAGGGACTGAGTGGCCTTGAAGATCTATTACCATTTCAAATCCCAGCTTCTCCATGTATTGCTCTTGTGACATGCTTCAGAGGAGGAATGGGAATAGGAAGCCTTTTTTTTGGTCATGATTAGACTGAAGACTGTGTTTTCCACATGAACAGTGCTTCTGGATATGGGTGGTGGGTATGATAGGCTGGGGAAGGCTGTGCCTCCCCAAACAGCCAGCCATGGCCCCACCCAGAACCTCTCTGTCACGCCCCAGTGTGGTATCCTCGGCTCTGGCTGGGGCCACACACACTCTGCCCTCACGGCACTGTGGGGTTGAGGGTGCGCCACTCGCTCTCTTGGTGCTTGTGAGCTGGGGAGGCTGAAGCCGTGCTGCCCATCCTCTCAGGCCTCTGGGGCTGGGGGTGCTGAACTGGATGGGGGCTGGTGGCCATGGGGGAGGACTCTTGGGTCCAGCAGGGAGGGGGCGGGGAAAGGGGTGCTTGGAACAGGCAGGGCATTGGGTGGTGGAGGTAAGGCTGGGAGCTAGTGTCTCCCAGCCTGCCATCCATCCATCATCTCTACTCCAGTCAGAGATGCACGAGAGAAGATTGGGCACAGATTATTTTTTTTTTCCTTATAAAACATGAAAATATTTGTTCATATTACTACTGGGCAGCAAACTGTTTTGCTAGCAGACGACCTTTCAAACTAGCAACAATGTTAGTGTGTCAGAAAGGAGAGGGCATTTACATGCAGCTGACATGGCAGGTGCACAGCACTCCAGGGGCACTATTTTTAGTATAATAGACCTGGACAAATTGTTAGAAACATTATTTTCATAAATGTTCATGGATTCTGAATTGCAACATGTACAAATTATATTTGTATCTTTTCTTTCTTCACTTTGCCACCCAAATGGTTGGAAGAAGGGTAAACATCAATATACATGAAAAAAAAACCCTGTATTTGTATGTGAACTAGCACATTTATTATGTATATTGCAGAATCACGTATAAGTCCCAGTCATGAATTAGTACCCCATTGTGTTTGGTGGTATATAAACAGGTAACAAAAAGATGGTTTCCTGTCCTGAAGAGCTGGTGCATATTTGATCGCCCTTTTCATTCACTTATAGACAGCTAGACATACCTACGCATTCTGTACTCAGGGCTTCATCTTCAACATCATTTCTTAGCATAGCTCCACCCCAGTGTCCATACTCTACCAATGCTTCTGGATTTGACTTTCATGCAGTCCTCTTATTTCTATCTTCATCGTTGTCTTCTTGTTTAATTTCCTCCTTCCCTTTGCATGGAGCGCTTTGTATATGGACTAATGGGTCACCTAACTCAGCATAGAGTATGACAGTAGTCTTCATACTTTGAACAAAGCATAACAAGTGACCACTAGAGTAGTGTGGGTTCTGTGATAGGTGAGAGAAATGGAAGACTAGTAAACTCAATAACGTAGATGCTTAGTGAGAATATTTGTTTATTGTGATTTTATGATTATAAGTGCATTTTTATGGCAATTGGACAATGTTACAGGAACCTAGATATTAATACAGTGGTACACAGAAAACAGACAAATCATGTGATGATGCCTTGTGCAGCTGGGATTATAAATATTGTAAAACAGTGTGTGATAAACATAAAATTATGTGTATTGTTATGTAGACTGACTCTTATTTTCATTTAGGAACCTAAATTCAGGGGCATCATTTCAGAAAAATTCAGTGGGGATGAGGAGGGAATTTGGGTCAGGATATAGAGCATTATATGTAAGTACAGGATGCACCTCTAAAATCTGGGATTCTCTGGTTCAGCAACATCAGTGGTCCTCCATGACCATGGATGTTCTAGGATCAGAGAGTCCTGGTGCATTGCAAGGGGGTGAGGGCTTGAGAGCCAGTGTGTGGCTCAGTTGGGATGTGAGGAGGGGAGCCAGGAGCCAGCGTGAAGCTCAGTTGGGCTGTGAGGTGGGGCCGGGAGCTGGCTCGTGGCTCAGTTGGGCTGCAGAGGGAGAGAGTGGGAGCCAGCACATGGCTTATCTGCACTGCAAGGGGGGGCAGCGAGCCAGTGCATGGCTCAGTTGAGCTGGGGGGGGGGGGGAGCCAGGAAGCCCGATGGGTGGGGCCAGCAGGGGGGCAGCAGCAGAGGCCCTGAAATGAGCTCCCCTGGTCCAGAAAAATCCCTCACCTCAGCAGTCAGGTTCTGAGTGTGCCGGACCAGGGGAGGGCCAACCTGTATATTGTAGCCTGCAAAGTTGAATGGGGCTAAATGTGCAGGCCACAATGGAGCACATAGAGCACCTATGAAAAGCCTAGCAGGAGGCCAAATATATGAATTTCAGACAAACCCCCAAAACCAGGGTTGTTGAACTTGGGCAATGAAATGAGCCAGCCTTCTTTTAGCATTTGCAGAGCTTGCTGAGTGACTTTAAGATCTAGCTACAACCATCACAACTAGGACTGCACAAGCACATTCACACAATTGTTCTCAATGTGAACAACAACTTAAACCAAAGCGTCAGAAAATACATCAGGTTTTTAATCTTTTCTGTTTTCTCAATCAGGAAGGAACTAGCTCTTTTTAAGTCTGAGGCCTACATAAGAATATAAGTATGACCAAACTGGGTCAGACCAAAGACCCATTTAATCCAGTATCCTGTCTTCTGACAGTGGCCAATACCAAGTGCCCCAGAAGAAATGAACAGAACAGGTAATCATCAAGTGATCCAATCTTTGTCACTCATTCACAGCTTCTGGCAAACAGAGGCTAGGGACACCATCCCTATTCATCCTGGTTAATAGTCATTGATGGACTTATCCTCCATGAAATTACCTACTTCTTTTTTGAATCCTGTTGTAGTGTTGACCTTCACAACATCATTTGGCAAGGAGTTCCACAGGTTGGCTGTGTGTTGTATGAAACAATGTTTCCTTCTGTTTGTTTTAAACCCACTGCCTTTTAATATAATTTGGTGACCCTCTCAGTTCTTGTGTTATGAGTAACACTTCCATACTTACTTTCTTCATGTCAGTCATGATTTATAGACTTCTACCATATCTTTCCTTAGTTGTCTCTTTTCCAAACTAAAAGGTCTCAGTCTTATTAATCTCTCCTCATATGGCTGCTGTTCTACAACCCTTATCATTTTTGTTGCATTTTTGGAAACTTTTCCATTTCCAATATACTTTTTTGAGATAGGATGACCACATCTGCATGCAGTGGTCAAGATATGGGTTTACTTGTATAGCCAGTCCTTTTCTTGTACAAGAAATTTTACATGTCTATACTTTCCTTATTATTTTCTGTTGCGTTTCTATCACTAATGTGCATTCCACTAGCTCTCTCAATAATGCAAATAATTTCTTAAGGCACTGCTCCAATTGATAATGGCCTGGGAACCATACTATCTAATTGAGGTGACAAATCTGTATGGGAAATTCCGACTATTTAATACTTTAGAGTGGGGTGCTCAAACATTTTCTTTCTGAGCACCCCTCTCCCCACATGCTATAAAAATTCCACAATCCATCTGTGTCACAAGAACAGTTTTTCTACTTATAAAAGCCACACGCATGTTAGGGGGTAATAAGTAGGACAATTGCCTGGAACTCCACGATACCGTCCAACCTTCCCCCCAAAGCTAGCTTGCTCAGACTTTGGCTTCAGCGTGGTGGGGCTTGGGGTTCAGGGTGGGTGGGATTTTAGCTTTCAGTCCTGGGCTCCAGTGAGTAATACAGGCCTGATTGGTGAACTCCCTGAAACCTACTTGTGGCCCCCATGCACAGATATAAACAGACATCATCTTCCTCTCCAAGTGCAAACAGACGGACATCATACCCCCAGGACTGAAAGTGAAAAATCCATTACAATTAATATACTATGCTAGGAATAGTGAAAGACTGTGCCACATACACTCAAAAAAAGGAAAAAAAAAAAGGTCAACAGAGTTACTCTGAATTGGTGCCAGAGTAATGTGATGAGCATGTGGCCCATAAAATGATGACTAAGGTCACCACTTCTCTTTACCGAAGACAAAAGGGTTAAGTTCCAATCTGTGCATGAAGATAAGATGAGGAAGGGGGGATGAAATTAGCATAAATAACATTGTAAAAATCTTGGGCCTTCATTTTGAAAATTGTATACCCTTAAGATGCAGCCCACATTGGTGCTTTGTGTGTGTGTTTACACTCATATCTTAAATATGCAAACAAATTACATCATTTTTACAAAATTTGGACCTATTACTTTTATTTCTCATATTGTTCAGATATATAAAGAAATCTCAGGAATTAGAAAATAAAACATTCTCAGGATCTACATGGCTATTCGATGAAAATATTATCCTTTTTTGTGTTTGACTACGTTTGTACTTAACTAAAGTTTTTAGTTTGACGTGTTCATGTGAAGGGCTTACTTACAAATTTATAAGATAAAAATGTACCAATAATTAATTTCTCCCCCCACATTAAATCTGTCTGAAACAGTGGGTTGGGACTGCACGGTTGATATTCACTTTTTGTTCACCACTTTGATATCTAATATTATATGTCCATTCTTCAAAGGCATTTATCATTTGCTAACTTAGACTATACATATGTTTAAAACAAAAGATTAGTCACTAGAAAGCAAATTACTATTCATTTGAAAAATGCAAGTATTTTGTTCTTTAGAGATCACTGATTAGATTAAAAGATACAGGTGATTCCTTAGCTGATGTAAAGCAGCATAGTTCCATTGACTTCAGCATGTTGAAGTAAAGCCTTTATCCTTCAATGACATGTCTTCCTTAGTTTCAGTTAAAGAACTATCGTGCATATAATAGGACTCAGCATGCTCATTCTCACCTTTTAAACTGTTTGCAGCAATATTTATTTCTAGTGTAGAGTGAATGAAGTTCTCCAAGCCCCAATTGCTCACTTAAATTGTTTGATATCTATGCCCTTTGCAAACAAAGGAAAAAATAAATACTGCCAAACATCTCCAATGATCCGGAATTTTATTCCATCCATATACATGCATAGTAACAACATTTGTTGAGAAATTGTTTCTATCAGAAGTAGAACATTATCTTTGTGATCACCAGTTGCAGTATTGCTACTCTTATATTTAAATATATCTTATATATGAATTAGATTCATACTTGCAGCATTGAGTTTAGGGTTTCATTTTAGACTGTGCCTTTCAAAAGATAAAACTGATTGATATGACTTCATTACTTACAATACTGCTTCCAGTAATTTTGTTCATTCTTTATAAAGTATTGCATTTAACAGCAAAATTTTAAAAATTGAGACAGAGATGCATCAGCAAAAGAAAATACAAGTACTATACAAGAAAAAAATTGCCATCTTCATTTAACGTACGTTTCAGATTAAGAAAGTGGACAGAAACATACTGCTACATACAAATGCAAAGCCTAATTACTAAAGTACTGTATTTGCTAAAATATAAAGTGCAAACTGAGCCCAATAGTTCAGAAATTGAAATTTTAAGGCGAACTTTACAGCATAGTTGAAACTTTTTTGCAAGTTATATTTTAGCATATACGTATATCTGCAACAGCATATAAGAAAAAAATCAGGCTACACAAGTGCTTTTGAAGCTATTCCTAAATGCTTTTCTGTATTGTTTGTGACTATTTTCTTTAAAATCTACTATACAGTGCAAACCATATGTGCTACACAATAACTATACAATAACATTACAAATGACTTTAATATAAAGTTTTTAAATAAAAAATAACATAACTACAGCTATGAATACTTCTGGTAAAATAAATTAATATTTTGAAAATGGCACCAATAATACACTTTACTAATGGACTGTAATGAAATTACACCTTGAAGTCAACTCAGCAATTATGAATTATCTCCTGATTGTCCAGATGTAATTCAAACAGCTTTCTTTAAACTGTATGGAACAATATACTAAACACAGGTACCAAAGGTGACTGATTGTTTCATTTGACATGTTCTGCTGCATGTGATGAGCAATAAAACTTCTTGTGAGTTATAAAGTTTGAAAGGTTGTTGAACTGGATGTCACACAGTCGGCAATATTTCCCGCTGGTTGGGGCCTGGGTAGAACCATTCACACCTTTTGCTATACTAGACAACTGTTCCTCAGCAGTAGGAATTGCTGGAGAGACATTTTCATTTGCAGCTAAAGGATTCTCAGAGATCCAAGAGGGAGACTTGTGCCCATCTTCATGTTGAGGATTCTGGGAAATGTTCTCTTGTTGTTGGTTTGTTGCAGGCCTCTCTTCCTGTTTTAGTCCACCATTAACTATTACCATGCCTCTGTTTTTTGGCAATAATGGAAGAGACTCTTTCTTCTGCACAGCACACCCATTTGAAGGTATCTGGCCTTTAGGAGATTCAACTTCTGTGTTTGTGCTTTGATCTAAATCAGTGTTATGAATGACAAGGGAACCAGAAATGTAATCACTTGGCTTTATTCCATAATATGGAGAAAGCTGATCAGCTCCTTTAGCTTTCTTTATTGCTCCAGGGTAAAGGCATTGTGGAAGAAACAAATGTTTGCTTTCTTCTTTTGTAGCAATAAGCTGGGCTGCTTCACTAAAGACTTTAAGTCCTTGAAGAGTTGCTAAATGTGTAGAAAACAAGTTTCCATTGGGAGAAGACTGTTTGGAGTTTCCATTTTTCTCACATTTGATTATGCTTCTTTCATAACTGACATCAGGACTGTTTCTTTCACTTTCTGGGTTTTGAAACACTTTGCTCTCAAGCTGTCCCAGGTCATTACGCTGATGTGCAGTGACAGGGCAAAAATTTTGCTTATGGGCCAGGTAGTTCTCTACCTTGTTGAAACTGATCTTGCAAACTGTGCACTCATGGTAGTCCAGCAGCCTTTTTGGAGAGGTGGATGTCCTGTCTGACTGTGATAAACATTTTTTGCTGAGATCTATGGGCACATCCATCTCCAAGCAAGAAACTGTGGAGTGTGAAGTGTCACATTTTGAAACTGGAATACATTTGTTAATGGACAACGAAGTTTCTAGATGCTTGGAGACTATTCCTGGAAAGATATCACAGCGCGGATGGTAACATTCTCCAAGACCTTCTGTTGATTCTTGAGTGGATGTGCAAGGGTTGCCAAGATTAGCCACTTCAAGAAACCGCTGCTGAGCCAGCTGTGGCCTTTGTTCCTGCTCTGGTAGGCACATCTCATACATCTTCCTTCTTTTACGTGTACGCATTGTTCTCTGCATAGCAGGCACTTTGCTGGAAGCAGATCTCTTCAGTGGAGGATCATGGCGTGTGGCACAATAATACTGTTTGTGGACCATGTAAGTTTCATGTCTGCTGAAAGTAATATTGCAAGCTTCACATGTGGTTTTATTGGGATCACTTTCTCCTTCTACTAAAGCAGCATTAGGGTTCTTCACATCAGCAGGTTTTCCATTAATTTTCTCATCAGTACTGGTTGCAGCTGAAAGCTTCTTCGCCTGTGCAGAAAAATCTTTTTCATGACCCTTGCTGTTTGGCCCAATCAAATCTAACACAGTGGAGGAGTTGATGCAAGATGTCTGAAGAAGCTGATTCTCTGCATCCGAAGTGTGGGGAGTAGTATTCAGAATGTTTATTGAACTTTGGCCATTGTTAGGACTTACAGCCTCAGGCATTTTTTCAGAAATGCTGGAAAAATCGGGTGACTTTGCCATCTGCTGCCATCGGCTGCTGCAGTAATGTTTTTTATGTACTAAGTAGTTGTCCAAATTGTTGAATGTTATGTTACACTCAAAACAGGTAGCTCCTTTTGGCATCAATGGACTATAAATTACAGGAGGATAATTGCTACTGCCATGCCTCAGTCTTCGGTGTACCAGTTCAGACATTTTGGCTAAGATTTCTGAAGCCTGAGGAACCACTGTGATGTCCTGTGGAAAAGCAAACTGAGAGAGAAAAGGTCCCATAGGAAAAGAAGGGCCAATGTTAGGCTGAACTGGGGATGAGGCAAGTCTTGGGCTAGATGGTTCAGATTTTATTTTAGTGTACGAAAAACTTTGTTTATTTGTTGCAGGCTGTGTTTCTGGCCTCTGGGCTGGAAGGAAAAGTGGAGTCTTTTTTTCACATTTGTCAAGCTCAGTGTCTGAACTTGCATCCTTAGTCTGCATGGTCTTTTGGCTCAGGGGGACTTCATTTCTGTTCAAAAGGTCTGTAACTGGCTGTAAAGCTTCTTCAGTGCCACCTGGAGAGGGCTCAATGTCACTTTCTCTTTGCAGCTTGTTGCCAGAGACATGTAGCTCTTGGTGCTGTAGTAGCTCCCTCTGAGTTTGGAAGCCAAAATGGCAGTGATTGCATCTAAAGGCAGCTTGAGTGAGATGTGAAAACAGATGCTGATGGAAGTTAATCACTGAGTCTGCTGTGTAGTTACAAACTGTGCATTTCAGACTAGCACCAGGCGGGAGAAATTCTTCCATTTTCACTCCTTTGGACAAGATAAACAATACACAAAAAGTTAGGGTAACTGCTTTCCTCTTATGAAGTACAGTATGAAAAGCATACACAAGGGGCTGCGTCTAGACTGGCATGATTTTGCGGAAATACTTTTAACGGAAAAGTTTTTCCGTTAAAAGCATTTCTGCAAAAGAGCGTCTAGATTGGCATGGGTGCCTTTGCGCAAAAAGTGCTTTTGCGCAAAAGCATCCGTGGCCAGTCTAGACGCAATTTTGTGCAAGAAAGCCCCGATCGCCATTTTCGCCATCGGGGCTTTTTTGCACAAAACAGTTCTTACCTGTCTACACTGGCCCTCTTGTGCAAGTATTCTTGCGCAAGAGGACTTTTTCCTGAGCGGGAGCATGAAAGTATTTGTGCAAGAAGCACTGATTTTGTACATTACAAAGTCAGTGCTCTTGCGCAAATTCAAGCGGCCAGTCTAGACGCAGCCAAGGAGAATATAAACATCATGAGAATAATTCATGTTCCTCTGATGAAAGTGTTCTCTATGTGTTCACCCATATTGGTTACTCTGGTAATGCTTAAAATTTCAGAGGTGCAGGGAGAAACTGTAAGTCACATAAAGGTAATTCAATTTAAATTAAAGGTAATGCAATTTTTGTTACATCAGCATGCACAAGAGTATGATGAGGGAGTTCAAAGGTTAAGTTCAGGAGAGCTGGGGGGTTGAAGAGTGCTTTGTGACACTGAAGCAGTACAGAGCACTGAGTGTCATGATGAAACTTAAACTTGAGCTGTGGAAACTCATTCTTTCAGACCGGGAGGTCTCTGCTCCAGTTTACTAGTGCTGGTCAAAGTGCCCTGTGGCCATAACATATAGGGGGCTTACTCAGGATGTGAAATGCAGTGGGCCTCACATGTTTGGGATGACCTGTCCAAGGACATAGATAACTCACTGGTTAATGTGTGTTCTATGTCCCATTTTTGCTGATCCATAGAGGATATGGGTTTGTTACAGCACCCAGTTAGGTTTCAGGTCTTTAGCACAAGCTGTAGAGACATAGTTTTAGCTGTGTAGTCTCTGGTTCACTTCATGATGTCTGCCAAAATAGCAGCTGTCACAAATGTGGCAGCCATTAAACATTCACAAGAAATTTATATAGATTTTGCAACATTACAATTAGAACCTGTTTAGAAGTAGGATAGTATCCTACACACACTGAGATTGTCCCTCTCTGCTTTCAAAATGTCCAGTGGTACAGTATCTAATTTCTATATCATGATAGGTAGGTAAAAGGCACCTTGATTTACTGTCTGATCAATGGGGTCCTAATCCTCCAAACACATGTAAGGATGTGTTTTACATTTACAAATGTAAATAGTTCCACTGAGGTGAAAAGGAAGGTTTTGACTTTTAACAGAGATATTAAGGACAAAAGAATTTCTTTACTCTAGCCATAAATTCTTAGACAGAAATAAAAATGTCTTTATACCATATGAGTTAATGTAGCATAAAGTAATACATTTCTAAATAATCTTTGTGGAGAATTTGCAATATGTATGTGAATTTCTAGGGATGTAAGGGTAAAAAATAGTCTGCACCAAAAAGAACTTTTACAGAATGCTAAACATTGCTTGACTTGGTTCTGCATTCGAAAGTCAGACAGTGCCACAATTAAGTTTGCACATCTTGAACAGTGTTCTCTTATATGAGGTAGTCTTAACTACAAGATTATATATATATGTGTAGTATATATATAATACAGTAGCATATATTAATATTGCAACATTACACACTATATAATATATTAATGTTATATATTAATGATATATAGATATAATATTCATTAATATTAACATATTAATACAATATATTCATACAACATAATTTAGTACCCTTTTTCCCTGAAGCTTAAAAAAACACATTGCAAACTAATATTTTTATCCTTCTAAACTTACACAAATTCTTTGTCATCAAAACAGTACCATGTATTTTACTACCATAGGGTTAAACACAGAAAGGGACATAGGTGTCTAACTGAAACTTTAGTTTACTAAATCCAAATTTAGATACCTAAACACACTGCTTAGCTGCTGCCTAATCCTGAGCACCTACATTTCTACTTTAGATAAAATACTTAAATATTTATTGGCACAGGAACTAGGAACTTGGGTCTCCCAGCTGTATGACCTAACCACTGGCCTATTGAATTATTTCCTCTGTGGCTTAATGAATATTTAAGTATTTTAGTAAACAATGGAACAGCTGAAGCAGGAGAGACTGAGAGTAGCCTATCACAAAATGATCAACAGCCTGATAGGTAGGGCACTCCTTGCTGCACGGTATGGATTCTGATCTGGGTCGCCTAGATCTCAGATGAGTGCCTTATCTGATCATCTATTGGGTACCATAAGACCACCATTTCCTGTCTTTTTCTTTTTTTCAAAAAAGGGCTGACATGATTTAGGTGCCTAGATCTCATGGCTGCTGAATAAAGATAGATCCGTCCCTTCAACCCCAAATTTAGGCACATAAGAGACTTTGAGGAGTGGGGCTTAAGTCCTACCCCAATCAACATTTCTTACTGCTTAGTTAAGGAAGTCTATTGTTAGATACTTAACTTTCCTCTTGTGAATTGCACAAGGAGCCCAGGCTCCCAACTCAGGGCTATGAATTCCACTGAGCTCATAGCACCTAAACATCAAGCTGTGCTGAGTCTAAGCCTCCTTCACTGATTTAGTCTCTGATTTGTTATATGACCTCTGTTTTCTGTAAGTTTGCATTTTCATCATTTTCTTATCCATGCACTACACATGAACTTTTCAAGTAACAGCACATTCTAGGAAAGAGCAGAGACATATTGCACATTTCCCTTTACAGTGTACTGTTAGCCTGGAAATGTAATATGTTATGGTTTACCATGTGTTTTCATATAAATGATTTTGAAGGACATACAGAAAGTATTACACAGAACTACAAAATACGAAATGGAAGTTGTGGGGGAAAATGTAATTAAATATATATTTTAATAAAGGTGTAATGATACAATGAAAGATAGTAATTTCAATGTATGTATACATCAGGGCAGAGTTATGCCTGCAAACTGCATATGTGCCATTAGTGGAACACTTTGCCCTTTAATAGATCTGCACTAGAGAGATCTGGTCCCAGAAACCCTGAATGGCATCCAGTTGTGATGATACATTGGGCTGAGGCTCTCTGTTGTAAAAATGTAAAATATACATAAGCTCTCCTTAACTCTTCCTTACTCAACAAGGACCATAGAGAATTCTGGACTCCCATTGCCTCTTACTAGGCATACATTAATACATATTTCACTATTAAGTCAAGCTAACTACTTAGGCTTGATAGCACAGCCTTCCTCATCTGCAGACTTTGCATGCCTGGTTGAAACTTCACCGTGAGATGTTCTGTACATTCACAACTTGTGATTTTCAATAATCTGACCAAATCAAAGTTAAATTTAAACAGAACACTCAGAGATATGTGATAATGGGACTAATTCTATGCCAAATTTAATCTGTATCATGAATAGGAAGTAATATTTCCTTTTTATAAAAAGGGAAATTGAATTTAGAGGTTGTAATATAGTTCAACACTACAGTGTGAGTCAGCATCAGACCTAGAATAAGAGCACAGGAGTTCCTAACGCACATCTCTGATGGATAGGAGGAGTGCTGGCCAGCACCCAGTAACTAAAGGATTAAACTCATGTAGCTAGCAGTGGTGTTGGCAGAAAGCCAGAAGAACCAATGGGATACAGTGCTGAATTGAATTGCATACAGATAGATACCTTGCCTACTTTCTTTGTGTGTGAGTTAAGCCAGGAGTTGGGAGACAGAATGATTTAAACCCAGGCAGGACTACCATGCATACAAGGAATTCAGGGGCATGGAAGTGGACTGAACCATGAAGGGATTGTGAGTAAATAAGGGAAAATGTGTATTTAGTCATGATCAGGGTAATTTTTGTTTTGTTTTGGTTGTTTGGTTAAACTTCTCTATGTGAATCCATGTCTTCCCTCTCCCACTCAACATTTAAGCTATAAGTATATCCTTTTGTTTTGTTAACAAAATCACCTTTTTTAAGGCAGTGATTTGATTCTTGTGTCCTGGAAAGAAATAGGATGTCTGTATGTGTATGCATGCCTAAGACTGAGAGGTCAGCTATCAGAGACTGCAGTTTGTTTTCTATTTTTTCCAAACTCTCTTGTGGTAAAAGAGCTTGGAGGTACCCCTCTGGAAGAAGTCCAAGAGCTTTCTTCCTGGATTCAAGAAGAAAGGAGTTTCTTTTGTTTCACTTGGTGGTGGCAGCTACATCCCAACGCTAGGGGATCTGTGACGTTGGGGAGTTTTTAAGCAGAAGCCTATAGAGGCAAGGTATTTTTAATTGTTTCTTGCGGGCCTCCACCTTCTGCACTCAGGGCACGTCTAAACTAAATTCCTCTTTTCAAAGAGGAATGTAAATTAGGCAAATCACAAGTGCAAATGAAGCGCGGACTTAAATATCCCACGCTTCATTTGCATATTCACGTATGAGCACTTTTTTGAAAAAGGGTTTTTCAAAAGTGAAAGTGCAGTCTAGATGCAGTTCTTTAAAAAAAAAACCTTTTTCAAAGAACCTGTACTCCTGAAAAAATGAGGAGTACGGGTTCTTTTGAAAAAGGGGTTTTTTTCTCTCGAAAGAACTGCGTCTAGACTGCGCTTTCACTTTTGAAAAACCTTTTTTCAAAAAAGTGCTCGGACGTGAATATGCAAATGAAGCACAGAATATTTAAATGTGTGCTTCGTTTGCACTTTCGATTTGTCTAATTTACATTCCTCTTTCAAAAGAGAAATGTAGTCTAGACATAGCCTCAGGGTGCCAAAGTGGGAAACAGCCCTGACAACATCCTATAGCCTAAACACCAACCCTCTCAATGGAGGCACACAGTGTTACATCTTTGTTTAACTATGTGAGAGAATCTAGGCCATTAAAAGATCAACAGTTTGAATTTTGTAAATGCATAAGGAGGTCAGATAAATGCAGTACTGGTAGTTTAAAAAACTGACAAAAATAAACAGATGATATGCGAGAGATACAGGGGCTATATAATATGGCCAAGGAATGACTGTCGTCTTAGTAGTATCTACTTCCAGTTCTTGATTGCATTGCTGACATTTAAAGACTAATTGAAGAAGATTAGGTTTATAGACGTAAATGTTTAAAGAACAGCTAAATCTACAGAGGGATATACTTACCACTGTGAGAATTTAGGTGCATTTCCAGAGCTCTTGCATTAGAAAAACTTTTCGTGCATTGGGGAAAGGGGCAAACACTGGATATCTGATGAGCACTATCTTCATTCTCCTCTGACATCTGAGATCCTTCTCTTTGCCTTCCACTGCAGTAGTACATGAGATGGGCCTGCAAATTCCGCTCACTTCGATACCAAATTCCACAGGATTTGCAAGGGAATATATCCTCTACAAGCAAATAAAACCAGATACAGGTTAGCCACACTGTATTCAGCATCAACAAGTAACATGCAGGTTTAAGTCCTTTAATTTTTCCATTAAAGAAACAGCTTACTTAAGAAAATGTTGGCAAGGTAGCCACAAGTTTCATACAACATCATTTGCAAAGACAAGGGAAAACATTTGTTTGTTTTATAGGCCAAAGTCAATTAATAAAATAACCAATTAATATAAAACACTGATGTAAGTTTTTAGAACACCAAATTTTTTTAAGCAAAATACAATTAACAATTTGTGGCATAAATGCAATCTCAGCTGTATTAAAACACAATGAAAATATCTAATAGGAGACATTCTCAGTCACTTGGATCCTGATCCCACAAAGCTTGATCCCATAAAGCTTTACACATGTGCTTAATTTAGGTATGTGCATAAGTTTTTGCAGAATCGGGTCTTTGAATTCCTTATATTAAGATTGGATGTCTTTCTAAAACATATGGTGTAGTTCAACCACGAGTTTATTGGGCTCCCTTCAGCGAAGTAGCACTGGGTAAAGCTATTGTTGCCTTGATAGCCAGGAGGAGCATACTGGTCTCTTTGGGGACTAAAATCTAAGAATTCAGTTATTACTCTATGGCTACGTCTACACTGTAGAGTTTTTGCGCAAAAAAAGGCTGTTTTTGTGCAAAAACTCCTTGAGTGTCCACACCTCAAGAGCATTTTTGTGCAAGAAAATGTACAGTGAATCGACAGAACAGAGGGGTTTTTGCAGTATAGGTATTCCTCTTTTTACGAGGAATAACTCCTTTTTGTGCAAGAGCTCTTGCAAAAAGGTGTGTGGATGGGAAACGGGTTTTTTGCCAAAAACAGCCTATCGAAAGAAGCACAGGTGCCCTGGTGGCCATTGTGTTAATGGCAATCAGAACTTTCTTGCGAAAGAGTGTCCATGCAGTCTGGATGCTCTCTTGCACAAAAGCGCATCACTTTTCCGATGCACTTTTGTAGTGTGGACATGCTTTTCCGCAAGAAGCCTGCAGTGTAGACATAGCCTCACTGACAAGCTCATGCTTCCTTGGTTCCTTGGATTCATATCATTACTAACGCTGGGAGTTAAATATTGAAATATGCTGTGATCAGTTATTGTTGGTTGATCCTTAATATTCTACTTTCCACTATGCCAAATAAAGTTTCCAAGAATTATGTTTTTATAATTAGTCAATGCCGGTTGTCCCAATGGAATGTAAAACATGTAATATACAGCATCAATGAAGTAGAACTATGGGAATATTTATGCTTCTACACAGCAGATGGGGCTCCTACTTTTATTATCCTGTGAGAAAGGACCTTCCCCCTGCCACTCCTGGCATTCTATTTATCTTTTTCAGGAGGATGAAAGACCTAAATGATGTTGATGAAAGCTGAACATATTATTAACAGGCAAGTGTAGGGGTGAAATTCTGACCTCATGAGAGTTAGTGGCAAAACACCCACTAATTTCAATGAAGCCAAAATTTCACCCTAAATCATTTAAATCTGAATTTGTGCCAAGATTTTCAAAACTGACTGGTGAGTTTGAGTGGCTCAATTTTGCTGTATGACTGGAGACACCTTAATGAGGCCTAATTTTCAAAAGGTGGCTCCTCAGCATAACATTTGTCTCACTTAAAGCATTTCAAATTGGACACCAAAGCTGAGTCATCCGATAAATCAGAAAATCTTGCCCTTAGACCAGGGGTTCTCAAATTCTTTGCACCTTCAGACTATAAAAATTATTACATGAGCCAGTGTGACACCTGCGTTGGGGGGGGGAGGGAGGGGACAAAGCTGAAACTGACAGGTTTCAGCACCCAGGCAGGGGGCCTTTAATCTGAGTCCTGATGCCCAGAGATGAAGAAACTAGGCTCTAGTCCTGGGCCACAGGAAGTCTAAGCCAGCTCTGGTGACCCCATTAAAATAGAGTTGCGATCCACTTAGGGGTCCCAATCCACTGTTAGAGAATTGCTGTCAGATTATTAAGCAGCTTTAGCTTCTTTTCTTCCTTTGCTCCCCACTATATTTTATTTGTTTAGTTTTAAGCATTGAGTTCAATGGAATTACTTGAGAAGTAAGGTATTTCCCAATGTGATTATCCACCACATAAAAAAGGACAATTAAGTCCTTGTTTCATGAGGTTGTGCCTTGGTAGAGGTGGCCAAAATGTGCATTGTTTCTTTTGCTGGTATATCACATTGCAAATGCCTGTCTGTTTTCCACTGTGTAATCACCAGTCTCCTTCTGTAAAACAAGTTTCTGAGTTTCTCTTTCCTATTAAAGGATTGTTTTGAATTTTCAAAATACAAATATTTAATGGATTAGTGAATATTTTAATAAATACCAATATTAAATAAATTACTAGTCAGCCTGAATTAACTTTGGCATTTTCAACCTGCAGGAAATTCTGACATTTTGGCATTTGTTTATGTCCTGAAATGGGATAAAAAGTTAAAATGTTCTGCTGAATGGAAATTAAAAAAAAAAATCAGAAATACCTGACTACATCTCCCATAATGCATCTGTAGAGTCACGTGATTCCCATGATGCACCATGTAAAGGAAATGGTCTATGAGAAATGTTATGCAATATGGAGATCAGCCCAAAAGAGAGAATGGCGGATGGAGCTACAACAGCTATATGGCAACTCATCAGAAATAAATGCAGTTCAAAACATTTTAGATTAATTCAAATTAAATATTCCGATATTGGTTGAATTAATCTAAAATAAAATATGTCATTTAGATTTTCCTGATGTAAAGTCAACTTTTTTCATTAAAATCAAAAGGGTAGAGTTCGGGTTACTTATTATTGCAAAGTATTTATAAACTACAAGAAGCACAGGGAAGTCTACAATAGAGGACTGGAAGGACTGAGTGATTAGGAAAGATGAAAAGAGCTTAACATATATAATAAGGTTAAGTGATGACTATAGAAGAACATGATAACAGTTACCAATTTTAGAGAGGTGAAAGGAGAGTGAACAAATAGGATTGTATAAGGGGTCTTAATCGTAATAACTGGGGAATTTAATTAACAGAACATTTAGGCTGAATGATCAGATTCAAGAAGTTGTATGCAGTGTTGTTGTTACCCTATTGGCACTAGAATATTAAAGAGAGAAGGTGAGTGCTGTGATTAGGTCCCTTTAATGTCAATGAGACCTAAACACAAGTTTAAGCATCCTTCTCCAATACAGATGCTTCCATGAACTGGGGCTAATATTCCTGACAATGATCTCTATTGCATTTTGAAATAGTCTCAGAAGAGAAGTGGTAGAAGCTATTTCTATTGCTTCAGAAATGGAAAACTAGCCTGGATAAATATTAATATGTATTGTAAAGACCAAGCCTGCATTGACTAACAGGTAAGTTAACAGGTCTTTTTGTCTCTACTTTTCATGATTTTCTAATTCTGTGAGCTGTAGGAACAGATTTACAGAGCTGCTGTCTGAGAGAGGGCCAAACACTATTGTATTCAGCTAGCATCTATTTTTGCTGTGCTATATAATAGAAACATATCAAGAAACAAAACTAAAACATGCTGTGGTACAATATTATGCACTTACTGTTGACAATGGCTGTAGGCAAAATAGATGCCATAGCAGCTTGTTGAGGGAGCAGTTGTATTGAGTCCAACAGACGTGCAGGATACATCCCTTCTGTAAGAGTCATCTGACTGGCAGCTTGTAGCCTTGAGTCAAAATCCACAACAAAGGCAATTAGCTCTTCACCCTCAGAGATGGTTTTAGTAGTGGTACACCAAAGCTGGCCCCCTATATGAAAAATAGAAACAGATTTAATTGGGAATGTAAATCTCCAAAAAGAACTTCAACCATTGGTGCTGTGTCTTTATACTCTCTTCTAACTGGGATGAAATACTTGTACAGATAACTCTTGCATTTTAAAGTTACATTGCTAGATACTGAAGTATTTTCAAAATATTGTTAAGGAAGCCACGATAAAAATATATTCATATACTCTACAATCAATTCAACAAAAGTATGATCAGCCTAATTCACCCTTTTGTCTCCTAAAAGACTGACATTTTCAGATCTCAAATGGAAGTAAAACTATTTTAACTGGTACTTTTCACTATGCTTCCTGTATATTTTTTCATATCAATTTCAGTTTTATTCCAAGTGCTTCATCAACAGCAGAATTATAATAAAAAATCCAAACGCTGCAAAGAAGAAATCAGATTTCCTCATAAGGTCATCTCCCCGTTCCTTATGATTGCTACCATCTTTCTTTGAAAAATCTTTCCTTATGTAATATTCTTCACAACATGACTGTTTTATCTCTGCTTACATTGACTGAACTTCCTGAAAAGAAGATATGCCAAAGATCTGTTTCATAAAGGATTATTCAAATAAAGGTTTGTTTAAAAGGGGAGGAAGGGGAAAACTTTCATCAAACAGTAAGATACACTATAGCTCTGTGCTGCAAATGTCACGTGCAGTGCATTAAAAAGAAAATTAACTATGCAAGTACATCTACTAATGTATTTGAATGTGATAGTGAATGCTCATTTATTTAACATGTTTAGACAGGCAAAGCACTTATATTGTGTTATCTACACTCTCAGGCCTAGATACATATCCAGTATAGTTATGCCTGAAATAATGTTGCATACTTTATATGTTATAAAGCTTTTGTTCCCTGAGGTTTTGTATATATAGCAAAAGCTATATGTTGTATTCATTAGGCAAGCAAAACTGTACTCATTTTGATAAGTAATATTGCTGTGTTTATCTTTCAGCATAACTGCCTTTTCAACTGCACTTCATTTTTTTCCCCTCAAAGAGATTATAGTTTTAAAACAACTTGTTGCAAAAATCTGGTGGAGGAGATAACAACAGTGTATGATATGCCACAGCAAAATGGAAGAATTAAGACATTGTTTTAGAGAAATCTTGGACAATTAATTAAACCAGTCTATTAGCTTTCAAAGATGAGCAAACAAAACAGCATCAGTGACAATATGTTTCAGTGGAAAAATAAAGCTGAGCTTCCAGACCTCAAAGTGGTATAAAAGTTTCAAAGAAGAAAACTTTCATTGCATTTACCCTTTGGTATTACAGCAGTTGAAGGTAGCTACGAAATTTACAATTTATTGTAACAGGACCAGTGTAGCGTAATGTTCTCTATTTTCCAGAATTAGGACATACAAAGATGGCAACTCTCACCAATTTCCTTTTGAAAATAAGAAGATGAAAAGGGAAGATAACAATACAACTGTATCTCCAACTCCTACAACCACCAGGAATTTGAACACTATGTGCTGGATTAGTCTCTCACTCACATGAAAGTAAATCAGAAATAAACTCACTGAAGCCCTTGAAGTTACACCAGTATAAAACCAGTATGAGAGAGAACCAGATTAATGGATATTTAAATCAGCATCTTAGATATAAAAAATACATGACTTTAGTTTGAGGCTGTGTAACCAGCTACACTATTTTACCTGAGAACACAATATATAACTTATTTGTGTGAGTGAAGGGTGGGTTCTTTTTAATTGTGTCTTACTTCTGTTTTATTCTTGTTTATATATTAAACTTGTAGTGTAACAATAATACGTGTTATTATACACTTTTATAAGAACAGCCATATTGAGTCAGACCAAAGGTCCATCTACCACAGTATCCCATCTGCCGACAGTGGCCAGTGCCATGTGCCCCAGCGGGAATTAACAGAACAGGTAATCATCAAGTGTTCCACTTCCTGTTGCTCATTCTCAGCTTCTGGGAAAGCACTCTGGCTACATCTACACTGCCCAGTCTTGCGCAAGAACATATGCAAATGAGGCATGGTGATGAATCTCGCCACACCTCATTTGCATACTTAATGAGCCACCATTTTGCGCGCAAGGGGCTTTTGCGCAAGAGCCGTTCTGCCGCTTATTTTCAGGCATTTGTATATGTTCTTGTGCAAGACTGGGCACATAGACGTAGCTTCTAAGTATAAGGGCTTGAGCTATAATCTTATAAAGCTATGTACTTTGTATTAAAAATAAAATTGAGATGTGCCACAACCATAACAAATGAGCCAACTTTTCCTTCCCAGCAACAACCCTGACATGCTTCATCCTCGGGGGGGGGGGGGCGGGAGAGAGTCTAGTTGCTTACAGGATCTCCAACTGCAATCAGACTGCATCAAAATCCTTGTACACCAGGAATAAGGGGGTTGACTCAACTCAATATCTTTATGTCAGAGTTTGCCAATTAGAATTCTTTCTAAGAATTATGCTGCCCCCACCAATGCATTTGTTCTTTCATCGTGTTAATCCACATGGCATATTTTAACAAATGGAATTTAAGAGGCCAGAGCAGGCATGTATGTCTATGCATATGAGTAATTTACTTTCACTGGGGCTCAAGTCTGCCTTTAAGGTATAGCCCCCATGTTGTAGACAAGCTCCCAGACATGTAGTGAGAGTAGGCATGCTGGCACTGTCCCTTTATAATGAAACATAACAGTTGCATAACATTTTCCATAGGTATTGGGGTGCAATATATTCCCCACACTGCATGCCTGTCCCTTCTCATAGGCAAGTGCTGATGGGAATATGTTAGGGCTACAGCCACTCTTCATTGTCCCCAATGGTCAAAGGAAAGTACTTCACACAGGAAATGCAACTGTGCTGGTGCTTATCTAGGTTGGAAGAGGTGGCAGAGAAGACTTCTCATCCTCTCGTCTATACTGTACAGCCATGTAAGTCAGGCAGAATCAAGTCCTGGTGTCCTGATTCAAAGTCCACTGAAGTTAATAAATAGATTCCCACTGATTTAGGCTCTAGGCCAGATCATGAACACTTCATTCACATTAGTGACTAGTAACTCACTTGAATAATCCCACTGATGTCAAGGGTAACCAATCTGGCCCCAAGTGATTTGATCATTACATCAGCCAAAAGAAAAGGGAACATAGTTTACTGAGTCACTTGGGTAGAGTTTGTTTCAGTGAATCTGAGCCACATATCAAAATGTTACAAGAGAACACTGGGCCAGGTCCTAGGCTGGTGTAAATTGACATCATTCTGTAAAGTCAATGGAGACAAGCTAGCTTACACCCGCTGAGGTTCTGACCTGGAGGCTGCCGAATGGAATGGAAAGTACAACTCCATAGCTGCTCTAAAATGATAACTACAAAATCAGCCAAACACAACTGAGTTAACATATATTATCTAGGCATCAAATCCAAGATCAACAAAAAAAGTATCAACAGATATTGCTTAAGCATTTATCTCTACTCCTTATTCGCTTACATTTGAATGAAAATATAATTAACTAGTTATGCAAGTAATTAGAAATGTTTATTTAATCAGAGAAAGTTGGGCAAGTGGAATAATATCATATTGTGCATACTAGAGCAAAAAATTACATTCCAACTGCATTGGCATGATTTCTTTATCAAATGGCATCACACACTGAATCAGCTATCTGATACCTTCATAGCTTCCACCAAATGAAAAGATTATTTTTGGATCCTCTTCATCTGTCTCTTACACTGAAGACACAAGTAACTCTTTGCTATTTAAAAAAAGGAACTAACCAAAACAACTTCAGGTTCTATGTAAAGGAAAAAGATGTCCCTGAAAAACTGTGGACTTACTGTTCTTTGTAATGCTTATGATCAAGATTCTTGTGCAAACAGATCTGGTTCCTAACAGGAAGCTTATAAATCATACTCATAATTGCTGTCAAAACTGCAGTGAAGTGTACTGCAAGTTTTGATAATAAAGAATAGAGTCACAGTTCAAACTTGATTACATTTTGGAAATTCATGCTGCTCTTACAAGAGATCAGTGGCCTTAAATATCTTCTTCTCCTGCCAAATTTTTCACTTGCACTTTTATTATTTATGAAATCAGTGTCTGCACAATGTCATGCAGACCTCTGTTGATAAAGTCTAATTAAGATTAAGACAAGCCTTTTGGAAAGGATCCCATCATTAGCAAACATGATAAACACAAAAATACTCCCTACTTGTCAACCAGGAGCAATTCAGTAACCTAACAGTATTATCTGTTGCTAGGCTACAGAGCTGACAAAGCTTCAATTATATTGTAGGACCATACATATAGAGTACTGAATAAGCAAAATGTATTTAATATAAAAGCATTTAACTTCAGCCACACTATCTATAATTCATGGTTTCTTTCAATGGCAAAAATCAGTTTAATAATTATATAACATGCTGGAAAAATCTTTGCAATGAGTTATGTTTGCAGATTTTTTTCTAATTTATCTGTTTGATTGATAGACATTTGGTTTGCAAAAATAATAAAATGCAAGCAATGGGTAGCTGTAAACCACTAACAGAACTACCTCTGGGCTCATCAAGATATGGAACCAAGCTTAGCATAAAATACATATAGTAAATTGAACCAATTAAATCACATTCAAATGTGGTAATACCCTGCTTTCAATATGTAGGAGGACAGGGAGCACTGAGGAGATAGATATGTATACTACTATAAAACTTTATTTTATGTAAGACACACATCTAGGTATATAATAGATTCTTGCTTGATTTTTCAATAGCCTCTTCATTTTCTCTCCCTATAATAAGGATGTCGATTTTGAGATTTAATATATAATTCAGTCTTTATTTACTTCCTTTTGTATCAATAATTTTCTCTGAAGGGGAAATTTAAAGTGAGGGCTATATGGCGGCATTGACTTTTAAGTAGATTTTTCTATTGACTTAAAATGGGTGAAGCTCTGTTTAAAAATCAATACCAGCACATAGCTTCTGATAGTAACTTTGTTTCTTTTATTAGAACCCACTTTAAAGAGCAGGTTGCTAAAAATAGTTTAAATTCCCTCTTAAAACAAAGGCAATGACTAAATGCAATTCAAGAACATTTTAACTGATTCATGTAGACACAAGCAACTTCATCATGGAAGTGCACTATCTTACTCAAAATATGGAAAGAAATAAATTCATTAAAAATATACAGCCAGTCTTGCTATTGTTTTGAATTTTTATCCAAAATATTAATCAAAACTTGATTCATTCAGCCGTTCGAATCTGGATTTTGATTGCATATCTTAGGTACAATGTTAGGAAATAAATAATTGCTACTGAAACGAATTTTCATGCTTAAACAGTCTCAGCATACAAATCTATTGTGTCAGTAAGTCCTAAACTATTGTTTGGCTGCCTATATTTTGTACTTAGTGTTTTTGACTGTGTTATTGCAACAGCATAAGAGGCCATTTCCTGTATACATACGTTTTTACAAAGGAGGGTCAGAAGACTATCAAAACTCATTTAATCAACAGCTTGTATTAGTCTATGGACCATAATAACTTCCAGGCACAATTAACTGAATTAAGCCTCCGCCTTCTCTGAATGAAATAGTCCTATTTTACAAAGACATTTTTTATTAACAGCCTTGGGAGAAAACAAGTTTGTTTATTTTATATCATCCTTGTTTTGTGTTTTATTTTAGGCATTTGAGGGGAATTTGCAAATCCATAACAGGACACAATCTTCACATTTGTTTTTCTTCCTCCCATGGGGTTGTGACAGCTCAGAATAATTTCCTATACTGATGGATGCCCCATTTCAATGTGACACAAGTTAGTTCCCAGATCTCTAATTTTCAACATTAACAGAGTACTTATATCTATATGTAGCCACATTGTTTCATAAAAAATTATAATGAATTCAAATCCAATACTGTTGAAATTCTTGACAGTAGAGTAGTGCAAGGAATAGAACTTATAAATTATGTGTGCCCCTTCTTTGAAAAATGCTTTGGAGGTTTCTTTGTGCATTGGCAAATACAGTAGGAATATGAGGTATTGTGTGGATCCTCCTGCACAGCACCTGATAAAAGAATAAAGAGCTGTGACATATTCTTAAAACAATAGAGGAATTAAAGAGAAACAATGGGCCAGCTGCTTCATTAATACAATCAAAAGAGAGCCCAGCACAGAGGAGTCCAGATAATTAAGCACTACTCTTTTAGACCTTTTTTCTATAATAAAATTGCTTAAAATTTATTAACTACTTCATAGTTGTTAGATAGATCTATGTACTTGTTTATTTAGGTTGATTAATGCCTTTTCAGTATTCTCTAACATGCCAACTCATGGTTTATACAAGTTTTTGAATAAAATAATGTAAGACAAAATGATATGGATCTGTAATGTACACAGCAATAAATCAAAAAGCATTTTGTGAACAGTCTTTTCTACTGATAAAAATTCTCAACAATTTAAACTTGTATGCGCAACCTAAATACTTTGCAGGACACTTGTGCCATCTATGTATTTTAATGCCAGCATTCCAAAAATCTCTTCAGAGAGCATCTCAACAGGCCAGCATGCAAATTTGGACTTCCCTGACAATTATAACAATGTTTACAATGCTAAATTAAAATTAATGAGATTATTTCCTAGGATGTTGTATAATTTTTCCTTGTTTACTGATCAAAGGAGGTTGTCAGATGATACTTACCCTTTAATTTTAACTTAGCTATTTCATATTATAACTCTACCGTATATTGATTGCAGAAATTGTAAAACCTAGTATATCATGTTAAAACTACAAGCGGACAATTCCCTAGGAGAAATGTAGTGCATGTGGCTCAGACTCAAGTGTGAAACTTGTTTTTTAAAAAATCCATTGAGGCTACAAAATAAACAACAATGCATTGTATTCTGCAGTGCCATAGAAGACTCACTCAAACACCGGACAGCTTTGAAAAGGATGATTCCAAGATCAGTGAGTTTTAAGGAAGATGATGCCTGAGTGGAAATAAATAAGAGATATAACTTAAGAGAATAAGGGCCTGCTCCTCAGTCCAAGTGAATGTGAGATTTGATACTGACTTCAGTACCAAGGACTGATACTGTGGTAATCTGATAAAGAAGCAAATGATTGTATTTGAATACAGTGTGTTTCATAAAAATGTGTTGCCTATTTTTGTAGTTTATTTACTCAATACAGCTTTTAAAATATCTTTTCAGTGCTAGAATCACAAATGAAGCATTCTATGCTGAAACACTTTCAATGAGGTAATTTTTTTCCCTGTACATAGCGTGACCACTGTTTAAAGGATAGCTACAATATTTCAGTAACTCTCTTTAATTAATACTGCCATACTGTTTGAGCTATTGAACACCAACTAAACTGCATGATTCTAAAAAGGAACTAGTATCTCTAGCAATGAGATTTGACCTCTCATTTTACCCATGTTGTCAGTTTGGTTTTTTAAATGCATTTGAGGATTTGTATTTATTTCTTAAAAAAAATACCAGAATTAAAATGTAAAATTCCATTAGATACAGAGGTAAACTATATCAGCGTTCAGAAAATATTCATAGGAAAACAATGTGGCAATTTTTTTATTTGTCCCCCCTCCCCTTCCGATTGAGCTGTCACAGCGTATTTACCGCAGGGGGAGACAGTTAAACCCATATCCTTAGAAGTTGTGTGCATTTAAGAGGCTTATATATTTCTTCTGGGACCCTTGTTCAAATCCTGAGCTAATCAGAGTGAATACATATCTTTCTATTAAATGGTTGTAAAAAGTCTGAGGTGAAATCAGTTCCTGGTTGACAACAGTCCACAGCATAAAACTATTAAATATTTGGCACAAATGGAAATTTTTGCTTAAAAGGCCTGAATGGAATGGGAAACTATAATATCCTCCCACATCACGAGAAGTTGGGTCTGCTGCTAAAGAGTTGAAACTGAAGTGCTGCAATAAATGCTAAACCTTGTTATATTTCCTTAATTTAGCATAAACTCTAACAAATGAGGGGAAGAAAATTTTACAGGGATAGTAACTATTTCTTTTCACAGGGCATTACTTTTTGTGCATATTACTTATATACCTTCCTTAACCCTTTAATGGAGTCATCAACTGGGAACATATCATGAGCTAGAAATCATAAAATTATAGGACTGGAAGGGACCTCCATAGGTTATCTAGTCTCATCCCCTGAATTGAAGCAGGACTAAGTATTACCTATAAAATCACGAAAAAACAGTGAGTGATGTAATATGGACCTGCAACAGGCATTAACTCCTTCCCCCTCCCTCCCCCAACCATGAAGCCTGGACTTTTTGGGGCACACTGCTTTGGGAAACTCCTTCGCCCCTTGACTTATGGATTGGAGCCCCTCACAAAATTTCCCAGGAGAAGTAGCCATTTGAGACAATCACAAGAATGGGACTAAGGTGTCTTTGTCAGTAGTGCAAAGATTCGGGAGAGAGGTTTAGCTGATGAGTCCCACTATACTAGGAGTAGGGCTTAAGGTGCACACTGCCAGCAGTGCCAATAGTAAAGCCGTTTGGTAGCCTTAGGAAGCACAATGGTGTTAGCAGTTCTGGATGTGATGTGTTGTTTTATGGAGCTAGGAGACTGCCAGTAGGAGGAGATAAGGAGGTTAGGGTATGTCTACTCTAGCTCCCTAGTTCGAACTAGGGAGGCTAATGTAGGCATTCGAAGTTGCAAATGAAGCCCGGGATTTAAATATCCCGGGCTTTATTTGCATCTTCTAATCGAGCGCCATTTGAAATCCTTAGTCGAACTAACTGCCACGCGGCTGCGTGGCAGTCAAGCGTTAACTCGAACTAAGTCCTTGGTTCAAGTTAACTGTTACACCTCATTCCACGAGGTGTAACGGTTAACTCGAACTAAGGACTTAGTTCGATTTAACGCTTGACTGCCGCGTAGCCGCCGGGCAGTTAGTTCGACTAAGGATTTAAAAATGGCGCTCGACGGGAAGATGCAAATAAAGCCCGGGATATTTAAATCCCGGGCTTCATTTGCAACTTCGAATGCTTACATTAGCCTCCCTAGTTCGAACTAGGGGGCTAGTATAGACATACTCTCAGAGAGTGAGCATGCCGTGGTGACATATTCACAAGTCTGTATTGCAGGGAAATCAGAGCACATATTATAACTTTTCAAAGGACTGTCTCCATATTTGCCCTGACACCTGGGGGGATCTGCCACTTCCCCTTGGACAGATATAGAGTGAATGAGGCAGACACATGAGGAAGAGGAAGAGGAAGAGGAAGAGGAAGAGGAGGGTTTATGTAGAGGGGGAAGGCCAATTACTATAGGAAGTTGTGAGGATAGTTTGTATTTTTAAAAATAATGTTAAGTAGAGGGGCAACTGGGACAGTCTTCTATGGAATGGGAAAAACAGAAACACAAATTAATACATAATAGGTTGTGGGCTTGGTCACTTATTCCAGAGGGTGGAACAAATGGAAAAGGAGCTCAGGGGGCTATGGATTAAACTGGAATTTTTACAAATTTTAATCACCCCCCATTCAACACCTGGAACAATTAAATTATACACATTATAACCAAGGGAACATGTTTTTCTACTTGTCTTTCCTCCTTATCCTGTTTGTTACACTCATTTGTTGAATTTTTTCTTTAATGAGATTACAAACCTACAGTGAGTACCACACAGAACTTATGTTGAAATCAGAGCCGTAAGTTAGTGGAACTGCTCTCAGTGCATAAATGTAAACATGTATACAAGTCTTTATAGAGTTGGAAACTGAATTTGGAAATTATTCAAAGCAGAAGTTGTGGTTCCTCTAGATCTGTACAATGTCTTCCATAATAGCTCCCTCATCCTGACTAAGGTAGAACACCCATAACATAACAATAGTGAAACAGAACTTGTTTTCCTAGATAGATTATAGTGACTTCTGCTCCTATTTATAGGATGTAAGGGGCACTCTAAGAACCATAAAGACAAGGAGGTTCCTCTTTATGAACTTACATCATGGGGAAAATTTTGCTCCTACTGAAGTCACTTCCTTTGTCTGTAATGGGAACAGGATCATATGGCATTCCAGTGATTAATTTCTAAAAAAGACAGTTTGGTGAAAAGACATTTTATGAGGAGAGTCTAGGGTCAAATTTACTCCAAAATATAATTCTTAAAAAATATTCTTCTGCAAAACTGAAGAATATTAAAATCTTTCCTTTTAAAAAATCCAAGAGTTAAAAACAATATACTCCCAAAATAAATAAGCATTTCCCTGCTGATTCTGAAATAATAACACTTTAGTATTGACTTTGCATAAAAGCCTGAAAGTGAGAAGAACTACAAAATGATGATGAACATGAAAGTGAGTAGTTTATTTTCATTGTGCAGTCTGCATGGAATGGCAAAAATAAACAAGTACCATAAACTGTCAACAGTATATTATTTCCCATCAAATAACCTGGGAGTATTATTAGTAATGTAGGGCCAAAACTAGTGAAGTTAACAGGAACAAGATTTAAATCTGTTAGCTCAAAAATATTTTAAATATTACTTTTAATCAGACAGTATTCCTTTAAAATTATGAATCAGAGACTAATGAAATAAATTTGTATACACCAATATTGATTAGCTATTCGGATTCTGCACTGGGTGATTTTTTTCAAAATATGTTTTATAACAAAGACCAGTTTGCTGAACATTATACAGGTGCATAGAAGCTGCCAATCTAACTGAATGCATGGTCAGCATGATTTCTAAATGGGCCAGGAAGAAGTGACTGTATACCCCAAAGACAAGCTGTCAAAATTGAGGCTGCAGCTGATAAACTGATTACAAAGCTGCTTAAGACTTTGCTTGTAAACAAAAGCATTTATCAACTAATAATTTGCAATAAACTGATGTAACTCCCAGCTGAGCCCCAAACTGTAATTGTCTTTACCATCTGCCTGTTAAAATACCATTCTTCATCACTACACAGGAACAGAAGGGAGAAAATCTCCAACTACTACATAACTTGCATGCTTATAAATAATCTGAGAGCATTCCATACTTTCATTATTGCTGCAGGGTTTTGTACACTTAATTTCCTTCTTTCAGTGCTTTTCCTAAATTGGCAAAAAAAAATAATAAATACTGCCTGCTGCTAAAGAAAAAGAATTATATAAGTTCATCATACTCTGCTGTTTCTTAATTTTTTCTCCTTTTGCCACTCCATAGGAATTTCCTGATGGACGCCCCCTCAAGCACAACCTTGCAAATGAAACACTCAACTCCTTTTCAGCTTGTCACTTTCTATTACCTTTCTTTCTTATGCATTCATTTCTTGAAGTGGTGCATTTGCTTCAACAGGGCATCAGTTAAAACATGTTGGTTTCCTGTGGTGTGGTTTGCAAGGGTTTGTGGGATCCTGCAGGGATTGTGCAGAACTACAGAGAAAATCAGCAAAGCATTTTGCAGACCCCATGGTATGACTTCCTGAAAACTGAGTGAGTTTGCCCCATGCTTTCCTCAAGTTCTTTGTGCTCTTAATATTAAGAAAAGTTGTGAACTTTCAATGAATTTCAGAATTGACAGATTCAGATGTTCTAACGCTAAATGAGTGGTCCTTTTCTTAGATGTCCAAAATATTCAATGGTGTTAGAGAGAAAAAAACAGTATGATTGATAATTGGAAGAGAACAATTTACCAAGTGTCATGGTGGATTCTCTGTCACTGACCATTTTAAAATCTAGATCAAAGATTTGCTGAAAGATATCCTCTAGAAATTGTTTTGGGGAAAGTTCTATGGTACTAGGATGTCAGATCAGATGTTTACAATGGTCCCTTTTGGCCTTGAATTTTATGAATCTATGAACCTGTTCCCACACATATGAATAGGAAAAAATCTTATTAACTTCAATGGGTGCAAACCAGGGACTTGGAAAATGGAATAAAAAGATGCCTAATCTGATGATAACCTTGTAGGGATTATATTTGATCATTTTTTACTAGTCCCACCGCTCAAAGTATACAACTAGGAAATTCTCAAGCATAAGAGAATCATAGAATCATAGAATAGTAGAACTGGAAAGAACCTCGAGAGATCATCAAGTCCAGTCTCCTGCCCTCACGGCAGGACCAAGCACTGTCTAGATCATCCCTGATAGATGTCTTTCTAAACTGTTCTTATATATTTCCAGTGATGGAGATTCTACAACCTCCCTAGGCAATTTATTCCAGTGTTTAAGCAGCGTGATAGTTAGGAAGTTTTTCCTAATGTTCAACCTAAACCTCCCTTGCTGCAATTTAAGCCCATTGCTTCTTGTCCTATCATCAGAGGCCAAGGAGAACAATTTTGCTCCATCCTCCTGGTAACACCCTTTTAGATATCTGAAAACTGCTATCATGTCCCCTCTCAGTCTTCTCCTTTCCAAATGAAACAAGCCCAATTCTTTCCTTTATCCACAAGGCTGGATATCCTATCAAAGAAAGCTATCAGATTGGTTTGACATGATTTGTTCTTTACAAATCCATGTTGGCTATTACCTATCACCTTATTATCTTCCAGATGTTTGCAGATGAATTCCGTAATTACTTGTTCCATTATAGGAGGCCCCCCAAGATGCGACTGCCGAAGTTCCGAGCCCCCGCACTTACAACCATTTTTGTAAGTGCGGAAGGGGCCAGAAACCCCCGACTTACGTCCTCGGTCCACATTTACGATGGCACACGGCGCCTACCGTAAATGAGGGTTCGAGTTACGATGCCCCTGACTTGCGACGCTTTTCTGGAACGAATCGCGTCGCAAGTTGGGGCCTCCTGTATCTTCCCCTAGCACAGAAGTTAAACTGACTGGTCTGTAGTTTCTTGGGTTGTTCTTATTTTTCTCTTTATAGATGGGCACAGTATTTGCCCTTTTCCTGTGTTCTGGTATCTTTCCCAACTTCCATGACTTTTCAAAGATGATAGCTAAAGTCTCAGATACCTCCTCTATCAGCTCAATTATTCTATGATGCATTTCATCAGGCCCTCCTCGTGCCTTGAAGACATCCAACTTTAATAAGTAATTTTTAACTTGTTCTTTTTTAATTTTAACTTCTAAACCTACCCCATTTCCACTAGCATTCACTATGGTAGGCATCCCGTCACCATCAATCTTCTTGAAAAAAACCAAAACAAAGAAGTCATTAAGCACTTCTGCCATTTCCAATTTTACTGTTATTGTTTATTTTATTTTTTTGTGTGTGTTGTAATGACAAATGGCTGCAAAGAACTTATACACTACAATGATGTGTGTAACACAAAAGCCAATTAATAAATCAGTTAATACATTACGTAAGGATTATGCACATGAGTATATGCTGCAAGATAGGGATCATAATGATTATGGAGTTGTACAGCTAAGTTACAAACAAAAAATTAGACTGAGGAGTGTCTTTGATGTATGTTACTATATATGTTTTTTTAAAATAAAATCAATTAAGGATTGAGTAGCTGAACCTAAAGAGTGACTTCAAATTTTTAGAGTCTGTCATTTCAAAAATTGAAGTTATTGGGAATTTCTTCTTTGTAATTAATGAAGGGTTTAAACCTTGAGATATTTAGACCTTGCTTTTCTATTTTATTTTCTGTTCACTTAAACATTCCAGGGGACCATACATTTTATTTATGTAAAGATATAATGTATAAGTACAATTTTTACATGTATGTTTTTATATTTTATTGTCACACATAAAACTAGTGACAAGAACTGATCCAACTGTATAATTGGCAAATTGGTGATTAAGCATTCTTATGTTTTTAAACACATTTTTTTACAAACATTTGCATGAATGTTTTTCAAATGTGTTCTCTTATTTTACCTAATGGATCATTAAAGCTTATTGAATATATATGAATTTAAGCAAATATTCTAATACAGTTCTTTGAGTAGCTATATTTTATTTCTAAATTTAAATTATTCTCTTTTTCATTAAAAACATTATCACAGAAATTGATCTAGTAATTTAAGGGCTTATTTTCTGACAAATGTAATTATTTTTTAAATTTCAGTTATTTTAATGCCATATGAGTAATGGTTAAAAATGATCACATGAAACCATTACATTAATTTTTCCTGTCTTTTGGAAATATTCTTTTTAATTTGATAGAATAAGTTAATTGCTAACAGATTTTTCCACACAAAATAAATCCCCAGAAGCACATTTTTAAAACAGTTCTCAGACAACATCAGAATAAGAGCTTGTGAAGAAATGTGATAACACCTCTGTTATAATCTCTGATCTTTTTGTTGGCAATTATTTGCATATGCTCCCAGTTCAATAATGACTTCTAGTGGTAAGTTCTTAAGGCATGTCAGTCACAAGAAGGCCACTGGAAAATACACAAATTGCCAGCAGATGGCACTCTATGCATAGCATGAACGCGTTCGGTGGGGAGGGAAGAAAGGGAAGCTATTATTTATTTAATTTTACCCCACCCTGAACACTTTGTTGCAACAAGGGTAACAAATATTAAGAGATTTTAGGCAGTCTGATTGAACATTCTTATAGACCTTTATATACTACTGTATAACCTTATGCTTGTTGCTTGTCTAGTACCTTTTAACAATCCGGTCATATTTTTGTGTTGTGCAATGAAGTAGAAGGATTCACACTATTTGACCTAAAGGTGTAGAAGGCTAAAGTGCTAAAGAATCATAAAGTGTCACATAAGAGAGTAACATCTCACTGCTTAGATACCTCTTTGAGGGGCTAATTGGAAATACCTTAAATAAACAGAGACAGATATGTGTCTAAAGAAGACTATAAGTACACGGGAACAAATCTAAATGAAAAATTATCAGAAAGAATCATAAAGCAAAAATACTGGTATTTGAAATCTTATTGGTTCATTTAAAGGGACAGTCAGGAAAAATCTCTCTTCTCCTTCAGGAGGTCATATCATTCACAACTTCTTTAAACCTGAAGAAACCCCTTAGCTGCACATTCATGCAACATTTGAATTTTTTCAGATATATTAATATTCTAACAAATATAACTAAATTGTGCAACTGAATTGCCTAGTTGACACAGATGTTGTTCAACTTAAATTTTAAGAGAAATGATAGAGAACAGTACATAAAAAGTCTGTGCAAACCTAGTAGTTGCCATAAAGGTGTTACAGAGAGTTCTGTGATGGACACCAAAGCTATCAGGAAAGTCAACGTTTATTTCTACATACACACAAAATTGGGCTATAATATTTAACGAGTTGAACATGACCAGTTTGGCTGGACCAGGATCCAGATCAGAAAAAGCAGTGATGCTGTTTCTTTCAGACCCCAGAGGAAGGATATGTCTTCAGAAGGTGAGCTGTGGAATGTGTTGAGCTATAGAAAGGCAATCCAGCACAAAGTTTTCAGGTCACTCGCTACCAATGTGTTTTAGTGCAGATACCATTATTCAACTGCAGATCCCAAACCTTCTTCTCAGCTACAAATCATTCAATTGCAAAGTTACCTAGCTAAAATTAACAGAGGAAATTATACAGCACCAGCCACTCACTACTAAGTATCTGAGCTGATGCTGGGGCACTGGAGGTTCGCTTCTACTTCAGTTAATGGTAAATATTAACATTGATAATATGGACCCTATGTGTAATGGCAAGATCTGTATAGAGAAGGCCTTTTGCATACACATCAGTTGCCTTAACAATAACATTCCTCCTCTTTTCCTGATCTCCATTGGGGTCTACATGCTGATCTAGAGAACTATGCGAGACCAGGGAGGATTAGTGGTCTCGCACAGTGGATAGGCTAGGGGTGCAGTAGATAAACACACTGTCAAGCAACTGATTCATGGAGGGTTTCCTGAACTGTTCTGTATTATCATCCCAGAGTCACCTTCCATGGGTTGTGAACCCTCTTAAAGAGAGAGCTATGGAGCATCCCCAATTGTTAAGGCCCTACCAGTGCAGCTGCATATGGAGCGTATCCAGGTTTCTGAGGACTCAGAAAGAGACTAACAATGCAGAGATGCAAGCACAGGGAACAACCTACAAGTTTAGGGCCCATATATTCTGATCCAGCATATTGGTCTACCACTAGCTATTTACTGCTGTTTATTCCCCCTGTATAAAATCCTATTAAATAAAGAAGGTAACTCTTGCATTCATTCCAGTGAGATTCTCTGTGCAGCATGGGAACAATACTTAGTTTGGTACTGCTACATTATATTGTCACATGGAAAGACATTCTGAGTAGCAAGAATTACGTACTGAATATACTATCTCCTGATCCTGTGTAACAATCTCAAGAGTCCAGTGTAGTTTATACTACTGTTAGTAAATCAAAGGATATGAAATGCATAAAGCAAAAGCAAAATAGCATTAAAGGATGCTTTGGGATAAGTTTTAGCTGTATGACTTCCACTTAAACAAATGGGAGTCATTCTTTGTGCAAATCTTCAAAATTTACCTCTTAGTGTCTCATGTAAATAAAAGAAAAATTCAGAGAGAAATAATTCCATATGAGTTGTCTCTTAGAAGAGCTCGTGTTTTTATATTGGGATAAAATTCTCCCAGGTGCAGAGGGCTACCACAAAACTCTGCCCCTTGTTGCGGGGCCGCATGGAAGCTGCAGTGACTGTGTAGATGGCCTATATGCCTCCTCTATGAAGCAGACAAAACCCACCTGGCTCAGGCTCTAGTTTATATCAATGATAGAAGAGAGGTTCAAAGCTTCAGGCCACCTCATTTGAAAGGGAGGTTTTTATGCAATAAATTGGAAGAACTCGTAATAACCATGACTCAAGCTACCTGGTATGCTTCAAAAATCTAACCTGCTATTAAAGCCATATACTGATCAACTCTAATCATACCACTTCCCCATCCAAAGATTCATCTTCACACTTCAATAGCCAAAGTTATTGGCAGCTAAATATTGCTTATGTCTCATCCTCCTGTTTACCCAGAACAAAGTATAACGAACATCTTGGAACTTCCTTGAGGTAGGAAGCCTGTCAACAATCTGGCACAATGTAAAAGTGTACTTCATCATCACCTATCCAACATATAACTCAGCACAAAAGACTGAATGCATTCTACTGAACACTAGCCTGTTGATAGTCAGAGAAACTCATGGTATCTATAACCTGCTGGAAATGCTTCGATATTTCACATTTTTTGTCACAAATTTAGCCCTCATTGCGGACAACCATCTGCATCTTCATCTTGAGGCACGTTTATACTTACCAGAAGATGGATGCTCTGGAGGTAGATCTTCTGGTGTTCGATTTAGCAGATCTAGTATAGACCCATAAATTGAATGATGAGGACAGCTCCCACCAGCATCCTGTACTCCTCCTTTTGTGAGGAGTAAGGGAAGCCAATGGGAGTGTTTGCTCCCATCGACCTACCCACACAGTGGATGCCGCCAAGTCTTAGCTTAAGGTAAACCAAACTCCAGCTATGCGTTTATGTGGCTGGAGTTGCATGCCTTAAGATGACCTTCCTGGTCTAGCATAGACCATGCCACAGATGCACTAGCATGCTCCATTGTTCCTTCTGTTACACTCTGGAACGAACTTAAAGGAGGAGAGAATGGGATGGGAGAGAAGATCAAGAAGGAAGCTTCAGAATAGATTGCCTCATTAAACAAGGCAACAAGTTGATGGTGGTGGAAAGACATGAAAAGGGGACTCAGGAAAGTGCATTACACTAAGCAAAGAGTACATGCCATGGGGAAAAGAAAGGAGACAAAAAAACACAGGTATGATGGAGCCTCTAGAAGGTTTTAAAGGTGATAATGAGAACATTGAATCACAATGGGAAATCACAGGAAGCAAGAAATGGGATTTAAGAAGACCAGACATGGTCATAGTATTTGGCTGAATAATTTTCTCAATAAATTTCTTGCAAACATTTGAAAGGCATGAGGAGGATTATTGGGAAGGTAAGGAAATTGGAGGTTGCAGCAGTGAAGGGATGAAAATAATTAAACTTGTCCCCATCCATGCTCTGGTTCTGGCATATTACCCCCCGCCTTCCTCCCCAGCCCCCGTATTCCTGAAAGAATTCTGAATGAATCCACCAATGTAGCTTCAAGGAATCTTGCTGTTACAGAGCACCACAGCCATCTTCTCCTTCAATGAGGCCAAATTAAAGGGCCACACTGTTCAGGGGAGCTGAAATGGAGCCTTAAACATATTTTAAAATTGTCATTAATACAAGGGATACAAAGATCACTACTTCAAAAAGTCAATCTTCTTATAATCTCATTCATTATTAATTATGATTAATAATGAATTATCCCTCTGTGCTTTAGGTATTTATCATGGCACCTCATGGAGAAGTTCTGTTCCACACAACAGAGTCCAGAAGAAAGCTAGGAGTGATGGTGAGGGTTGGAAGACCAGTAAAAAAGTGACAATCTAGGTGAGGGATCTGTAGCAGAGAGTGAATATTTAATATCCAAAAATACTCTGACACACAGTGACTGTCTACTTTTTCACCAATGTAAGTAATTATATTTCTTTACCCATTTTTTTTATCAAAATCATTTCCAACTTATTTCAGTCTGTCACAATAATATTTTCATATGAGGAGTGTTGTAACCTAATTCCTTCATTTGAATAATACATTCATTTTTAATTACTGCAACTTGATCTCAGATTATTCAAATAACTGTTTCATTTTTATGCTTACCCTGACCCCAGTGTATTTATAGGCTTTTATCCTTACCTGATACCAGTGTAATGTAATTATAGATTGTATTTTAATCATCTACTATATCCTAGTGAGTTTGTTTAAATCACTCAAATCCTGAGTCTTTTATTTCTATGCCTTTTAAAATTCTACAATGGCATACTCATTGCATAAAAGCAATATTTTTGTAGTTTACTACAATGAATGAACATTTTGCATGCATTGCTGGCCATGTTTCTCATTTAAATTTTAAAAAGTCACCATACAGAACTCTATGTAAAATGAATAACTGACTTGTAAACAGGCTTGGGGCAGCTCATCACTTGAGATCTTTGTTCTTAGCTCCTGCTTGCTTACTAATACTGTATGTTTACAAGATATTTAGCACAATTAAAAAAAAGTTCACCACATTTTAATCTAACTACAAATGCAATTGTGCCTAGAAGTCATGAACAACAAAAAGTTCATTTTTTTTTTACCATGGATGTCAGGTGACTGTAAATAGGAATTCTTTGTTGAGTCCAGCAGATAAATGTTTGGGGGTGCCTAAATTATCATTAGTCAAGGTAATATTTTGGATTTCACACTTACCACTTTTTCTCCAATTGGGATTTTACTCTAAGAAGTGTGATTTATTCTGGGATCATTCAGTTTGTTTTGGTAAGAACTTTGAATGCAACAAATCCAAATTTCTTTTTTCTCCTAGTCTTGATTCATGAGTTAGTCAAACTTGACAGTGTTTGGCAATGCTGCTGATGCAAGACAGGCACATAATCTCATAAGTATGTTTTTTGAAAATGATGTTACTTTGTTAAATACTTGTCAAAGCACCAGGATCCTTCTTTTGATCACATAGATTTTTAGTCCCTATAATGGTCATTAATTTAATCAGACTAAGGAAATATTACAAGTGCTTTCTAAAAAACATCTCTTTGGTCGTAATATACACTAAAAAAATGGTAACAGACCTTTTCCGGGGGAAGAAAAGTTTCACAATGTGATGCACTGTAATATCCTGTCTGTAGTTTTAAGCCATGATCCAGTCTCCAAAGCTGTTCTGTATTTGTCTGACTGGACCATATGTCCAGCTGTGGGGTAGAACTGCTCACGCTATTCCCACAAACTGGATTTTGCTGCTTTAGCATCTGTGTTTTGTGTTAGAGAGGGGAAGTAGAACAATTATCACAAGAATCAAAGGTTTGTGAAACTGTGAGTGACAACAGATTTGGTGGCATCAGAGCCACTGGGACATCTACTAAACAAGGGAGATAGCACCACTGTGGGAGAGGAGGAGCTGCTGAGATCAATTTGACCATCTTTCCTATGTTAGTAACATTGGAGCAGCCAGGAGGAGAGTACAGAAAGTGGCAAGAGAGAAATATGCAGATTCTAGCAGGTCAGAGAGAAAGGGATTCTAGTTTCCAATATCTGGAAGAAGAAGAGCTTGTGGGGTAAAGAGAAGAGGATCTTCCTCCCCATATCTAGGAAAGACAAAAGAGTCTGAAAGGCTTTTTTCCTAGGCTACGTCTACACTGCGCAGTTTTTTCGGAATAAGCTATTCTAGAATAGTTATTCCAAAATAGCTTATTTCAAAATACCACGTCTACACTACAGGGAAACCTCAAAATTAGTCCAAGGCAGACTCCCTTAATGTAGATGTGCTATTTTGATTTACAGCCCCAGGAGGAATAACTTAGAATGGCCCTGGTGAGGGGCTATTTCGAAGTAGCAGAAGTGGAGAGTCTACACATGCCTTATTTTGAAATAGCTATTTCGGAATAGGCGTTATTTTTCATTGTATGAAGTTTACAGAAGTCGGAATAAGCTGTCTGTTATTTCAAAATTATTTCAAAATAATGGAATTGCTGTGTAGACGGCTCGCATAGGAATAACAGCCGTTATTCCGAAATAACTTTGCTATATAAACACACCCCTAGAAGCCTCCAAGAAAAAGAAAAGAGAGCCTATTTCTAGGAGCCACATGGGGAGGGGGCAGAAAGAGTAGCATGCCCTCCAACCAAATGGTAAAGAAAAAAAAAACTACTCCATTGTCCTTTAACCAGTCATTGAAAATGTCCAGTTCTGTCCTCAGCTATGCTAGTGTAATTCCTGCTAAAGGCAATGGGAATGTTGGGTACATATCTATGAACAAAACTGGACTTTATGGATGTAGACAGGAAACTAAAAGCTAAACTTCCTTTCCACCAACTCTTGGTGAAGTCCATGTATTTGGAGCACTTGCTTTGTTTTCTATAGTGCTTAAAAACAAAAACAGAAATAGAAAAAAGGGAGAATATGTTTAAGGAATCAATACCTATGCTACTATAAGGCTTTGGTAAAATTAATTATAATAGGAAAAAGGGGGAGCTACTTTATCACCAGCACAGGAAAACAGAAGGCTACTAACTGCTACTTAAATATTTATATCCATGTTTGGTAGAAATTCTGGTATATCCAGGTTTCATGTTCTCGGACCTGGTTTATAAACTAAACTGATATATTTCCACAGGATACACATCTAGGCCATTTCTGTAAGATCTAAAATGTGTATGCATTTCCAATAGAGCACAGATCATGGTGAAAAAAACCCAAAATATCACTTTTCCTTATAAAACACTAATTTAGATTGATATGAGCCAAAATATTTCTATACACTCATTTATTGATTTATTTCAATAAATAAATATATTGTGTGAATGTAGTGCTTATGAAAGATACTGGATTTGACTCTTCTGGATGCTGGAAAAGATAGTGTATCAGCGGGATGGCATTCATAGGCTAAATCTTCATTGTGCTACAGTGAACACTATAGTATTGTGTATTGCAAAACATATCAAAATGTTGTCATCTAAGGCCGCGTCTACACAGCTGGGCTTAACTTGAAATAAGCTATGCAAATTGAGCTATGTCAATTGTGTAGCATATTTCAAGTTTTGGTACTGTCTACACAGCACTTATTTTGAAATAGAGCACTCTTCCTCTGGCTTCCATTAGTCCTCATACAAGGAAGGTTACAGGAGTCGGAGTAAGAAATCTTCCATCTTGACAGTATTTCGACATTATGTTGAAATAATTGCTGGCTGTGTAGACGCGGACTCTATTATTTCAAAATAACTCCAGTTGCTATGTAGACATAGCCTAAGTGCCCTGTATGGATGCCGCTGGCATGAACTAAAAACTAAACTACTTTAATATACTTTAAACTACTTTTAGTTTGAGTCACAAGCATTTACCTGACATAGATTGCCTGCAACCCTTTGGTGGGCTCTGCAATTCACATCCCTGTTGTCCATACCATGGCCCAGTGTACGCAATCCCACTCATTCATAGATTCTTGGGCCAGAAGGGAACATTGGGTATGTCTAGACTGCATCCCTCTGTCGGCAGAGGGGATGCAGATTAGCAGACATTGTCGACATGAGGCAAGGATTTAAATATCCCGTGCCTAATTTGCATAAAAATGGCCACCGCGTTTTGCTGATTCAGCACTTTGTTGGTAAAAAGCGGCAGTCGAGAGGGGGATCTGTCGAGAAAGAAAGCCTTTTTCGACAGATCCTGTAAACCTCCTTGCAGGAGGCATACGGGATCTGTCAAAAAGGCTTTCTTTCTCGACAGATCCCCTCTAGACTGTCGCTTTTGGCCGACAAAGTGCTGAGTCGGCAAAACACAGCGACCATATTTATGCAAATTAGGCACGGGATATTTAAATCCCTGCCTCATTTGCAATGTCGACCTGCCTAATCTGCGTCCCTCTGCCGACAGAGGGATGCAGTCTAGACATTCCTATTGTGATGACATAGACTGAGCTCCTTTATTACAAAGAATCTCTCCAAAATAGTTCCTGAAGTACAGTTTTGACAAAAAAAAAAAAATCCAGTTTTGGTTTAAAATTTGTCAGTGGTGAAGAGTTCATCATGATCCTTGCTAAATTGTTTCAAAGTTATTTATCCTCTGTTAAAAATGAACACCTATGCCTAGTCTTAATTTGTCTAGATTTAACATCCAGTCATTGGATCATATTACATCTTTCTCTGTTAGACTGAAGAACCCATAATCAAATATTTGTTTTGTTCCCCATATAAACTGTGATCAAGTCAGCTCTTAATCTGTTATTTGTTTACCTAAACAAGTTCTTTAAATCTGTCTCTACAGGGCATGTTTTCCTAATTTTTTATCATTCTCATGGCTCTTCACTCTCTTCTTGAATTGGGGGACACCAGAATTGGACTCAGTGTTCCAGCAGCAGTTGCACCCATAGACAAATACAGAGGCAAAATAGCCTGCCTACTCCGATTCAAGATTCCCATTTATGCATTCAAGGATTGCATTATTCCTTTCGGCCACACCGTTACAACATGAATTCATGTTCAGCTGATTATCCACCACAACTCGCAAATGTTTTTCAGAGTCATTTCTTCTTGGAAGTAAGGCCTAATTTTCTTTTGTTCCTGAATGTGTACATATCTATTTAGCCATATTAAAACAGATATGGTTTGCTTTTATCCAATTTACTAAGTGATCCAGTGTGCAATTTAAGTGATCCAGTAATCTGTCCTCTTTATTATTCCCCACTCTTTCAATTTTTGTTGTTGTCTCCAAACTTTATCAGTGATGCTTTTGTGTTTTTTCCCCCACGTCACTGACAATCACATTAAACAGTGCAGTACCAAGACTGTATCCTTTTGGAACCCCATTAGAAACACTCCTACTTAATCATGATTCCCTGTTTGCATTTACATTTGGAGACCTATCAGTTGGCCACTTTTTAATGCATTTAACATGTGCCATGTTAATTTTATATTGTTCTAGTTTTTAATCAAAATGTCATGAAGGTCCAAGTCAAATGTGCTACAGATGTGTATTACATCAAAACTATTACCTTTATCCATCTAACTAGTAATCTCACTGAAAAAGACATCAGGTTAGTTTCACAGGATCTAGTTTTCATAAACCCATGTTGATTGCCTTTAATTAGATTACTCTTCTTCAATTCTTTATTAATCTAGTACCTTATCAGCCACTCTATTATCTTGCCAGGGACCAATGTCAGACTGATAGGCCTATAGATGCTAGCAGGTACTTGGTTACATGATTAACCAATAAGTCAAGGCTCATAGGTTAATCCTAATGGTTACCCCCTCCCCTGCTGTCTCTGTATCAGAGGCAGCAAGGGGCAGGGGAGGAGGGAGCCAGTGCCCATGGGGAACTGTGGAGCCTCCTGCACCCCCAGACTGCCTCCCACAGAGGCAGCAGTTCAGGGGATCATGCAGGAGCCAGTGACCAGGTGCAGCCAGCTTAAAAGTCGACTCCTCCCTGCACTGCTACCTCTGTTAGAGAGGCAGCAGTACAGGGAGTAAGGGGGAGGCAGGCAGGAGCAGTACACACATACTTGTGCAGCTGCCTTCCCCCTGGGAGCCAGTGCTTGCGGGGTGCCGGCTTAAGCTGGCTCCCCACAAGCACCAGCTCCTACCTGTCCCCCTGTGTGGAAATGTGTAACCACTAAAAATTTCAGTGGTTACACATGTACACAAATAAGTATTTTTAACATCCCTAGACACGCCTAAAATGACATAGGCCATCCCATTTTACCCTCATATACTGGCACAATATACTGGCACAAAATACCTCCCAGTCTTCTGAAACTTCCCCAGTGTTCCAGGACATACTAGAAATCAACCTTAACAATCCTGTGTGCTCTTCAACCAGAACTTTTAAAACTGCTAGGATTCTTTTGGCTTTAAGCTTCTCACATCCTCCCCATTTCTAACCTGACCTAAAATTCACCACCATTATGAGTAAAAGGGTAGATCAGCTTTCACGGTCATTCAGTCATTTGGCTTGTCTTGTGAGACTGTCAGCTAAGGTGACACTTGTGTTGGGGACACTTATTCACTGGAAACAGCCAAGGGAAGCTAATGACTTTGCAGCATGATTGATTCTGGTTGAATTTAATAGAGTGATCTAGAAACGAAGGTGTCTATTTCTCTTTATTAACCTCCTTAGCAACATAGTTCTCATCTTTCCATTTTCAAAATTAGTTATCCCCTTTGCTCTTATCAATAGATGCAGGCAATTTATATGGAATGCCCTTTAAACATTCTTGGATGGGAACATGGTCCCTAATAATCAAACTTGGTGCAAAGACTGCTTCTTTGGCATGTCTATATTCATAGCCATCTGTTAGGGTGGAATTGTGCCTACTTACATGGATATATGCCAGGTTTAACAAGAGATAGGTGTCATCCAAATGTAAGTTTCTAAGAATAGGCTCTAGAAAATAGTAGGAACACTCTTCTCCAAAAGGATCCTCGTGGTGACAAGTGTAATACCAGATTTCTTTAATACTGATGTCTATGGGCTTTATAATCTCAAGCAATTACTTATTTTGTATCTTTAATCAAACTTCTTCAAAGCTGGACATTGCAGTTGCTGAAGTAAAGTTATGCATTACGCCCTCAGCACTGATCATCATAATCAGATTATTTAGTCTAACCTGAAGGTCAAACAACAGTAAAATAGAAGACATGGTCCTAGTTACAAATATGCCTTTGGAAATCCTCCACAATCGGTAATTTTTCTTAAATAATGACTGGAGAAAAACATCACTCAGCAACTCTGCCTCAGAGAAAGTATTCCTATCTCAATACCACTTCACAATCTATAGGTCTGTCTCATTGACCATAGAAAATCTTTACACAAGTCTCGGCTAGGAATCGTATCTCAAACTGTAGTTGAATGGTTGCCCTCTGAGCTTATTTCATTCAATTTCTCAATACACAGCTAGAAATATTCATCATCAAAGTAGAATTATTTTGTACCTCTAGCTTTCCAGTACAGCTGGGAATGTGAACTATATCCACATATGATATGGCGGCTCATGAAATGAGACGAGTACAATAATTTTAAATAGTGTTACAATATGAATATGCAGATAACCCATAATCTCAAATAAGATATAACATATGCAATTGATAATACACTAGGAAATCTGCAACAAATCACACATTAAGCTCAATGTAAATTTGCTGTAACTGAGGCACAATGTGGACATTTTCAGTGGCTTACAGTTAAAAACAATGGTTGCTGTAAGAGATTGGAGAATGAGAGTTTGCTGGTATTCTGCTCAAAGTACATCAGGGTTTCTTGATGCACAATCACCCTTTGAACAAACAACTAGTCCATTCCCATAGTGCTATACTATATAACCATAAATAAATCTCTAAAAAAGTTTCATATTATTTAAACAGCTTCGACGTCTCTCACACAGTAGTAGTCATAGCCAATGGAGCCACAGGAAACCAATAGCTCTGACTTGTTTCTTAAATTAGTGCCAATTCCTGCTGATACATCTGCTCATTCTTATATGGCTCCATAAGCTGCTGAAAAGGCAACCTCTCTGCAACAGGTGAGCCCATTTCATCCAGTGCAGCAGCTAGAGTATATGGTTGTGGATTAATCACATCTGAAATATGCCAGACTCCTACTATCACAGGTGACTGTTCCTCTCTCAGCTTGTCTTTCAAAGCTGATATTGTTGTACCAGTGCTCTGAGGATAAGACCTTCTGCCTCCACTGTTTGGTTTGGCTACTGCTCTGGAGACAGGACAGGTACATTACCAATAAACTGATTATCTGGTTTAAACATTACATCACCCTGGGTATGATATTTGAGTTTCAAGGTTAACAGCCTTATCTCTTTTTTCAGAGTTTTATCCTTCTTCTTCTCTCTTCACTGCAGACTTAAGAACCTTCTTTTCCAAGCCAAGCAATGATGCAAGATGCAAAAACAACTCTGTCAGTAACTGTGATTCATGTAGCACAATTCACTAGGTGCAGTCTCACTGTGCATTACACATAAAAGCAGTAAGAACTTCAGGGAGATGGTCCCACATGCATTAAGGCAGAATGATCCTGTACCAAAGTTACTCTGCTCTTTGATTCCAGCTACTCTGATCTTTGATTCCAGTATGATTTTGCTACCACTTGGCTATGGTTTTGTAGAACATGCTGGAGAAAAAAAGGAAAGGGATCAGGGCCACAGATGCAGATGCTGCATGAGCTGTATCCTAATTGTGAGGACTAGGAGGTGCAGCAGAGGACAATAAATGTGGGACTGAAGAACCTTAAGTGAAGCAGATATTTTAGATTTGTGCTTACTTGACTCTTTTGGTAAATTTCCCACCATAGCTGCCATTGGTGAAGCTGGATCAGTAGGGGGCTAACTCCGGGAAGCTTCCCACAAAGTGTAATGAAAATACAGCCATTGGAAATATGAGTTGTCAAAGATGATAGAAGAGTTGAAGAAAGCTATTACTACTATGGCCACCATATCACCAATGGTAATAATACACATTTATCCTAAACACTACATGCAGGGGGGTTATATATTCGGTATATTCCCATATAGTATATATTAAAATCCTCCTGTGCCCAGCACATTCAATATAGGAAAACTTAGCATGCAAAACAATATGAGAGCTTATTCCATTTCTCTTATTCTGAGTATTTCCCAGATGAGTCATAGAATCTGCAAGGGAATCCTGGTGCCAGCTCAAAAACTGACTCCTGAATTTGTTTTCCTTAAGATGTCTAATTTCCAGGAGAAAACCCCCCAGATGTCATATAATGTCTGCAAGCATGGAAAAAAATCACAAAAATATACCTTGCCAAAAATTAAAGCAAAAAGTGGGACAGTGCATTGTTATGACAATAGTCCCAAGTGTCAGTTATGGATCATACACAATTGTGGTTGCCAAGTTAATTTACCATTACTTAATATATCACTGATATGCCATAAATCAGGGATGGGCCACATCTGGTTTGGCAGAGCATTTTAGTTGGATGCAACAGTCCAGCTTGGAACATGCAATCTGGCAGTGCCAAGGCCAGAAAGTGGCAGAGTGGGATATTGTGGGGGAGGGCCACAGATGTTCATCATGAAATGCCTTGGCAAGAGGCAATGGGCTAGCCTAGGGAGTCAGGCCCAGTCCCGCAGGATGGGAGCTGCTGCTGTGGGGGTAAGTGTGAGGCAGGTTCACTTTCTAAGTGCCACAAGCATCCCACCCTCAGGGGCAGGACTCCACCAAAGGAGTTTAGTAGATTTAGTGGCCCTCTATTACTTTAGTTGCCCACCATTGGCATATATATTGTACGCTTGAACTGATTTTATAAAATAGTCATCCAAGCATTTATGTACAAGCCATAAGATACCTGATATTAGGTCTTGCTAATTCACGTCTAGACCACAATAAGTGTATCAAAATTCCTTTTTCAAGATAGATGTGGGGATCATTATACCAAATCAAAATGATTATCCACTGATGCTAAGATTGCACATGATGAGTGTGGTATAAAAACCATACACAAATGAATTCCAGATGCATGAAGGCAGTGTGTTTGTCTTCAATGATGCCTGTCCACAGCACTACAATTTCAGTGTACACTTTGTGCATGCTAAATTCAGATCTTAATATGACAGCAAAGTAAGAATATTTTCCTGTACGAGTTAGAAAGATATGTGTTTTTGTGTTCTGTACGAGTTAGATGGATACATGTTTTTGTGTTCTGTTAAATGGCAGGGGTGTAAGGTAAGGGCTAGTGAGGAGAAGATATGAAGGGGAGGTAGAAGAGGAAGAACAAGAGATTTTTGTTTTCTGATTCAGAGTTAGGCTTGCTGAATGCCGTATCACAGAAGACTATACAAAGACCCTTCAATCCCATTACCTGGGGAAACTGTGCCTGCAAAATAGGGCCTAATTGCTCTTTTATTGTAAAAATGTCCATGCCTTTTCTCCTGTAAAAAGAACATGTTGAATTGCACAATAAAAGCTTCCACCACTACATTACATTTTCAGTCATAAATATAACTTTCACAATGTTGGATTTTAATAGGCTGGGAGCTTTCTTTTATTAATGTTGACACCAGGGTAAACTAGAGGATTGTAATGGACACAGGGTATAATTTATCTTGAATGTATTAAAACTCCTTTTATACTTTTTTTTAGTTCCTGAGACTCAGCAAAGCCAGAAAAGGAAATAAAAAGTGATTTTAACCTTTAACATAAATGTTATAACCTCAAGCTACCAATCAACCCGTTCTGAGTTATACCAGCATAAAATATACCACAATAAGCTGCCAAGTGCATTAACTTTGATTTTAGACTAGAAATGGGAGTAGAAGAGAAAGCTCAATGTGCTTTTTCACTAATTTCAATTAACAAAACCATGAAATAGATGACAATTTCAAAAGTCCAATTTATCACTGGACATTCAGTGCTTATTTATGACAAATATGGATCTGTAGTTTATAGTCATAGAAATAGTTGGTGAATCTTTCTTCATTCTCATCTTGTGAGTGTGCTACACAAAGTGAGTAAGGTGATAAATTCAGTTCCAAGATGAGGATTTAATGTCCTTCTATATACCTGGCCCTTCCTCAGCTTCTGTGTTGCTAGCTTTGTTTAATTGTACATATTGAAACATCATAAAAAACAGAGTCTAGTCTTTACTACATTTCTTACAGTTTTGCATGAAAAATGCATTTACTAGTGTTACTAGAGTAAATGTGTTGTATGCTGAAAAATTCTGTCACTTTCTATTAGCTGTAAATTATCGACTAGTATAAACCCTAATTTCATTTGTCACATTCTGTTGCATTGCTGCTCTTCCTTGTTCCCATTCTGTCATTCTGGCAGGCCCACTCTGCCCCAGGTATCACGGCATCGCCATCTGCACCCGACATCTGTCTCTCTATTGATCACACGGGTTTAGCACTTGATCAAACTGAGCACGACAGAATACATCTCTTTTTGTAATACTGCCAATGCCAACTGCCGCATGAAATCTATTACAAAAGCATTCTTTTACCCTGTTTCTAAAACTGCAGTTGGATTTCTCTGCTTTTACAGAATTCTAAGAGTTGTTTTTCTTTAACTTCCATCAGTTGTGGCAAAGGAACAAAATGAACAAGCTTGTGAAAATGGAAAATGCAATAGTTTTATGCCAAAGTTTAACTAAGAAATTGGTTTATTCAAATCAAATTAAATGCTGGGTTTAAAAAAAAGGATAATAGTAACTATAAACTGATGGCTTTGCACTAGAGTGACAGTATACTTGAAGATACTAAGCAAATATCCCCGAGAAAATAATTCTCCATAGGAGGAGGTATCATTTACAGCAATATATCTTGATGAATGTAGCAAAGCACCAATAGCAGCAGTAAGGGCTTTGCATATATCCACATATAAGCTTCTAGTGGACAAAATGAAAACATAGCTACAGAGGCGTGATCAAACTCCCATTAAAATCAATGGGAAAAGTCACACTGATTTCAATGAAGGTTGGACTAGGTCCCTAGATCAGAGTTTGGGAAGTTCCAGTGTGCCAGCTACACATGGTTATTGAGGGTAGCTGCTGGCAAGTGGCCAGCCACTTTCTTTACCTGAGCATTGGCAGACATGGAGCCTTGCAGCTCCCAATGGCTGGGAATAGTGAACTGTAGTCACTGGGAGCTACGAGCCTCTGTGCCTGAGAACGTTCAGGTAAACAAAGCGTCTGGTGGCCTGCCAGCAACTAACCCCGACAAACCTTGTGAGGCCCATGGGCTGAAGATTCCCCACCCTTGCCCTAAATAAACTATTAGCTCATATTCTCTAAATGAGGCCTTAGACTAATGAAGATCGATCACAACATTTACTTCAATGGCGCTGCACCAATTTTGACAAGCACAGATATCACTGCTCTACAGCCAAAATGCTTCTGAAATAAATGTAGTCAAACTTTACTAATTCTGGGTCACTGAGAACGAAAATGATGCTTAAAATTGTTGATTGGCTCTAGTTTTCAAGATATGCTATTGGGTCAGTATACACGACCCTTGACTTGGGAATGGCGGAGGATAAGTGAGTTATAAAGGGAAGGGATCTCAATTTAAACCAGAAATGACTAAAATACATCTTTGACTGGATCTATGAATAAATCTATGACTGGGTTTGGACAGTACTTGCTTTTTAGGCAAAACAATGAATGATGCAACCTGAAGCTGGTATTGCATCATACATGATATGAATTGCATCATGTTATTCCTAGAAATCATGGATGATGCAATCATAACGAAGCTTACATCACTCTGCTGAACAAATTGCCCTATATCAGCTCTAGAAATCATACAGTGTCGTGCTCTCTTATTTGTCAGTGTTTGATTTTGCAAAGGGACACATTTCTGTTTAGCCAAAGTGAGCAGAGATGCCTCGTACTTGTGTGAACAGTGCAGATAACTTCTGCTATGTTTGTGGTGAAGTGACTTTTGCATCACAAAAGTGCAGTATAACCACTATGGTTAAGAAAGCCTATCACCTTTATTTTGGCTGCAAAATTGGAGATCAGGACAAGAGGTGGGCCCCACACATATGCTGCAACACTTGTGCAACAAATCTTAGCCAGTGGTTGAACAGGAAAAGGAAATCTATGCCTTTTGCAGTGCCAATGATTTGGAGAGAGCCAACAGATCATACCAGCAATTGTTACTTCTGCATGGTGCCTCCAGTTGGGAAAGGTGTGTCAAAGAAGAAAAAGTGGACTGTGCATTATCCAAACATTCCATCAGCTATACGCCCAGTACCCCACGGAGAAGGACTGCCGGTTCCTGATGCACCAGAATCATTCTCACTTGAGTCAGGCGAGGAAGAGGAAGAGGATGAAACTTCTGGTCCTGAACCATCAATGTCACAGGACCCACATTTTCTCCCATCCTCCTCCTCTGAACCACACCTCATAACACAAGGTGAACTGAATGACCTTGTCAGGGATTTGGAACTACCCAAGAGTAAGGCAGAGCTGTTGGGCTCCAGACTACAGCAGTGGAATCTCCTGGCAGGTGATGTTAGGGTTTCCATGTTCCGTGACCGTCAAAAGGATCTTGTCCCATTCTTCTTCATGGAAGGTGATCTTGTAGCCTGCAACAACATCGATGGTGTGATGGCAGCCCTCAACATCGTTCACGATCCAGATGAGTGGAGACTGTTCATTGATTCAGTCAAAGATGAGTCTTAAAGCTGTTTTGCTGCATAATGGCAATGTTTTTTTCCATTCCAGTTAGTCATGCAGTCCATATGAAGGAAACCTATGACAACATGAAACAACTTTTGAGGTGCATAAACTATGACCAACATCAGTGGCAGCTTTGTGGCGATTTGAAGGTTGTTGCTCTCTTGCTTGGTCTGCAGACTGGATACACAAAGTACTGCTGTTTTCTCTGCGAATGGGATAGTCGTGCAAGAGATTCCCACTACATCAAGATAGATTGGCCACTCCGACAGTCATTGGAGCCTGGGAGGAAAAGTGTTCAGCATCCACCACTTGTTGAATCAAGGAAGATTTTGTTACCACCCTTACACATCAAGCTGGGTCTGATGAAGAACTTTGTCAAGGCCATGGACAAAACACAAGCAGCTTTCAAGTACCTCCGTGGAAAATTTCCAAGGTTAAGTGAAGCTAAGATAAAGGATGGTGTCTTTGTTGGTCCTCAGATTCGTGAACTTCTTCGAGATGATGCATTTGACCGTGCACTGCGTGGCAAGGAAAAGACGGCATGGAAAGCCTTCCAGTTAGTGGCAATAAATTTTCTCGGAAACAACAAGGCAGACAACTACAGGTTGTTGGTGGAAAACCTCCTCAAGGCATACAAAGCCTTGGTTGCAACATGTCACTAAAGATACATTTTTGCACTCTCATCTAGATTTTTTCCACCGAACTGTGAAGCAGTGAGCGATGAGCACGGCGAGCGATTTCACCAGGACATTGCAACAATGGAGAAACGCTATCAGGGCAAATGGAGCCCATCAATGCTTGCAGACTATTGCTGGACAGTGACAAGAGATGCTCCATTTAATGAATACAAGAGACAAGCCAAGAAGCGCCGAGTAGACACCGAATAGGACTAAACTATGTACATAATAGTTTTTGCCTTTTGTTTCATAATAAATTTTATTTATATAACCCTTTTGCTGATTTTTAAAGTGTTACATAAACAGGACAGGTGAAATATTATCATGTAAAGCAACCATAAACACATGAAAAGACCTAGGTTTACAATTTATGATTAAAACTCTACTATCTACACAATATACATAGACATAAAATGTAAAAACTTAAATATCTTGGAAACAGTAGCCAATCAGTTGTTTTAATTGTCATATTTGAATTCAGCACATCAAAATACATAATAAATAGCACATTTGATCTCTGAAGCAGACGACTTCTAAAAAATTGTAGACCAGTGTATTTGGCCTATGTTAAGGGACAAACTGGCATGTGGGGGAGAAAAATCCTAGTAGTAGGCTTCATCCAAATCACCCTATAGCCAACTATGACACCAGAATGAAATGCCACTCAAAGGAGACTGTGCAGAATTTCATAAACGTCTTCCACCTCTTTTGTTCTAGTATATTTTGATTAGCAGTGAAATAGTTCACTACGTTGGCATACACTGTGTTATAATTGTCAAAGTTAACTCTCCCCTTATTTATACCAGCTGCCAACAGACCCAATCAGCAATTCCAACAATTGAGACCAACAATGTATAAGAGGGACGGGCAAAAGTCGCTATGCCATGCAAGGGGGAAACCTCTAATATTTGACTAACCAGCTTGAAAACAGCTTTGCACCACTGCAGTGCATAGTTACGTTGGATCCCTTCTCAATTAAAACCATTTCAAAAGAAAGGTTTGGGAGTCCAAGATGCAAGTTACCAGCAAAACGTACTAGTTTGCCAAGATAACATAAGCATACACACAGATAAGGCTAAAGGAGAAATTTAAGGATAACACTATTTATAACCATACTAAATTTGCCTACCAAACAAACGATCAAAGAATAACAATCCATATTTTTTCATGCTAAAATCTTTAAACTTCCCAGAGATGGATATATTATTTCTCTGGACAACAATGTATTTTATATTTGCCTTATAAATGTACTTTTTATTTCTAAAACAACTGACAATTTCCTGTTTAAGAACTGTTCAGTAACAGAACAGCCTCAAGATGTATGTTTCATTTTAAATATATGTGTAAATTACATTGGAAAAAGCAATTTCACTGTCACCAGCAATCAAGGATTTTTAAAAAATTTAACCAGAATCGAGAATGTTAAAAGATTATTTTCCATTTTTAAAGACAGTATTCGTTACAATGTAGGAATTAGACTGAGATCTAGCAATGTATTATTCATAAGATTTTTTGTAGCAAAATACATTAGAGTATATAGTTAAAACAACAAATTAATATTTTAGAGCTAATTGAAATTGTTCTTCCTATAAAGATTAAGCTTCTTCCCACCCTACACACTTCAGTCATTAAAATCACACTTTTAATGCCTTCTCTAAATGATGTCTCACATTAATGCAAAGCTATATTAAAGCACTCAAATGACCAGTTCTTTTGTAATGCATTCTATATGATCAGACATTGGGTCAAAGCTGGGCAGTGTGTCTGAAGTGGTATCAAGTGGAAGCTAATTAAAATATATTCTCTACAGAACTTTGCAGAAAAAAAGAGACCAGTAATCATCAGAAGGTAGAGTTTGAAAATGGCATTTCTGAAAAGCTTGCAGTGTGATTTATTCTATTTGCATAAAGATACTTTTTTGGAATAAAGACTTAAGATGGCATGCATACTTTAATTGCAAAGTACTTTACTTGATTCTTGAGAATATCTAAAACCTTTTATGTGATTCATGGAATTTATTCAGCATGTTTTAGGTTTCTTTACAGAAGCAACACTTAGATACCTTTTCCCAAGATCAATCTTAAAAACAAAATAAGTTTCCCATATGCAACAGATTCAGCCAACTGTTTGATTAGACTTCACTGTTCCATAACAACTTAATGTTCCACATCGAGGCCATACTTCATATTTTGATCTCCTATTTTTTGTATGTATGCAATGAATATTCAAGCTCCAAAATGAATAAAATCTTTCACCTGCTCATCCAAATCCATGAAGCAAGATTGCTCAGTCTTTTAGGCCTTGCAAGCCAGGCTCCATAGCACAGAAGGAGAACCTGATCAACCTACATCAAACTTTGTCTGCAGTAACTTACTTTCACAGCTTTGAGAACAGGAGAGAAAATGTGACAGACTGTCATTGCCTCACCACTTCACATGTGCATTCTCTAAGAACTCCACAGTGGACAAGCTTTCATGAGAATAGGAAGAAAGATGAAAGCATATTGTGAATCTGCCTCTTTCCCTCTTACACATTTTCCCCAACTCAGTTCCTCACATTTTGTCTTCTCTCCAATCCCATAATTGGAGAGAAACAAGGGACTCTATAACTTTGACCAAATCTTTCCTCTGCCGTAACTGCATGACTTTTCCACTTAAGTAAAATCACAGAAATACGACTTTTCACATGAGACCATTGGTTCATCATAGAACCCTTGGTCAGTGACCAGGCCTCTCTGTGTCTCTCTTTAATGAAAGCTGAATTTCAGGAACATTGATGTTGAAGAAGAGAATAGGGAAGTCCAGAAAATGGATTTTCTAGTCAATCTTTAGAGCAGTCAATGGGTTTTATTTATAAAACTATTGCAAATACAAATATACACATCATATACTTTTCCTTACAACAACCAGATGTGTTGACTTTTTAAATTTATAATATCCTTTTGTTTCATATAAGTTTGAACCTGTTAAAATCACAGTTCAGGGAATGAAGTAAAAAAGGTTGATTTTGTAGACAAGGTCTGGCAAACAATAGCCTCATCCTTAAGTCTTTCATTCACTTCACTTACTCTTGGGATCATTTCATCATGAACTTTTTACATCTGAGTTGAATTACAAACTGGGCCTGGGACTTTGTGTAGGAGTCCTCAATTCTTGAAAAGCGTTTAAGACTGAGAGTGAACATATCTGAGGTTCTTTATTATAAACCTATCACTTCTTAAATCTTGTGTACCTTGAAATTTATTCATCTTAGATCTATATTAATAGCTGTTTGAGGACACATTTTGGATTTAGTTCTTTCTTAAATAGCTCTGAAAGTTGATTTGTGCCTACTCGGGGACAAAGGTCAAGAAACACGTGCTGCCCTTTGCCATTCGGCTTTTACTTCTGCTATGCAAGAGGACAGTCTAAATGATTGTCAAGGTCCCTTCTGGCCTTACAGTCTCTGAATACACATGCAATCCTATAAAGCATCTTTATTAGACCTGGAGTCTAAACAGAAGCTGTGGCTACCAAACTGTGCATTTGGTAACACACAAGCTGCTTTCTTCTGGCTTGACTCTCAGATGCAATTACTGTATGAGGAAATCAAACTAAGGATCAAAATAGTGGTATAGCTGAGTTGTGCAAGGTAAAGCTTCATACTCCTTTTGCATTAGTGCAATAGAGCTCTGACCATGTCATTTCTCCTGAAAAGCTCCCTACACTAAGGGTGCATCGACATAGCAGCGCTATTTCAGAATAACGGCCGTTATTCAGAAATAACAATGCAAGCATCTACACAGCAATTCTGTTATTTCAAAATAAATTTGAAATAATGGACAGCTTATTCCTACTTCTGTAAACCTCATTCCACGAAGAATTAACACCTATTCTCCACCTCACTGATGCTATTTCAAAATAGCTCCTCCCCAGGGCCATTCAAAGTAATTACTCCCCAGTGCCTCCTGGGGCTCTAAATCGAGGTAGCACATCCACAGAAGCCTGCCTTGGACTAATTTTTAGGCTTCCTTGTAGTGTAGACATGCTATTTCAAAATAAGTTATTTCGGATTTTTTTTCTCCAAAATAGCTTATTTTGAAATAAGTGTGCTGTGTAGACGTATCCTAATATGCCAAGTAGGGATTGTTCCTCCTCCCCCAACCAAAGGAATCCCCATTCCTTTTTCATTACTAAGCAGCCAGCCCTAAAGGGGCAAAAGAGCACCAGATTTCTGGTCCTAATGGTCTCCTGATGGATAAAAATAATAAAAGCCAGATGTAAGCTCTGGTAAGACCTCTTAGTAAACATCATGAAAAGAGGTGAGGGGTCAGTTGGAAGGAGAGTAAGAAGAGCATGAGAGGGAAGTTTCATAAATTCATGAATTTTAAGCTCATAAAGAATCATTAGGATAAAATAGTCTGAGCTGCACAACACAAGTAACAGAATTCCATCCAGTGATTCTAGCATCTACCCAAATGTTCGTGGTTCAGTTCGAGCATGCAGCCTTGATTTAAAAATCCAAACGATGGAGAATTTACCACCTCCCTTGGTAATCTAGTTCAATGCTTACTTAGCTTCCATATTTTTAAAAAATTGCATTTTATTTCCAATTTGAACTTTGGTAACTTCAATATCCAATCTTGTATCATGTTATGCCCTTGCCTGATAGCATGGATGATGGGTATAAGTGGCAGAAGAAGGCAATGCCTTCCCAAACTACCAGCTTGGCCCAGTCCGCACTCTGCTCCCAATGCCAAGCCCCCACCTCCTTTTCTGGTATCTTCCTTAGTATCCTGGGGCTTTCTGTGCTTCAGTCCTGCTGAAGATAGGGAAGCTGGTCCTGGGCACTACCTGTGCTTTGGGGCTAGGGGAGCTGCCTGCTGTGCACCTTCAAGGGCTGTGGGGCTGTGTGCCCACCCTTCTCAAGCTCCAGGGAAGGCCACATGCCACCTGCCCTCCCTCTCCCCCATGCTCCCACTGGGGCTGGGGAAGACTGTGGCTGTGTTGCATCCATCCTCCCCCATCCCCAGTGTTCCCTTGAAGACAGAATAAGGCTCTTGCTGCCCCCCCCTTGTGCTCTCGGATTTGAGGGGTAGGCTGAGGCCACTCACCGCCTGCTGGGGAAGGGGTGCTCTGCCCCTAAAGTGGTGTGGGGGTGGGTCTTGGCTCCTATGGGGCCTTGGGTGGCAGGAGTGGGGCATTGGATAGAAGGGACAGGGCCTAGGGTTTGCCTCCTGCAGCCCTAGATTGCCCTACCAAAGTGAAAGTCCTAGTGAAAAGAGTAATGAAGATAAAGAAGAGTGCAAAAGTGGCAGCATGAGAATAGGGAGGCCTGGTTGTAGGGTAATTTGTTAAACAACAGGTTACAGATTATCAAAAATGAGATAAGGGCTGCATCATAGGTGTCCTTTATTTTCAGAAACAACCTCATGACTAAAGTGATCACCCTCACACTTATTATTCAAGAAGATCTTATTTTACATTGCAAGAACATCTGTAATTCCCATGAGAAGGACACAAGCTAATGGAGGCACTGGAGAGACAAGTAAATTATCTCTATCCAGACCTGTGACAGGGTGCAAAATCCAACAACATTTTTGTACATATCGGAAAATGATTCCTGGGAGCTAAGTATGTTGATAGTGCTCACCTCCACTCTATACACATGTTCTGCCTCAGTGGAAATATTTTTTTTATAAGAAAGTAGTCTGTAGTGGTAGTTATATCTTTTTGTTAGTCTAATGCCTCAAATGAAAATAATTTAATGTGATCTCAGATCACACAGGTAAAACATCTGAAGATTTCAAGTGTTACTTTGATTTTTGGTAAATTATTTTTGGAACTAAAACCTTATTTCACAAAAACATATAATACTAGCAGGAATAATGTATACTATAAAAATCTTGTCTATATTACTTTTATACCCACATCTTCGATAATATTAGAATATTGCTGTAAACCTTCCAACCAACCACAGTAACAAAATATTAAAGGAAAAAAGAACCTGTCATTGACAGCATACAATTTAAAACTGAAAACTACGAGAGAGAAAACGTCGGGATTTGAGCTAATCTTTAGATCCTGTTGAAGTACAGATTAACCCCTATGGTTCACTCAGGATATGGTTCTGTAAAATGCATACAGCTATTACACCAGCTTTTACAAGTGCAGATGAAGCTCATGGTGGTCAGACCAGAAGCAACACACTTCAAAACATGTTTTTTTTTTCTTGAGGAAGCAGGGCTTTTGACGAAAGTAGTAGATAAAATATCAGTCTTATGTACAGCTTTAAAGATTAAGAAATCTTTTATTTCTTTTAGCTTCAGATCATGACACACCAGACAAGTGTCTTATTCGCTGAATGCATCTTTCAATACTAAAGAGTGGTAAATGTCTCTTTTGACTGTAATTATAAACAGTCTATAAAATTAGCAAATGAAATCTCTGGGTAATATCCAGCAGGAACGTAAACTTTCTAGTATCATTACAGCTTCAGGTGATTTCATTAGATGACCATAGTATTAGTAGAAACATCATTATCAAATTCTACAGGGAGCCTATTCCAACAAGGCACAAGGTTTATGAATTCTAATAGTATCCACAGTCTCATTAAACAGCAAAATAACTACTGCATATTTCTTTTTCAAAATCCCTTTCCTTTCATATCTAACCAAAATGAAAGCCTTTAATTCCCAAACTATAGGCTATACAGTGGAATAAACAAATCATTAGCCAATTACAAGTATTCCATCAATATGAGATGAGTTAATATATCTGAAATGGTGTTTCCACTGAAATTTGATATATAGTTAATAGAATACTTTATTTACAATATTGAGATGCCAGAAACACATCATTGTACAGCATAATAATTGATAACAAGCACCTCCATTACTATCTCACCAATGGATATGCTCTCTGTTAGGGGCACCTAATTGATTGCAGAATCCTAGTTTTGATTGACACTTTAACTAGTTGTAATTTTACCCACCTGCTCCAGATTTAAACCTTCATTACTCTACATCTGCAGAATCAAGACCAGTCTATCTAATAAGGTAATGCAGTATTATCACTTTCTTCCAAAAACAAAAGGAAAGAGTAGAGATCATAGCAGTAAGGTCTATGCTGCAGATTAGAAAGTACTCTTCATTCTCAATTATGGAGAATTATAGAAGGGTAGGATGAAGAATACAAACTGAAACATTGCAATTTAGACAAGATGCTTTGTAATTTCTACAAAATAAAAAAATGCTCCTTGGGCTAATTATTTACATTTGGTTTTAATGAGTTTAATTTTAGACACCCAGGACCCATTTGAGGAAAAAAATATTTGCATTTTTCACATAGCATGTGATTTTTGTTACAAGTTCTTTATGCACAGCTTGAGGTTAACATTACAATTCATGTTTAGCACTTGGAATTCAAATTCCCAAAGGGATTAACACAGAATTGTCAATTAAAAAAAGAGGGGGAAAGTTTATTGAGAAAAATATATCCACAAATGGATATTAAAACACAGAAGTAAAGATTGTTTCCTAAAACCAATATTTCAGTTAATATATTTTTGGTAAATAATGTGATGAAATGTTGGTAAATGCTTGCAAGTGATAGTTTCTAGAGTACGTTTACCCCCTAGTTTCAAGTGTCAGATTTTCTCGGCGTACATCCCGTTACCAGACATTTAATCCCATGACCTTTGGCACTATGGATTTAAGTATCCATGTTTTCTTGAATGGCATACAGTTATGTAAGACTAAAGTAACTTGTTAGAGTGGAAATTAAAGCTTATTCCAGGCAGTCTTGCATACTGCCCTTTGATTGCTTTGCTAATGAATATCTATTAGAGTAGAACATGCCCTTTTTGGCTAAACTTGCCCTTTTAGGTTGCACAGTCCTCAGGTGTGTAAAAGATAGCCACTAGCACACACAGGATTAAGAGCGCTTACTAAAACCTTAGCTTGCTTGTTTGACTCACATGGAAAAGCATTCTGCATTTTTTCTGATTAAAGCATCAGGAAATTACATTTCAATGATGTGTAAAATTTGTATAACGTCTAGCCTGAAACAACATTATCATTATAATGTTCAGACTCTAAATAACTGGCCTAAACTCCTTCTTCTCTATTTCTCCTCTCCTCTTCCGCACTATATTACTATATACAGCTATTATATCTATTTAAATGAGTATTTTTCGCTGTGTGTGTATATATATATATATATAACTCCCTTTAAAACTGTTTGTAATGTTAACGTGGCATCATTAAATTAAGACGAAAACTTATCCCACACACATATTAAAAGTGTTGAAAATGCTCTGTGTTTACAAGGAAACAGAAAAAGGCAGCTCGTCTTTAGAATATGAATGTAGTCTCCACACACAACCAACTGTTTCTTGTTTATGACAAAAGAGTAAATAATCCATTGATCTGGCAGCAGGGCACCTGCTTTACCAACCAACTATGTATCAGTGGTCCCTGAACCCTCATTATTTTCCCTCAATTAAAGTTCACAGTCTCCCAAAGTCTGTGCTGAGCAGATGTACAACTGTTCTTGACTGCTGAACACAGAAGAATCACAAATTTAGAGAACTACTGCCATTTCACAAACCCTAGAACTGCACCATTTGTTGTGGGTAACAAACATTACAAACAATATGTCTCTTTTTATAGGTTGCTAAGCCAGCACACTACAGAAAAGAATATTAAAGTTCAAAAACTGTCACATAAGCAGTACATTATGAATAGAGTAATGTGTTTTTATTATTCAAATAATGGTTACTGAAATGAAAAAATAAAATCCTCTGTGGGATATAATATAAAAAAATGTAACTTAGATTTACCGAGAATTAGACAAAATTTGAAGTATAAACAAAATCAAACTGGAATCAATGACCTGCAGAGAAATACAAAATATAATAACTGATAAATCACAGAAATCTGAATTAAACTAATGTTTGCTGTATTATCACTGTTATTCTTTGTAATTGCTTCCTCTGCAGAAATAGGGAAGTCAGGAGAAATAATCACTGGGGCAATACTTCTTGCAATTATAATGAAGCAAGGCTCCAGCTGCAAAAATTAACCCATGGATCCACATATCACAGGGAACAGTGTAACTATTCCTAGATATTGTAGCATACGGAAACAGACTATTTTACATTCAGTGATTAGTCTGATCTGCTAGGCAGAGAGAAAGGAAACCTTCTCTACTTCACGTTCAGGGAGATGCTAATTTCCAGTTTATCCTAATACACGCTAATTCAAGAACTAAACTGAAAACACATTTTAGGGGAAAAAGTTCATATCTGACATTTGTCAGTCTTTTTCTCCAGCACAATTTTGTTGTCGCACTATGTGCAGTATAGACTATAGCAAATTACAAGTCTTTGGATCACAGTATTTGCTTAAAGCATCAATGGCTACATTTGTCACTTTAGTCTTCCTGGGAAGAATGTGCTATTGTTTAATGCTGCAACATGCATTACCCACAATCTGACCTAAGGCTGGGCAGAGCACGGGCAAAAAAATTGATAGGTAAAATACCACTGTTAATGGTCGGTGATGTTATTTCTTTATTGTACCTGATGCAGATAGGTATTTGACACACATATAAGTACACTTAGAACTGCCAGAACTATCTTTTGATTTGCATCTGCTACCATAATTCAGGCTTGTAAACAAAAGACAAAAAAGAAGGGATTGGGGGAGAAGAAGAATTATTGGAGAGCTTACACTCCAGCCAAAATACCAAGAAAGTGTATAGACTGCACTGTTGTTATTAGCAGTGGTCATTTTTTTTCTTTTGACTTTCCCCTGTTTACGACTCCTGGTTTATTTCACTTATATTTTAGGGAAAACAACCATCTAGCTCACTTAAAACTAGTCTTGCCGAATTGATGATATGGTCACTATAGTGTTTGATGAGGATGTAACCACATTTGGACAAAAGGCAATGGGAGGCAGAAAACAACTACTTACTCTAATTTCTGCTATAATCTGGGGAATAATATTTCTATTAAAACAAATTTTGATTAAATTTATCCCCAGATGGACATCAAACTTTTATATTTAAAGCTGCAGTTACTTGGTTATTTCCCTGAACTGTGCTTTATGTAACATATGACTCAGATTAAAAGGCAACTACAACGAGCAGGAAAATACCATTTTACACCAATACCATTTTTTTCTTACACATATAGTACAAAACATACTTCCATTTATCAAATACATAAGATCAGTGGTTGGCAACCTGCATACGGCCCATATGGGTTTTATGTATGGCTCTCCAGACATTTTATTTATCATTGCTCACACGCAGGGTTGCCGGATACCACTGGTTTCTGTCCATGTTGTTTTTTCCTACTGGTATTACTCAAGTGACATGCATGTAAAGGAAGGGCATGTGAAGTGAGGAGCGTACTGATTGCACACAACATTGACTGCAAGAGCCATGCATTCCCCGTGCACTGAATCAAAGCGCTGCTATGATTCACTTGGCACTCCCTGTGAATTCTAGGTATACAAGCACAGAAGTTAGTAAAACTACCTTATCGTGGGAAAGCAATGGATGGTGGGTGAAAGCCCAACTGGGGAAGGCAAGCTCTGGCTCTGCCCATTCTACCCAAGGCCCTGTCCTTTCAGCAATGTTCCCCCTTCCCCTCCTCCCTCTCCCCACTAAGGAGCCAAACCCCACCCAACCCCAGCCCAATCTTTCCTGGCCACCTGGAGAACCAGGACTGCCACGCCATGGCCCAGCCCCAGCTTTCCCTAGTAGCTAGGGAGCTGGGTTGCCACACTGTGGCCTCAGTCTTCCCCGGTCACTGGGAAGTGTAGGCAGTTTTGGGAAGGCAATGCCTTCCCTTGCCTGCATTACCTGTTGTCCGTGGGGAGAACGCCTTGGTTACAACAGATTTGCAGCCCACTGTGATGAAGGAGTCCTACGGTGGCCCAAACCCTACCCTAGGTTTGAACAACAGCTCTCCCTGCTGGGGAAGCTAGAGTTGCCAGGCCATAAAAGTCCGGTTGGTTCCACGTAGTTTCCAGAAGTGGCTGATGTGTCCCTAGGTGCAGAGGCAATCAGGGAAGGTCTGTGTGGTGCCCCCACCCTTCTGTCCCACCTGTCCCAATGCTGGCTCAGCAGTTCCCACTGGCTGGGAACCGTGGCCGATGGGAGCTATGGAGGAGTCACCTGTGGGGGTGGGAAAAGTGCACCACACAAAGCCATCTAGCCTTACCTTTGCCCCAGCTAGAGAGGCTGGCTGCTTCCCAGAGCATTGCAGATCCAGGGAAGGCAGGGAGCTTGCCTTACTCCTCCTGCTTTGCTGACCAAGAGCCACCAGAGCTAAAAGCTTTCCAAATAGAGTCCACACCCCAACCTCTTACCCCAACCTTGAGCCCCCTCCTGCACCCAACTGTCTCTTGGAGCCTGCATCTCAAATTTCTTCCCGAGCCTGCTCCTGAACTCCAAAGCCCTTGGCCCCAGTTTTGAGCCTCCTCCTGAACCCCAGTCCCTTCTTCCCCAGCCCCACCCCAGCTGAAGCACTCACTGCTTCCTGCACCCCAGCCCCTCTCCATCCTGAAGCCCTCTCATGCCTTGAACTCCTCATTTCTGGAATAACCCTGGAGTCTAGGGGGAGCCTCAAGCCTCCATCTCTCCCCTCCTCCTTGCAGGGTTGGAATTACAAGCACCAGCTTGTCCCACTGCAGGGGAAATCCCCTCTTCCCACAGTGTGTGGTCTGCATCTGATTTTTTCTGTGGGTCAAAGGCCATCAGGAAAAAATAAAGTTGCCCTACCCCTGCTCTAACTCCTTTGTTTCTCTTTTCTCCACTGTCCATACCAAGCCGTCGTAGATCTTGTGAGGGCAAGGAAGTTTACTTCATTGCTAGGGCTATTTAAGTACGTTTCTCCTTTTGAATGGCTTTGCTACTTTTTTTTTGGGCATGGCCTAAAAAGCTTTTACAATGCTGCACCTTTTCAATACGTCAAATGGCTTCAGCAATTGCAGACTCATAAATTCCAATGCTCTTAATTTTAGACTCAAATTTAGTTCTGACAGGTTTGTCAATATTAGTAATGTGAATTATTTACAATGGAAATCTTAAGGGCCTAGTCTCCCCATTGCTCCATGTGGAGAAGTCAGTAGGAGCTTTATTTGGCGATCATGGGCAGTATTGACCTGTATCATGAAACTAAACATACATCAAATGTGAAGGGAATTAAACCAAATTATTGTAAGCGTACTGTACTTCTGGTATTGTCATGTCTGATATTTCAGGTCTTGGTTTCATATTCTGCCCTATGTTTGAGGAACAGCAGTTTGGGTAGAGCTCTGATGAGACACTAACAACACCTTAAAAGTTGCTTTCCGATGTTACGAAATTTTAGATGTGAAGTGATTTCCACTCCAACTAAATCTAGGTCCATTGATATCTGGTTATAAGACATAGTAGATATATCTTTTCATTTGAAAATACCATGTAGTCAAAAGCTGCAGTAAAATTACAAGTTCTTTTCTTCATTTGCAACTGCCAAGCCATCTTTTAAAACCTCAGTGCAATATATACTTAAATAATGCATTTGACTTTAAAAAGGCAAAAATAATTCCTTTTTTATTGCAAAATGAAAGGATGTTCTAGTTCTTATAGGTCTTGGTTATAAATACAAAATAGTACGAGCATATAAATGATTTCAGTTGTGCTTTAATAGTGCTTAATAAATCAAGATTGCATATTAAAGAATACATTGACATTCTAAACCTTAGCATAATATTTAATTAACAAAACTACTTCTTTGATCTCAAAATTATTGAGCTTAGTCTGATGCCTGTTCCATTGTGAGTGGTGTTCTCCACAGATCTGAACTGTTCAACATCTTCCCATGAAATACATAATACATTCAATGAGGGGGAAAAAGTAGCACAAAGTAACTAACAATGGACATAGGTTAATTTTTTTAAGAACACATTTGTTCTTGTTATGGAGATAATCTGCAGCTACATAGCTTGTTGCAGATGTGCTTAGCACTTGCAGCTGAAACAGATTGAGTGAAACTGATGACTGAATATTTTTGGAAACACGCATTTAACCAATGGGAATACCTTTCATTTTAAATATTAATGTTATATAGTTACAATATTAAAATGAAAACCAGCCTCCGAAATAGATTATTCATGTGAATACACCAAGATTTGGCTGTGTAGGTAAATCAAATATTTCAGTCATCTGTATGCCATATGTTGATCTAGCGAAGCTTTAGAACAGCATCTACACGTTTAGTTGTCTATTTCACTGACTGAAATTAAGATGCAAATGACAGTGTGAGACACATGATAACAGAAGTGATTTCTTTAAGAGAAAGATTTACTATTTTTTTCTGAAGCAGTTTGTGACTGGGTAGTGCTAATGTATGATATGAGGTGCAAGGATTTATTAGAAATCACTTTATTTTCACTAACATTACCACACTGATATATTTAACATAGACATTTACATGCTTTGCATTTTAAGTGCCTCTGAAATTCAAGCACGGAGCTTGCACAGTTCAGCTGCACCATCAGATGTAATGAGTTATGGTACTATCGGCATGTTGATAAGCTATAGCCCAAAGAAGAACAAGAAGGAAGTATAAAAAATATGGCCAGAGGATGGGATAAAATTATCAGCGAGTGTGTTTTCCTGTTTGGTTTTAATCTACATTTAATTAAATTCTTATCTTCTGTGTACTTATGGTCGCATTTGAATGGCGAGACTGCATTCATTATGAATGGTAAAACTTAACTCAGAACATTTCATGTGGCTTCTTTAAAAAAAGGAAGAAGAAAAATGCTGTCTTTATTCTTTACACTTAGGCCTTATTAAAGAGGGGTTAAGTTACTTTGGACTCAGCTACTGCTGTATACTTAACCTTTAAGTTAACTGATTTCAAAAGTTTTTCTTATTTCCAAACATTAATATCAAACATTTTGTCTCAGTGAAGTCTGCAATGGGAGGATCAGTGAAGCGCACCAAAGAAATGTCTTCTTCATTCTTAAAAACAGACAACGATAACAGAAAGTTTGTATTAGTAATGTAAAATGTGTGCATTAGGCTGCATCCTTAATTAGCTAAAACTAATGACAGGCCTGTGTTTCTTCCAAAGGAACAAAAGATGTTCAAAAACTATTTAAAATTACTTTTGAAAAAAATGATTTTTGAAAGTTTAGCTTGTATTCTCTTTCATGTCTTCTGTATTACAGATTATGGAACTGATCATGCTATCTTCACTCAAGCAAAATTCCCTTTTGCTCTAATGGGAGTTTTGCTTGAATATGGAAGGTTAGCTAAGAACAAAATGGTGTCCTTTGTATCTCTCACTCTTGATGTGGGAAAGATCATGCTGACAGGGCCATTCTCTTGCAGTTGGGGCTGTTCTATTAGTACCAATATTCTATTCAGTACTACACCACAAATTTAGTTACAGTGTCAATAAGGGTGATGTGACAAAAATGGATGAGTGATTAAAAAGTGGAAGCAGTAAGAAGAAGAATATATTTATTATTGAAAAATAACACGAAATCAACAAAGATCAAAGTGCAAAAATGTAACTAGTGATAGGAAAACATCATCAATAACTGTCACTGAGAAGAAACAAAAATATGAACAGTAACACACTTAATGAAAGCACACAGAAAAACAAGAGCCTCATTTTTATTACAAAAATGTTTTAAGATAATTATCTAAGCTAACAGATAATAACAACAAGAAACGTTGATAGAAAAAATGAAAGTGGTTTAGAAAATTGTCAGATGCCAAAAGGGTACTTGGCTGAAAAAAGTTTGGGAACCTGTGGTCTAATTCTAAGGAAAGAAAGTCATGGATAGCTATATCAAAGTCCTCACCCAAAAGGAAAAGGCTGCACTCATTTCACCAAACAAAAATGAAAAAAAGCACTCTTTGCCTCAATTGTGCCACTGTGACATGAACACCAAGGAACAGAGAAAGCTGTAACAGAAAGTTCAGCTCAAGAGCCTGAGTCACAAAGCACAGACATATCTCCTCAGTCATAGATGCTGACAAGAACACCACCATTTCTGGGAGCCTCCCACAATTTACCAGTCTTAGCACAGTCTTGTCTGGGTTAAGCCTCTGCCAGCCAGTTCTCATCCAAACCCTAATCAGCCAATTCATCTCTAAGAGGATACACACAGAATCATAGAATCTAAGGGTGTGTTTAGAAAATGGAGTTTTTTTAAAAAAAGGCCACTTTTTAAAAAAAACCTTTACCTGCATCTAGACTGCCATCGCATTCTTTCGAAATTAAATCGAAAGAATGTGGCGGTTTTTTCAAAATTGGTAAACCTACTTTTACTAGGAAGAATGCCTTTTTTCGAAAGAGCTCTTTCAAAAAAAGGTGTTCTTGAATGCAAATAGGGCTGTTTTGAAAGAGAGCATCCAGATTGCCTGGGTGCTCTCTTTTGAAAAAGTGGCTCGCTTTTTCAAAACTCTTGTGGCTGTCTAGATGATCTCTTTCAAAAGAGGCTTCTTCAAAAGAGCTCTTTTGAAAAAGCCTCTTTCGAAAAAGGCTTTTAGTCTAGATGTACCCATAGCATCCTAGAACTGGAAGGGACCTTGAGAGATGATCAAGTCCAGTCCCCTGCCCTCATGGCAGGACCAAGTACCGTCTAGATCATCCCTGATAGATACCTATCCAACCTGCTCTTGAATATATCCAGTGATGGAGATTCCACAACGTCCCAAGGAAATTTATTCCAGTGTTTAACCACCCTGACAGGAAGTTTTTCTTACTGTCTAACCTAAACCTCCATTGCTGCAGTTTAAGCCCATTGCTTCTTGTCCTATAATCAGAGGCCAAGGAGAACAATTTTTCTCCCTCCTCCTTGTAACACCCTTTTAGATACCTTAAAACTGCTATCATGTCCCCCCTCAGTCTTCTCTTTTCTAAAGAAAACAAGCCCAGTTCTTTCAATCTTCCCTCATAGCTCATGTTCTCTAGACCTTTAATCATTTTTGTTGCTCTGGACCTTCTCCAATTTTTCCACATCTTTCTTGAAATGTGGTGCCCAGAACTGGACACAATACTCCAGTTGAGGCCTAATTAATGCAGTGTAGAGTGGAAGAATGACTTCTCGTGTCTTGCTCACAACACTTCTGTTAATGCATCCTAGACTCATGTTTGCTTTTTTTTGCAACAGTGTTGACTCATGTTTAGATTGTTGTTCACTATGACCCCTAGATCCCTTTCTGCAGCACTCCTTGCTAGACAGTTTCTTCTCATTCTGTATGTGTGAAACTGATTGTTCCTTCCTAAGTGGAATACTTTGCATTTTTCCTTTATTAAACTTCATCCAGCTTACTTCAGACCATTTCTCTTGTTTGTCCAGATCATTTTGAATTATTACCCTATTCTCCAAAGCACTTGCAACCCCCCTCTGCTTGGTATCAGCTGCAAACTTAATAATCGTACTCTCTATGCCATCGTCTAAATCATGGATGAAGATATTGAACAGAAATCGTTCCCAAAACAGATCCTTGCGGAACCCCACTTGTTATGCCATATACTTGTGTATTCAGCACACTGAAAAGTCCTTATCTCACCATCTCTCCAAATGGCATAATATAATTTAGAACAAAAAAGGTGGAGCATGGGCCCTTAAAGCGTCACTGGTGCAGAAAATATCACCTATCACAAAACTGACCAATTAGCTGGGATAGAAACTGTGCTACTGTAGTCACTCTGTTATGCATTCAGCAATCCTGGAAGAAGGATTGGAAGGGGTTTTAACTGCAACTTTATTCTTAAATGTCTGCAGTAGCTCGCAGAGTGCAGAAAATTCCATAATCATTTCCATATACTTGGGGGCTGCCATCAGCCCTCTTTTTTCCATTCAGGTCCCAGCCAATATTCTGTTGGGACTACTCCCACCTTGTATAAGGATTAAGGGGAGGATATAAAAAAGGGTGGGTGACTTCCCACCATACCAGTCACAAGTTCTACTCAGCATGAAAAATAGTCTAAATGTATATACAGCCAGATAATAAATTGTAATGTCAACTACAGAGCTTTCCCAAACATGTCTGCATCATCACAACTGCTGAGAGTCTTGTGATAGAAAACATGCCACGGTGATGTTCCAGTAAGCTATTGCTATCTGCTCTGCTTTGGAAAAAAGTTGTCCTTTTTTTGGTAGCCATTGGAGGCTGTATCCGCTATCGACTGGCAAGGACAAGGACTCTTACCAAGAAATGCTTAATTCAAGAAAGTCAGAAAAAGAAATCTAACAAAAAGATGCTGAGTAGAAGAAAGAGGTAAAGATACATGAGACAAAAGGCTGGGCATATTAGATCAATGCTACTGTGTTGAGGACGTAGTGGCCACTGTATGTGGAGAGTATGTGCATGAGGTTTGCCACCATGGGATTGGAAGAGAGTTCCATGACAGTCTCTACTATACAACACAGGAGGCACTGGAGTGGTGGGTGGCAGAGTAGTTAATCAAGCATTAGGTGGTGTACTAGGCAGAAAAGTTATTTCAGTTCTAAAATGGAAGAGTGCGTTGGTGGAAATTCTGTCTCTCTCAGTCCCCAACTGGAGAAATCCTAGTACAAGGTCCATTTATTCAGTCATAGGCCCAAAGAGCTTAATAAAACCTTTTCCATGGCTTCTTAGCTGATTTGCCAACTGCACTTTTTTGGACACTAGTCATTAATACCATCTTCTTTGTCTCTGCCTTTTTGGTCTTAAGGAGGAAGAGAAACTGCATTTTCTCAGTGGTGGGTAGGTATTTCTTGATTAATGACAGCTCCTATGATGGAATATGCTCTTCCATTGCATCTTGCACATCATACATTGACCAAACAACATTACAAGTAACATTTGATATTCACATTTACACATCAAAAACTGTGAATGGGACACATCCAGCCGGACTCAATTAGCTTCTTTAACACTGAACCTACAACTGACAGGTAACTGCTTTTTGCTGTTTTTCTGAAAAACGTCACTTACGTCCACACTGCAATCACGTTCTTTGGAAAAAAACCCCAAAGAACAGAGGGGGTTTTCCGACATTGGTAAACCTTTTTCTACGAGGAAGAAGCCTTTTTCCGAAAGAGCTCTTTCAGAAAAAAGCATGTGTGGATGCGGAAGAGGGAGTTCTTTCGAAAGAAGAGGAAAGAGGAAAAAGCACAGGTGCCCTGGTGACCACTCCGTCCATAGCAATCACAGCTGAAATGTGAGATAGCATCCATTTGCTTTTTCGATGCGCTTTTGCTGTGTGGACACTTTCTTTCGGAAGATGTTTTTATGGAAGATCTCTTCTGGAAAAGCTTCTTCCAAAGTAGCCTGCAGTCTAGACATAGCCAAAGAGGGCTTGTAGCACATGCAGACCTCTGCCAGTTCCATGCAACACCACAGCAGCACAGGAGACATGGCTGACCCGAGCACACTCCCTGAGCTACCCAAGGCTGCCAGCATTCCCACATCACCCTTGGATGCCCCTGGCCAAGGATTCAGAAGAACACTGGCTTGGACTGGTGTGGAGATCCTGGATCTCTCCGAGGTCTAGGACAAGGAGACTAACCTCTACGATCTTCGCACCAGAAGGTGCAAGGCAGATATCTACAGCTCGATGGTCACCAGCCTGGCTGAGAAGGCACAAACAGACCCTCAACCAGGTCTGCATGAAGATTAAAGAGCTCAGGGAGGCCAAAGATAAGGCCAAAGAGTAGAGAGGATGCTCTGGGGCTGTACCGCATGCATGCCTCTACTACAACTAGCTCAAAGCCATCTTGGGAGGGGGGCCAGTCACTGCTTCCACCCCACCCCCGGTGTCGTTGAGTCCAACCAGGACACGCTCGGCATGTGCCTCCGTGAGTGTGGGGTTGCGGAGGAGGAGGAGGAAAAGGAGCAGGCCATCCAGTTGATCATGCCTGCAAGCCGAGAGCTGCTCCTCAGCTGGAGCCGGGTCCCCACTATGACTCTCACTGGACAATCCCGGTGAAAGCACTTCAGGTGAGCTCTATAACATTCCCTCAACACACGTGGGGACAGGCAGCAGGCTGCAAGGGGCTGCACACTCCTCTCTCTGCCTACTCAGTCTGGGGGTCACACAACAGCCTGTGCATGTGGGTGCACATGGAGCACCTGCCCGCAACACTCAGCCCCATGACGCTCTCACACAGGACCCCCTCGGTCCTTCTCACAAGGTTCCTGGAGAGGCCTGCCTTACTCTGGCCTCCGTGGTGGGATACCTTCCCACAACAAGACACCACTAAGAAATCTGGGGTCATGGAACCACACAGCAGTGCTGCACGTGGCACTGGCTCATGCCTGCACTCAGGCAGGATCAGCTCCCTGTCAAGCGTGGGGATGCGGAGGAGACTGATCCCCTGCACTGGAACGTGCTGGGGGGAGGAAGAAGATGGGACACCAGTAACACTCTCTCCAGCAAATGGCCTCTGACACACACACACCTCTCCTAACAGCCCCCCCCCTTTCTTCGAGTGGGCAGGGATAGAAGTTCTCTCTGTGAGACGCCTCCATGCCGGACTCGGCGTGTGTGGGATACAGAAGGAGGCTGAGCCACCCCATCCTCACCTCCCGCTTGCAGGGTGCTGGCCTGGCTGGCACCTTACCATACCTTCTAGTCCCCAGGCTATGGGTGGTGCGATGCTTCCCTGGGATGTCCGTGCTCCTGTGTAGGTAACATATGGCTTTGCTTGAAGCACATCGCCATCATCTGAACTGAGACCTTTGATGTCGGCTCAGAGATTAGGGCTGGGCTTCATGCACAGTGTGTCCTGGGATGACTGCCCTTGTCACTTTTCTTTATAGCTGGGCCAGGTGCAAGCATAGCACATCCACCAACTCCCACACCATCCTTCTGACTCCACGAGATCCTCTGGATAAAGAGAACTCACAAAGACCTGATGTGGGAGCAAATGGCCTGCCTTCTGTCCCTTGTCCAGGGGCTTGATGACGAATGCTGGGAGCAGGCCACTGATTGGGAGGAGCACCAGGTTCATTTGGAGCACCAGAGGGCTGCCTGGGATCAGCTGTTGAGCCAGCACGAGGCCATGTGCTCCTCCCTTGCCTCCATGATGGAACACATGCCCTTGTGCATGGAGTGAGCCCTCAGCCACCTCCCTGCTCCCACCCTCCTGGCTTCTCCCGCTAGTCCCCACAGGGGGGTGGGACCTCTAGAGCAGCCAAGGCCTCTAGAGCTGAATGGGGCAGGCACCACTTCCAGCCCTATTCCTGAGTCCCCCATACCCCTCCTCCCTTCCCCATTCCAGGTTCTTTCCCCAGTCCCTCCCCTGTTTTATATCCCCCAAATAAAGACAATTGTTCGTTAACCGAAAAAAAAAAAGGCTTTTCTATTTGCTCTTCAGGGGAGGGGGAAAGGTGGGAAGGGAGGGCAGGGGAAGGTAGGGCTGAGGAAGGAAAAACACACAGGGGCAATGCAGGGACATGGGAGAGAGTCTCACAAATGTCCTTGGCTGAAACTCTCCTTCCGGATAAGCACTAATGTGCTCTCCATATGGCACTGGTGTCCGGCTGCTCGTAAACCCTGTGCAGCCGTTCATCATCTGCCCCACACTCTGGGCAGGAAAGTCTCCCCCTTGCTCTTGCAAAGGTTGTGGAGCACACGGCAGGCCACCATCATGAAGGGGATGTTTCACTTCCTAACATGTACACAGGTGAGGAGACACCTGAACCTTCCCTTCAAGTGGCCAAACACACACTCCACCACCATGTGGCACCTGCTGAACCTGGCATGGAAGTTCTCCTTGGTGGGATCCAGTTATTCTTGATGGGGTCCAGGATGCTTCATCAGACAGGGGAGCAAGGAGTAGGTTGTATCACCCAGGATGCACATGGGCATGTCCACCTCCTCAACCCTGATGGTGCGCTCAGGGAAAAAAGTGCCAGAGTATATCTTCTGGAACAGGCAGGAGTTCCTGAAGATGTGGGCATTGTGGTCTTCTCCGACTATCCGATGTTGATGTCTGTGAACCGGCTTTTGTGGTCCTCCAGAGCCTGCAGCACCATTGAAAAATACCCCTTCCTGTTGATATAGTCAGAGGCATGGTGGTCAGGGGCCAGGATGGGGATGAGAGTGCCATCTGTGCTCCCCTCCCCCCATAGCAGCACTTTGTCGATGGCTTTGGCTACTTGCTGGAGCATGTCCCCAACTGTGGATTTCCTCATGCTGAACTGGTTCCCGATGGAGTGGTAGATGTCTGGCATGGCGAACTTCCACAGTTGATCGCGATGCACTTCTGCCAAGGGATGGTGAATTGTGGTCGGGTGTCCTGTCACTTGAGGGCAGGGGTGAGCCACTCATAGAGCTCAAGGAAGGTGGCCTTCCATATGTGGAAATTCTGGAGCCACTGCCTGTTGTCCCATTGCTGCAGGATGATGCGATCCCACCAGTTGGAACTGGTCTCCCTCTGCTAGAAGCCACATTCAATGGTGTCCAGAGGGCTTAAGGGGCATTTGCAGCAGCAGGAGCACCCGGACCTGGATGAAGGGGTTCTCTGGTTCGGGCTGGAGCAGCATGCAGGCAGTGTGGACAAACTGCACCATGAGGCACAGCATGATGTCCATGAGCATGGCACTGCTTTGCAGCAGCTCCAGCTCCATTATGTGAGCACTGTGGTGTCTGCAAGGGCAACCAGAGCCCACTGCTTTGGTTTGGTGTCCCACGAGGAGGTAGCAGTGGAGGAGTGGCGTGTGATATGTGGCCGTAGAGAGGAGCTCCTGAAAGAACGTGTCTGCCCTCTTGATGTCCTCCCCGAAGTACTTCTGGGGGCTCTAAGTCCAAAAAAGGCTTCAATCGTTGTGGATCACAATTCTGAAATAATTCTGAGCTATTTTGACACTATTTTGTTATTTCATGAGTTGTTATTTCAATTTTACTTATTTCAAAATTATCTCTTAATGTAGACATGCCCTAAAGTGCCACAGGACTGCTCATATATACACATTAGACATAATTCTGCTGTACTGGTTTTAATAGCAATAGTCCCATCGCTATAGGATGAAGGGCTACTGTGTATTTCTCTATTTCTCCATGATGTATAAGCATTTATATGCACACAGTATTGATTTCATTGGAATTTTTGCTTGTGTAAAGTCTGCAGGTTCAGTGTGTGTGTGTGTGTGTGTGTGTGTGTATGAGAGACAGAGAGAGAGAGAGAGAGAGAGAGAGAGAGGGTAGAGAGATATTTATATTATTCTTCCTGTTCATGAGTGTGGGCCAGAGCCAGCATAACTCATGAAAAGTGAAGCCATGAGTCATGAAGCACTGACCCTCAGAAAAGAACAGTGAGAATAAATAAAGCATGTAAAACCAGAGATATCGCTCACTCCATAACTCCATGTAAATACTAAGAAGCCCACAATTTCTTTAATGAAATGCTTGGCCTTCTATGGCAAAAATTTCAACTTTTTGTTATTTTGCCCACATTATAATAAAATATAAAGACAATTTTCCATGCATATAATTACATATTTTCATGGTGCACTGTGTGCTTTAAAATTTTATATTATTGCAAATAACTCTGAGAATTAGTTCTCTAAATAGCAAAACTGGCTCTAGCACTGATTAATTTTAAAGATTGATTATATTGTTATTTGAGAGATCTGGAATATCATGCATTTAAAAAAATATCCCTACATTATACGTACAATAAAAATAACTTTTCCTCTTTTTGGATACTGTTTGCATTACAATTCTTTATAATATTTTTAAGGCCAAAACCTGTGATGACTTTAACCCTGAGGAGCCGCTTGAAATCAGTAACTGAATAGTAGAATACCACAATTTAGGTGCTCAGTTATAAGGAGTCAGCTGATCCCTTATAACTGCTGAAAAAATATTGCTCGATGATACTGTTTTTTAACTGTGCTATCAACTGAGCTCCATTGATGTAGAGCACAATTGTTGGTAAGTTGGTAAGATTCGTTTGTAAAGTAAGGTTATCAAATAAAGTGGGAGTCTGATATGCCATGGAAAACATGTTCTATTTAGAAACAATTCTGTATGTTCTATATGTCTAAAAATATGTAGGATAAAGTGGGGTAGCCGAGTTAGTCTGTAACAGGAAAAACTTAAAAAACAACAAATAGTTTAGTAGCACCTTAAAGACTAACAAAACATGTAGGATATTAGGAAAGCGCCTGAATGTCTTGCCAATATTAAGCTTCCACAAAGTAGTATCCAGCAAGTAAAATTTTCAACCTTTCAAACTTTCTTATTGGCTAGGAAACCCCATCTTATCTTGATAGAAAAAAACCCCTGTCCCTTGATAATCCATACCCGTGGTAGCTCACTGGACTACAGCAATGTAAGCTGGGCATGAAGCCATCAACTCTTAAGAGGTTACATCTAGTACAGAACACAGTAGCACCTCTCCTTAGCAGGCTACTATGAGCACATCGATCCAGTATTTCATTCTACCTTCCCTTAGACCACTGAGTCAAATTCAGGATCTCAGTCATTATCTTCGAAGTGCTCAACGGCTGGAGTTCTGAATATCTAAAACATTCTTTAATGCTTCAGGATGAAAACCATAGTTAACAAATCAACTCATCAGGCACAATGGCACTTCCTATCATAAAGATAAAACACATCCAGGCTGAAGACAGACCTTTCTTAGAGGCTGCTCTGAGACTGTGGAATGAATTCCCACTGGAACTAAGGATCATCCTAAACCTTTCATGTCCAGGCTCATTTCTTTGACCTGCTTTCTCTAATATAAACATACATCTGTATACACATGTAAAAAACCCAGACAATAAAACCTCAAATGAAGACTCTATCAAAACAAAATATGCTGGAGCTGCAGCAGCCATGGCTTCACCCCTAGTCCCAAGCTGCTGTGGTGACAGAGGGCTGGGATAGTCTTCTTTTCCCAGGGCAGCCTGCATACTGAACCCCTCATCCCCAGCCCCACCTAAAAGCAATGATTCAAATGAAGAATGCACATTTTCTTTTTATTTATATATAATATATATATATATATATATATATATATATATATATATATATATATTTATATATATATATATATATATAATACATATTTTATTTAAAATATTTATTTAAATATTTTATTTAAAATAAATATATAAAAACTATTTATATAAAATACATTGAGTTAAGGACTGGAGCATTGCCAGGTAAATCTTCTAGTACTACCATAATCATCATCAACACAGCTAAGATATCACTAAAAGCTAAGCCCTTTCTCTTTCATTAAGTCCAGTGGCTTGGTGCAGGAATACTTGGTGCAAACCATAATCCTGTCCTTTACACAAAAGTGCTAGCAGAAGGAACCCCTCCCTTCCTGCTACTGCAGCTCAGTGCTCATTGGTATATGTACAAAATGGCATGTATGGTTTGGTCAGTGAATCCATGTATCTACAGCACCACCACTGATCTCTCCATTGGCTTGCTTCCCACCACCACATCCCAAAAACATCAACTGAGATGTGTGGATAAGAGTGGCCTGAGGTACGTATAGTATAAATGCTTTGGTGTGGAGTTGTTAGATCCTGCCCCTTCTAGGCAATAGCTGATATAAATGCCTAGCAGGCTGTATATGAAGGAGGAACATCAAGAAGGAGGAACATCAAAATTTACCCCAAAGAGAGGATTATGGCTTCAGGTGAAAAATAAGCAGCAACATCAAATTATTTCCAAAGAGAGGAGGGGAATGCTGTTTAGATAGAAATATTCTGAAAACCAAAGTAAATTAAATACAGAAAAGGTACAGAATGATATAGCAACATAATTGTCCCAGAATTTTCCAAGGCAGCTCTGCAGGTCTTTAAGCTTTGAACAAAGTCATTTTGAAAAGACGCATTATAATTTGGGTATATTTTTTTTGTCTGAGAGGATGGTAGTTTCGCAACAGTGGAGCAGGAAATGGGCTGTTTTCATTTGCAATTTAAAATACAAGGTCACATCAGGTGCAGGATGCAGTATGGTTTTGGATAAAGTCAGAAAATACGTTATTTACTCTAACCTTTGAATTATGATGTCACCGTACTGATAGTTTAATACTACAGATATCCTCTAGCCTCTGTGGCGGATAACGAGAGGATCACAAATGTAACAACTGTTTTTAAAAAGTCTCCAGAGATGATCCTGAGAACTACAGATTGGTCAACGTAATTTCCCTACCAGGCAAATTATTTGAAACTGCAGTTTGAATCGCTCTAGTCCAGCACCCTTGGCACTTGATCAGTGACAAACCAGAGAATCTGCCAAACCACAGGAGGTCAATATTGTCTAGCAGCATTACCAACACTTCCACTGCTTACTGAACTCTTTGAAGACATTTAGGGGTAAATTAGAGCTAAATAACAGCACAGAACACTGAGAGCCAGGACAGGTAGCTATAAACAAACTTTGGGGGACAACGGGAAACTTGGCCACACCCATGATAAGTGGACATCCAGCTAACTAAAATTATGCCGGACTATGGATGATGCTGGACCTGAGAGTGCTCGACTAAACAGGTTGAACCTGTATAATAAAAACCACAATTATTGGAGGAACATATGCTGGGGAAGAGTCTTTTATAAAGGGAATTCATGCCTCAGCAATCTGTCAGAATATTTTGAGGGTGTCAACAAGGCTGATCTAGCTGATACAGTATACTTGATCTTCAAAAAGTGTTTGATAAGTGCAAACATCAAAGGTCTTAAGCAAAGTAAGGACTCATAGGGTAAGAAGGAAAGTCTTCTGATGGATCAGTAACTGCTTAAAAGATAGCAAACATCAGGTAAGAATAAATGTTCAGTTTTCACAAAGAAAAGTGGTAAAGTATTTGGGTACTCTAAGAATGTAAATGGGTTCATGCTGTTCAACATATTCACAAATGATTTGGAAAAAGGGGTGGACAATGAAGTGACAAAGTTGGCAGATGATAGGAAATTACTCAAGACAGTTAAGTGAAAAGCTGACTGCAAAGAATTACAAAGAACTCTCACTAAATTGGGTAAATGGGCAATAAAATGGCAGATTAAATTCAGCATTGATAAGTGAAAAAAATCTGAAACTATATATACAGAACAACAGAGTCTAAATGAACTCTTACCACTCAAGAAAGAGATTTTAGACTCACTGTGGATAATTCTTTGAAAATATCAGCTCAGCGTGCAGCAGTAGATAAAAAAGCTAACAGTATAATAGAAATCAATAGAGACAGATAATAAGACAGGCATTATCATAATACAGGAGGCCCCCGACATGCGACCGCCTGAGTTCCGACCCCCCGCACTTACAATCATTTTTGTAAGTGCGGAAGGGGCCAAAACCCCCCAACTTACGTCCTCGACTGCATTTACGACGGCGCCTATCATAAATGAGGGCTCGAGTTACGACGCCCCCCGACTTGCAACGCTTCCTCAGGAACAGATCATGTCACAAGTCGGGGGCCTCCTGTACCACTATACAAATACATGGTATGTCCCCAATTTAAATAATACATGTGTTTTGGTGGCCCCAAATAAAAAAAACCTGATATATTAAAATTAGGGAAAAGGCACAGAGGGGCAACAAAAAAGATTATGGGTATGGAACGGTTTCCATATGAGGAGAGAGATTATAAAGTTCATTTTAGAAAAGACACGACTAAGGGCAGGAAAATACGAAATCTATAAAATCATGAAGGAGTGTGGAGAAAGTGAACAGAGAATCATTATTTTCTTCTTCACAGAGAGGTTACCCTATGAAACTAACAGGCAGAAGGTTTAAAACATACAGAAATACTATGTCACATAACGCACAATAAACCTTTGGAACTCATTGTCTGCTAGGACTGAACAACAGGGGATGCATCACTCCATAACTGTTTGTTCCCTCTGAAGCATCTGGCACTGCCACTGTTAAGAAAACAGGATCAAGGGAGGCTGACAGACTCACCAAGGCCCTGGGTAAAGTGGGGGAGGGCAGCTCTTCACTCCCAGAAGTGGAAGAGCCTCAGGTGAAAGTGGTAAGGGGCAGCTAGCCCTCAGCACCATCCGTACAGCACCACATCCAGGACTCTATAATGCACCATGTGGCATTCTAGCAGAGATTAAAAGGGCCCACAGCTCTGGCAGCCACCACTGCTGCAGACTGAGGAGAGGATCTCCCCTTTTTCTGGACAAAGTACAGAGGAAAATTCTGCCAGGATCCCTCCACTGTGTTGTGGTCAAATTCCTCCATCAAGATTTAGGGGAGCAATGCAGTGTGCTTATACCTACATACATAAAA